>CP129453.1:42393928-43053214 GCA_030445155.1 Quercus variabilis | reverse complement strand
TAGTTATTCTTGAATGCCATTGCTCTTGACTTTGCTTTTTTAGGTTCTTTTAAGCGTGGCATATGGGATGAATTTACTTCCCATTAAGAAGACACAAAGGATCTCATCAAAAAAAAAAAAAAAAAAAAAAAAAAAAAAAAAAAACACACACAAAGGAGAAAGTTCCTGGCAACTAGTATAAAGTTGTGTACACCTTATCTTGCCTTTTTCTTTTTATTTATTTATTTATTTTTGGGTTGAAAACCTTTTTTTTCTTTGGGGAGAAGTAGTTTAGTGGAAATTTGATGACGATCTTATTTTATTTTTAGTTAAAAAGAATTTGATAACGATTTCACTTTACACGAGTGGTAATAGAGAAGAAAGATTAGGACTTGTTTGGTTTGTAGTTGTATTCATTTTCTTTTTTTTTCTTTTTTTTTGTAATCATTTACTGTAAGAAATGATATATTTCACGTCATTTTCATAATATTTTTACAACAAACTTTAAGTAGTAAGATTTTTATAATAAATCTTAAGTATAGATTATTACGGATTGTTATTATTAGGGCAAAAAAATAATCTTAATATTAAGTTCAAATTAAATTAGTAACAACTAACTATCTATAATTTATTGTGAAAATATTATAAGAGCATGTCTCATTTCCTATTCTTCCCTCAAATATTGTACTCATTTACTGTCTAGCCCCACTCAAAGTAGATATACCTAAAACAAACAACACACTACCATGAATCCAAGATCAGATTTCAATAAACTCAACCCCTAAACAAATTTTGGTAAACTCACCCCTAAACACCTCAAATCCTCAATCATATATGCCTTAAAACCAAACATCCACCATAAACATTTCAATCAAACTAACCCACAAACAAACCCCAAAGCAAACATTACACCCAGAAGGAATCCGCTAGAAATTGGAGCATCAGCCACGGTTTTATTTGATTTTGCTCAAGAAATAGCGAGATCCATTGAACTGAGAGTGAGCATCGACCATGGGTCCGACCAAGAGAGAGAGAAAGAGAGAGCGAGACAAAGTCACGGAGAGAGTAGGATGCAGAAGAGAGAGAGAGAGAGAGAGAGAGAGATTGTTCCCTTCGCGGCGGAGCCACCACCGCCACCCCCTCGCCGATTTCCCCTTTCCCACGCCAATCAGAGAGAAAAGAAGGCTGGAGAGAGAGATACGAGAGTCTGAGACACGAGAGACAGAGAGAAAGAGAGAGAGACTTCTTTGACGTGACAAGTCAGTGAGATCCATATATTTGATTAAAAAAAACTATTTTACAAAATTTAAATACAGAATTTTAGATAATATTCTTTAGCTTCTCCACATAAAATTCAGCCTACTAAACAATTAAAAAATACACTTTCGTCTTTTGAGAAAAAGAGTATTGTTATTATACAAATTATTTTTTAACATTTTTATAAATGATTGATGTGATAAACTTTTCATTGGTTTGCATTTAATTTCACTATTAACGTTATATTTTTATTTATTAATAACTATTCATCACATTAGCAATTTGTATCTTTAGTATTACTTATAAGAAAAAATTTATATGACAAAATCTTTAAAAAAAAAACTTAAGGAGCAACACCTAAGTACTGTATCTAAGCCTTGCTTATTCATTTATATCATAAACTATATAATAAAAGTTGGGTTTAAAAGCTGTTGCTGATGTCTCATATACTATATACTATATTGCAAAAAATTTATTAAATTTCTTTTTAAAAAATTAAATTTTTAATTGATTGGTGTCATACAATCACTGTACTTAAGGTACCATATTTTTGTAACTTTATGCAAATTTAAGGGCCTATTGGGTAAAGCATTTTAAACATATGATTTTAATTTTTAAACAATATTATATGCATTTTTACATATTTTTTTTTACCTACATATATTTCAAAAAAATACAAACAACATTACTCAAATTATCTCTAAATTTTGCTAACCACATTGTACTAACAAAAGTTTACTTTCTCTTTAAAAAAACCATATTATTTCACTGGATACATGTACCATATTTGTGTAACTTTATGTATTTTTTTGATTGTTCATATATAATTTCGATTCAAATCTCAACCCAATAAATCCTGATTTAAAGAGAGAGGGGGAGAGAATGAAATATAATTGCACCGAGAAAAGACATAGAGAATACATAAGAAAAAAAAAAAAGGCCAAAAAAAATAGGACCTAGATTTCACGATCTGATGCATCCCTCTCTCAACTAACGTTTTCCCTTTTTGCAATTTTATAGGTCCAATCTCCACCAAATCCAGCCTATCCCTCTCTTTCTTCAACTTTTATAATGTTTGACAGAAGAAGATGAGAAGAAAGATAGTGATTGATCCTGGCAAAGTATATATAAAGAGAGAGTTATGCCCATAACAATTTTATAATATTTCTACAATAAATTATAGTTCTTTTTAGAGATAATTACAACATACTGCAAACTCTGCACTTCGAACCCTTTCTCCCCTATACCCTTAAGCACTTTGTACATAGTTGGTTAGTTATTATTGGTTTTAATTTGAACTTACCACTGAAATTACTTTTTTATCCCACTAATAACAACCTGTAACAACTTGCCACATAAAATTTGTTGTGAAAATATTGCGGAGATATCATTTTCCTTATGTAAATACCATTCCAACTATTTCCCAATGGTCTTTATAAAATATGTGTTATTTATTTATAACTTCTACTCCAACAACAACTCTAACCCCAACGTGACTCTATTTAGTATTTTTTGTTTTTTCCTATCTTTTATCTCCAACAACAACTCTAACCCCATCGTTATTCTATTTAGTTTTTTTTTTTTTTTTTTATTATCTTTTATCTATATATATATATATATATATATATATATATTGTTTTTACAATTACTTGAATTTGGTGTGGCTTAATTTTAGGATATTTTTCCTATTTACACCAAAAAAAAAAAAAACTACCCAAACGGTTGGGAATTTAGATGACTTTTCATTATTCAATAGACACATTTTCAGCCAATAGACGTATTTTCGGTTAAAAGACACTTTTTGATATATCTAATATGAAGAGTTATGACATTTCAATAAACATTTTTTTGGTAGGCACCTTTTCATTCTATAGAGACATTTTCATTCAATATGCACTTTTTCGGCCAATAGACACTTTTTCGGTCAACAAAAACATTTTTATTCGTAAGCACATTTTCAATCAATAGACACTTTTTCTGATATTTCTTTCAATATCAATTTTTTTTTTTTTTTTTTTAATTTCATGCACTTTTACTTACTACTCCAACTCAAAAATAATGGTATTTTTTTTTTCTTGAAACTTATTCAGTGGCTATTCTCTTACATTGCATGGGTTAGCAACTAATTTTCAAGAAAATGAAAACACTAAAAAGTTGTATTTAGTTTTTGTATTCAAATCCTATTTTTTTGGATATTGAAAATGAAAACTAAATACGAATACAAAACCATACAAGTTTTTTAGTGGTAGGTCTCACAAAAAACTAAAAATGAATATAAAATACACCCAGTTTTCTCAAACCAAACATGCCCTTAACTTCTTGGTGGCCAATTATAACTTCCTATTTATGTTACTTTTTGACAAGCTATAAATTTCTTTTCAAATTGCTTTCTGACACACTATAAAGCCATTTTTTGTGGTAAAAGACAAGCTATAAAGTTTTATACATATTGTGATGTGTAATGCATAAATACTTAGTGGAATTTTTATGAGTAATACATCCACCATTCATATTGTGATGTGTCATGCATAAATGATTAGTACAAACTTTACGAGTAATACATCCACTACCCACAATCTAAGTTACCCCGCCCCCCGCGAGCGCCGTGGGGCCTTTTTCTGTTATCAAAAAAAAAAAATGCTACAAATAATTTGAAAATTTTTTTTACATCAATTAAATTTAGAAGATTTTACTGATTTTTATTTAAATTCACCACTTCCATCACTTTTTTATTTACTATTAATCTATCACGTCTAATTATGTCAAATTTTCTGTGCCCCTGATTTTCTCTTAGAAAATACTAGCTTGAACTTTGAAGTATGAAAGGCTATCGGTTCTTCCACCGGTGTTCTTATTAACCACAAACCCCATATGGATCAATTCTGAGTTTCTAACATTGCCCTCAGCCAAAGCAGGTGGACCGGATTTGAATGCCACTGAGTCAACACTGAATAGGCCCACCTAAGTGATTGAACTTACTTAAGCAAAGCAAAGGCCCATAAAACTTTAGCCCACTGTTAAGATTTCAGGCAAAACCCAAAACTGAAAACCCCAGGCCTGTCTACAATCGGTGACCCCTCCAGTGATGGGAAGATTTTTGTACGATGCTGGAGGGAAAGTAAAGACTAATAAAATGTTGAAGGCTGTTAGAGATATATTAGCTAAAAGTATAAGCTCAAGTCTAATTCTATTTTGTATGTAAGTCAAGTATTTTACTTGTATTACAAGTTTATTAACTATAATTAGTGTGAGTGGTGTCTCAAGGAATTTTTTTAGAGTAATCAGTAAAACGATAACTTGAATATTGTGTAAAATTGTTGCGTTTACAAAGTTAAGAAGAGTATAATTGTTGTCATTATCAAAAACTCACAACCACAATATTTTTTTTAGTATAATTTTTTAAGAAAAAAATGAAATTAGAAATCATTTTTATTAAATAGGTTGAATGAGCTACAAATTTGAATGATTAGAGATTTTTATGTTTTATATATATATATATATATATATATAATAGGCTTTTAGTTAAACAATTTGTTCATATGTTGTTGTTTGGTCTTGTTTTGTTTTTGTTTGTTGTTATTTAATCTTTTTTTTTTTTAATAAAAAGGATTAAGGATTATGTCAGTTTGGGGAGAATTAATTTTGAAGTAATCTTATGTCCACAACATTTTTATAATAAATTTTATGTAAAAAAATGTTATTGGTTGGTAAAAAAATAATATTAGTATTGGGCCTAAATTAAAATTAGTAACAACTTACCAATATTGGATTTGTTGTGAAATTATTGTGAAAATGTTGTAAATGTAATATTACTGTTATTTTTGTTGAATCCAAATTTTTGTAATTCCCTAGTCAGCATGTTCAATATTTTTATTAGGGTGGTCACAATAGGTTAGTTTAACTTATGATATTTTTTTGGCAAGTGTTTATATACATTTTTTTTGCAAGTTAGGGTGGTCATAGGACCACCCTGACTTACATGTGAAGCTGCCAGTGGTTAGTGTATGGTTAGTTTAGGGTTAAGCATATTATATATATACCCATGTTTGGTGGTTGTAGTTGGGGTTGAGAACTAACGCTGACTTGGCTCCATTTATCCATAGGTTGGAGATATGGCGATAAAAATTCAATGAGTTATGTAGTTTTTTTGCTGTTTGATTTTCGTTCTTGAAGAACGTGAAATTATAAAAATATCATCTATGAATAGGAGGTGGGAAATGGGAGGTCCCTCTGATAGGTGCAACCCCTCTCAATGTCCTTTGTTGTTCCATGTCCATCAACGCACATGACAGCACATTAGCACAAAGGATTAGTAAGGATTAGAATATTAGATCACCCTATTCTGGAGAAATTATAGGGTCTTCTGGTGGACAACGTCACTTGTCCACCATTCTACTATAAAACTTTCCTTTGTTTAAAATTGCTGAATCAGTAATTAATTTCTGTCTAACAAAATTTTCTAACAAACAATTTTAAATAAGTGGCAGTTTTTTAGTGGAATGGTGAATCACATCATTTGTCCACCATGTGAATCTTATAATTTCTCCTGTCTCTGAGACCACATTGGGGTAGAAGGAGGCAAATAGGGTTCTATTGACTTTGATACCATAGAAAATAGTTCATACACATTACATGAATGAGTATCCTATGTCCCATTGATCATGTTCCAATTCATGTACCACTAATGAACTTATGACACACGTCTCTTTAGTTTCTTAACACTGCTAGCTAACATCTCTCTTATTGGTTGACTAAGGTTGCATTTGGATAGCTTATTTTTTGCTAACTGATTTTACTATTCAGCTTATTTTTACTACAATTTATGATCTCACTGTACTTTTTGGTACTATTTATGAGTCCCATTATACTATTTTAACTAACTTTACTTTCAATAAAAAGTTTTCAATTTCAGCAAAATAAACGGATCTCAAACAGATCTTACACTTCGTAATGTTAACGTTACTTTAGTTTGCTGAAGAAATCATCTCGTCTTTTAGTTTTCATACTTCTTTCGTGAACTAAAGTGACGTTAACATTGCGAAGTTCAGTTATTCAATAAGAGAGATGTTAGCTAGCAGTGTTAAAAATTATATATATATATATATATATATATAAAGAGACGCATGTCATAACTTCACTAGTAGTATATGAATTGGGACACAGGATGCTCATTCACATTACATAACTAATTGTATCCACAGTGGACTAAAACCCGTCTGGAATAGAACTGTTTCGGTGAAATATCAGCTTAATTTGTCATAGGTTTTGCTTAGATCAAACTTTATTGCAACTTGTCTTAATTGCCGCCCTTTCTCTTTTTGATGATGGAGATGAATTTGTGTGCTAAAATGAGGTTGTCTAAGATGAATTCGCCTTTTTTGTTTTTATTTTTTTAATTATTTTATACAAAATAAAAATTATACTTTAATCTAATTTAGGTGTATATGTGTGTGAAGCTTATTTTTAGAAACTTAAACTCCGACCTTTGCCTCACTTATACTTATAAAGTGACCATCATACTAAAGGTGTGCGGTGATAAAATTAATTGGCTTTTGACGAATGCATTTTGGTATAAGGTGATCAAAATATTTAATAGGAGCTTGCCACGGTTTCGTTAGGACCTTTGAAGCTATTTTATATGCCACATTGCAAAGGCTATAGCTTTGTATGAGAATTGAATTAGCATTCTAAACCTTTTGTGGTCAAATTGTTAGATTCCAAAAGACATGAATTTCCAAGCCATTACCAAAGGAAAAAAAAATTTGTGATGTGGGTTAAAAAAATCATTCGGTCCCGAATGAAATGAACAATAAGCCTAAGCCATACACACGTAAAGTAAATGAACAATGCTGACAAAAACTGCCGGTGAGTGCGTCCACGAGATATTAAAAGATGACATGTAATCCCATTATCCACAGAAGTGGGATATGGTGCATAGGTGGCAGCACCCTAGTGGAGGAAACGATTTATCCAACTTTCAAAAGATCAGATAATTCTCCCCGAAAGCACATAATTTTTAGTTCATTCAAAGCCTCTCGATCTTTGATCCTTTTTCCTCACACGTTTATTTTTAAGCTTTATTCAATTTTCACAGAGCGAGAGAGAGCGAGAGAGAGAGAGAGAGGCACAACATGGCAAGCTGTAACATGGCATCAGCTGCTTCTGGGTTTGGGCTAACACCAAATGTTACAAGCAACACAACTTCAGGTGCAAAGAGTTACATGTTATCTTTCCCTTTCAAGAACAACAATTCATCGAGGCTGGTTGTAAGGGCAGCTGAGGAGGGTGCTCCACCAGCAACCGCTACAGCACCAGTTGAAGGTGAAGCTCCTAAGCCTAAGCCTCCACCAATCGGACCCAAGAGAGGCACTAAGGTCAGTACCCAATCCTCAGTTTCATTTCACTGTTCGTATGAGTTTTTTGCCAATCAAACTGGGATGTGAAAGTGTGTCATATATCCAAACCAACCTTATTTAAAAAACTTAATTGAAAAAAAAAAAAAAAAAAAAAAAATTGTGAAAGTGCCTTTCATAGCACTTATTGCGAGGGGTATATTATACATGCTTATGAACTTTACATGAACTTCTTCAGTGGGATAGCAAATTGTTCCTTTCTAGTAATTTTAATTTTTGTAGCAAATTACATGAACTTTAACCTACAAATTATTTGCAACCACTTTAATTTTTTTACTAGTAACTATGTACAAACACAGGAGAACACAAATCAAATAAAACACGAGATTTTAACCAAAAGAGGGGATGAAAAAAACGGCAGTTTGGAGCCCCATTGAGTATTATTGGAGTCTTTAGTCTCTTTGTTGATAAAATTAATCTATTCAAAGCCATAGTAAGAGGGTCATTCTTGTTTAGTGTTTATTCTTAAATAACATTTTGTTTATTCCATGCTAGCAAAGAAATTGAGAGATGGTGATGAGGGATCCCTAAGGATCATTATTTTAGATAAGGTCAAAAGCTTTTGATTTCCATTTTACCAGTTTTCTGCTCTATCCTTGCTAGCTTAATTCTTAATCATCTACCCTATTTCACTAACATATACCAATATCACATTCATTTAGTATTCTTTGAGTTTGGGGTCCAAGAAAAAAAACTAATGGGCAATTTTTTTTGGATTTTGCCTAAACAGCACTGGTCAAATTATTATTTTTTTTTTTTCTTCATATACTTTCCTTCTGCAGGTTAAGATTCTTAGGAGGGAGTCCTACTGGTATAATGGCATTGGATCTGTTGTAGCTGTTGACCAGGTCTGTGTTCTCTCTCCCTTCCAATGTAAATTTTTTTTTTTTCTTTTTAAGATAAAGTGTTTGATTCTTTGTTTTAAATCCATTTGACAGGACCCAAAGACTCGCTACCCAGTAGTGGTCCGATTCAACAAAGTTAACTATGCAAATGTATCTACAAATAACTATGCTTTGGATGAGATTGAAGAAGTTAAATGAGTGATGATTGGTATTGTAATTGTCATTGTAATTTTCCTACTATTCTAGTCTCTAGCTTTAGCTTGTCTGTGCGACGAATATATACTCTCTGTGTGATTTCTTGTTTCTTCTTCCTTATTATGTTATGACAAATGCTGCCAAGAGCCAAATTGATATTGTCCATAACATATACTACACTAGCTGTAATTTGTACCAGTTTTAAAATGAAGGCCATCATTAATTCTTTATGCACAGTGACAGCACATTTTGAATACCCTTATCCCGAGAGATATATACTGATAGGAAACTCCAATAGTAGCAACAGTTAAGAAATTCCAAAAGGTGAAAACAAAAAATAAGTTCCTTTTATACAGGTTTAAGTATACTGAAGCCATATTTATACCTTTATCCCAAAAAAAAAAAAAAAAGTATACTGAAGCCATGATTAGACAGTTAAATTTGTTACACATCGCATATTCTAGTGAACTTCCTTCAGATTCTACTTTGTGGTTGCTTGTTCATCCTCCTTGTATAAATCAAGACCTGGCAAATAACATAAACAAAAGGTTAATAAGGAAGCATAAACTGGTTGTTCATACATTTTTTAGATCAGAATATTTCACCAAATTCACCAAGTAAAACATTTGATGGAGTCTAACCCCATCAAAGCCTAAAATCCCCGTACCCACCCCTATCAGAATGATGAGTGCTGTTTGGTGTCACCCTTCTCAGAATACATGCTGCACAGCAAACCTTGTCAAATGTATATGGTGAAAACAAAGAGCCAAGCCTGTTTGGTGGGGAAGCAAAAGCATGATTCAATGAATCTGGAAATAATTCTTATGTACCTATGTACGAATTGGGTTCAATTTATGGGCTTGTATCTTGAATAGTGCAACAAAATTATATTTTAAGGCAATTTCAAAGCTATCCAGCAAGCAGTTTATGAAACTGGCTCATCAAATGAATTTTCCATGTCATAGTTTCAGGGCAGAAAATAATTTGGAATTCACAACTGAATTCCCAAATATGTTTTAAACGCACATGTTCCTTTCCCATTAGAATTTTGATGGCCTCAAGAGGAGGAAGAAGGGGAGATTTGAACTAGTAACTTCCACATCTCGAGGCACAGCTCCCAACTTTCCTACTAAATAAATGTGTTAACTGAGAAAATATGCCTCTAATATTCTCTTTCTTATTCATTCTCACTCTCTCTCTCTCTCTCTCTCTGCCTTGTTTTTTCCCCCTGTGCAGACAAAGCTGTAATTCCCAAATTAATTGCAAATTGTTTCGTGAATAAAAACTGTGGTTTTCTTCCATTGTAATGTAAGCAAAAAAAAGACCTTGCAGATCTTACTACAGACATGACTTAACATAGAATGAGTCTATACCGGAACTACAACAGCATTTAAAGAGTAGTATGGACTCAACAAAAGCTGTTTATGTTCCAAGACACAAAAATATATTGATCTAAGAAGAAAAAAAGCTTCCTGGTCACATAATCCTAAAAGCAGCTAATTTGTTTGTCCATTATAATATCCATCCTGGCACATAGTTTTGGTAGGAGTCGCATGCAATGATGAACCACATACAAGGAAAGTGAATGATAAAATTGAGGCATAAAAAAATTGTCCTGTACCCGGATAGAAGCAATGCCAAGACAGATTCATTATATAGCCTTCCTAAAACAAAAAATGAAATGGTCGAACCTTGTATGACCATAAGGTTGCAGGCAGAAACTTGAAAATTCTGCAGTGGAAGAGCAAGAGAATTGGCAGAGGATCCAAATATACAAATTAAATGAAGAAATGGCCAATGCCTCCTCACCATGATTGGCACTATTGCCTACATCCAAAAGCTTCTGCCTGAATGGTGAAAGCATGTCAGAATCTATTCAACAAACTGCAAGAAATATTGAACTAGTTACACAAGATTAAAAAAGATTTGTTGGCCTGAGTGAATAACAAACCTAATGGTCCACTGTAAGAATGGGTGGGGAAAGAATTAATATTCAATATTGAGCATTCTATTGGTATCATTATCTTTAATTTGCAGCAAATAGTTATAAAGAAAGAGTCTTATGGCTTTTTATCACAAACGTGTTAACCATGACGCTCGCAATTTCACCTATTCATCCCCTTAGTGGTCCTCAAGGTTCGATGTGTTGTGAACAATCATGGTTCAGCAAAGAATGATTGTTGGGACATTTAACAGGATCTTAAACTATATAAGTTTTCGTAATCAAGATTTACATTGTTCAAGTGAAATATTTTCCAAACATTCTGGAAAGGAAATAGTTCCACCGATTTTATATTTTTGCAGCCAGCATGATGTCCTAAGAAGCACATGCAACAGCACACCATTGACTTTAATGATCAATCTCTAATTGTTCTCAAAGGAGAAAAAAGGAACTTTCCCAAGAAACAAATTCGGCCTAAATGTTAAATGCAAGAATGGAAGTGCCTATTCTAACAGAATGATGTTATGGACAAGAACTCAAGGAGAGCATAGGAAAAAGAATACAGAATTGATGAATAAATAACCACAAAAAATCCCAAGTTCTCAACAAGGAGGCATTTTAACTTCCATTGGAATCAAGGACTAAAGTGAGCTATCATAATTAAATCAATTTGAAGAGAAATTAACCTTCATAAATGGAAACAGATTCTTCAAAGAACTCTTCCATCCATGCCATCCAGAATGCCTGACCATATTCCCTTTACAGGTGGTAATTGTGCAACAAAAGCATTCCAAGGAGGGTAACCAACACCACTTCCACGAACACGACCATCCAATCGTAGTGATAGATACCTGCACAACAAATACAATTAAACAAATTTTCTTAATGTAAGAATTCTATAGTTAACTTCTCAAAGATACCAGAAGCACAACTTTCACAGCCCACTATATTTAAGGACATAAATAAACTCGTTGCTGCAAATGTCTACTGATGTATGATGATCTTAAAGTGCTGTATTTGATCACTAACTCGTCGAATTCAAAAGAAAGAATGAAATTAGAAAATAAGAAAAGAATGTGGGCGGGTGGGAATTCTTATGCCGGGTGTGAACTGGAATAAGGTGTGTCTATATGCATTTTAAACAAATGAATTTCCTAGTCCATTTTTTTTTTTTTTAATCATTATTGCTAAGATAGACATGCACCATTGGATTTTAGACCCAAGACCTCATCCTCTATTCCATTATAATGGGAGGAGAGTGTCATTTGAACTTCCTTTTTCAAGGTATAAGTAACAGGATAGAAAAACTTACACCGGAGACTCAGAGGGGACACCAGCCAGCTTCTTCTGTTCAGCTAACCACCTATTGTTTATAACAACAAACTTAGAAGAGAATAAATAGCAAAAACTTGAAATTCACTATGGTTGTGTTTGGATTTCAGGATTTAAAATGAAGGGATTTGAAGAACAATTGCTAGTATAAACAGCTAGATATATATTTAACGAAACATGATGATTTGAGCTTTGGAGATTTTTCTCAAACAAAAATACTTGTGATAGTTTGGATTTGAAATGAAATATTAATCCTCATTTCAAATCCATATTAATAAAGCTCAAATCTATCCATAAATTTCATCAATAGAAACAAATTTCCACAAAGTTGAAATCCAAATCCTTCTCTTTGAAAACCTCGATCCAAACGAACATAACCATTGATCATGGCAATTGTCACTTACTTGGACCACTCAGAAGTATAAACAGGAGCCAGTTGCCAGAGTCTCTTTCTTTTGGTGGTAATCTCCTTTGTCTCTTCATTTTCTTCAATTTCAAAACTAGGCAAACTGCCATCCGTAGGAAAGGGTACTACAAGCACCCCTCTGTCCAAAAGGCTTTCAGTGAAAGGTTCACTTAGTCTAAAAGACTCCAAAATGAAGGATGCAGGGCCAGCACAAATTACAAGCCGAGCAATCCCTCTCAAAGAGCTGACTGGGATAATCCTCTTTTGGTCCACACGGAGCTTAAGATTTGAAAGGCTTTCCTCTCTTGAGAGCCTAGCCATTTGCAAATTCTTAGCATTGTTCTCCCTATAATAAAGGAATGCAAAAAGAGATACTGCTCCAATGTCTATGCCAAGACCTTTCAACATCTCAGGGATATCAGCTGTTTTTGATGAATTTGTTAATGCAGCAATCAATTGTGTGGTTGCTATAAATCCTCCAAGAGCACCGCTTGCTATGAAAGCAAGATAAAAGAACATCCGAACAGACCGAAAGGGAGTAAGAACTTCACTCCGTATCCTGGCGGTAGAACTAAAGAACAAATAAAATTATGATTACAGGAGGCCTCACATGTTAACGAGAACCTTAAAGCAGAAGCATTGGATGAAAAGAAATCAAGTTAGAGAAGATATTTGAACATGCAACCAACCTCATTTTCTAAGATATAAATAAATATGCATATTAATTACTTCTATTTTAAAAAGCATGTCCTCTGCACACACAATTAAGTTAATTCGTACACAAAATTGCTGTAAAGTTGCATTGTATGATATGCCAAAGCATATGAGGCCTGTAATTTCATGACAAATAAGTATGACAAATTGGGAGAATAAAGTTTGTCTCAGCTATTACAACTAACAGTTAGGCAGAATGTCGAATCTAGGAGAACAGTCACATAAGATATAGATGACAATGATTATTCTTGTAGCCTGATCTGCACCACTTACCAGGTCCCATAATTTTGACAACATGCATTGTCCAGTTATATAAATTAAATAAGAGAGCTGACAACAGAAGTGTAATCAAATTTATGGCTGCCTATACATAGAAAAGCTTATTTTAAGAGCAGGCAGCAACACAAGACCAACTAGTCAGCACAATACCATGTTAAAGAACATTTCATTTGCATCAGTACAAGTGTAAAGATACTAAGCTGATGCATTAGTAAACAAACCTTATCTTAGTGTGCAAAATTAAGTATTCAACATAAAGATAAACTGAATTAACACCAGAATGTAACACCAGAATGTAAAATAACATTTAGAAAGGGTACCCATACTTAAATTTGTGCAAGTATCTTCATGTTAACAAGGAAATAAAGGGTTAGACAACACATTCTCACAAATCATAATTTAATTCTTCTATTAGATGAGAGCACACACGATGCGTGTAAAATTTTTTTAACTATCTAAAAATAGTTGAGAATGTAGTACAATTACAAGCATATGAGATAAAAGACACGGTAAATAGAATTCAGAAGTTATTTAGTTACAGGATAGAGAGAGACTGAAAATGAAAGAAAGAAGGAAATAGAAACTAAATGAGACATTAGGGGGAACATTGTTGGAAGTTGAGTGACAGTAGTTTACTAAAAATGGGATTATTGAATTTTTCTTTGACTACTTTAACCTTAGTTTTTCATCTTTGATCTTCTATTAAGTATGGAATTTTTTTCCAAGGTTATTTTTAGTATTCAAAAGATGACATCAAATGAGGGTTATTCCCTTTCTATTAGTATAGGTAATCAGGGCATAAAAATATAGGGGACTGAACTCAACTTGATAAATGGACTTGAAATGGAGAAAATATTTTTTTTATTAATAATTCAATAGTTACAATAGAGGTGGGGGGGATCTAAACTCTGAATGTCTCTGTTGGAAATACTAGGAGATGCTAGTTTAGCTACAAAGATCTTGGCAGGTAAAACTAAATTCTAATAGAATCCCTACTCATGTCCAATGGAAATAGAAGTTCCCAAGATGTCATCAACACATAGTAACAGAGTTCAGCTCAACAGGTTAATTCACCATTTTTAGTCTTTCATACATCTTATCTAATAATTCTCAATTCACACCAAGAAAAGTATTAGACCAATAAAAGTTTTCAAGATGAAAATATAAGAGAAAGAAGACCAAGAAATAAAAAGAAGAAACCCAATAGGGTATTATTCCACCTCTTTTGAGTACAACTGTAACATATCCTTGGCATAAACTCTACTAATCATAATCCAAACTAATTTTCTTCATTTCCTTCTATTTTTTGTGTTCTTTGCCAACCACAATGCTTCAATGCTGCATGTCACTCCGCTTAAGCAATTAACAAATGATGTCAACTAACTCATTTTAGCTGTAGAAACTACAAGTTCTTATGAGCATGTTATTTTCTTGATTCCCTTTATTATTACTCATCCAACTCATTATCCTCAAAACTATTCCAAATCTTTGGGCGTTCCACAGACATCCTAGGCTTACACACTACAAACCATCATCTTACAAACTATTTAAAATCAATTAGATGCATCAATTGCAAAATGCACCAAAAGGATCCATATTCATAAGATGTGACGAAGAAGTGACTGTCAGACAGGTAACTGAGGACAGGCCTCCAATTAATTATAATTAACACTAAGTTGAGTATTCAGATTTCAGAATAAAATAAAAATAAATAAAAACACACCAAAAAAGGCCACTTCTCCAATCCAGTTAAATTTCTATGTACAACACCCGCTTCAACCTTTCACTGCCCATGATAATCAACTATGCATTGTTACTATAATCCCTTGTCACATGGAAAGTGCTAGTATCATCTGGGCAATACCTTAAAAAGAATTAGTCACAATTGAGGTTCTTTGTAATTATTTATATAGACCAATTTGACCTAGTACACACCTAATGTAGAACTTAGTGCAAGTCTATGTAACACAGATTTATGCAATCCATTCTAATACAATCTACATAATATCAGGTATCACATTCTCAACTACTTAATACATAGAAATCACACTCCAGTCGGTTTCATCATTCCACAAATAATTCTCTCTGAGTCCACATCCAAAAAAACTCTCCACAATTTCAAATTTGTATAAGACCTCCCTTGAATCTTGTTGATCAAAATTACATATATATTATGTTACCTCATCATATACAAGGTAATTATGTCTCTCCCTCATATATCTCATACCCAAATCCTCATACATTTCATACTTCAAAAAATTAAAAGCATCCCATTATAGGATAGAAGAACCCTTAATATCTTTCATGTACAAGGGTCCATTTGAATGCCAATTAGACACTAAAGTATCCATATTCAATCATACACCATAGAAGAGTCAAAAAACAATGAATATTCCAATAAATTTTGAGATTCAAACAAACAGAAACAACCATGGCTATAACTCCCAAATTTAAATTCAGTAAAAACAAATATGAGAGAGAACCTGATTTCAGTGGATGAGGATGGCTTATTAGCAGCAAAGCAGGTGATAGTTGAAGAATTTCGTTTAGGTGTGACAGTGGTAGCCGAGACCCACCAGATGTTCCTATGAAATGGAAAATGGTGGCAGAGAGATTTGAAGTTGTTGTTGTTGTTATTAATGTTGTTGTGGGGTTTGTGATGAGTATTTGGGGGTCCGAGAATGTAGGGGACGTTTGCCAAGGAAGCCATAGTTGTTGGAAGTTTGGCACTTACTCTCAGTTGTTGTTAACTTAACTGCTTTAGAGTCAGTGCTTAGTGCAAAGAAAAAGAAAAGTGCTTTCTGTTGTTGTGTGGACTGGACTATGGAATTTGGATGACCACAGTAGTGCCACGCACGCTTGACCGTTGCCACCTCCCTAGTCCCCAACTCCACCCTCCCTTAACGCAATAAGTCTTGATTTGCACTAATTTTCACACCAACAACAAATAAAAACCACAAAGGTCATATCCACGGGGTAAGTTCCAACCTGTACAAAAACAGTAATGATTTGGGCATGGTCTCAAAGAGAGAGACTCAACTCTCAAAGTTGTAAACTAAGACACTAAGTTAACGATAAATGATAAAGTAATATTAGTAGTAAGCTATAATGATAATTTACAAAAGAAATTGTCAAATTATTTATCGTAAAAAATATTAAGAAAATTGTTATGTTTATAACATTAGTCCAATTTACACTAGATGGGGTTGTAAGCTTAATATATGTACTGATTAATTAAATAAAATTAAATATTTATAAATAAAATTAAATATCAAATTGTCTATTAAAGAAATAAGAAAATTATCATAATAATTAGTGAGTTTCTTAAAATTTTAATAGAGTTTCACAAATAAATTGACAATGTTAATAAATTAGTGACTCATATGACAAAAATACTTGAATTTTAGACATGTAACACATGTTAAATTATTGGAGTAAATACACTCCCTCTTTTGAGGTTTGGAAAAATGACACTCCATCCAAAATTTGAAAAGAAAAAACATTTTTCTTCTTGATATCCTATTGACAAAACTTTGTTAAATTAATGTGGGGGGAAAGACTTAATCTAACGTAGTGGGCCTAGGGCCCCATTTGAGGATTACTGTGCGTCTGAAGAGAAGGAGGTGGTAAGGGCAAGGCCCATCTAGAAAAAGATACCCGGAAAAGAAAGATGGGTACAATCCGAAGAGATCGCCATCCGTCCGAAGAGATTCTATTCCTCGGACGCGAATAGTATTGATTAATCGAACATGTAGAAAGTCAGAATGATCTTCCGAGTATTCTTACTGATCAAGATAAGCTCAAAGTATATCTGGAGATGGTAAGAATAAGGAAATATCTAAAGGAAAAGCTGCTACCACCGTATTAAATGCACTGCAACAATTTTTCTGGCCGCATTTATGTGGAGAAGACCCCTGAAGAAGGTAACCTCATCTACCGCCACTCACAAAAAGCTGGAGAAGATACATAACATGACATGTACTCAAGTAGGAACCTAGATGAAGAACAAGTGGACGATGGAGATGAGAGAGGAGGAGGTTATATAAAAAAGAAGGATTCCTAGAAGAAGGGAGGTCGATTTGTAACCCTAAGAACTAGATCCTGTATTCAATTAATCAAAAGTCTCTTCGGATTCAAACTCGTTTAGTCTTTGCATGTACATTTATGCTGGTTTATACTTGCATACCATAATCAATTGTTGTTAGCTCCATAGTTAATCTAACTCTATCACTCACACTCTACAAATTTTATTGTTTTTGGGCTTGGGCCACAAATCCTAACCCTACAATTGGCGCCATCTATAGGAAGAGCTTAAATATAAGTGGAAGCAACAGCAGTCGGTAATGGCGGAACCAGGGCAACAACTGGCAGAATCTAGGGCGTCCCAGCACATAGACCCTTTTCTTAATTTAGAGTAGAGACAAGATCGTGAAGGCAGTGTGCATACTACGCACCCTGAGCGAAGTCAACCTCATGGAGGAAGTCACGTGTCTCGTGCAGAGAAGAATAGCATGCAAATAGAAATTGAAAGGTTAAGGAGGGAGTTGCGCCATGCAAAAAGAAAATGTGTTTCTTCGCATTCTGATGAGGGTTGGGATGACTAGCAAGATGTCACTTACGAGCAGAGGTCTCGAACACCAATTAGTGAATCTTTTTCATATGAAGAGGAGCACCGTCGCAAGAAGCAACCTCAAAGTCCATCACGTGGAGGGGTGGGAAATGATGCTATGAGCAAGGCCCTGAATCAAATTTCTAGATTACCTTTCACGCATAGGATCAAAGGAGCGAGACTTTCTCGGTGCTTTAACTAGCCAACCTTTACTATTTATAATGGTAAAACAGACCTTGTGGAGCATGTGAGTCACTTTAATCAAAGGAATGCTGTCTATTTCAGAGATGAAGCTCTAATGTGTAAGGTATTCCCCTCTAATCTTGGCTCAATTGCAATGAGGTGGTTCGACAGCCTGAAAGCAGATTCCATCAGTTCCTACCAAGAGCTCACTCAAGCTTTTGGTTCATGTTTTGTCACATGCCGAAAAGTGGCCAGGCCTTTGTCTTCTCTGCTATCCTTGAGCATGTGTGAAGGTGAGACCCTATTCAAATAGGTATTGGGAGATGTTTAATAATATGGAGGGTAATTTTGATGCAATGGCCCTAGACACGTTCAAGCTTAGCCTCTTTACTGACCATGGTTTAAGGACGTCCTTGTCCGGTAAACCTGTTACTAATATGCGTCAGCTTATGGACCGTATTGAAAAATATAAAAGGGTTGAAGAAGATCAACAGCAAGGGAAAGGTAAGGATAAGGTTATCTCCCAAGAGAGGAAGGATTTCAAGTCGGACCGTTATAACAACAATAAGCCATGGAGAGATTTCGCTGGGCAGTCGAGGTCAACAAATGCTCAAGCAGTCAACATAGTGTTCAATGAGCCAGTCCACCAAGTTTTGGAAAAAATCAAGAATGAACCATTCTTTAGGTGGCCGAGTAAGATGGTAGGGAATCCTGAGAGGCGCAATCATAATCTCTATTGTCAATACCACCAAGACCATGGGCATACCACTGAAGACTACAGAAGTTTGTGAAACCATTTGGACCAACTGGTCCGTGAAGGCAGGTTGAGGCATCTCTTACACCACTCTAGTGGCCGAAGAGGTCAAATGAACTCTGAGTCCAGGAGGAGTGATTTTATGAAACCTCCATTAGGAACTATTAATGTCATTTTTGTAGCACCAGGGAGAACAGGGTCCTGGCCGTCTAAGGTTATGTTAGTAGCTCAGTTACCAGCAGGGGACATTGGTCGAGATCCAAGGAGCGCTAGACCGATTGTCTAGCCAGTTTTAGGCTTTTCGAACGAAGATAAAGTTGGAACCATTTAACCTCATCACGACGCTTTGGTAGGCACCCTTAGAATCGGAGGATATGATATGAAGAGGGTAATGGTGGACCAGGGTAGCGCGGTGGAGATTATGTACCCTGACCTCTACAAGGGGCTGAACCTCAAGCTTGGTGACTTAACACCATATTGTTCTCCCTTGGTTAGCTTCGAGGGAAGAATTGTCACCTCGAAAGGCCAGATACGGTTGCCTGTACAAACTGTCTCAGAAGTAATGGAAGTAGACTTCATTGTTGTAGATGTTTATTCCCCTTATACAGCAATTGTAGCCAGACCTTGGCTACATATGCTAGGGGTCGTTTCCTTAACTCTGCATCAGAAAGTTAAATATCCATCCGAAAGGCGGGTTTGTGAAATCCATGGAGATCAATCCTCGACCAGACAATGCTTGGTGGCTGTCATCCAACACAAGCGTAAAATTGAGTCCTCGGTCAAGGCTGAGGGAGACTTATAGCAGTTAAAAAGTCAGGTGTCACCCTTCGAGGATCTTGATGAAGGCGTTAGATGCAAAAATTTAGTAAAAGTGTTAATTGGGGATAATCCTTAAAGGTACTTTCAAGTCGGGTCTCAGATGCCTCAACTAGAGAAAGATGAGCTAATTGATTTCCTTAAAAGAAATATTGACGTATTCTCCTGGAGTGCTTATGAAGCCCCAGGAGTAGATCCAGAGTTCATTTGCCACCATTTGAGGGGTGAACCCACTGATTGTCCCCAAGAAGCAGCCTCCTCGGCGGCCATCCAAAGAGCATGCAGATACAGTCAAAGAAGAAGTAATGAAACTCAAACAGGCTGGAGCTATTAAAAAATCTTTTTATCCCGAGTGGTTGGCAAATACTGTGGTGGTGAAGAAGAATAACGGAAAGTGGCGAGTTTGTGTAGACTTCACAGACTTAAATAAGGCTTGTTCTAAGGATCTCTTCCCCATGCCAAAAATTGATCAGTTAGTAGATGCTACTGTCGACCATCCCCAGATGAGTTTTTTGGATGCTTTCTAAGGTTACCATCAAATATCGTTAGCCCTAGATGACCAGGAGAAAACCGCTTTTGTTACCTCCACTAGTAATTACCACTATAAAGTGATGCCATTCGGTCTGAAAAATGCAGGCTCTACTTATCAACGAATGATGACAAGAATGTTTGAATCACAGTTAGACAAAAGCATTGAGGTCTATATAGATAACATGGTGGTAAAAAGCAAAGTTATTTCTAAGCATTTGAAGGACCTTGACAACACTTTTGAAATCCTAAGAAGACATAAGTTGCGTTTGAATGCCTCCAAATGCTCATTTGGTGTAGGGTCAGGCAAATTTTTGGGTTACATGGTAACACACAGGAGAATTGAGGTTAATCCCAATCAAATAAAGGCTATTCAAAATCTACAGCCTCCTCGAAATCCGAAAGAGGTTCAGAAGTTAACAGGGATGACAGCTGCTCTGAACCGATTCATCTCTAGGTCCGCGGATAGGTGTAAACCTTTCTTCTCACTAATCAACAAGTGAAAAGGATTTGAATGGACTGAAGAATGTGCCTTAGCTTTTCAACAACTTAAAGACTACTTGGCTTGGCCACTGATTATGTCTAGCCCTGAATCAAATGAGGTCCTGTTTACCTATATTGTGATGGTTCCCTATGTTGTAAGTCTAGTATTAATAAGACTGGATCAAGGTGTACAAAGACCAGTTTACTGTATGAGTAAATCTTTACATGAGGCCGAGATCAAATACTTGCCACTGGAGAAAGCTATTTTGGTAGTAGTACTCGAAACACGAAAATTGCCCAATTACTTCCAAGCACATACGGTCGTCGTGCTCACGCAACTCCCGCTTAAAACCGTACTTTGAAGTGCCGACTACATAAGGAGGATAGCCAAGTGGGGTACTATCTTAAGGGCTTTCAATATCAAGTACACGCCTCACACTTCAGTCAAGGGGCAGATCCTTGCGAATTTGGTTAGAAGAAATAACAACAGAGAAGGACATGAATGGAAAATCGGTTGGCATGATTTCTCAACATGGTATTGCCCGCTGGGAAGTGTATGTGGACGGCGCTGTGAACTAGAAAGGTTCTGGAGTAAGGCTAGTATTGATATCTCCAAAGAGAATCATCATTGAAAAGTCATTAAGGCTGGATTTCGGTGCAACAAATAATGAGGCAAAGTACGAAGCCCTGTTGATGGGAATGTCTATGGTCCAAAGAATGGGAGGAAAGGCAGTGGAGTTATTCTTGGACTCAAGATTAGTTATGGGCTAAGTACAGGGGGAGTTTGAAGCGAAGGATGAAAGAATGCAGGGATACTTGAGTCGAGTTAAACGTCTGCAGTCGGAATTCGAATTTTTCAGCTTACTACATATTCCTAGAAGTAGTAACGCACATGCTGATTCTCTGGCCACGCTCGCCACCTCTTTGGCGCAAAATTTACCGAGAATTATCCTCGTCGAGGACTTGCATGTGCCTACCGAGGTAGGAAGAGATACAATCCGAGTTCACCAGATCAGAACCGGCCTCTGTTGGATGGACCCTATTGTCAAATTCTTGAAAGAAGATACTTTGCCTGAAGAAAGGGAGGAAGCTGACAAAATTCGGAGGAAGGCGACTAAATTCTTGCTGTCCAAAAATAAAAAATTATACAAATGATCCTATTTAGGACCGTACTTGTTATGTATTCATCCTAAAGCGGCTGAGTTGCTATTAGAGGAGTTGCATGAAGGAATTTGTGGGAGTCACACTAGAGGTAGGTCTTTGACTCATCGATCCATTACTTAAGGTTATTGATGACCGAAAATACAAAAAGAAGCCCATGATTATGTTAAGAAGTGTAATCAATGTCAACGATTTGCGCCGAACATACACCAACCAGGTGGAGTCCTCAACCCACTATCTAGTCTATGGCCATTTGCTCAGTGGGGCTTAGATATAGTGGGTCCATTCTCAAAGGCCGTAGGAAACAAGAAGTACCTTTTGGTTGGCACAGGCTATTTCACCAAATGGCTTGAAACTAAACCTTTGGCCAATATCCGAGATGTAGATATGCAAAGATTTGTATGGAAGAATATCATTACTCGTTTCGGGGTTCCTCATACTCTCATCTCGGACAACGGCCTACAGTTTGACAGTAAGACATTTCGAAGTTATTGTAGCGAACTGGGAATCACGAATAGATACTCTACCCCTACCTATCCCCAGGAGAATGGACAAGCAGAAGCAGTTAACAAAGTCATAGTTAATGGATTGAAGAAGAGATTAGATGATGCGAAGGGCAAGTGGGTGGAAGAGTTGCCACATGTACTTTGGGCTTACAAAACTACACCTCGCAGATCTACTGGAAAAACCCCTTTTTCAATGACTTATGGGGCTGAAGCTGTCATTCCTCTAGAAACTAGGTTCCCAACTCTGAAAACCAGTTCGTTTAGTTCGACCAGCAATGATGAACTTTTAGAAAGAAGTTTGGATTTGATCGAAGAAAGGAGAGAAAATAAAATGGTTCGATTGGCACATTACCAGCAGAAGCTCAGGCAAGACTATGATGCCAACGTAAAGTTAAAGCCCCTAAAACCTGGTGATTTGGTACTCAGGAAAGTTGTGGGCACTGCGAAAAATCCAACCTGGGGGAAGCTAGGACCAAATTGGGAAGGACCATATCGTATCACTTCAGGAGTTGGCATTGGGGCATATTTCCAGGAGGACTTAGATAGTCATGTAATACCGCGCCATTGGAATGTAAATAACCTTAAAAGGTACTATTATTAATCGAATCATTTCTTTAGTCACTATGATAATTGGTCGTCCTTAACGGTTCTCTAAATGTTTAAACTTAAATCCAATCATGTCTGTAGTCCTCGGATCAGATGATTTGGGTTAGTTAACACTCCTTAATCTCTAAATGTTTAAATTTAAATCCAATTATACCTGTAGTCCTCGGACCAGATGATTTGAGTTAGTTAACACTCCTTAACGGTTCTCTAAATGTTTAAACTTAAATCCAATCATGCTTATAGTCCTCGGACCAGATGATTTGGGTTAGTTAACACTCCTTAACAGTTCTCTAAGTATTTAAACTTAAATCCAATCATGCTTGTAGTCCTCAGACCAGATGATTTGTGTTAGTTAACACTCCTTAACGGTTCTCTAACTGTCTAAACTTAAATCCAATCATGCCTGTAGTCCTTGGACCAGATGATTTGGGTTAGTTAACACTCCTTAACGATTCTCTCAGTGTTTAAGCTTAAGTCCAAGCATGCCTATAGTCCTCGGACAAGATGATTTGGAGTTAGTTAACACCTCTGTGTTATTATGACTAGTGAAGTTTAACTCTGGAATGAGTCTTGCCTGACTCAAATGTATTTAAAATCGACTCTAACCTATGCTAGCCTTCTTTGTGTATGTGCGAAAAGATTTGTCAAACTTTTATAATACTTGTTGTATTCATTACTTAGTAGTAGTTTTTATGCAGACTGTTCTTTCCGGAACCAATTTTAGTTATGTATATTACCAGCAGGATAAAGTGATTATGTTTATCTACATTACCATAATTATAAAGTACAGTTATTTGTAGCAAGAGTAAGTCATATGATATACACCAATAGTAAAAAAGAAACCGTTTCATTAACCAAAAGAGGATAGTTTACAATCCCTTACATTAAAAAAAAAAAAAAAAACAAGAACAAATAATATATATATATATATATACACAAAAGAAAAACCCTAAGTATCTAAGTCTTTGTTTGAGGGACCACAGGGTCGGCAGCCTGGCTCGTCCGAGTAACAGCAGTTGTTGAGGCCTGGTCCTTGGGCTCTGAAGAAGTCTTCTCTTTTTTTGAGTTCTTACCCTTGTCCTTGGATGGTTCAGCTGGTTTGCTCTGATCACTTGGCTGACTAGACTCCTTGGAGACCTCAAGCGTGGTTAGAGGAACTTGGCTGACCAAGGATTGCTTCGAAGCCTTTGGGAGTTGTATTGGAGGAGGAGGATCAGACTCTGGGAGCTCTCAGATGTCAGGATCGTAGTATATGCTCCTAGGCAGCCTTAATTTCGAGTCAACAGGCACCCCGGCAGCATCCAGTGCTTTGCCCTAGGTTATGTTGCAGTAATCTCGGCTGACCGAGGCGAATTGCTCCGTTAAACCTTTCTCGGTCACATCCACTCCCAACTGGTATGCCGCTTTCTTTTCGGCCTCGGTTGCCTCCTTGGCCAGCTGAACGTTCCTCTAAGCCAACTTGGCAGTCTCCCTGGCCTTTTGGAGTTTGGCGTGAAGTTCCTTTACAAGCGCTTTCTTAGAGGCCAAATTGGTCTGAGTCTCATTTAACAGCTTGCGTTAGGTTTCGGCCTGGCTCTCAGCGTTTTAGAGGCCAGCATTGAGTCTGTTCCTTTCCAGGGTTACCTCTTTGAGCTGCTTGGAGATTTGAGTGAACTCCTCTTTTAAGCTGCCCAAAGTTTTTTCTGCTTTGGACCGAGAGTGGGCCTTCGCTTGGGCTTCAACATAAGCCTTTCTGTTCCACTTTTCGACCACGAAGAATTTCTGGGTAATCTACACAATGAAGTAAAAATGTTAGTATATAACAAGCAGAAAATTAGTATGCCAACTGAAGAGCTGGGTAAGCTCACTTACCATGGCCAGGTCCCTCTTCAGGGACATGAAGAGTTCATACTGGCTGAAGCGCCTGTATGACTCCATGTCTTAGGGGAGGAGCAATGGTTGCTCCAAGGCTTCAACTACCAGCCCTGCTTTTTCCCCATCGTAGTTTTTGATGGAGGTCTCCCAAGAAAAAGGAGCGCCATCCAGCTCCAATTTGGGAGACCATGTGCGTTGCCCTCGGCTCACGTCAACCACAGGAGGCTCCTCTCGACTCTCTACGGATGAGGCCCTCTTGCTCCTGTGGTCCATTACCACATTCTATTACTTTGTGGTTTTTGGTGGCACCATCACCTCCCTCTTCTCAGGTTTGAGAGGTCTCTTTTTCTTCAAGTCTGGTACTGGCTTTAAGCCGAGATCAGGAACCTGAGGTGGTGGTGGAGGCAAGTTCACCACGGGTTGGGAAGTCCTAGTCCCTTTGGGCTTAGCCTTCTTGCCTCTAGTCTTCAACAGAGCTTTTAAGTCCGACATTTCTTCTTCTTTCGAAGAGTCCTCTGGAAGAGTGGTTATCAGAATTGGGGGATGGACATTGGACTGCCTGCCAATCTCCTTTTCGGAATCTGAGGAGGGTATCACCTAAACCCCCTTTGAAGCTTTTCCTTCGAATTTGAACTTGTCTATTTGTTCCTCTAGTGAGGAGGACGAAGAATCGACCCTCTCACCTACGACTGCCGGTTCAAGGGGGACTTGTTGAACTGGTTGGATCAGCAATGGAACACCCTGTGGATTTGGGTGTGGAACAGGCTTAAGATCGTATGGCGCTAAGAAACCATGTCGAGCGACGTCTATTCGCCAAAGCCGGTGATCACCTTATGTAATGGCGTTGCCGATCGACTGAATATCAGTTGCTTTTGGTGTGTAGCAGAGTATAAGGGGGACGGACCAGAGCTGTCCGTCTTCGCTCACAAATATCTTTGAGCGTAATAGATAATTAAGTGCAGCGGTGTTGGTGAGGCTAAGCCGAGGAGAAGTATGCTCTTTATCTGTAAAAAAGATAATAATAAAAAAAAAAAAAACAAACTTGGTCAGAAAACTAAAAGATGACGACATAAAGAAAAAATAGATTATGAAGCGTAAAGATCCTAAGCCTACTGTTAGAAATCCTAAGTCTAGGAAGTCACACTTGGCTCTCCTGGCTGGGTCGGACAGTGTAGACTGTCATGCCATGCGCCCGAAACGATTAGATAGTCGTCTTTCATCCCTTTATTTGACTTGGGAAGGTAGGAGAGAAGTCTAACGGTGTCGGATTGTGATTTAAGGTAATATCCCACCCCCTTTTGGCTATGACATTCGTACATATGTACCAGGTCACGTCAGGTCAACCCTAATCCTAATTGTAGGTTCAAGGCATCGATGGCTCCTAGGATCTTAAAGGTATTGAGCGCACATTGCTCAGGAGAGAGTCTATGGTTGCGAAGATAGTTTATGGTGATGGAACCCATTGGGAGGGTCATTCCCCTTTCGATGAAGGCTATCATTGGGATTATGACCTCTCCTTTTTTTCGGTCGGTTAGCATCCACTCCGGAGGACAATATCTTAGATTTACCCCCCGCGGTATGCCATAAGTCTGCTTAAATTCCTCTATCAATGCAGGACTATCGATGAGGTATTGGAATCTACCTATTTTTTAGGAATAATTGAAGTAGTAACCAGGAAATGGGGGTTTTGAAGGTTGAAAATCCCAGCCGAGAAGAAAATAAGGGATTAAGGATGCCGAAACTTACACAGACAAGAGTGGAGAATGATTTCTGAACTCGAAGTGGACTTTTAGTAGATTCTGGGAAGAAATAAAACAGAAAATCGAAGAAGCTTGAAGGATTTTGAATGCACGAGTTCACTGGGTATTTTGAGGATGCGTAAAGTAAAGAAAAATAACCCCCTTTGAGGGCTTATATACAGGGACAGATGAAAGGATGTAGTTCATCCCGTCCAAATCCCGAAGAACAGCCCTGTCCATTGGATCAATGACCCACCGTTGGATGCAAAAGACAAAACGCCGCCTAGAGTAATTAATACAGCGCTTTGGGAATATAGAAATGACAGCGGCAATGATGAAGTGCTTGCATCTATGCCTGCGCATGTGCAAGCTTGGGTATTTATGTCCTCTTTTCAAAATTTTCATTCTTTTCATTGCGTGGTAGGTCAAAATCTTACTTTTTCTTCTCAGATGCGAGGGAAAAATTAAAATTTTGAGGGGCTATTGTGAGGGGAAAGACCC
The DNA here is from genome assembly GCA_030445155.1 of Quercus variabilis. Lineage (NCBI taxonomy): Eukaryota > Viridiplantae > Streptophyta > Magnoliopsida > Fagales > Fagaceae > Quercus > Quercus variabilis. The sequence continues at coordinate 43,026,112 of CP129453.1, read as the reverse complement.
AATCTAATGTAGTGGGCCTAGAGCCCCATTTGAGGATTACTGTGTGTTCAAAGAGAATGAGGTGGTAAGGGCAAGACCCATCTGGAAAAAGGATACCCGAAAAAGAAAGATGGGTACAATCCGAAGAGATTGCCATCCGTCCGAATAGATTCTATTCCTCGGACGTGAATAGTATTGATTAATCGAACGTGTAGAAAGTCAGAATGATCTTCCGAGTATTCCTACTGATCAAGATAAGCTCTGAGTATATCTGGAGACGATAAGAATGAGGAAATATCTAAAGGAAAAACTGCTACCACCGTATTAAATGCACTGCAACAACTTTTCTGGCCGCATTTATGTGGAGAAGACCCCTGAACAAGGTAACCTCATCTACCGCTACTCACAAAAAGTTGGAGAAGATACATGACATGACATGCACTCAAGTAGGAACTTAGATGAAGAACAAGTGGACGATGGAGATGAGAGAGGAGGAGGTTATATAAAGAAGAAGGATTCCTAGAAGAAGAGAGGTCGATTTGTAACCTTAAGAACTGGATCTTGTATTCAATTAATCAAAAGTCTCTTCGGATTCAAACTCGCTTAGTCTTTGCATGTACATTTATACTGGTTTATACTTGCATGCCATAATCAATTGTTGTTAGCTCCATAGTTAATCTAGCTCTATCACCCACACTCTACAAATTTTATTGTTTTTGGGCTTGGGCTACAAATCCTAACCCTACAATTAATATTAAAAAATCTTGTATATTAACCTGCCCTTTGCTTAAGAGGCAGATTTCTAAAATGATCTTATTTCATAATTAAAAATTTTTATTTTAAATTTTTAATTAATGTGTATTTTAAAATATTAAGTGTGAATTTGCATATTATTATTATTATTATTTCTTTTTTCAACAAGTTATGTAGAGATTTGTTGTTACAAACTTGCAAGTGTTTTAGTGCTTGATAAATTTTACATTTTTATTCTAAATTTATTAGTTATTTTTTTTACTAATAATAGTTAAATTTTGTAAAAATATTCTTATAAAAATTTAGAATATTTCATTATTAATATAAATAAAAAGGGGAACATTAATTTTTTCAAAGCTCAAGGGAGGAGATTTTTTATTTATTTTTATTTTTATTTTTTTTGTTGTTTAGGTTTGGGATGGAGTGTCATTCTCCCAGACCCCAAACCTCAAGTGAGACTGTGAGAGAATGTAATTACTCCTAAATTATTTAGTGCAAACAAGTGAAAAATCTAGAATACGATTTATTATATTATTAAAATAAAAAATTACAATAAATGATCAAAATAATTTTAAAGTAAACTATATTAACAACTTTAATGCACTTCCATTAAGTCACATGGAAAAATTATATTGTACAACTTGTGATATTTAATTTGTGCTTAAAATATAATGTATACAACCTAATTTTTGTAAATAAATAAAAAAAATTATGTTTAATTATTAAAATAATATAAAATAAACAATGAAATTTCTAAAAAGGGTGACTATTTTACAAGAAAGATTAAGGAATTAATTATATTTTCAATTGCAAAGAGGAAGTTAACCGAACTTGAATTCAAAAAATAAAAAAACTTTAATTATTTATTGATGAAGTGACTTCACCCCACAGCTTGGATCCAAGACAATCTATGCAATTGGAAGATCGGATAACTCGAGTCAAGATAGGCAACGGTGCGACATCGGTGATGCATAGGTTATTTTTCACAATATTTTCTTATATTGTGAATTTGTGACTTCTTTAATCTTTATACCTCTAAAGCTTCTGAGAATTAATGGTTATATATAAACCCAACAGTTTGCCCCCAGATTCAGGCATGTCCGCCATGGGAGCATACACCATGGCCTAAGCAAATCAATTTTTTTTTTTTTTTTTTTGCACATCAATCGGTGGTATTTATGGATGATAATACATGAAGAATACATTCCTATCATTAATTTTGCATCTCAATAAGTGAGAAGATGGGTGTCTAAATAGATAAGTTATAAAATGTAAGTTATATATATATATATATTCTTTAATTCATCAAAAATTGATTAGTGTTTTGGTTTGATGATAAGATCGGATGTCATTGGTTGAAACTTTCTCCAAAAAAAAAAAAAAATCTTTAATTCAAATTTAATATAAGAAAAAAAATTATTATTTAAAACTATTGTTTTAGACCTCAAATTATATTAACCCCGCCTTATTTTTAATTAAGTATATATAATAAAACTTATATATGTACATATATATGAAAACAAACTCATATTGATTGTTTAGGTGTAGTCTCCTTTCAGAGTTGGTTATTTTCTCATACTTTTAGGCATTGTAGCCCTTGTATTAATTAGGAGATTTTTATTTTTTAGAGAGATAATTATAACATAACTCCATAAATCGAACTCTTTCTCCCTTAAACCCCAAGTATTTTGCGCATGGGTTGGTGCCAAGTCTTAACTAAGAGATCTAGATTTTGTTGTTCGTTTGAAATTTGGATGAAGTCTGTTCCTCCAAATATTTCTAATGTTTTTATAGCTGATTTTCCAGCCCATTAAATGAAATTTCACATGATGGTTTTCTCAAAAAAAAAAAAAGAAAAGAAAAGAAAAAGAAAGAGAGGTGTAGTCTAAACTCTTGTTTATAGGTTATCACTGGGCATTTAAAGTCTTTTTTATTTTTTATAATTTTTATTTTAGAAGGGAGGGTCTAGAGACATCGAATTTGGCACTAAATTCTTCACATTCATTTTGCTTTATGTGTTTTGTGATGGGATAAATGAAGTGGAATGTGGCAGAGGATGTGAATTTTTGCTGTGAAAAAATCAGTGATCCTAATAGAATTCTTTAATTTTTATAGAATTAAGAGCATTCACCTATGAGGCTCTTTCAATTTTTGTTTTTTTTTTTTTTTATAGGACGACTCTTCAAATTTTAGTTAAGAATTAATCTTAAAAAAAAAAAAAATACAAATGTTTACAAATGAACAAAATTTTAAAAACAGAATATATTGGAAAAAGAAAAAAGAATGGTTTTCAATTTGATAGTCGGATGCCAAAGTCTTATAATTGATATTATACCTCTCCATACACAAAGTGCTAGTTAAATTGATATTTAATTGGTAGTCGAACCAATTGTATCATAAATAGTTTAATTAATATTAATACTTATTTAAAACTATAAATAAATATTCTAATATTTGTTAGATAATTTATTTGTTATCTCCTATAATTAATTTGGGGGGGGGGGGGGGGGAATGATTAATTACGTCTTCCTCCCTCAAGTTAATAGTGTTTCCTTCAATTAAAAAACGAACTTTCCTACATGAACCAAATTACAGTAAAAAAAAAACCTTCAAAAAGAATTATATTAAAAAAAGAACATTTTTTAAAATCCTTTCTAATTAAATGTTAAAACTTAAAACATTGATTAAAAAAAAAAAAAAAGTTGAAACGCAAAAAGTAGTAAAAGTAAAACTGTAAAACTATAAAAGCAACAGATTTTGATTTTTGATTTATTTATGTTTTAAATAGTAATAATGTAAAAGCAGCATTGCTACAAATTCCCTAGTGACTCAGACCAGAGCAGAAAGCCAGAAACGAGTGATGAGCGATGAGCTTTCATCTCACTCCAGTCTGCGGCGGCGGCGGCGGTGGCGGCGGAATAGATCCTCCGGCGAGGCGAGGTGGTCTCGACTAGATGCAGGGCGTGTCGTGTACTCGGTTACCCATTCCTAAGGTATAAATGGTTTCAAATATCAGATCATATATATATTGCTGATTTGAATTTTTGGTTGAACCATTGAAGAGAGAAAAGGATTTATTTGTTGCAATGTATTTGGATTTCTTTTTTGTGGGTTTTTATTTTATTTTATTTTTATCAATCCAATTTTTTGGCGGTTTTTTTGAACTAATTTAAAAAATTTAAGGACCTAACTAAAAAAAAAAAAAAATTTAAGGTTTAAATCCTAAAACTTGTAATATATTGTCTGAAAAGCAATAGTGAAAACAATGTATATGCTCATCACCGACTTATCCAATTAGTCGGCAAACAAAGTTTTTTTTTTTTTTTTTTTTTTTTTTTTTTTTTGTGTTTTAAATAAATAAGTGTCCTAGTGGTAGTAGGATTAAGACATGAACAGCATAATATATATACTTAGCCATTCAAACAGAGAGAGCAAGCTTTTCTATTCTCTTTTGTCTGTCTATTACACAAGAGAGAGAATTATTGTAGGGCTGTGTGTGCTGGGAGAGTGAACAATGGTGAGGGGATCTGTGATTGTAAGAAGGTGCTCGCAGTGTAGGCTCAGCGGCCACAACTTTACGACGTGTAGTAAGAAAAACAATAACAATATTACTACTACTATTGCCTCTGGCAATAATAACAGTAACAATGCTAGTACTACCATCGCCAATTATAACAATAACAATGCTGGCCTTATCAAAATTTTCGGTGTGTACTTCCAAAAAAACGTAGATGATCATGATTTGAACTCGGGCGTTAGCATGGAAAATCGGAGTTCCAAAAGCGTTGAGCACGAAGTTGATATTGATGCTGAGAGAAAGAAGGGTATAATTTTCAAATTCACTTTATATATGCACAAATATATTAGTGCTGTTCTACGCGTTTTGATTTATAACATGTCTTTTGTGTGTATATGGGATTCCTGTATTTTGATTTTTATCTTTTTCTACTTTTTTATGATTAGAGTTTGGCAATCTATATATTTGCTTGTTTATTTAGTAAAATCTATCCATGCTAATAAGGCCATTGCTAACGGCATTAATCAACCTAAGAATGCGTAATTCGTATTATTTGTTCTTCTGGATTAATGCTTGTCAGTTTTCTTGTTTCTGTATCTGCCTATTTGGATTTTGGATGAGTTTTGATTTAAAAAGACTTGTGTTTTGTGTATGCGTGATTTGTTTATTTTAATTATTTTAATTTTATTTTTAAAAGATTGTGGTTTGGCAATCTATATATTTGCTTGTTCTATACAAATTAATACTTTTAATTCATTATTAAAAAAAAAAAAAAAAAACTACTTTCAGTTTTGGTTTCTGATAGAATTCACCACAGTTTAATTTGTTGGGTTAACGATCTTCAGTAAAATCTATCCATTGATATTTATGATTTATAATAATATGTGGGGGAGTTTTTAATTTTTTTTGCTCTTTTGTTTTTAACTGTTTATTGTGGTATTTTTTTCAAGTAAAATTTTGACCAAAATCTGAAAAATTAGCCATGACAGTTGCACGTGTATATATTGTTGCAGATTCCCTTTATATTTCAGTGTTTTATATTATAGTTACTACTTACTACTGCTATTATTGTTAATACTGTAACTTTTTTGTGCGTCTTGATTTATAGGGTACTGTGTTTTGTGTGAACGTGGGATTTTTTTTTTTTTTTGGGTTAAAGATTAGAGTTTGGTAATCTATATATTTGCTTGCTCATTAAAATATTTGCTACTTTAAGTCGTCAAAAAAAAAAAAAAAAAAAACTACTTTAAGTTTTAGTTTCGGATGGAATTCATCACTGATTTTCCTTTATATTTGGTTTTGTTGTTGGAATTTATCTTCAGTAAAATTTATATATTTAAATAAGATATTATAATTTTAGATGGGGTATTTTTCTCCTTTTGTGTATAATTTTGTATTTTGTTCAATATATTTTTGAATGAAATCTGATTTCCGAGAATTTATGAATCCTAACGGGCTATAATCACACGAGGATATATACTTTCTAGATTGATTTGTGGAGAGTAAAATTGACTAGCATTTATTCAACTATACACTAATTAAAATTTATGAATTTTAATTCCTAAATATATCTAGGCTTGAAGCACAAAAAATGGCTAAAAACAAGAAATCTCGTATTTTCATTTTTAAGAAAGTCATAAAACATTGTGTCAATATGGTGTTTGCTAAATTCTAGTTATGGTTTGACATAATTGTTATTAGTATTTTGTAAAATACTTTGCTGTTTGTTTGTTTAGGAAGGCGATGGACTGAAGAGGAGCACAAACTATTTCTTATTGGTTTGGAGAAGCTTGGAAGAGGTGATTGGAAAGGAATTTCACGTGATTTTGTGACTACTAGGTCCCCAGCCCAGGTTGCTAGTCATGCTCAGAAACATTATATGCGACAAGTTGCAATTGATGATAAGAAGAAAAATAGGCCAAGTGTGTTTGACCTATCTCTAAATGAAGATGTAATAGATTTCTTGCTCTCTCTCTCTCTCTCTTTCTCTCTCTCTCTCTCACACACACACACACACACACACAGACACACATTTCATAGATGTGACCATGATCATGCACTTATAGGAACTAGCTCCAAAGGATTCATCAGTTTCACATACAGAGAAAAGTGGTATTGAAAAGGCATTAAAGGTAAGTCCGTCCATCCATCCCAAATTATTCATTTATTGTGTAAAATAGTATGTTAAAATAGAACGTGGTTGTTAACATTGTTATGGCTTCTACACGTATAGGCTAGTAACTCCCAAGCTTTGGCATTGGTGAACAATAATGAGAACCCAATAGAGGTAAAGCTCATATATCAACAACCATTCTTGTATCTAAATGCGGTTGAAATTTGTCAGTCTTTAATGCCTTCCTCCAATGATATAGGCTACTACAGCATATCAACATAATGTGAATCAATCCCCACATGTTGCCTTGGATATTCCACCAATTGCTCAAATGCCACCCCCAGTATTTGGTGCTCCAAATTATTGTAGGAGCCCTTCCACGGTAAGAAACAATTTGATTTTTGCCACATTTTATTTGCTGAATTGAAATTTATATTTTGTATAGTAGTAAAATAAAAATTGATTTAAACCAAGACTAAATTCACAGCGCGCATTGTACGTGTTTTATCTATAGTATTGGATAATTGGATGATAACTACCCAAACTTTTAAGATAAAAACCTTGATTAACTATCTTTAGATGCAACTTGTACTTACATTATTGTACCTTGTGAGGAAATAGACCATTGTTTGCACTCTGTTTGTAACAGCCGAAATTTTAACATCTTGAAGTGCTTTTCTTTATTTATTTTAATTATGAGATTTTGGGTGAGGGATTAATATGAAGAATTCTCAATGAAAAAAGATTACTTAATAATGGGGTTGGTGGAATCTACATTCTTGACTAATCAATGTTCTCTAATTTTCCAGGGGTTGGTGAATTAATCTAGGGGTTCCCTATGGGGCTCTTGTCCCACATCGTTTAGTTTCAGTTGTGTGTGTGAGTTTAAAAAGTCTTACTTAAGCCTTTAAGAGTTAAGCCCTTTTGAAGGTTTAAGTATTGTAAGTCTTTATAATAAAAAAAAATGTTCTCTAATTTTCCCATGCAAACAGCATGTTGAATTCTATTGTGAATAGGACAATTATTCTTGACCTCTATCATGATTAATTTCAACCTCGGATGATTCCAATAGCCACATATGGCTTGTTACCAATTTCATCTATTTAAGCATGGAATTTAATTTGCAAATTCTCATTCACCACTAAATGTGAATATAATAACATCTCTTAGTATAAATGTAGTATGAATTTCCATCTGTTTCTTAGATTTATCAAACACTGTTTTCATTTGAATATTACTCCTTGCCAAATTGTTAAACCAACTGTTGCATGATGATCTTGCTGGTTTAACAGGTGAATTCCGCCAGTCAAAGTTATTCATCTTGGTTGCCTGGAACATTGCAGAATTCGGTATTCCATCACCACAGGCATTCCTCGCACATAGTCGTTCTTGATTAGGTCTTGCTAGGCCTTCAATGATTGCAAAAAGCATACAATTGGACTACTCAACCTACAACAAAGTTATCCTCTCTGACATCTACAACCATTAGAGTGACATGAAAATTTTGATGCAGTGAAACTCTTTTTTTTTTTTTTTTTTGATTTATCAATTGATGGCTATAATTCTTTTCTTTTTATTTTCTTTTTTTCATTTTTTTTTTCGGAGATATGATAGAAATCTTATTTAAGAAATCAAATAAGCAGATAGCTGTATTGAGTACTGACCACATCTCCAATTTATGAACTTTTAGATGTTTTACACTATCTACCTTTTTGTGATCAATAATCCTGTGGCAAAAGCACTATTTTTTTTTTTTTTTTGAATCTATTGCTAATTATATCAGTCTACAAGGTAATATAACCTACACCATCTTCTCTAAGTAGTTGTCAATCTTAGTGATTGTATTCTGTGTCCTATTCATCTCATAAACTCAATTCATATTATTTTTCTCGTCCAACCTTTTTTAAAAGCAAAAAAGTACTTTCACTTTTCATAGAACACACCATCTATTTGATATAAAGCTTCCAAAGTATTTTGACGACTAGACAAAATTAATGCCAAATCAAGTAATTTGGTTTTATTTTATTTTAAAGTAAATAGGATATTTTCTTAATGAGTTCATGTAGAGTGTTAGATCAATTAATTAAATTACAATTAAATTTTGGTATTGACTAATTTTAAACTTAGCTACGGATCTATATCTTAAATAAAAAAATTGAATACGATTTTAAACTTTAGTTACTATTGCAAATTTGCATAAGCATGTGCTAGAAGAAGTTTATGGTGCTCTTCACGATCTATCAAGGTAAGTTCTCATTTAGTCATAAAAAAAAAAAAAATAATAAAAAAATAAAGAAGAAGAAGAAGAAGAAGAAGCCATATATAGGACACAAAATTTTCTGTTTCTCTATGTGTTTAGTATAATATGGGTGAATGGTGATTGAAATGTAATGTTGTATTTACTTACAAGGAAAAAACAAGGGTGGAATTTCTTTCATTTGAACCTAAAATGAATGAGTTTAACTTTCCTGACATATCTATGAGATGGAATATGGCATTTTAGTGCATGAAAAAAGAAAAAGAAAAAGAAAAAAAAAAGGTGATATTTCTTTCATTTGGACTGGGAAAAAGAAAAAGGAAAAACTACTTTACCGGCTTATCTTCTTCTTCTTTTTTTCTTTCTTTATTTTTTTTTTTGGGGTTTCCTTTCTTTTTTGGTTAAAGGGTTCCTACTTTCCTTTCTCTTCCGTATACTAATTAGTAATTACAAAGCAACCATATGAGAGTTTATGTGTGTCACGATGGTGTACAATGTTGGTGACTGAAATGTCAACCTCTCTCTCTCTCTCTCTCTCTATATATATATATAGAAGAGAAAGTCTAGGGACTCCGAATTTGACATTGAATTATTCACATTCTTTTTGCATTATGTGTTGTGCGGTTGGCCTAAATAGAGTGGAATGTGAAGGAGAATGTGAAATTCTTGATGTGAAAAAGTCGGTGACCCTAGTAGAATTCTTTATTTATTATTATTATTTTTTTATAAATCAAGAGCATTCACATATAAAACTCTACAACTTTTAGTTAAGGCTTAAGAAGTAATTTTCATTTTTTTTTTCACAAATGTTTAAACGACCAAAATTTTAAAGACAGACCATATTGATGTTGGAGAGAGAGAGAGAGAGAGAGGTTTTCAATTTTATAGTACACTCAATTGGTGGTAGAATCAATGGCATCATAAATAGTTTAATTAATACTTATTTAAAACTATAAATAAATATTCTAATTTTTTAAAGTTAATTCCTTTGTTATATCCTATAATTAATTTGAGGGGAAAAAAATTAATCCCATGATTCATACCCTCTTCTCTCAAGTTAGAACAAAGTTTCTTTTCAATTTTATTTTTTTGAGAAACAAGTTTCTCTTCAAATTAGTTTAAGAAAAACCCTTCATACATCTTATACATCTTTATATTGAGTGGAAGTTTGAAAATCTAACTATTGGATTGCATATTCTTATTATATTCTTTATGCTTGCAAAATTTCAAGAAGATCAACGATCTATTGCTATGTCATAAACAAATGCTAAAGTTTAAAATTTTTCTTCATTTTATTTCCATTCTATTATTTTCTAATTCCTTTATAAAATGATTCATTTTCTCTTTATCTTAAGGGGGAAAAGAAGAGACAAATTATAAGGCAAAGTCATACTAACAACTTTTTCTCTTTTTCTGCAATTTTTTTCTTTCAATTTTTGTATTTCAATGTCTGGTGAGATTTCAGGTTGAGGAAGGCGCACCACTTGTGTAAGCAAATCCCAGCTCTCACCCTATGCCCTTCATCCCAACAATGCAAAGAGTAGAGCAATTATCACCGTGGTTGGTCAGTCGTAAGATCACGTCATGTGTGTCTTCTTCCAAGCCTACCACCAAGTTTGTCTCTTCCCTTAGCTCAATGCGACAGACCTTTATAGTTTATATATATCTCAAGAAGCTCAAGAGCGTTATTGAGTCCACCAATTTCTTCAGAAAATTTTTAATTTTATAAATTAAAATCTAACTTTTAGATCTTTTTTTCAGTTGATTTTTTAGTTTTTTATGTTTTAAGAGAAAAGAGATATAAAAGGTTAACATATATACAAATTTAGGACAAAATTGCAAAATGCCTATTTTGGGCAAACTAAGCAGCGTTTTGCTCTCTTTCTCAAACTAATTAGAGAAATGTCTCTTTTTTAAAACTCGATTTTCTCAAAATCGGGTTATTAAAAAAAAAAAATTCTAGAGCCTTATAGCGGCGTTTTTAAAGACTAATAGTGACGTTTTCATAGTGACGTTTTGTAACTCGACTTTCAATAAACCGAGTTATAGGCAATTTTTTTAATTTTTTTTACCTATAACTCGATTTTATATAAATCGAGTTATAAAACGCCACAATAGGTCCTGAAAACGTCACTATAGGCTCCTTAAAAACGCCGCTATAGGGCCTAAATCGATTTTGAGAAACTCGATTTTCAAAAGAGGGACATTTTCCTAATTAGTTTGAGAAATAGGGCAAAACGCTGCTTAGTTTGTCCAAAAGGGGCATTTTGCAATTTTGTCTTACAAATTTACTCTTTACTCTTGTTTTTAAGGGAAGTGAGTAATTGGAGACAAACAGAGTTTAAACTACAGGTAGGTAAAGTGTTTTTGGGACAAACTATAGATAGGAAAATTGCAATTTTCCCAAAAAAAAAAAAAGTAATAAAGTATAAATGCAAGTGAACTTTTAGTCATACTTTGATAAATAATTAAATATATTTAATTATAAGAGCATAAATGACTACGAGTTATATGAGCTCTCATTTCACTCCAGTTAGAGGAGGCGGTGGGGGCGGAATGGATCCTCTGGCGAGGTGAGGTGGTGTCGACTAGATGCAGGCGTGTCGTGTACTCAATTACCCATTCCTATGGTGTGTGTATGTGTGTATATATATATATATATATATGGTTTCTATATCAGATTATATGAATACATTGCTGATTTGAATTTTTGGTTGAATCATTGAAGAGAAAAAATAATTTATTTGTTGTCATGTGCATTTGGATATCTTTTTTGTGGCTTTAAAATTTATTTTTTTTAATTTTTTTTTATCAATCCAATTTTTGGGCTTTAAAAAAAAAACTAGTTTTAAAAAATTTGAGGACCTACCAATAAAAAAAAATTTAAGGTTTAAATCCAAAAACTTGTAATAATACAACCATACTCAATGGTCCGAAAAGCAAGAGTAAAAACTCTATTTTCAGACCAAATCACCGACTAATCCAATTAGGTGATTAGGACATCAACAAAGAATTTTTTTTTAATATTATTATATAAATAAGTGTTCTAGTGTTACTGCTGTGTGTTAGAGAGTTAACAACGGTGAGAAAATCTGTCATTGTAAGGAGGTGCTCGCAGTGTGGGCTCAGCGGCCACAACTTTAAGACGTGCAGTAAGAAAAACGATAACAATAACACTACTATTGCCATTGCCAATAGTAACAATTACAATACTACGAGTATTAGTACCGGCCGGCAATTATAACAATAGTACTGGCATTGCCACTGCCAATACTAACAATGCTAGATGCATCAAAATTTTTGGTGTGTATTTTTGAAACGTAGATGATCATGATTTGAACAAGAGCGTTAGCATTGAAAATCGGTGTTCCAAAAACGTTGAGAATGAAGTTGAAATTGATGCTGAGAGAAAGAAGGGTATAATTTTCAAATTCACTTTATATATACACATATATATTAGTGTTGTTCTATATGTATTGATTAATAACATGTTGTGTTTTGTGTGTATATGGGATTTGTTTATTTTGATTTTTATCTTTTTCTACTTTTTGAAGATTAGAGTTTGGCAATCTATATATTTGCTTGTTTATTACAATTTTTACTACTTTAATTCGTTATTTAAAAAAAAAAAAAACTTTTAACTTTTAAGGGTTAGTTTTTAATAGAATTCATCACTGTTTTTTTTATTTTTTTATTTTTTTTAATTTGGTATTTTTTGGGGGGTTATGGATTTTCAGCAAAATCTATTAATTTATAATTGATATTATAATTTTAGATAGGGTATTTATATATATATATATATATATATATATATATTTTGTGTGTGCGGGCTCTTTCCAGATTGATTTGTGGAGAGTAAAACTGAGTAGCACTCATTAAACTATTCACTAATTAAAATTAAATAATTTGTATCCCCACATATATTTGTGCTTGTAGCACAACAATGGCTGACCCCATCAAATTCCTGTATTTTGTTAATTTTATTTTTTAAAGAACGTAAAAAAAGGTGACAATTTGGTGTTTGCTAAAAATAAGTTAGCATTGAATATAAATATTATTAGTACTTTGTAATGTATTTTGTTTTTTGTTTGTTTAGGCAGGCGATGGACAGAGCAAGAGCACAGACTATTTCTAACTGGTCTGAACGAGCTTAGGAATGTTGATTGGATAGGAATTTCACGGAGATTTGTGAAGACCAGGTCCCCATCCCAGGTTGCTAGTCATGCACAGAAATATTATCTGCAACAGACTGCAATTGATAAGAAGAAAACGAGTGTGTTTGACTTATCTCTGAATGAAGCTGTAATATTTCTCTCCCTCTCCCTTCCTCTCTCTACCTCTCTCTCACACACATTCCATAGATGCGACTAGAATCGTGGGCTTACAGGAACTAGCTCCAAAGAATTCCCCGGTTTCAAGTACAGTGAAAAGTGTTGTTGAAAAAGCAATGGATGTAAGTCTATCCATCCCAAGTTTATTCAAATATAGTGTAAACAGCATGTTAAAATACTGTTGTTACCTTGTCATGGCGTCTACTGATCTTCGATAGCTTACTTAATGTTATAGACTACTTCAGCATATCAGTATAATGTGAATCGATTCCCACATGTTTGCATGGATGTTCAACCACACGCTCAAATTCCATCCACTTTATTTGGTGCTCCAATTACTGTCGAATTCCTTCAATGGTGAGATATAATTTGATTTTTACCACATTTTATTTGTTAAATTGATATATTATATGGTAGTAAAATTAAATTGATTTTAACTGATTTTAAGATATCAACATAGTAGTTGTTTTACCTGTATTATTGGATAATTAGATGGGTCCTGCTCCCTTCCCATCCTCTTTCATTGTTAAACAAATGTAAGAAACATGGCTGATAGGAAATCTAATGGTCCTAACTAAACCATGTCAAATTTACAATTCTAATCCTTCAATACTAGTTACCCTCTTCTGGATATATGAGCATTGCCCTAGGATGTGCCCACTATTATTATTCTTTTGTTTGTGTTTATAATTTTTGTCCTATTGCGTTTTCAATTTAATTAAGAATAGCTAAAACTCCATGCTTATGTAATATTCATGAATCAGATTTAATTTCTTCATCCAATATTTTGATTTATTTGGTTATGGCTGGTTTTGTCTTATATTATATCAACTGCTTGTCCTTGATAATTTTACTTGGTACTTGTTTCCACTCTCATTTGGAAGTGACTTGTTTCGCCATTGGAATGATTTTGTCAATTTCTTTTGGGCTTTCTATTGTTTATTTTGGTTGATTGTGTGCAAATAACTGTTACTTGGTGATAGAACAAAAATTTTCTTATGAGAAAAACATCTTGATAATGTATGATTAAAAAAAAAAAAAAAACCCAATAGTCATTCTATATTACGGTGATTTCTGATTTTATTTTTGTTTGAATCCAAATTACAGTCACAACTTCAGTCGGGAACTCTATGTGGCTCAAAACCATCGATGAAGCACTCTGTTTTTCAGCCTCTTCCTTCTCGAAAGATTGTTTTCATAAAAAGTAATAGCTAAAAGAAAAAGAAACCAAAAGCTTGCTGTGTGGAGCATACAATTGGACTACCTCACCACAGAGCAAAGTTATCCTCTCAGACATCTACAGCTATTAGAGTGACATGAAAATTTTGATGCTTCTAAACTAATTTTTGCATTTTGATTTATCATCAGTTGATGGCTATAATTTTTTTTTTTCAATTTGTGTTATTTTTTGAAATATTATGAAGGAGAGTTATTAAGTAAAATTGACTCTTAATTCAATTTACATTATGCTTAGTATAACAAAAAATGAAGTCCTATTATTGGTTTGGTTTGTGGATTGAAAGGTTGCGTTTGGTTCAGAATAGTCATTTACAATTCCTTGGTCCTCTTAAATTCTCAAAAATTCCTATATTTAATTTTCTTATAAATGAAAATTTAGCATAGTCTAACAAATTATAAAAATAAAACATGTATAATTAATATCTTAATGTAGCTGGTAGCATCAATTATATAGGTATCGTCCCCTTTTTTTCAAAACATATCATTTTTTCATAAAACACTAAACCCCTAAAGTTTTGACTGGAATACTTATGTGGGGTTATTAATCTGTTATATGCATAAATCGCTTAACATTTATGAATAAAAGCAATATATTGCTCATGTATTAATATGGGCCCATATTATTTTCATACAAACCACGTCCAGCATATCAAACTCATAAACCCAACAACCAGCCAATCTCCAGCAAACCCATAAACCCAAAAATTTTCTTCAGAAACAATCACACAAAATTAAAACCTAGAAAATTCAACTTAAAAAAATTCATAAATCCTAAAGCTCCAAAGTACCAAATCAATCAAAAATGCAACTAACCCAAACAAAAAATCTTAATAACAGTCAAACAATTCAGCTCACAGCAACAACAACCAAACCTAGATCCCAAAACCGAACTTAGCCTCTCCCTCGCTCTCTATCCCAGATCTCAAAACCAAGTCAACCGTCGCCCAACAAAACCATATCCCAAAATCACAACTTGATCTTAGAGAAATCTGAGAGAGAGAGAGAGAGAGAGAGAGAGAGAGAGAGAGAGAGAGAGAGAGAGAGAGAGAGAGAGAGAGAGAGAGAGAGAGAGAGAGAGAGAGAGATGATGCGAATATGTATGAAATTCCCAGACCCGTGAGATGCAAAAATAGAGAAAATATATGTCAAAGAAAAAATAATCACACATAAGACAGTATTTACGGGATTCAGCAATTTGCCTATATTCACGGAGTTGCAAGGATTTCACTATTCTCAGGGAAAAATACAGAATGCGACAGTACCATTTTTTTCTCTAAAAAACGACTTCAAAAACCCTAATCTTCAAAACAACAGTTTTTATGACGGATTGGGCCTATTGGCCTAAGTCTCCACAACATTATTTTGGGTCGAGTCAAAATCCGGATCAAACATAATTAGGCTAACAAGAGAGAGAGAGAGAGTATTTAATATTATTAGTGGGTTGGAGTTTCAAATGTTTTTTATATTAAAAATTTGATGTGACATTTTTTAAATCCCAAATAATTTTTTAACATTGTTATAATGGTCACATCACGTATACAATTTTTATTAGTGAGATAACGGAAGGGACTAAAATAAGAATGATTTCTCATCAAAAAAAAAAAAATAATAAGAATGATTTTTTTAATTTTGGAGGATAAAAAAAAAAAGAAAAAAAAATAGGGATCAAAAAGAAAATTGGTTGAAAATATAAGGAACAAAATGTTATTTCTATCTTTTATGTTTTAGATAATATGTTCTGATCTTGTTCTAATTTGTAACAGAGTTCTTTTTTTTTTTTTTTTTTTTTTGGTTTTTTCAAAAGGTTTAGCCGTTTATACTTTACATTATAAAAATTCATTATATTTGATTCTCTAATCTCTATGGGGTTTCTTTTTTTTCTTTTTTCTTTTTTTTTGTTGTTGATTTATTTTTTTGGGGGGGGGGGGGGGGGGGGGATGGTTGTGAAAAATTGAGAAATATGAGAATTGAGAAAGGGAATATTCCTGCCACAGGACCCAAAGCACCCTTAATCTTATTAAGTCGGCCATTTTGAAAAACAAATAAAAAATAGAAACTGATCGTTCAAAACTTCAAAAAAAGTTGGTTAATATTATTAGACAAAGATGTACGACGAATTAGCAGGTTGGCAAAGAGTATTAAGGGAAATGTCAAGTGTTAACACATAATAGCGTCATTTTTGGGTGAACTTTTTTTTGGGTGAACTTAGATTGCCAACCATTGTGAATACACTTTGATTTCCTATCTAAAACTCTTCTTATGTCCGCATTCTTTCAACAACAAGATCATTATCTTTATCTCCATAATTTTAGTATATTTGTTACGTCTACTTCCTAATTCGTAGAGGGATGTCCTCATTATTTCTTCACAATTACCATTGTCATAATTAGAAGAAATTGATTTATCCTACCAACACCATCAAAAGGATGCCAATCATTCAAGGATGAATTGACTAATTATGGGACCTTAAGTCGTCATTTTTTTAAAGAAATTTTTTTACGCTTTCTTTTAGCTAAATAAATCTTCTACACCTTCACACACAGTCACACCATATAAAAAGCTCAAAAACCAGAGCAGAGCAGAAATGAGTGAGGAGCTCTTGACTCAGTTACCCATTCCTAAGGTATGGTTTCAAATATCAGATTATATATTTATATATTTTGCAAATTTGAAATTTGGTTGAAGAGAAAAGGTTTTCTTTAATTAATTGCTGTCTTGTATTGGATTTTTTTTTTTTTTAACAATTCAAATTTATAAGTTTTTTCTTTTAGGACTAATGAAAAACTTTGAGGGCCAAACTATAAATTTTTAAGGTTTAGAAGTCTGAAAACTTGTAACACACACGACCAAAAAACTATATAGCTTCTAAGGCCACACCGACTTATCCAATTTTTTTTTTTTTTTTTTTAGAAAGTTTTAATCTATGACGTCGACTTTTGATTATATCCTTTTATTATTTGACTTTATTAGTTGAACTAACTAAAATTTACAAATAAAATATTCTTTTTATTTTTTATTACACAAGTGAGAAATATAGTAAGGTCCTTTTTTTTTTTTTGGGAAGAGAGAAAAATGGAGAGTGGATCTGTGGGTGTAACAATCTGTAGAGTCACAACTATAGCAGTAATAGTAACAATGATAATTATAGTATTTTTGTCACTAGCAATCACAATAGCAAAGCTGATTGCGTGAAGATTTTTGGTGTGTGTTTCCAGAACAACGTAGACAATCATTATCCTATGAAGAAGAGCGATAGCATGGGAAATCCGAGCTCGGAAAAGGTCGAGAACAACGATAGCGAAGATGATGCTGAGGATCTTGCTGAAGGCGTTAGTCAACGTAAGGCTGTTCTTGAGAGAACGAAGAGTTTAATTATATATACATAATATTATGTCCAATTCTTTTTTTAGTTTTTATATATTGTGTTCGATATTTTTTTTTTTTTTGAGGGACGTGTTCGATATTATTAGTTCTTCTGTTAGTGTTCCTGTTTGTAAGTTAATTTTTGTGTGTGTTTCGATGAATTTTGATTTATAAGTACATATTGTGTTTTGTGAATGTGAGACTTGTTTGTTTGTTTGTTTTCTTAAAAAAAGAATTTATATTTAAATGATTATGGTTTGGCAATCTATATATTTTCTTGTTCTTTAAAAATAGTACTTTTAATTCATTAAAAGAAAAACTACTTTCAATTTTAATTTGGTTTTGGTTTACTTATTTATATTTTTGGGTGGATGTTTTTTTAATTTATATTTAAAGGATTATGGTTTGGCAAATTAATATTTTCTTGTTCTATAAAAATAGTTTACTTATTTATCTTTTTCTATTTTTAAAAAATATTAGAAATTGGCAATCTATATTTGTCTATTAATGGCTAATTTTTACTACTTTAATTCATAAAAAGAAAATTTTAATTTTAGTTTCTGATGGAATTCATCACTGTTTTTCCTTATAGTATTGGTTTTGTTGGGTGAATGGATCTTCAGTAAAACATATTTATATGAGAAATTATAATTTTAGATGGGATTTTTTTTTTATTGTGGTATTTTGTCCGATATATTTTAGAATGAAATCTGATTTCCAAGTTTCATGACTACTTACAGGCTATGATTACACATGAACATTCTTTCTAGATTGATTTGTGGAGAGTAAAATTGACTAGCATTTATTAAACTATTCATAAATTTAAATTTATTAATTTAAATTCCTATATATATATATATCCACGCTTGTAGCACAAAAACGGTTGACCCCATCAAATTCCTTTTTTTTTTTCCCTAAAAAAATTGAAAATGAAAAAGAAATCTTGTGTCAATTTGGTGTTTACTAAAATGAAGTTGTGTTGAACATAAATGTTAGTAGTAGTTTGTAAAATACTTTGTAACCTACTTTGTTGTTTATTTGTTCAGGGAAGCGATGGACTGAAGAAGAGCACAAAATCTTCCTAATTGGTTTGAAGAAGCTTGGAAGAGGTGACTGGAAAGGAATTTCACAGAAGTTTGTTACCACCAGGTCCCCATCCCAGGTTGCTAGTCACGCTCAAAAATATTTTTTGCGAAAAGCTACAATTGATAAGAAGAAACCTAGATCAAGTGTATTCGATGTATCTCTAAATGAAACTGTAATATTTCTCTCCCTCCCTTCTTCTCTCTTGCTCTCTCACACACATATTTCATAGATGTGACTATAATCATGCACTCACAGGAACTAGCTCCAACGGACTTTTCAGTTTCACATATGGAGAAAAGTGATACTAAAACGTCGTCATTAGGGGTATAACTCCATCCATCCCCAAATTTTTACACACACACACACACACACACACACATAGTGTAAAACAAGATGTTATTTGACTTATTTCTTATGGCTTCTACTGGAATAGGCTAGTAGCTCTCAAGCTTTGGCATTGGTGAACCGATACCCTCATGTCTCCATGCATAATCCATCACTTGCTCAAATGCGGCCCCCAGTATTTGGTGCCCCAAATTACCATTCGATTCCTTCCATTGTAAGAAACAATTTGATTTTTGCTACATTTAATTTTGTTCCATTTATAATTTGTATGTTAGTAAAATAAAAAATGATTTAGACTGTGTTTAATTTCGCAGCATAGTAGGGCTTCAATGAGTGCAAGAATGTCGTTGAACTTGAAATTGGACATCCTCATACCTACCTCAGAGCAAAGATATCCTCTCAGGCGTCAAGAGCCGTGACGTGAAATTATTTGATGGATTGAAGCTTATTTTTGCATTTTGATCTCAGTTGATGGCTATACTTTTTTTTTTTTTTTTTTTTAAATCTTATTTTTGGGAGATATATAGTAGAAATTTTATTTAAGAAATGAAACTTGTACAAATAGTATGATCACATTTCTAATGATATTTTCTTTTAACTTTGAGATATATTACACTATCTGCCTTCATTTTCTTTTCCTCTTTTGCAATAAATAAACCTGTGGCAAAGCCACCAATTTTACATCAATTATTGCTAATTATATCAGTCTGCAAGGTAATATGACCTACACCATTTTCTTTAATTAAGTAGGTGTCAATCTTAGTTATTATATTCTCTGTCTTGTTTATTTTAAAGGCTAGGAAAAAAGAGAAAAATATATTTTATAAAATCAATTCATTTCACATTTTCATATTTTCGATGTTGAAAGATTAATGTAAGTAACATCCAAAACATTGAAACCCCTTTGCAAAAAATGTTCATCTAACTTTATTAGATATAAGGTGGGAAGTATATATTACCTGAATGGCATATATAAAGGTCCGTTCATGGGTTTATATTACTATTGACCAACCAAACAGAAATTGGCTTATATTACTACTCACAAATTAAACAGAGATTCCGGCATACAAATTAAGACAATGCTTTTAATATTCCGTATATAATTATAAATTGTTTAATCTAGATAATGTGAAAAAATAATGTAAAAATAAATAAAAATTGACCATTTAATAAGACAACCAAAACACTTGCACACATATGTTTATGCATAAATTTTTACAATACACATGGCGTGAAAGACAGAAGATGAAAGAGTACCTAAAGGAGAAATGGAACCATTGATTTTTCAGAATCCGGGAATACAAGTTCTTATACTCTATATATAATACACTACAATTAGTCCAAAAGTTTAAACAAAAACTTAGATGCTTAGTCAGAAAAGAATATTGAGTTTAACTTATTAACAGAATATATACTAAGTGTACGGACATGGGCCTGGAATCATATCTTGGGCTTTTGGCTTTATCCGAGGACGTTATCATGTCTGAAGAGGGACAAATGGTTAAAGAGGATTTCAGTTTGGAGCCTCATAAGTAAGAAATGAAAAGAAGGTGGTCTGAGGAGAAATTCCTCCTCAACCATGGCATATATAGTCCAAACACGCATTCCAATGACAAAAATGACCTCTATGGAAGCCTCAATGTAAGAGGCGTGCCTCATGAACACATAAGAAGGAAGGGAGTCTGAAAATATTTAAGGAAATGCTGCTACCTTCACATTAAATGTATTGCAGCTACTTTTCTGGCCGCATTTATATAGAGAAGACTCTTGAACAGTGCTTCTTTGGCTACTGCAACTAACAAAGAGCTAGATGGGGTGTCTGATGGATGGACACTCAAGTAGTAGCGTAAATGATTGACAAATGGAGGGCTAAGATCATCAGGAAGGGGATATATAATGTAAAAGACCCTTGAAGGAAGATGGATTGAAAAAATAGAGAAAGAACACTGTAGCAACCAATGCTGCACTTGTAATCAGTTCCATTATGCTATCTAAACATTTGTCTCCTCGGACAATATATTCACTCAATCTCACGTGTTTTGCCCTTACATGATTGTCATTCAAACCCATCCTAGTCGTTGTTATATTTACTAGGACCTAGTTCTTTAACCCACTCTTTGCAAATTCATTATATTGGGCTTATTAACCTACAATCTCATACATATTGGGTTTGGGCTGTAAACCATGCCCTTACACTAAGTATTTGTACTTTTAAAAAAAATTATATAGGGAGTTATTAAGTAAATGACAAAGTTTAGCTATATATTGGTCATAGCTCTTTATTTATTTGTTTTTGAGGAAAAATTGATTGCAACTTAAAGTTACAACATTACTCAATATCATTAACATTACTGCATATTTTGAAAATCTAACTATTGGATTGCATATTTTTTACACTCTTAATATATGTCAAATGTTTTATTAATCGGATATTATTAACTATATGATTTATAAGATTATATTTTATGCATTATTTTAAACTAAAAAAACTTGAAATTTTAATAAATATTTGATTATATAGCTGTTGATCTATAATTTTACAAAAAATTTTCAAGTATAGAGGATATAAGATAAAAATATGTTGATAAGATCTTAGTAACTAATGAAGAAGATGGATTGAACCATTAACAGAGAAAAGGGATAGAATATTAGAGAATGGAAATAGAGAGATAGTAGAGATAGATGAGAATTGGGAAGAACATAGAGATGGGAATAGAATTCTTATTATGTATTCCAAAAACTACTTACAATCTTCTGTTTCCTCTCTTTTATATAGTTCACCTTCTTAACTAACTCCAGCTAATCTAACTAACTCTCATGACATTAGCACAGTCCAGCTAATCTAACTAACTCTCATGACATCAGCACAGCCGCCAAGGACACCCACAGTAACTAACCAGCAACTAACACAACAACTAACACTCCTAATTACAATCTTATCAATCCCTTCCCCTTAAAAAGACCTTGTCCCTAAGGTCCACCAGGCCCAAAGGTCACAAAATCTTGCCCACGAGGTGAGGAAATTGTAGCTGCAAGTTGTATAATGACTCCCAGGTAGCATCCTCTGAAGAATGACCATGCCACTGAACTAAGACCTCAGTTATAGTTCTAGACCTAAGCTGTTTAGTCCTGCTTTGAAGGATGGCAAGCGGTTCAGGATCAAGCACACCAGCAAAAGTAATAGGAGGGAGTGTTGGGACTAGAACCACATTTGATCCCAACTTAAGTTTTAAGCATGAGACATGAAACACTGGGTGGATAGAACAATCAGTAGGCAATGCAAATCTATATGCCACCTGCCTCACTTTTTGCAGAACCTGGAATGGTCCATAGAACTGAGGAGAAAGCTTATTAAAACCTTTCAACCTCAATGAGTGCTGCCTATATGGCTGGAGCTTCAAATAAACCCAATCACCGACATTAAAACTTGTATCAGTTCTATGCAAATCAGCCTGGGATTTCATCCTAGCTTAAGCAGAGAATAGATTCTGTTTAAGCAACGATATGAGCTCCTGCCTGTTCTGCAGTAACTGATCCACAGCAGCCACTTGGGTAGCACCAGGAATATAATCCAACAAATTGGGAGGAGGGATGCCATACAGAGCTTCAAATGGGGTCAGCTTGGTTGAAGTGTGGAAATTGGTGTTAAACCAATATTCATCCAAGTGAAGCCAATCAGCCTAAGCACTGGGTTTGTCACCAACAAAGGCCCTTAAGTATTGTTCTAGGCTCCTATTCACCACTTCAGTTTGACCATCCGATTGGGGATGGTAAGCTGAAGACATAACCAACTCAGTACCCTGCAATTTGAATAATTCTTGCCAAAAATGAGCTGTGAAAACAGAACCCCTGTCACTTACAATAGTCTTAGGCATTCCATGGAGTTTAAACACATCTTTCGTAAAGACTGCAGCCACCTTCGCAGCTGTGTAAGGATGAGAGAGAGGTAGGAAATGGACAAATTTAGTCAATCTATCAACTACCACAAAGATCACTTCATAACCATGAGACTTAGGTAACCCCTCAATAAAATCCATACTAATATCCAACCAGGGTCTGTCAAGAACCGGAAGTGGCTGTAACAAACCAGCTGGCTTAGAAGTGCTCACCTTCACTCTTTGGCAAACCTCACAACATTGGACATGGGTCTTGACATCTTTAACCATACCTTTCCAAAAGAAATCTTGCCTCACCCTATGCAATGTCTTCAAAAAACCAGAATGACCACCACAAGGAGAATTGTGAACATGTTGCAACACCAGAGGCTTCAATGGAGAACTATGGCTGAGGAAGATGCGACCTTTATAAAACACAAGACCATTAAGAAGAGTAAAACCAGCAAGGGCAGAATCTTCAACAACCAAAGCCTTAAACAATTGCTAGTACTCAAGATCAGTATTATAGCTATCCTTAAGAATGTCCAACCAAGAAGAACAAGGGAAAGAAATCATAAAGAGAGAGGCAGCATTAGAGTCCTCCAATCTGTTAGAGTCCTCCAATCTCCTTGAAAATGCATCAGCAGCTCTATTTTCACTCCCTTGCTTATATTCTACCAAAAATGAATACCCCAACAACTTAGTAATCCACTTTTGTTGAGTTGGGGTGCCAATTCTCTGCTCAAGTAAATACTTAAGACTTTGGTGATCAGTCTTGATGATGAAAGGTTTCCCAACCAAATAGGGCCTCCACTTCCTAATTGCCTTTACTAAAGCTAAAAACTCCTTTTCATAAGTAGACAAGTGAAGACTCCTACCCTTTAGAACTTCACTATGATAAGCCAAAGGTCTATTATCCTGCATTAAAACAGCACCCAGCCCTTGCCTTGAAGCATCACACTCAATCACAAAGGGCTTAGAAAAGTCAGGTAATGCTAGAACCGGGGGAGTAGTTACAGCCACCTTAAGATTAGTAAAGACCAAATCAGCTTGAGAAGACCATTGGAAGGCATCTTTCTTAAGTAATGCAATTAAGGGGGCTGCAATGAGGCCATAATTCTTAATGAATTTCCTATAATACCCAGTCAAACCCAAGAAGCCCCTTAAAGCCTTTACTGATGTAGGAATGGGCCAATTTTGCATGGCATCAGTCTTCTTAGGGCCAGTTCAAACCCCTTGACCTGATATTAAGTGACCCAAATACTCCACATCTTCACAGCCAAACACACACTTGCTTTGCTTAGCAAACAAATGGTTATCAAGCAACATAGTCAAAACCAACTTCAAATGAGAAACATGCTGCTCCACAGAACCACTATACACCAATATATCATCAAAAAATACTAATACAAACTTCCTCAGGCAAGGCTTAAACACCTTATTCATCAATGATTGAAAGGTGGATGGTGCATTAATTAAGCCAAATGGCATCACTAGGAATTCATAATGGCCTTCATGAGTTCTAAAGGCAGTCATATGAATATCCCCCTCCTTCATTCTAATTTGATGGTAACCATACCTAAGGTCTAGCTTAGAAAAGATCATAGCACCACTCAATTCATCCAGCAGCTCATCTACAACCGGAATAGGAAACTTATCCTTAACTGTAGCCTTATTTAAAGACCTATAATCAATACACATTCTCCAACTCCCATCAGCCTTTCTTACCAACAACACAGGTGAGGAAAAGGGACTATGACTGATTCTAATATAGCCAGCATCCAGTAAATCAGTAACAATTTTTTCAATTTCAGTTTTCTGATAGAAGGGGTACCTGTAGGGTCTCTCACAAACAGGGTCAGTGCCCTTCTTCAAGACTATCTGATGCTCATGTCCTCGGAGAGGTGGCAATGCAGTGGGTACTTCAAAGACCTTGCTGAAATCGTGTAGCAACTGAGTAATGGACAGATGTTGCTGCACTAGTGTGGAAGTAATAGGGCAGGATATGATTTGCAGCAGTAGTCCTTTCTTGATGACTTGTTTAAAGAATTGGTCAGCTTCTTGAAGACTGAGACCAGATGGTTGTAACCCTGTAAACAAAATTTCCCTACCCCTAAGACTAAACTCCATGATCAATTTCTTGAAATCCCATTTAATTGGTCCAAGAGTACATAACCATTGAGTACCAAGAACCACATCACAGTCACCCAAGGATAAAACATTCAAATCAACCTGCAATTCCTGACCTTGGATTCTGAGATTAACCTCTTGGCAAGCACCTTGTGTTCTAAGTACTTCCCCATTAGCTACCTTTATTGTGAAACTTTCTTGAGTTGACAATGGCAACTTCAAGGATGACCAAGAAGACACATCCAAGAAATTATGAGTACTACCACTGTCAATCAAGATAAGCACATCTTGATGGTTAATTCTCCCCCATACTCTCATTGTACCTGGAGAAGGACTTCCAAGTAATGCATAGAGAGTGATTTCTACACACCCTGCTGTCTGGTGCTGCAATTCTGTGGGAGCATCATACACCATTGTTCTTTCTTCTTCAAGAACCTCTTGCTCACTTCCCAGGTTGTTCTGTTGAAACCCTTCCATAAGGAAAATCTTTAGTGTCTTGCATTGATGTCCCACATGCCATTTATCCTTACAATAGAAACATAATCCCTTCTTCTTCTGGTCTTTAATCTGCATAGCAGTGAGCCTCTGCACAGGTAGTTTAGTAGTCTTCAAATCATTCTTGATTGGTGGGGGTCCCAAAATTGAAGGCTTAGACACTTCACCCCATGGCGTGACATTCTTCTTACACGCAA
Organism: Quercus variabilis; assembly: GCA_030445155.1. Classification (NCBI taxonomy): domain Eukaryota; kingdom Viridiplantae; phylum Streptophyta; class Magnoliopsida; order Fagales; family Fagaceae; genus Quercus; species Quercus variabilis. The sequence goes on along the minus strand of CP129453.1, from coordinate 43,000,432 downwards.
GAAGATATTCTTCTTGTATTTTGGCAAGGCCAAAGGCTGCATTTAAATTCTGAGGATTCAACATCCTAATTGGTAATCTAATTTCATCCCTCAATCCACTCAAGAAACAGCTGAGTCTGTGCTTCTCAGATAGTTCCTTATTTCGATTGGACAAAACTTTAAACTGTCCTTTGTACGTAGATACAGATCCCACTTGTTTCAATTTGGTTAGAGTTTCCATAGGATCATCATAGGAAGAAGACCCAAACCTTACGTATAATGCTCTAACAAAAGCCTCCCAACTAGTGAAGAGACCAGCTTCCTCTGCATCTTGAAACCAAATCAGGGCCTCATCCTCCATATGATATGATGCTAATAATATCTTTTGGTTGATTGGGGTATTATACAAATGGAAAAATTGGTTGGCCTTGTACACCCAACCTGATGGATTCTCTCCCTTAAACCTCGGAAATTCCAGCCTCACAGCTTTAGGAATCATCGTAGAATCTTGTTGTTGATTGGCCACCATCGGAGGTGAGTTTCTTGGCGGAGGTGATACAGGCCTTTGTTGCCAACCATTCCCAGCTTCTGTCATTCCTTGCACAGTCTCTGATAGAGTCTGCAACAAACTTGTGACTGCATCCAATTTCTGATGAACTATACGAAATTCTTGATCATGTTGCTCGATCGCCGATGACAAAGCATTGACTTTTTCGTTAAGGAAAGAAGAGGACCGTGTTTCTGCCATAGTAGCAGGAAGAGCTCTTATACCAATTTGATAAGATCTTAGTAACTAATGAAGAAGATGGATTGAACCATTAACAGAGAAAAGGGATAGAATATTAGAGAATGGAAATAGAGAGATCGTAGAGATAGATGAGAATTGGGAAGAACATAGAGATGGGAATAGAATTCTCATTATGTATTCCAAAAACTACTTACAATCTTCTGTTTCCTCTTTTTTATATAGTTCACCTTCTTAACTAACTCCTGCTAATCTAACTAACTCTCATGACATCAGCACAGTCTAGCTAATCTAACTAACTCTCATGACATCAGCACAGCCGCCAAGGACACCTACAATAACTAACCAGCAACTAACACTCCTAATTACAATCTTATCATATATATAATCTAATGGTGGATTTATTAAAATTCACCTCTAATAAAAAGATAATGAATAAGGTTGTAGTTAGACTATAACTAATTTTGTAGTTAAAATTTGTCCTTAAATAAAATTTACACATAATTTATTTTTTATATTAAAAAATAGATAAAGTTTAGTTACAAAATTGGTTGTAGGAAGGTTACAACTTTACTCAATATCTTTTTATTAGAGATGAATTTTGACAAAATCACCATTGGATTACATCTTTTCCATATATTCTTTGCGCTTGCAAAATTTTTTTAAAAAAAAATTAAAGATCAATAGTAATGTCATCAATAAATTTTATAAATTGTAAGTTTTTGTAGTTTAAAATTATGCATAAAATAATAAACTTATAGATTACATTGTAAATAAGATTTGATTGGCACAAAATTTGACATATATATTAAGAGTGTCAAAAATATACATTTCAACAGTTACATTTTCAAAATATATAAAATTATTTATTTTATTTATATAGTGTTAGGCTACAATCATTTTTTTAACTAAACTTTTTCCTTAAAAAACATAAGAGAATGAGAGGATTGTGAGAATGGAGGAAGGGGTGTTTTGTCCCTTGATAAAAAAAAAAAAAAAATTACGTTTAGTTTATAAGTATAACAAAAAATGAATTCATATTATTGGTTTGTGCATTATTGGGTTGTGTTTGATTCAAAGAAGTCGACTATGTTTCCCTATAATCCTCTTAGATACCCAAACATTCCTATATATAATCTATATATCTATATATATAATAATAGGTGAAGCAGAGAGAGTGTGAAATTGAATTCCAAATTAGAACTCTAATTGTGTGCCACGTATACTTCCTAATTAGAGTTCTAATTTTGTGCCATGTGTCTAGAATATGAAATTGAAGTTGAATTTTGCATCATGTGGCTAAATGTATGTGGGCTTATTCTCATTAAAACCACTTTTATGTATCGGGTCAAGTGAGTTACTGTGCTAATTAAGTTTTTTCTTAATTTTGCAGTCAAACGTGAAAACCAAAAAGATTAATATCGGTGATAAGAACTTGCTTTGGGTACAATGCATAATTTCCAAAAAGATAAATGTATGTGGACTCATTCTCATTAAAACTACTTCTATGTATCGGGTCAAGTGAGTTACTATACTAATTAAGTTTTTTCTTGATTTTGCAGTCAAATGTGAAAACCAAAGAGATTAATATTTGTGATAAAAACTTGGTTTGGGTACATTGCATAATTTCCAAAAAGATAGCAAAGTTAGAATTTGCATATTTGATATAAATTGCTTACAAAGTTTGCATCTTTACATTTGCATTAAGTTTCGAATTAAAGTGCTTTCTTCTTGGTTCTGACAGCGAGTTTTGTTTACTATTCACTTACAAAGTTTGCATCTTTACATTTGTTATAAATTGCTAATATGTGATTAGATGCACATTATGCCTAAAATTTACTATCCTTATATTTGGCTTTTTGATCAGGTTTGGACCTATAACAATGAAGAAAGTATTGCTGTGGACCGATGGATGATACTTTTTGCAGGCTGCAAAGGAACTTAGTGATCAATGGAATCTCACGCGAATTGGAGAGGACCCGACTGTAGATGTCTGGATGGCAAATGTAAGTCACTATGTTTTTAAAATTTTCAATGAAGGTAAAGGTTATGAACAATGTAAATTTTCCGGAGAGAGATTTATTATTTTATATTTACGCAAGTTTGGTCACCTTCTTGGAGTGGATCACTCCACCCTGTCTTTTTACTAGAATTTTTTATTCAGATTGTTACAATTTAATTTGAAATTTTATTTGAATTTTCCTATTGTTGTTACTATCATATATTATCATTCTAATTGTTCAATTAGAATCTGAAATTAGAGTCTAATTTTACTATACACGTGTATAATCTAATTATTTTTAATTTTGCTATTATGTCTAGAAGCCAATGAGATGAAATTAATAACACATTAAACACTCATGCTTTGAGAATTAGTAGTACCAATCTAAATCCATTGGACTTGCTTTATGATAATACAACTATGAATGATGTATAAAAACACGCACAAACCCATCTCTCTATAAAATGAGATTGGAGAAAATTTCTTTTATCAATCATGGAATTTCAGAGGGTTTTTTTTTTTTTTTTACACAAATGCCCATCATGTTACAAAATGACCTATCGTAAAACTACAAAATGAGTACAACTCTGAGGGTTTTTTTTTTTTTTTTTTAATTTTTTTTAATTTTTAATTTTTAATTTTTTAAGCTACGAAAATTTCAATCACCAATAGAGATTGAAGATTCAAAAGCGTGAATGAATCTTTTGGATAAACATTGTTACCAAGGTTTATTTTTTTGTGTAAAATATATACTGCTAAGTTTTGTTAATGAAATTTCTGGTTAATAATATGAATTTAGACTTAACTGAGCCTTTTAAATATAAATAAACTCATTATTAATAATATATCAATTCTCGTGCAGTAGCACGAGGCTACATACTAGTTACAAATAGTTCAAGAGAATTCATATGCCCAAGGGCCTTGATTCTCATTTTAAGGGTTTATGGATTCCCTTCTTAAAATTAAGGTTGATATCCACACACTCATGGTTTGAAAAGTTCTATTTTTTAAGTAATAATTATACCCCATATTTACCATACCCTTTTATTAATGGGTGTCAATTGTATTTTTGCTAAAATAAAAATCACTTGTTTAAGATTACCCTTTGGGTCAGGTGAGATGGGTGCTTAATATTTTTGGAATCACTAGAATGTCTATTTTTAATTATAATATCTAAAGTACTTGTTTGTTGTAGGTTCTAGTTAACGCAATTGGTAAATCACTTATTGAGAAGGAGATTTGAAGTTCATACTATGACTACACCAAAAGTCAATTTGTGTCTAAAGAAAAATCATTGTGAATCAAACGTCATATGATAAAATTATATCATGTCAATCTATAAAAAAACACTTAAGGTACTTGTTGTCTTGTTCTTTATGGACTTATATGGACTTACTTAAATACTATAAGAGTTGAATTTAAGTTACCCCTTGTATCACTTTTAAAAATATTAGATCACTTGATAATTAAAATTTTAAAAATCCTACTGTCAGATTATATGTTTTTGATGATTCAATCTAAACCTCATCTTGTATGTATAATTAAAAATTGAATAATTTAAATATTTGATAGATGGAATAGTCACTGATATTTGATTATTTTGAAAATTTGCAAACAAGTAAAGTATAAAAAGAAAGTGTAATTTAACAATGGATTTATCTAAATTCACATTCAATAAAAACAAAAACTTAGTTGTGTAATATTGCTTAAAGTTAAGTATAACTTAAACTCAATTTTACTATGAATGTCAATACAAAAGTTGTTTATTAAAAAAAAAAAAATGATAATAATCCTTTTGGTGTAGTCTAGAAGTTTTGTTTGCAAGTTATTAAGATTAGTTCTTAAAAAAATCTAAATTGATTTCAAACTCAATGAATTAACTTATGACTTCCATATCAGTGATTCTTAGATGGAATTATAAAATTTTATTTTAATTGACATACTTACCATGGGATGGAAAAGAAAATTAGAAATTTTTTTTTTCATAAAAAAGAATTAGCGCAATCTGATCATATATAACATGTTAACGCAGTAAAATTTTTTATGTATTGTCCCATAACTACTTTTAAAAAAATTAATATGGGAAAAAAACGCATAAAAACCCTGGCCCATGTTGTTTTTTAACAAAACACAAAATCCTTAAAAGTTTTGAGTGGAATACTTATGTGGTATTGTTATATTTATAAATTGTTAAACATTTGTGAAAACATGCAGTGAATTGCACATGTGTTGATACATGTTTATATTATTTTCACATAAACCACTATCATAGGGGTGTTTTTAATTACGCTCAAAACTCCCATGAGGTTTTAGTGTTATACTCAAATACTTAAAGGTGGTTTAGTGTTTCATAATTAATTATTTTCACATAAAACAATACCACATTGAGGTTTTGTATATTTTTCTTAAGGATAACATGAGCTTAATGATTTTTTAATTAATACATGTTATCTATTTTTCACAAACTCTAACACTATATTATCTAATTGTTTTTTTTAATTAAACTCACTTTTAAATATTTTTTTATCATCCTTTTTTTTTTTCTTTTCTCTTTTTTTGAATAAGAGAAATTCAGAAATCTCACAAAGTTTAAACTTTAAATACAATCCATCAAGAGCCAACATTAACAATACTGCAATACATAAACTACAAAGGCATTAAAAAAATAAAAATATCAAATAAAAAGTTATTAATGATAAGTTAAAAGCAATGTTGGTAATAAATCAAGATGAGAATAAATAAAATAATTTGTCAACTTAACTGTTATAAAATAAAAATAAAAATAAAAATTTTAAACTAACAACTCACTTTTTTTTTTTTAAATTATAGAAAATAAAATTTCTATTCTAGTGTAATCTAAATGTATATGTGTGTGAAGTTCTTCCTTAGAGACTTGAACCCTGCCCTTTCCCCCCACACCTCACAAGTACTTATACTTATAGAGTGACCATTGCACTAAAGGAAACAACTCACTTTTCATATTTGTCAAGTGTTGTAAAAAATATTATAAAGAATTATTAACTAATAACCCAAAAAGAAAACAATTATTGTTATTATGACTCGTGAGGACAAGTGGGTTCCAGTTAGCTCAACTTGTAAAATCTTTGATAGTTGTATAAGAGATCTGGGGTTTAATCCCTACTTATACCAAAAACTAATTGATGTTTTGGTCTGATAATAAAAAGTTACCTTCAAGAATGGACACTATAGATTGAAATTCTCTAAAAATAAAAAGAAGACTCGCGATGACAAGTTTTTTTATTCCTTTTATTTGTCTCTTCCCCCACATAAACTTTTCTTTTAAAACAAAAACCTTTTCTTGAATTCTGATACCCCTTTACAAACATCAAACACCTCAAACAACAAGCCTCTCACTCTTATCTACTCCAATATTTGCTAAAGAATCTCCGCCCTTATCTTTTTATATATATTATATATTTTTATTTTTTTAGATCATACTAGTCGATGTCCCATGCAATGCGCGGAAACTTTATTCTGTTATTTTTGAAATAATTTCTAACTATTCTTTATGGCCCTAAAATACGCATCTTATGTTCAATTATAGTATAAATATCACTAAGAGGAAGAAAATAAAAAGAACCCAAATTATTATGAATATGCATAATTAAGAATATGAATATATATAGCCTAAATGAATTTCACAAGTATTCAATTATTTTGGCTAATCAAAGTGTATAAATTATCTTTTACATTCCTTGAAAGAGAGTGGACAACTTGGGCATATAACTTGTTGGCTTCAAGAGTCTTCTACATTAGAAATTAAAACAAATAAACAAATTGAGGGAACTATTGTTTCTACCATATAAACTGTTTATTTATTTATTTTTATTTATTTATTTATCATAGATTCCACCATATTAAAGAAGATGGTGTAGAAATAATCTATTTTCATGTAAAAATACTATTAGCGATAGGAAGAAGAAAGAGCATATTGATGTAACACTTAATAATAAGAGTCTTATCAAGAAGATTGTAGAGAGAGTCTTTCAAAATGCGTGTCCTATTTTATAATGCCTGCCCATATTTTGGAGAATGTGTGAAAAAGTTATTATGGAAGGGTAAAGTCTAAGTCATAATATGTAAGATAATAAATGGATTTGGACTTTTCATGAGGTTTGATTTGATTTTAATTTAATTTTGATCTACAGCCCATCTTTTAGATAACAATTAAAAAAAAGTTAATGCGATCTTTTGGATAAGAGTAAAAAACCTATTGAAAAGAGGTTAAAAATGGTAAATGAAATATTAGTGCGCCATATGGCAGGAGTTCATGCACTCTTGCATGAGATCTCTGCTTTTATATATAACTAATTTATAACCCCATGCATATGTATGGATACACTTAAAGATATATAATAAGATACATAATATAATTCATATATATATATATATATAATTTAAATACTATTGATAGTCATTTTTATATTTTGTTAACTCTTTTAAAAATTTTGTAAGGATATTATTACATATAAAATGTAAATTGTCATTTTTTTTTTAATTATGATGAAACAAATATATATATATATATATATATATATATATTTTACGATTCATTTATTCTAGACTCTTTGATTTTTGTATTTAATAACTCACTTGGATGAATATGTATGATGTGATCCTACATTTGATTCTAAAACTCTTTAAGAATAAATAATTTAGAACACATGGTAGTAAAATTGGAATTCTAATTTGAAATTTTAATTTGAGTTTCTTTCAGTATCACCTATTATTATTTACATAAATTGATTTCTAATTAACATTTCTCTAATTTTTTACCGAGTTCATTATCTTTGTTGGTTTCTAATTTTTGTATTTTTACTAAAAAAATAAAAATAAAAACTGAACTTCTTATACACATCTGGTTCTCTAAATGTGAGGAATATCCCTTCAAAGTTTTTTTTAGGTAAATAATATCCCTTTAAAGTTACCTTAATCTTATTAAGCCGGAAATTTGTGGAAAAAAAAAGAGTAAAAAACTAATCTTTTGACAAAGCTAGTTTATGCCTAATTCAACCAATTAGCAGGTTGGCAAGAGTATTAAAGGAAATGTTATTATATATATATATATATATATATATATATATTTCCTGAGATAGAATTTTATTCTAACTTAATTTTTTATCTATATTTTGCAGTTAACGCATAATAGCATCATTTTTCATTTTTGGGTGAACTATTTTTCTTGAGAAACCATTTTTGGGTGAATACAGCCAAATTAATTGCCACAATAATGTGAACAAACTTTGATTTCCTATCTATGTCTTGTTAATGTCGACATTCTTTCAACACTTTCTGAATAAGTTTTCAAGTAATCCAGTTTCCTTATTTATTTATTTATTTTTTTTTTTTTACAATGAATCCTACATCCATAATTTTAGTATTTGTTAGTTGTGACTACTTCAAATACGCTACGGTTTCCTCATATTACCTTCACGTTATTTAAAAAAAGCACATTATCAGAAATTACAAATTTGCTTCCTAATTCATAGAGGAATGACCTCATTATTTCTTCACCATTAGCAATGTAATTAGCAGAGATTGATTTATTCCACGAACGCCGTCAAAGGTAACCAAATCTTGCGTGTACAAATTGACCAATTTAACCCTGTCATTTCTCATCAATACACTCACACAACACAAACAAAAATGAAACCCAGATACCCTCTTTTCGTAATCTTTCATCTAATCTTTTTCCTAACATTGCTTTCCCTAATTCAAGCTAACTAAACAAAGCATCACAGTCAAATTATGGGTAACACAAGTCGACATTTTTTTTTTCACTTTCAAGTTTACACATTCACACACAAGTACACACTATATTAAGACCTCTCTTTCCCTCATACCCTTTTCATGCTCCTCTCTAATTCCTTGGCCGTTTTCTAACAAACGCTACAATGGCCAAGTTTCAACAACTCCTCATTACACTCTTTTGCATTCTCTTCCTACTCCCATCTTCGGTTTTTGGAGAGTGCACTTGTGATGCCGAGGATGAAGGAGAAGACAAGCCCGAAGCTCTCAAATACAAAATAGTTGGTTTTGTTTCCATACTTCTAGCGAGTGCACTTGGGGTTTGTATTCCATTACTTGGAAGGACAGTACCAGCTTTGCGACCCGAGAAGGACATCTTCTTCCTAATCAAGGCTTTTGCTGCCGGCGTGATATTGTCAACCGGCTTCATCCATGTACTCCCCGATGCTTTCGAGAACTTGACATCGCCATGTCTGAGTGAGAGCCCGTGGCAGGATTTTCCATTCACGGGATTCGTGGCGATGATGAGTGCAATTGGAACTTTGATGGTTGATGCCATTGCGACTTCTTATTACAAGAACTCTCAATCGGAGAAGGTTCAACAGGAGATTGGAGATGCGGAGAAAGAAGGAGAACAGGAGGGTCCTTTACACGTTGATACACATACAACTCATGGTCATTCTCATGGTTCAGCTACTATGCTTCTCAATTCGGCTTCATCAGACCTTATGAGGCATCGTGTCATAACGCAGGTAGTTTGTGTGTTTTTATGGTAACGTTTTTGGATTTGTTTGCACAATGCAAATTAAATTTGTGTCCCATTTAGTTATGTAGTTTGATATTTTAAACTATGAAGTGGTGGTACTAATGGTGAAATATTGATTTTGATCGTGGAAGAATTAAGTGTTTAATTGAGCTTCTGATTACATCAGGTTTTGGAGTTGGGGATTGTGGTACATTCAGTCATAATTGGAATTGCTGTGGGTACTTCTATGAATCCCGAAACATTAAAGCCTCTTGTAGCTGCATTGACCTTCCATCAGTTTTTTGAGGGCATGGGACTTGGTGGATGCATCACTCAGGTAATATCACCGTGTGTATATTACCTATTTATTGTTTTCAAAATTATAAAATCTATACTAATTATTCGTTTTAAAGAAACACATTTTTATTCGGACTCTATTGATTTTTGATTGACTTTCATCCAATTTTGAATAAGTTCGTTTGTTAAAATTTTCAGCTCATATTTGGTAGGAAGTATTTTTCAATTGTTTAACAAAATGCCTTAGGTTTTTATTTTTATTTTTATTTTTTGGGAAAGGGCCTTAGTTTAAGTTTTCAAAAAACTTTTATGAGTCTAATTTATTCTAATTATTCTTGGATAAATAATTATATGGATGTGTTATATTTTTATGATATGATTAAATTAGTTTAGATTAAGATTAATTATGATTAGTTTTTTTGATAATTAAATTAAATGATGCTAGTATATACTCTCTTTTATTTAATTTGAATTTTATCTTATATAAATTCAGATCTAGTCGATGAATACATTAAAATATCTATCATGATTTTCTAAATTTCAAATTGGTTTTTTTATTTAGAAAACAAGTTTCAAATGGTTAGCTAGTCTAACTAAACAACTAAAAATTAGTATGTCCATAACTCATACAAGTTTTGCACGTGAACAGTGAACATGCTTTAAGAATAGTATGCATGCTAGGTTTGCTTTCTTCCCAAATACCTTAGTTGCTTGTTAATCTGTTTAGTACATTGTTTATGACTGCATTAGTTTGTGTATTAAATCATTCTATATAACATGCACTTGTGCGTTTATAGGCAAAATTCAAGAGCAAAGCTGTTGCAATTATGTCACTATTCTTCTCCCTTACAACCCCAGTTGGGATTATAATTGGACTAGCAATATCTAATGTTTACAGTGAGAGCAGCCCAACTGCTCTAATAGTTCAAGGGGTTTTTGATTCGGCATCAGCTGGGATCTTAATCTATATGGCGCTTGTGGATCTTCTTGCGGCGGATTTTATGAGCGAAAGGATGCAAAACAATGGAAGGCTTCAAATAGGAGCAAACGTAGCACTTCTTCTTGGGACTGGTCTTATGACTTTCTTGGCCAAATGGGCTTGATGTTGTCTTACTGTCCTGTGGAATATTGTGTAAAACCTTTGTATAACCATGAGTAATGATCTCAATCCTTCTCAATTTCCTGAGAATATAAAATTTTGCCATAGGTTCTCATTAAGATAAGGCGACATCAAGCTCTTGACACCATCTGGAAGTTCATGAATGGAATTTTGATAGATAATATCACATCACATCGTCAACAAAGGCCTTGATCATGAATAAGATGTCCTTCTACTTCTTGGGACGTAATAGCAGCAAGTTTATTTGAGAGCTCTTGTTCCTTGTCACATTCTTCATCCTCTTTTACACCATATGCAAAATTGTAAGAACCTTTCATTGCATGCAACCAATATGAAATTTGTGATTTTTATATTTCAAATTCTAGAAGATAAAATTATTAGGAAAGAAGTTAAGTACAACCGAACTTGCCTTTCATGAAAAAAGAAAAAAGAAATAAAATAAACAGGGGTTCTACCCGTGGAGAAACTAGAGAATCAAGCCATCCTCATATAATGGTTCTCCAACCTAGACCAGGCGAACAGATTGTGTTGATTGAATTTTGGTTCAATCTAGCCGAGTTCGGGTCAAATTGAGTTCAAGTGAAAAATAGGTCATCCAAAACGAATTGTAAAACATATGACCATATTTGGTCTTTTGAGGGCAGATCAATCGAGTACAATCCTTTTTTTTTTTTTTTTTTTTTTTTTTTTTCATATACACAAAATAAATATATTAATTATACAAGAACAGATAATTAAGATACTAAAAATTATGTAAAGTTAAATAACACAGTAATCCAGCAAAGAAAGAAAAGTGAAAAGAACAGAACTTGAAAAAGAAATTTGATAATATTTGTTTTTGCCTTCCTTTTTATATGTATAACAATATATATATAAATACCAAAAAATAAAAGTTAAATTTTACATTAATTTTTAAGTTTATACATCCAAAGTTCATCAAGATTAAATTGAAAACTTGAGCCTCGACCAGGTGAAGAAATAATTTGTGAGAAGAAAAGAACTTGAACAAAGAGCCAATAACAATAATAATAATAATAATAATAATGATAATAATAATAATAATAATAAACAACCAAAAAATGGGAAAAAAATCACTTTGATCAAAAGGGCTCAACCCATGTGACTCACACATTGCATGTTGACAAACCTATCAAGTGTGATTTTGTTATAAGTTTTGATCATCATGATGATCTTATTTAAAAAAAAAAAAAAAAATTTGAATAATTTATTTGAAACTTAAAATGTTTTGTTGTACAATAATAAAGAAAAAAAAAAAAACATGGTGCACTATAGCATAATTTTGAAGAATATGGACCACCTCATAAAAGAATAATCTCAATCAAACACACCCAAAATAATAGAATGATATATTGGTAGAGATAAAAAGATGGAAAATAATTTTGAAAATCATTTAATTTTTAGAAAGAACAAATTATTTTCAAAAATTTTTAGAAACAGATTATATATTATACCATGATTATAAAATAATTATCTATTCTCGGCATTTCATAAAAAGATATTATTCTACACCACACACTGCGCTATTGAACAGGCAACAAGTCCACAAAATGTGCTATTGAAAAGGCAACAAGTCAAAGAGGTAGATCTTGAATTGGTACCTTTCATAGGGATTCTTGGAGGAGCATGTAGAGGAAGCAATGTCTTATGATTCTTGTGATGCTTGATGACCTTCTTAACACTGATTTGTCAATCTAGAGATGCAATGTGATAAAGTACTGATTGTCCTAAAAGTTTAAATTGTTAAAAAAATGGTAAATTTTATTATTTAACCATAATTTTAATAGTTTCACTCACATGTAGGCCTAAACTCTCCATTAATAAATAAAACCCACTACATGAGATTTTTAACATTTTAAATGGGAATTTGAGTGAATACAGTGATTGAACTTAAAACCTCTAGTTTTGATACTATGAAACAAAAGCTGAGTAAATGGTGTTGGCTAAGTAATTAAAGCTCTAATACCATGATAAACTTATCCCCTGGGAAAAAGGAGTACTAGGTTCAAATATATTTGTAAATCCGATTCATTTTATATTTTCATATTCTCAATGATGAAAAATAAAATAGGAAACATCCATGACAATGAAGCCCCTTTTGTAAAAATGTAAGTCTAATTTTATTGGATGAAAGGTGGGAAGCATATTTCCTGAATGGCATACTTAGGAGTCAACAATATGGTTAATGGGCTTATATTACTGCTTGAGTACTGACCAATTAAAAAAGAGATGGAAGTTAGAGCTACCAACCAAGACATGACATATATTTTTTCTTGGTGCCTTTCTTGATTTTTACTTTTTAATGCATCAATGGAGAAATAGAGAACGGAATTTATTTTGAAAAGGAACAAGTAACGCTTGAATTTTAAGTGACACTTTTTTTTTTTTTTTTTTTTGGGTTTAAGTATTGTCTTCAGTTGGATATTCTAATTGCATCTTTGTTGTTACAGCTTCCAAATCCTTCAGCTTCTATTGGAATGAGCCATAATAGTTCTTGTTCCATCCACCATAGCTAGAAGATGACGAATAGCTGCGACTCATTCTGACCCACGACAGTCTCATTAGGGTGTTGAGCATTGTTAGGCCTGCCTCCTCAACCAATGATGCCGTAGCTACATTTGAATCAATAAGCTCACAGAGAGATATTTGTTTGGGGTTCCTCTGCGCATTGGAATGCTTCCTTGCTTGATATTTAAGTCTTGGGTGTTTCCTGTTAGGTACTCTTAGAGCAATTTCAGGATGAGTTTAGAGTGATATTCATCGGGTTGAGCTTCAACCTTTTTGGCTTTGCTTCACTGACCTCTGCTTCTTTGAAGATTTCTCTTATGCATTTAAATGGCAGGCATCATTTCAACCTTGCATCCTTTGAGTCTCTTATATATGAAACCACAAGCAAATATATAATAAATAAATAAGCGCATACCTCTCGCCTTTATTCGTTGTAATCACCATAATTTTTTACATCTTGTATGTACTGCTACATATTATTTCATCCCCTCCCCCCTCTCAAAAACCATAAATGACAGACATGTACAATAGACATGAGTGACAAGCGGATACAAATTCTTATGCATGAAGGAAAAATTGCTTGAACAAATTTAGTTTTTTTTTTCTTCTTTTGGTAATTCAGATTTTTTTTTTTTTTTTTTTTTTTTGGGATAAGGGTAATTCAGCTTTTATTCATTGAAACAAACACATATATTACAACAGGAAATTCCAAAATAAACCAGCATAGGGAAAGCTCCCTGCTACAGCAACCAGAAAACAAAACTATAAAGCCAAAGCAAGCCAAAACAAATGGCAAAGCAAAGCACAGTAATAACTGCACTAACAACTAAAAAAAGCATCTCTAAGGCATACCAAAAAAAAAAAAAGTTTCTGTATCCCCTACTTTTTTTTTCCTTTGCTGGCTTTTGGTTGCCTAATTCCAAAATTCTTCAAAAACCAATCATGTTTCCTAGTGATCACTATGTGTCCAATAACCACTCCAATTATAAAACCGCTTCCATACCCTATCACAACAATTTTCCAATCAAATTCAATTAAAGATCCCGATTCCTGACTATCTGTGGAAGCTGAAAGAGGTGGTAAAAAGGCTTTAGGACCTTCACATTTTCTTGATAATTGGTTTCCACATAATCCTAAATTTCCTTCAAATGAATTGTTTAGGAAGGTATCAAATTGGTTCCCTCTCGGTACAGGTCCGGTGAAGTTGTTATAAGACACATTAAAGAATGAAAGGAAAGTGAGTTGTGCTAGTTGCTGAGGAATCTTTCCTGAGAGTTTGTTTAGAGAAAGGTCTAAGGACTCTAGTTGTGTTAGGTTTCCCATGGCTGATGAGATGTGACCTGAGAGTAAGTTGTTGGAAAGGTTGAGTGCAATAAGCCCCTTCAACGTCCCAATGGATTCTGGAATCTCACCTTCAAATCTGTTACCTGAGAAGTCTAAGAGCGCAAAGACTGCTATGATCTTGGCATATTCTGTCCTCAAACCTTTGTTCTTAACTATTATTGAGTAGTCATAATACTCACGCGCCATCATTGAGAAACTTAAATAAGCAGGCAGCTTGTTAGTTAGCCCCATATCAAAACTGATGTCCGCTTGCAAGTAAGCCAATTGCTCTGCATCTGTAATTTTCATGGAATTGAAGCTATTGAAGTACTCAGAAGGCAAATTACCAACAAGAACATTATAAGACAGATCAATGATGCGCAACTTAGGGAAGGTAGACTTGAAGTTAGGACTTTCAATGGCACCATGGAATTTATTATATCGTAAAATGAGAATCTTCAATTCAGGAAGAGTCCCCAACCAAAACGGGAAAGTATCATTAATTTGATTGTGTCCGAGGTCAAGAATCTCCAGCATTGCACACTTTGACATTGATCTTGGGATCAGCCCCTTCAATTTGTTTTGGCCGAAGTTAATCATCCTTAATTTGCTCCCACGTGTCCAAGTTCGAGGAATGGTGCCATAAAAGCTGTTGTTTCCTAAATTCAGTATTGACAGAGAATTGCTCATGTTTCCCAAACATTCTGGAATTTGGCCACTTAAGTTGTTCTTAGACAAATCAAGAACTTGAAGCAAAGTTTGATTGCAAATCACTGGTGGGATTTCTCCTGTCAGTGAATTGTTTGAGATTATATAAGACACAGTAGACAATGGTGGAAGTGGGAGTAATCCTTGGATCCTATTTGAATCAATTTTTAGAGTTTGCAAACTAGACCATGGAAGAACAAAAGGAGATTGGTCAAAGCCTGTCAGAAAGTTGTGAGAGAGGTCCAAATTCAGCAGGGTTTCTTTACTTGTTTCCAAAAACCATTGGGGCACAAGGCCATGGATATTGTTATAAGACAGGTCCACGTACATCAATCTATCCAGATTTTGTAAATATTGTGGGAACTCACTTAGATTGCATGAAGCCAAACTCAACACCATTAAGTTTGGAAAAGAAGCACTGGAATTGATTTTGCCTAGCAAAGATAGTTTGTTGAATGATAGACTGAGGATTGTTAAATTTTTTAACGCATGCAACGAGTCTAGCTCCATTGTACCACTCAAATTATTGAAAGAAAGGTCAAGATTCATAAGATTCTTGAGTCCAGATATTGATCTTGGAATTGGACCTTGAAATTTATTGGATTCAAGGTTGAGTGAAGTTAAGCTGGTCAGGTTCGTAAGGTTAAATGGGATTGGACCAGCAAAACCATTAGAGCCCAGATCCAAGGAAGCAAGATGGTTCAAATTAGCAAAAGAAGGTAAATTGCCCCTAAAAGAATTACCTGAAAGCGCCATAAGAGTAAGCTTGGAAAGGTTACCTATTGAAGGTGGAACCAACCCTGAGAAATTGTTGAAACCGAGAGACAATTGTTCCAAGGAACCAAGGTTTCCGATTGAAGCAGGTATCTCACCAGACATTCCTGTTCCCATAACAAACAAATACTTAAGGTGACTAGTCCGATTAAAGTCGGGAAGGTTACCGGTAAGACCTGGATTCTGCGCCAAATGTAAAAATTCTGCATTTGGTAGCTGGAAAATATTAGTCGGAAGTTCCCCAAGCAATCCACAGCTGGTAAGAATGAGAGAGGACAACGATGACATATTAGCCAATAAACTTGGCACAGGGTAAGGTATGTTTACCAAAGAGAGGGACAATTCTTCTAGGATAGTTAAGTTTTGTACTAGGCTTTCAAAATGAGGCCTTTTGAGTTCCAACAACCGTTTAGAAGATGGATCAAAACTCAAGGCACCAAAAAAACTGCAGGAAGATGGATGAGAGTTGCAGGATAGATCAAGGGAAGACAATTTGGATAACTGTAAAATTTCAGATGGAATTTGACCAGCAAAGAAGGAATCGGAGAGTCTGAGATATTGAAGTTTCAAAAGATTGCCTATGCTAGATGGGATTTGAGAGAAGTTGAAGTTATTGAAGCTGAGGTCAAGTTGTTGAAGGTGAACAAGCTGGAATAGGCTGCTGCTAGAGTTGATGGAACCATAGAGGCAACTGTTGATGAGTACAAGGCCAATCACATGACCACTTTTCTTGTCACAATCAACCCCGTCCCACGAGCAACAACTGCTATTTTCAAGGGTCCATGATGCAACCGGCGGAAGATAATCATCATCAAAAAATCTACAGGTGGAGTTGTTGATGATAAAGCTTTCCTTGAATTGCAACAAGGCAGACCTTTCATCTGCGTGGCACAATGGATGCATAGAAGATAAAGAGTAGCTGAGTTGAAAAGTTAAAAGTAAGAAAAGTGAGAAAAAGGAAAGTGAGCTCAAGGACATGAAGTAAGATGGTGTTAGACTCATATTTCCTAAATAAGGCAGACCTCTCATTTAGCACTACTTTATGTTTAGTACAAACTCTTGGATAAGCAAGGAAATGAGTGAATGGAGTTTTTATAGACCATGGCCCTTGGGCAACTCTTCTACAATGATTTAGTCATATAGAAAGCTGAAGGAAAATGCTAACAAAACAGGCAAGGAAATCACACTCCAAAAGATGAGAACTTACTTGCATCTAGTTTATTCAGAGACTACAAGTGAAGTCTCTGTCTCACTCTCACAGTTTGGTCAAGTCAATGAAACGAGTGTGAGGAATACGGAATTGCAATCAAAGAATACAAAAAATGGTGGATCCCTAAATTATGGTAGTACACGGCAAACTATTACGTGCCCCTCTCCTCCTAAAATGGATCACAAAATGTTAGGATTTTCATTTTAATTAAGTTTTTGAACTTTCCTTGAAGGGACTAGGGGCTATCTTTCCTCACGTTGGAACTTTCCTTGAAGGAAGGGACTAAGGAGCTAAGAATTTCCCAACTTTTACTTAATTTCTTTCTGGTAAGAAAATATCATAATTCCCAACAAAGATGAGGTCTATAATTAGCACCGTGACCGGTTTTCTCATAAGAGATAAGACTGCCAAGAAAACAAAGGATACATGAAAGTAATTGTTTTTTTCTTTTTTTCTGCTGGAGAGTAAATTGTAATTGTGTTGAGCCAATTATTTCCCATTTTTTTCCAGCTCTTGTCTTTTTACTGGGTTTTAATTTTGTTTGTCTCATCTGAAAACAAATATAAAGGTTTTTTTTTTTTTTTTTTATAATTTTTTTTATATTTAAATTAATGCAAAAATTCATGTTCACATTATGGGTCAAATTGAGTTGAGTGCTCAACCCAACCACATCCGGTCGAGGAGAACAAAACCTATTGTTTGGAACCATGTACATGTTCACACTTCTTCTAAGACTAAGGGATAAGTGTTGCATTCGGCATATGTCAAGTTTGGCGCCATTAAATATTACTTGGAGTTGACGCTTTCAAGACGTGTTGAAATATATTTTAGTGGTTAGCTTAATATTCCATCCGGATTTCTTTGATAGTGTTAGTTTATTTTAATAAAATAAATAAATAAATTTATATAATAAATTTATTGTTACAAAATTATATCATATACTATAATTTATAATTAAAACAGAGTTTTAGAAGTCATGGTTAAGCCCTGTGGTTATCCTATTTGAATCATGATTGTCATATATCTTTGGACTAAATAATAACAATTTTTAAAATAAAACAACACCATTTATTATTAAACAAAAAACAAAACAAAACAAAAAATAGGGACAACACCGTAATTGTCGCGATCAAATTTTCCTGGGCTGCTTTATCAATTTTTACTATAGACACTAAAGCTTAATTTTTGTTATTAACATTTTTTGTTTCCTTCACTTTTTTCCTATTACAGCTAATGAATTACATTGAAGATTATCAATTATCATGTCTCTTTTTTTGTTTCGTTTTTTCTATTAAACTATTTCGGTTATTCTATATTGGTGCAAAACACAATAATAATGAAAATAACGCAATGAAAAACTGAATAGTACTTTTGAATATTATTAATTCAATGATAAAAATTACACAACACTATTTAGACTGAGGCACGACACTCGCTCTCTTTAAGGAGATTCAAGTCCTTGGTTGGCTAAACTTTGTAACCAGTGTAGACCGTCTTTGACTTGTCTCCCTTAAGATACAACAGCCCAATATCTGAGAGGTTGATTCATTTTCATTTTTGATACCTCCACCATTCACCTCCCCCTTGCACTTGTATTTAGCTCAATATCTAAGACAATTCATGTTAGTCCATTAATCACCACAATTAAAAAGAATAAAATAGTCTTTCTCATTTTCAATGTGGGATTAAACATTTTCACTAACTTCTCATCTTCCATATTCACTCTCATATCTTTACATTTATGTTGTAACATTTATTCATTTTAATTATTTAATATTAAAATGCTCCAACAATCCCCTACTCATTTTAATATTAAATTATTTAGTTAAAGAGAGATTACCAAGCAAAGACGAGTCATTATGCATCATGGAAGTGTGCTCTGCATTGAACCTTCATTTAGTAAAACAGTGATCTCAACTCCAGAGTTGTAGTGGTCTTCGACTTGAACTAGGACTGTTTTAGGGAAATTAAGTATCACTGCTTACACATAACAACCCAGGTGTTGACATGAGCTTTTATAGCTAGCAATTTATAGTCTAGTGCTGATCTCAGTTTCATGAGTGTATTTGAGATTAAGTCCAAATCTCATAGGGAGTGGCCCCATCCCCACACTCACATAAGTAAAATTTTGTCAAGGATGCTCCTATAATTTTGACACCTCATTCATACGAGCTACAAATTTCATTAAGAGTTTTTTACTCAACTACTCCACATTACAGGATAAATACACTTACATCATAGGGATGAACAATTAAAAAATTATTTACAAAATAAATAATTAAAAAAATAAATTGTGCACTTCTTACGACCACTGTATGATTTATTTTTTCCATTGAACCCAATTCTCAAGATTTCTAGTCCTTGGGTTGGGTATCCTCATACATGGCTCATGATTTTATGGATTTTAGTCCCATCCCCCTCGATGTATTCCAGATTCTATCTTTTGCCAAGGCCTTGGTAAATGGATCTGCAAGATTATCATTAGATTTAATATAATCCACAATTATGATGCCACTACTCAAATAAGATCGCACGGTACTGAGCTTTCTTCTAATAGGTTTGGATTTACCATTGTAGTAACGATTTTTAACTTTACCAATTGCAGCAGTGCTATCACAATGAATTAATATAGGTGGAATTGGCTTTTCCCAAAGTGGAATTTCATATAATAAATTTCTAAGCCAATTTGCCGCTTGACTAGTTAAAGCTAATGCTATTAATTTCGCTTCCATTATTGAATTAGCTATTATTGTTTGCTTTTTTAATTTCCAACAAATAGCACCACTACTTAAGGTAAAAATATAACCAGTAGTAGAGAGAGAATCACCTGACAAAGTATTCCAATTGGCATAACTAAAAGCTTCAATCACAGCAAGGTACTTTTTATAAAATAAGCCATAGCTTTTGGTACCAATTAAATATCTCATGACTCACTCAATAGTTAGCCAATGATCTTTACTAGGCTTGCTAGTAAATTTGCTAAGCACTCCTACTGCATATGCAATGCCAGGTCTAGTACAATTAGTAGCATAACGCAAACTACCAATGATGCTAGCATAATCCTTTTGATTAAAAATCTTATCATCATTATTCACAGGAAATAAATGAACACTAGAATCAAAAGGAGTAGCTACACTTTTGTGAGCATGAAAATTATATTTTCTCAACATAATGTGATTGATCAAGAAATATTCCATCACATGTTTTTGTAATTCTCATGCCCAAAATAAAATTAGCCTTAACAAGATTTTTCATATCAAAATGGTTTTTAAGCATATATTTTTTTTCTCATTTATAACATGCATATTTGAGCCAAAAAATCAACATATCATGCACATAGAGGTTAATAATAACATGTAAATTATTCCATGATTTAGAATAAATACATTTATCACATTCATTTGATTTATAACCGTTCTCAATCATGCTAAAATCAAACTTTTCATGCCACTACTTAGGTGCTTGTTTTAAGCCATATAGGGATTTAGTTAGCTTACATACCTTGCTTTCTTGTTTAGGCTCTACAAAGTCTTCGGGTTGATCCATATAAATCTCTTTCTCTAGGTCCCCATTTCGAAAAGCAGTCTTTACATCCATTTGATGAATTTTCAAATAAAAAATTGCAGCAATAACAATTAACAATCTAATAGATGTAATTCTTGTTACCAGAGAAAATGTATTAAAGAAATCAAGATCAGCTTTTTGTTTAAAGCCTTTTGCAACAAGTTTAGCTTTAAATTTATCTATTGATCCATCTGGTTTCAACTTTTTTCTAAGGACCCATTTACAACCTATGGTCTTACAACCTGGTGGAAGATCTACCAATTTCCAAGTTCTATTAGAAATTAGAGATTCCATCTCATTATTTACAGTCTCTTTCCAAAATATAGCATCAGGTGATTTTAAAGCGTCTTTTAAATTTTGGGGATTCTCCTCAATGTTAAAAACATAATAATCAGGACCAAAATCTTTTTCAACTCTAGCTCTTTTACTTCTTCTAGGTTCCATTTCAAAATTTTCTTGATTTTGTAAATGTGAAGTAGAAGACCTAGGTTGTGACAAAATATTTTCTTCACCCCCACTATTTTTCAATTTAAAAGGAAATTTTTCTTCATGAAAAATTGCATCACCATATTCAAAAATTATTTTGTTTTTAAGATAAAAAAATTTATAGGCTGCACTATTAATCGCATAACCAAAAAAAGTACAGGTAGTAGCTCTTTTACCTAATTTAGGCATTTTAGGGTCAGTAAGCCTTACATAAGCAAGAAAACCCCATACTCTCAAATATCCCAAATGTGGCTTATGTCCTTTCCACATCTCAAAAAGTATGGTGTGTGACTTTTTATGTGACACCCTATTCAAAATATGACATGCAGTTAAAATAGCTTCATCCTAAAAATGTAAAGATGCACCGGATTCAATTAACATGGCATTTGTTAACTCAATTAAAGTTCCATTTTTTTTTCAACCACACCATTAGAAGCAGGTGAATATTGTGCAATAGTTTCATGGATAATTCCCAAAGACTGAACAAATGAGTTTAATGCACTTGATTCATACTCACAGCCTCTATCACTTCTTATTCTTTTTATTTTTCTACCAAATTGATTTTCAACTTCTTTTAAAAAAATCTTGAAATTTTTCAAAAAATAAATAATTGTATATTTTGAGAAATCATCAATAAAAGTGATAATATATCTATTTTCTCCACGAGTTAAAATTTCCTCAAAGTCACATAAATCAGAGTGAATTAACTCAAGCAATTCAGTATTTCTTACAACATTTTTATGAGGCCTTTTTGTAATCTTAACTTGACTACAAGTTTCACATTTTTCAAAATCTTTTGACAGTCTTGGAATTAATCCTAAATTACTCATGATTCCCACTTATCTACTATTTATATGATACAAACGAGCATGCCAAAAATTAATAGAAGAAAGCATATAAACTAAACTGATAGATGCTTTACTATTCTCAACATTCAATTTAAACATTCCATCACAAGCATAACCCTTGTCCACAAATAATCCATTTTTAGTGATTACATAATTATCAGATTCCATAGTTTGCTCGAAGCAAGCCTTGTTAAGCAAAAAACTTGACATTAAATTCTTCCTCATGGATGGGGTGTAAAGTACATCTTTCAATTTTAGCACACGTTCAGAAGAGAGTTTCAATTCAACCTCACCACTCCCAAGAACCTTGATTTTGCTAGAGTCACCAAGCATAACAGTTTTTTCTTCTTCAAAAGGAGTGTACAACTTGAACCAATTTTCATCATAGCAAACGTGCCTATTAGCCCTAGAATCTGCCCACCACCATTCAACATATTGCACCATATTAATTCTGTAATCATAGCCATTAAAGGCTCTTCAGTTATGTTAGCTTGTGGGACAGATTCACGTTTCCGAAATTTGCAAAATTGAGCGATATGCCCACTCTTGCCACAGACAAAACAGAATCTATTAAATTGATCTTATGAAGGAGGTCCTTGGTTTTTATTGTAATTTTTATTCGGGTTTCCCATTCCTTGAGATCTATTATTATTTTTAAAGGCTCTTTTTTTAGGTTTCAATTGACTATTTCTAGGAAAATGATTTTTGGGCATATTATTATTGGCTGAAATAAGGTTTACCTTTGTAGTGGAATTACCATTGCTTTCTTGTGTCATGAGTGCATCTTGTCCTCTAACCTCCTCCTCCACATGAATGTGTGTGATCAAAGTCTTCAAGGATGTCTCCTTTTGTTTGTGCTGCAAAGGTAAACCTTATTTCAGCCAATAATAATATGCCCAAAGGTAAACCAAGGATGTCTCCAAGATTGTGGTAGTTTATCAATTATGCCAGCTACCACTAAATTGTCTCCAATCTTTATGCCTTCGAATCTTAATTTTGCTACAATCATTTGGAAGTCTTATGCTTGATCAACCACCGATTTTCCATCCACCATTTTGTAACTAAAAAATCTACTAGCAGCATACTTCTTTGCATCAGCCTCCTTGGTATCATACTTGCTTTGTAAAGCTTTCCAAATTTTCTTCGTAGAATTATAAGTTGTATCATAATAATCATAGAAATGATCAGCAAGACAATTCAAAAGATAAGAGCAACAATTATATTCATCTTTTGTATACTTATCTATTTTTTCTTGATGGAGACTATATTCTTCCTCACTCATCTCATTAGTAAGAACTTTTGATGGATTCTTGTTAGTGAGGATGTAGGAGACTTTGAGAAGACTCAAGTAGAAGAGGACCTTTCCTTTCCACCTCTTGAAGTGGGCTCCCTTAAAGCAAAAAGGCTTGTTGAGATCTCCAACAGGCTCATTTGGTTTCTCTTGTGTAGGTTCCATGTGTTGAATCTCTTTAAAATTGTTGGTGCAAAACACAATAAAAATGGAAATAACACAATGAGAAACTGAATAGTACTTTTGAATATTATTAATTTAATGAGAAAAATTTCACCATTCACCTCTCCCTTGCGCATGTATCTAGCCCAATATCTGAGATAATTCATGTTAGCCTATTAATCACCACAATTAAAAAGAATAAAATAGTCTTTCTCCTTTTCAATGTGAAATTAAACATTTTTACTAACTCCTCATCTTTCATATTTACTCCCATATCTTTACATTTATGTTGTAACATTTATTTATTTTAATTATTTAATATTAAAATGCTCCAACATTCTATTACTTCTTTCGTTTTTTTTCCTCTTCATGGAAGGTCTTCGAACATGTTCCACTTGTGATGCATCAAAGCAATTATTTTTCAATTTTCTTAGGACTCTGTGTTATTGCAACACCTATAGCTATGTTACTCTAAAAAACTCACAATCCCATGCTTACTCACCAAACCTAAACAGCAACCCATCTACTATTTGTAAAGGCAGCAGATGCAGAGCAAGGTGTAGAGCAGAAGGTAAAGGTTCATGAGCTGCAGAAATGGCATGTAGTTTAGTAGCTTGTTTGTAAAATTACCTGTAGCTTAGTGTAAATCATCAATAGCTGATTTAGTTATGGTTAATGGCCACGTGTATAGTCTTGATTGGATCTTTTGATAGTTTGTTAATCCTGCTGAAATCCTGCAGGTTAGGATAGATTAGCTATAACAGAGCATATATATATATATATATATATATTAAGATCTTGTAATGTTTTGATTAGTGTGTGATAATACAAAATCTCATTTTCCTTGGATTCTCTCAATTCTCTCTAGAATCAAGGTTTTCTTTCATGGTATTAGAGCCATCAATGGTGTCCTTTGCAAGTTCAACTTCTTCTACTTCGAGTTCAAGCACAAGAACAAGTACACACTTACAACAACTATTTGGTTTGGAGACACCAAATTGAGGTGATTTTGGAAGCTTACTCAATGATTAACTTCATTGAAGACAATCTTGAAGCTCCAGATCCTCTTCTTAAGGATAGCTCAGGGAATTATACCATTGAAGCTAATCCAGAGTATATTCAATGGAGGAATCGTGAACAAGCACTATTCACTTTCATCAATTTTACTCTCTCTCTCTCTATCAATCTTGGCTCTCACAATAGGTTAGAAATTTGGTAGAGGAGTCTGGAAGATCTTGGAGAAACGTTTTGCTTCTGTTTCTCGATCTCACATTCATGCTTAAGGAATGAATTAATGAGCCTCAAGAAAGGTTTAGAGAGCATGAACACTTTCAAAGAATCAAAGAAATTCGTGATAAGCTTGGTGTAGTGACAGTTTGTGTTGATGAGGAAGGGCTTATTTATTTAGCTCTTGAAGCTTTGCCATCAGAATATGATGCATTTTGTTCTGCTATACGAACTAGAAGTGATGTAGTTACAATTGAAGAGTTGAATCCTTTGCTCAATGTTGAAGAAAGATCCATAGCTCCAAGCTTGATTATGTGTGTCTCTTACATAAAGCTATCTATGGCCTCAAGCAAGCTCCTAGGGTCTGGTTTGATAGTTTTACTTCTTAGCTGTTTCATCTTGAATTTCATGCCTCTTATGTTGATAATAATCTCTTCATTCTCATTCATTCCTCTCATATTGTGTATCTACTACTTTATGTTGATGATATTATCATCACTAGCAATCATTCTTCTTTTGTTATTGAGATTGTGAGTCTACTTGGTGCTTCCTTTGCTCTTAAGGATCTTGGTTGCTTAAATTATTTTCTTAGGCTTCAAATTGAACACACAAATTCTGGTAACTGGAACAATTAGGAGATTTTATAAAAGAAATACGGGGTTATGCTTCTGACAGCAACATGCTATGGGGCGGTGGGCCTTTTTGTTCATCAGTCCAAGTATGCTCAGGACTTGCTTACTAAGTTTCACATGCGTGACTGCAAGCCTTGCTCAAATCCTTGCAATTATCAATTTGTACCAGCTCCTAGTCCTCTTCTTGATCCTATTGTCTATAGGAGTTTGGTTGGGGTACTTAGTATATGACCTTTACTAGACCTGATTTGTCCTATGCTGTGCATCAAGCATATCAATTTATGAGCAAGCCTACTCAACATAATCTTATAAAAGCTAAGAGGATAGGGTCTTTACATATGGGGTTCAAAGGACAAAAAATCAACTCTTTAAAGTTTAAGGATACAAGGCAAAGTTCATACAAATTTTGGAGACAAAAATAATATTTAGCATAATTAAGAGGTATTCGTTAGTCATAAGTTCAAGTATCTCTCTAGTCGGTAGATATAGAGAGCGTTTGGATTCAGCTGAATCCGGCGTTTTCACAGCTGCGTTTTCAGATTTTTTTTCTTTTTTTTTTTTTTTTTTTTGCGCGTGAACAGTAAAATTACTGTGCAGAGACAAAAATTACTGTTCACGCACTGTTTATTACTGTTCACGTAATAAAAAATATTAAAAATGGGTCCCACAGTATTATTTACACATTTAAAAATTATTTTGCTACAGTGTTTTCAGTTTTCAGTTTTCAGTTTTCAGTTTCAGTAACAATAAGTTCAATCCAAACGGACCCATAGTAGTGGCAGGCTCAAAACTTTCTCTGTAGCTCAAAAGAAAATTTACTTCTTTTTCTCAAAAGGAAATAAAAAATTTAGGCTACTTGTCCCTACTCTCAGGGTTAGGAATACATGGTCAGTAGCATATTTTAAATATTGTTGTTTAAAATGATATGAAAATTGTGGTTTAAAAAGTGTTTTAAAAACACATAATTGCGTGTTTAGAACGTTAATATATATATATATATACAGTAAAATTATTATTATTTTATTTAATGAGAGAGAAACTCCCACTAATTATTGTTGCCTTCTGTTCGTTCTCTCACAGAGACTTTCTGCATTTCCTTCATCTTTTTATGTGGTTCTCTTCTCTTCTCCAACTTGCAAAACCCAGAAAACAACTCAATACAAAATGTTTCCTTGCTTCTTATTTTCTCCTCCAATCCGAACTACTTTCTCCTTCAATCCTTCATCTTTTTTTTCTTTTGGGTTTGGCCTTTTTTTTATTTGTTGTTGGCGTCAGTGACGAATGGCAATTGTTGGTGTTAGTGGATCTCATGGTTTGGAGTATAATAATTGTATATTTAGTGTTAGGAATTGCTTTCGTGGTTGGGTTTTTGTTGGGTAAGCTCAACTTTTTTTTTTTGCTTCCAATTACAATGCGTTCATGGAGTTGAAAGAAGGGTGAAGAGAAAGAGAAAGATCAAGAGGAAGATAATACAGTAACGAGAGAGGTGTGAAAGAGAGAAAAATAGTACCAGTTCTCTGTGTCATGTCAGACTTGATGGGTACCACAGTTTTATATAATTACAATAATGTCATTCAATACTTTTATTCAAAAACTGAAAATTGCTCTTGTGGTGTTTTTAAAATACGGTGTTTAAATACTATAAATTAAGAATTGTAACTCAAATATTCTTAATTAAAAAATCTTGTCAAATACTTTTTTTTTTTTTTTTTTTGAATTTCACAATTTTCATTGTTTAAATACTAAAAACTATGGTTTAGAATCACTTTTCAAACAGCCCGATACTTTTCTTAGTCTTTTTGAGGTGTTTTCAAAATATAGTGTTTTAAGCACCATAAATTAGAAACCGTAACTCAAACACTCTTAATTAAACAACCTTGTCAAACACCTTTTTTTTTTTTTGAGTTCCACAATTTTCATGGTTTAAATACTAAAAACTATAGTTTGGAATCACTTTCCAAACAGCCCCATACTTTTTTTAGTTTTTATGAGGTGTTTTCAAAATACAGTGTTTAAACACCAAAAATTAAAAACCGTAATTCAAATACACTTAATTAAACAACCTTGTCTAACACTATTTTTTTGAGTTCCACAATTTTCATGGTTTAAATACTAAAATATATGGTTTAGAATCACTTTCCAAACAGCCACATACTTTTTCTGAGCCTTTTTGTTAAAATACGGTCAAAAAAGAAGGCAACCAAAATTGAAAAAGGTTCAAAAAAGAAGGCTACAAAATGGTCAAAAACTGAAGATAAACCCCAAATTGTCACACAAAGTCAAAATCATCTCTCTCTATATATACACGAATTTGACAGGGTTAAAAAAAATAAAAGAAAATGGAAGAAGTTAAGTTATTAGGAGTTTGGCCGAGCCCATACAGTTACAGGGTGATATGGGCTCTGGAACTCAAGGGTGTGAAGTACGAATATGTGAAAGAGGATTTAGCTAATAAGAGTGATTTGCTTTTACGATATAACCCAGTTCATCAGAAGGTCCCTGTGCTCGTTCACAATGAGAAACCAATTGCAGAGTCCACTGTCATACTTGAATATATTGAGGAGACATGGCCACATAACCCCTTGCTTCCTACTGACCCTCATGAGAGGGCCTCAGCAAGGTTCTGGATCAAGTTTCTAGACGACAAGGTAATTTATTTGTATTCCAATAATTCAAGTGTTTATGCGTTTTATAATTCAATTTGATCTAACACAGGTTCTAGAAAGACACTTTTGCTGAATATCCAAACTCAAACACTTTACTCTTTGCAATGTTTACTTCTTATTGGATTGTCTTTTGAGCTAAAATTATAGACAATTTACCTATCTTGTGGCTAATTAGTGCATATGGTCAATTATATGCATTCAATTCAATTCCTACACTTCAAACTATTGATATATCAAAAAAAATTTGTAACTGTTCTAATTACTTATTCAGAAATATCTATTTAATTAATGATTTGAATAATTTCTTAATCAAACAACTGCTGCATAGTACTTGATTATAACAAGAGGGATAGTATTTGAATAACAAGAGGGATGAAATAGTTGTTCAGCAATGATCTTATGATTCATTTTCGTTTCCAATAAAACAAGAAGTAGCATTATTGTTTCTTCAACTAATAAAATTAGGAAACGAAAAACTGGATATAATAATATATTTCTTTTCCTAATTAATAAGTGTTTCTTGAATCTTGTGATGCAGAGCCCTACACTCTTGCGGTTCTATTTAACTGTTGGAGAAGAACAAGAGAAGGCAACAGAAGAAGTAAGAGAACTGCTGAAAATCATTGAAGAGCAAGGGCTTGGGGAAAAGAAATATTTTGGTGGCGACAAAATTGGATTGGCTGACTTAGTGTTTGGATTTATGCCAGTTTGGCTGGGAGTACTTGAAGAATCAACTGGTGTCAAAGTTATGTAGGGGTGGCAAATGGGCGGGTTTGGGCGGGTTTGGGGTGGGTATAATTGGGTTGGGCATACAAAACCCATTTACCCATTTAAAACCCATTTAACTAATTGCTTTTAACCCAAATCCAACCCAACCCAATTATTATGAGTAAACCCCAACCCACCCAATTACCCAATTTTAGGTTTTAGAGGTATTTTGGTAATTTTTAGGTTTCGGGGGTATTTTGATCATTTTTTGGATTTCAAGGGTATTTTGGTAATTTTTAGGTTTCGGGGGGTATTTTGGTCGTTTTAGGGGTATTTTGGTCATTTTTTGGGTTTCGAGGGCTAATTTGGTCATTTTTTGGATTTCAGGGCTATTTTGGTCATTTTTTTAGGTTTCGAGGTTATTTTGATTATTTTTTGGGTTTTAAGGGTATTTTGGCCATTTTTAGGTTTCGGAGGTATTTTGGTCATTTTTTGGGTTTTAGGGACATTTTGGTCATTTTTTGGGTTTCGGGTGTATTTTGGTCATTTTTTAGGTTTCGAGGGTATTTTGGTCATTTTTGGGGTTTGGCGGTATTTTGGTCATCTTTTGGGTTTTAAGGGTATTTTGGTCATTTTTTAGGTTTTGAGGGTATTTTAGTCATTTTTAGGTTTTGAGGGCATTTTGGTCATTTTTTGGATTTCAGGGGTATTTTGGTCATTTTTAGGTTTCGGGGGTATTTTGGTCATTTTTTGGGTTTTAAGGGTATTTTGGTCATTTTTTGGGTTTCAGAGGTATTTTGGTCATTTTTAGGTTTCAAGGGATATTTTGGTCATTTTATGGGTTTCAGGGTTATTTTGGTAATTTTTTGATTTTAGGGGTATTTTGGTCATTTTTTAGGTTTCGAGAGGTATTTTGGTCATTTTTTGGGTTTTAGGGGTATTTTGGTTATTTTGTAGGTTTAGGTGTTATTTTGATCATTTATTAGGTTTCGGGGGTATTTTGGTCATTTTTTAGGTTTCGGAAGGTATTTTGGTCATTTTTTGAGTTTTTTGGGTATTTTAGTCATTTTGCAGATTTAGGTGTTATTTTGGTCATTTTTAGGTTGAGGGGGTATTTTTGTAATTTTAGTAGTTTTGGGGTTGGGTAATTGGGTACCCAATTAAAACCCAATAAACATTAGTGTTAATTGGGTTTACTTGGGTTAATATCCATTTAACCCAACTAATAATTGGGTGGGTTTGGGTCTATTTTAAGTGGGCGGGTTTGGGTGGGCAAATGGGTTTGGGTTGATTTTGCCACCCCTAAAGTTATGAAACCTGATGACTTCCCTCGCTTGCAAGTATGGATTGAGAATTTTAGGGAAAACCCCGTAATCAAGGCCAACCTTCCTGATCCCGATGAACTATTGACCCATTCCAAGCAGAAAAGGGAGGTCCTTTTGGCATCAAAAATTGCATAACTTAAAACTATATTTATCTCTCTAATGCGGTCTTAATAATATATTATTATTTCGTCATGGCTTGCAATAATTATTTTTAACTCAACGTAGGCAACATGGGCATTAATATTTTGTAATTTTCTTTTATGAAATAATATTTCGTATGTGTCAAGTACCAAATTAGTTAGAATACAATAAGGGTTAAGAGAATGAAGTAGATAGTCTCATTATTGGTTTGTCATCATTATTTCATATGCACAGGATTTATTATATCAGTGTGGGTCGAGAACTAGTTTTCCTACATGAAATTGTATTACAGTCTTCCATAGGTTATGAACTTATGATTTTGAGTAACAATTTATAAAAAGTAGTAGGGGTTGGTTCCAACTACCAACTCTCAGTCTAAACTATTGCATTCTCCCCATTAGGCATTAGGCTTCAGGATAAGAGTAGTTATGGCCATGGGACGGGTTTAGATTGGCCCAACCCAAACGCAAATCTGACACCCTATATTTGAAACTTGAATCTCCACCCAACCTGTTCTTCCTTCTCAACATAAATTCTTAAAAGAAAGTTTTGAATCCTTCTCAATCTCAATTCTCAATTAGTAGACTCATGACTTTGGCATTTGGTAAAATGCAAAGGCTCCTCAATTTTGACTTAATTTCAAAAAGACTTCTTATACTTTCTATTAATGCAAAATGGCTCTTAATGATTACTCTTTATTGTCAAATCAAGACACCAATTAGGTTTTGGTGTAGGTGGAGATCAAACCTCAAATCTCTTATTTAATAACAAGAGATTTTACTAGTTAAGCTAACTAAAACCCACATGTTCTTGAAATATCATAATACACAAAATGATCATTTTGTAAATTGTGAGGGACTAAAAATGCATTGACTAATTAATTAGTATTTTTTTAATAAAATTTAATTTGAAAAATTAAAAATCTTAAAATAAAATTTAATAATTCTTTTGTTCTCATTCATGAATCATAAATAACAATATTGGTAGATAGGTTTGGCTCGTAGTCAATGCATTGAAACATTGAACGCATATTAGATATGACCCGTGTCCAATTTTGAATCCAATTTTAAAAACATGTTAGTCTTGTGTCCTCTTTAGATCTAGTGAACTATAGTGCACTAAACAGAAACTTTATCCTTGCTAGACCTTGTAATAGTAGTAAAAAACTAACATTTTTCTTAAATGTTAAATTTTAAAAAATAAATAAGATAAAAAAGGAACTACTTAAGGAGAAACCAAAAACCAAATGGCAAAACAAATTATTAAGAAATAAAATGAAATATATATATATATATATATTTAAGAGAGATCAAGAAGTGGAGATGAGCCCCGATGCAATGAAACAAACAACTTGAATCTGCATGTTGTTCCAAGGTTGAATAGAAGTTCTAGTGCGACTTTCGCCGCATTATCAACCGAATAGCAGCAAATGTACTAGTTTGAACTCGAAGGCATGTTGTGCCCATTTAAGTTATTGGGCTTTTTTTTTGGGCCAAGCAGATTGGTTTTAGCCCATCTCTAGCACATACTTAAATATTTCTTGAGCCAAGCAAGATTCTTTCTGTGATTGAGTTAGGATCTGGTATACCTGCCGCCAGAATTCAAGTACCTTTTTAAAAAAAAAAAAAAAAAAAAACTGAATTCAAGTACCTTGTTCAGAAAATCAAAATATGAAGGGTGTGTTTGGTACAAGCACTTAAAAATATGTGTTTTATTGTTTGAAAATATATGTGAAAATATGTCTGGGTGAAAAAGTGTATATGAATACGTGTAATGTTGTTTAAAAACTGAAAATTAGATTTAAGCTCAAATTTTCTATTGTCATCTCACTTAGTTGTTGGATCTCTCTTCCAAAAATCTCAAGTTATAAATTAAAAAAAAAAATAAATACTTTGTTAATTGATAGGATCTATATCTTCCATGGTTGCTTCTTATGCACCATGAAATTTATGCATTTAAATACAGTTTATTAGTACTGCACATCTTTTATGCGATGGTAACTCTACAAGTATAAGTGCTTATAGAGTGTGGAGGTGCAAGGGCCGAGGTTCAAGTCTCTAGAAAAGATATTTACACAGATATACACTTAGATTATAAATTAAAAAAAAAAAAATACTTTGTTAATTGATAGGATCTATATCTTCCATGGTTGCTTCTTATGCACCATGAAATTTATGCATTTAAATATAGTTTATTATTATTGCACATCTTTGATGCGATGGTCACTTTACAAGTATAAGTGCTTATAGAGTGTGGGGGTGCAAGAGCCGGGGTTCAAGTCTCCAGAAAGAAGATTTACACACATATACACTTAGATTAGACTATTAAAAAAAAAATACAGTTTGTTTAATAATTTATTTATAAATTTTCGAAAAAAAAATAAAAATTAGCTTATTATTAAAAAACTAAAGATAGATCTTTGAAAAAAAGTTGGAAAAAAAAAAAAAAAACACACAAAACAAAACAAAAAGCTGAAAGTTGTAACAATCAACACTAAGCTGCCATTCAAATGTATCAAGTCAATGAAGGAAAGGGCGGAGGATATATATATTTTTTTATTTGATTAACATACATGATAAAATATATCTGTTTACACCATATTTGGACAATCGGACCTATCTAAGTGGAGTCAAACATGGCAACTACTTCAATAAAAACAAATTTTCTCATAATCTTTTGTATTTGAAGCCTAAAATTTAAAAAGACCAAGAAGATCAATCCATTTTGGTCAAGTATATGAACTTATTAGCTGGTTAGAAAGAAGAGCATATAACTTAACAAAATGGAAGAAGTGAAGCTACTGGGAGCTTGGCCTAGTATTTACTGCTATAGAGTCATATGGGCATTGAAACTCAAGGGTGTGAAATATGAATATGTAGAGGAGGATCTTTCCAACAAGAGTGATCTTCTTTTACAGTACAACCCAGTTCACAAGAAGGTTCCGGTACTTGTCCATCGCGGAAAACCAGTTGCTGAGACAAGCGTTATTCTTGAGTACATTGAGGAGATTTGGCCACAAAATCCCTTGCTACCGAATGACCCTTTTGAGAAGGCCTTGGCTCGGTTTTGGACAAAGTTTGAAGATGACAAGGTAATGCATTTCTTTTTTCCTAGGAAAAAATAGTTTCCATTATAATATCTTTATCTCTATGCTTACCAATTTGCAATTGAAGAATGAAATTCTCAAATTTATGCAATTTTCTTCCCCTTTATTTCAAATTTCTCAAGAAATTTTCAAATGCTTTTAACAAAGTTCACTGTTTATGATTATAAACCAATGTTTTCTTGGCCATTTGGTGTAAAGCTTTATTAAAACTCTCTTTTTTTAAATACAATTTTTTGATTTTAAAAAGTTTAATTTTAAAAAATTATAAAAATAAACTGTATCAAACGGATACAAGGTGAACAATATTTTTCATTAAAAATTTGAGAACCCATATGAATTCTTCCAACCTCAAGACTAGAACAGTTGATTAAGATAACCACATATTTGGGCTCCACAGAGCCCAGCCTTTTTTGCTTTCTTTCGTGGTGTAGGGGAAGAGCAAGAGAAGGCAACAAAAGAAGCCAGACAACTGTTGAAAATAATAGAAGATCATGCACTTGGGGAGAAGAAATTTTTTGGAGGCAGTAAGATTGGATTGGCAGACTTGGCCTTTGGATGGTTATCTGCCTGGCTTGAAGTCATGGAAGAAGTAGTTGGTGTAAAACTGATGGAAGCTAATAGCTTCCCACGCTTCGAAGCTTGGACTAAAAGCTTCAAGGAAGACCCCATGATCAAGGAGAACCTTCCTGACCGCGATGAAATGTTGACATATTTCAAAAGCCTGAGGGAAAAATTTATTGCATCAGCAACAACATAAATATAGATTCATAAATATAAATAAGTATCATATATGTCGCATGCACAATTTGTTCTTTATGTCTCATTGTTGGAAAATTACTACATGAATCTTAGTTCAACATGCATAACAACCAAGAAGTGATGTCTATGTGGGAATAAATCAATTTCGGTCTCCTCATTGCTTGGATATTTTTTGTATTATCTCTTGGATTCTTGGGACTTTGAAGTGTAAACCTTGCCTTGTATACTCTTGCTTAGTTTCCAACTTCAGCATATTCATAACTAATTTGAAAGTTAAAAGAGTAATATAAATAGGGTGGTTTTAGCAGGTCAGCAGCGTATATTATAATTCATGCATGCTTGGTAGATGAACAAGGAGAGACAAATCATAATCAGTTATGAAAAAATTGATTTCTTACTTATTTCATAAAATAGGCCAGCTGTCTTAAAAGGGTCTATCGTGACATATTCTTAGAATATTCAGTGGCATATTCCAAAATATTCCATAAAAAAAAAAATAAAACCAAATTTTTGTCAAAAAAATACAACTATAGACCCCAGCCAAAAAAAAAATTAAAAAAAGGTTAAAAAAAGTTCAGTACTAAACCAAAAAATTTTAAAATAAAGGACGTTTGCAAACGCCAAAGTCTAAAAAATTAAATCAACTCCTTACCGCACTTTACCACCTACTCCCACTAGATTAATTCAAAATTCGAAACCCATCTAACCCCACTTAATCCTCACTTAGAACATTTCTTACAGAATTGTTAAATTTTTGTACTGTTTGACTAATGAACAGTGACATTTAACTTTTACCTACCCACTTTTTTAAATACATTTTCAACAGATTCTCTATCTCATTTTCTATCTCATTTAAATATTATTTTTTCATTCATTATTTATTCTTTTTTTTAATAACTACACATCTTCCAATATTTTTTTATACAACACATTATTATTATAATAGAAAAAATGTATTTGCATAATGAACAGTAGCCCATCAGACTTGATGGGCCACTATTCATTAGCAAAAAAAAAAAAAAAAAATTCATGTTTGCCGACTCTGTTGGAGCATCCACAGTGCACCTCATTCTCCAAATTTTAGCTACTAGAGCCGGATGCCCAAATCGCTCGAGATGCTCTTACCTTATTAATCCCTTGTCTCCATGTCTTGCTTCTTTAGACACAATGAGCATTGTATATTAAAAATTGGGGATTACTATAACCACATATCATTGACGTGATAGTTATTTCGTAAATACAATGTTCTTGTGGGGTGGGGACTAGGGTTGGAATTCAAGTCTTTAAAAAGAAGTTTCACACACATATACATTTAAATTAAGTTAAAGTAGAGTTTCTATCATGCATAAAAATTAAATAAAAAAGTGTAAAATATACTTGGACTCTAAATTTTTATGTTTTTTTTTTTTTATTTTTTTTATTTTTAGAATGAAACTTTTTATGTTGTCATAGAAAGAGCCCATATACTTTTTTTTATCACCAATTAGTACATAAAGATATTGTAGTAAAAATAGACCCCTTCTTTTAAAATTCCATCAAATTGTAAATGGAAATGTGACGTGACTTTGCATAATTAATGTACCTCTTGAAATTTTATGCTGTGCAGTAAGATTGCGTCAAGTATTTTTTTCGGCCAATTTTCCTTTAGCAAATTGACGGATTCTTAACAAAAGATTTTATTTTTTTTCTTTATTTGGCTATAGTATCAAGTTTATGCACTGAATTAGCAGGAAAAAAAAAAAGTTAAAAGAGGATTTGAAGTTTGAGCCCAGTTTTCCTAATAAAAGAGAACATGTTACACCACCGAGTTAAGCCTCTTTGATCACCTGTCAAAGTTAATTTAATTCACTTATATGCTCTCTCCACCTCCTAGTCCCATTTTGGGGCGTTAGAAAGAAAATAATTTCTTTAAAAAATTAATAATAATAAATAAAATAAAATAAAATCTTAACAAAGGGGTCTGACAATCTCACAAGGAAAAAGAGCCCATCATGTTAATAAAATAAAAATAAAAATATTTTTTTTTTTATTTTTTTATTTTTTAAAAGCCAATAATTAGCCATTGACCTAAGGCTTGAGCCACATGGTACCCTCCCCCCCCCAAAAAAAAAGAAACATAATTTATCTAGTTAAAGCTAATTAGTTTTTGCAGAATAAAGATTGAATTACATTGAACCTGGCCTTAGTCAATAATTAATAGCCTATAAATAAATATAAATAAAATGTCTTCTAATTGTCCAAATTTTATATGCTTGTAGCTGAAGCAAGGGAATCAATTTGACTCTCCTAGGTGTGTATATATATATATTTTTTGTGAACACTGTCCTAGGTATATATGAACTCACTAGCGTAGGAAGAAAATTAAGAAAATCTATCTATGGAAGAAGTAAAGCTACTAGGATTCTGGCCAAGTCCATATGCTCATCGAGTTATATGGGCACTGAAACTCAAGGGTATCAAATATGAATATGTAGAACAGGATATATTCAACAAGAGTGATATGCTTTTGAAGTACAACCCAGTCCATAAGAAGGTTCCTGTACTTGTTCATGGTGGGAAACCCATCGCAGAATCCATTGTCATCCTCGAGTATATTGATGAGACTTGGCCACAGAACCCCTTGCTTCCAGATGATCCTCACGAGAGAGCTGTGGCTCGGTTCTGGGCAAAGTTTGGAGAGGATAAGGTACTTCTGCATCACTAATTCATTATTATGTTTAATCTTTCATTGCATAAAATCAGACCTACAACTTTTTTTTTTTTTTTTTTTGATATAATTTCACCAACAACTTTGTTCCCCTTAATTGTTACTATTTTTTTTTTTTTTTTTTAACTTTCATTTATACATGTGAAAGTTTAAAAGTATTTGCTTGATTTGTAAATGTCAATTAACTAAAGATGAAAAAAATAAGAGGAGAATAAAAAAGGGTGATTGTCTATTCTTTTTCTTTTTCTTTTTGGTTTTTTATTTGTTTATATAGACATGATATGATAGGATTCAAATTTATAGTATCAATTCTATAATAATTTTTAGACATTGATTTTTAGTATATATAGGCAGGATTTAAACCTAAATTTCTTATTAGAAGAAAAAATATTTTACTGTTGGATTAGTCAGAACTCACATAAATTTGATTAATCCAACTATTATAAACTGAACAAAAACAAACTCTGAACATTTTTTCTAGACTTAGATAATAAGATGGAGATGTTACCCGCTCTAATTGGATACTTTTTGAGTGATTTAGAACAAGAACTTGTTTGGCTTCTTTATAACTGGTGGAGAAGAACAAGTGAAAGCAACAGAAGAAGTGAAAGAACTTCTGGGAATCCTGGAAGAGCATGGTCTTGGAGAGAAGAAGTTTTTTGGTGGCAGTGACATAGGACTGGCTGACTTAGCCTTTGGATGGATAGCTTGCTTGATGGAAATCCTTCAAGAAGCAGCTGGGGTCAAAGTGTTGGAAGCTGATAGCTTCCCTCGCTTACAGGCATGGATCAAAAACTTCAATGAAATTCCAGCCATTAAAGAAAGCCTTCGCGATCGCAATGAGCTGTTGACATATTTCAAATGGCGAAGAGAACACTTGATGTCCTCAGCAGCATCATAAACATATTAAACACTACTAGCATCAGCTTGGTCTTTCAACAGCTTGTGTTCTCTCATTCTCTGAATCTAAATCTCAAGATATGTTATTCTACAAATAAGTTTGTGTGTCTGAGTGCAAAAGACATGGCAGTGTGACTGGTAATTTACTATATGTATAATGCTACAAGTAGAGGCTTGCAATTATTGATTTTTTTCAATTTGAAAGTAATAAAATTCAACCTATTTTCCTTCATAAAATTCAACTAGTCTAGATTCTAGAAACACATCTCACCCTTGGCCATTTCCAGTATAGGCTTCAGGCCTCCTCGCGCATTTACGTTACAGAAATGACCTCAGGAATGCCACTGCTCGAAAGTTTTACCACTCAAACAAATATAAATAAAAAACCTTACATGACATGAATATTCCGATTTATATAGAGTACTAACATCTTCCTCCCTCAATTAAAGATCTAGAATTTTGATTGAAAATTAGATTACATTTTTTTTTAGAAAGAAAAAAAAATTAGATGACATGAATGTGTTGTGTTATATAGAAATCTATATATATATATATATATATATATATATATATAATATAAAAATAAAACATTTGACTTTTTGTTGATCACTCCTCATTACGCCATATGACTTTATAAATTTATGTCACGTATACATTTTAAAATACCGAATAGTTATGCTTTTTCATTTTACCCGTTAAGTTTCAGTATCTACTCATCATTACATATAAGATGTATATATTAAAACAAAAAACTATCATTGAGAAGAAAAACATTGGTAAGGCATAATGAAAAAAATGAGAAATCTGATAAGAATAGTGACGATGCGAAAAATCACCAAGTTG
Source organism: Quercus variabilis (assembly GCA_030445155.1). Lineage (NCBI taxonomy): Eukaryota > Viridiplantae > Streptophyta > Magnoliopsida > Fagales > Fagaceae > Quercus > Quercus variabilis. Next base: position 42,961,869 of record CP129453.1, on the reverse strand, counting down.
AGGACCTCATCTCACTGGATGGACAATCCTAAGGTTGGTCCTGTCTCCGGTGAAAACCTGCAAGAAAGCTTGGGAAAGAAGGGTAATACACCAGTGTGGTGTTCGCCAAAAATACTCTGATGCTTAAGTCAAACAGGGAGAAAATGGTTAGAGATAAAAATGACTTGGAGTGGTTTTTTGGTTAAGTATCTATGTGTACCTTTAGATTATGTTGTTCCTTTCTTTTATAGTTGTTTTCCTGTCTTTATGGATAATGAATCCCGACAATTATGAGCAACAACTAGTATGTCATCAATGGGAGCTTTGAAGCACACAGTTCACTTGTTACCGTTGCTTCGCCCATTACATTTCATCATCAATGCGCACAATAAATGTGTAACGCTCGTTTAGGTCGCCATTGACATGGAATGACAATCTCATGTTATTTTTTGACTCATCAAATAGTATTCGTAAGACATATAAAGATATTGTTCAGTATTACTGTTGCTACCGTTGGTGTGGCTTGATTCTTGGATCTTTTCACTATTTAACAAAAAAACCAACTAACAAATAGTAATTTTGGAGAAGAGATACAAGTTTCTTGTGTTTCTAAGAAAGATGAAAGAGAAGAATTTAAGAAGAAGTTACCAAATGAAGAAATTTTTTAGTGTTATTGTTGCTACCGTAGGTGTGGCTTGATTCCTAGACTTTTTCACGATTTAACCACACACACACACACAAAACCCGACTTACAAATAGTAATTTTGGAGGACTCACAAGTTTTTTGTGTATTTAAGAAAGATAAAAGAGAAAAATTTGAGAAAAAGTTATCAAATAAATATAAACCATTATTTATGCCCAAAGGATTATGACTCTTCAACAAATACATTTTCAGTCAATAGGTACATTTTTTCAGTTAATAAACACATTTTCATTCAATAAATACATTTTCGATCAATAGTCATCTTTTCATTTAATAGTTACATTTTCAGTCATTAGGCATATTTTTGTTCAATAAGCAATTTTCATTCAATAGACGCATTTTTAGTCAATAGACACTTTTTTGTTCAATAGGCACATTTCAGCCAATAAGCACCTTTTTGTTCAATAACACCTTTTGGTATATCTAATTTAAATAGTTATGACCTATCAATTGGTATCTTTTGGTATATATATTACAACTTATCTTGTATATATCTATATATACAACACAAACTAAACTAGAAACGAAACATTATGTCTCTTGTTCCTTCCCACAAACGACTAATAAATAAATAAATAAAAAAACCATTTTTTTCCCAAAAACTAATCTAGTAGCTATTCCCGTGCATTGTACGGGTTATCGAATAGTATATCTAAAAACTGAAGTTGACATTTGTCGTTATTACGTTTTTGTTGAATCACATTAGTTGCCACATCATCCACTTTCTTCCAACTCTTTTTCTCTTTCTCTTTTTTACTCCTTCTCTTCTTATTAATTTTCTTAACTTATTGTTACATTTTTTCAAACACTTTTCCCTCCCCTTTACATTTTCATCTCCCCACTACTAATTACCTTAATTGCACTCTTTCTCTATCCTTTTATCTTCATTTATTTTTTGCTCATCTTATTCTTATCCTCTTACTTTAAATTTTCAATGCTTTCTTTCATTTTATGCATAGTTTTCCCACACATAAAAATCTATGTCTCTCTCTTTCTCTCAATTTGTTTCTCATTTTTTAGTGGATTTTTTTTTTTCTTTTCACGCATCTCTACTTTATGTCAATGAATTTTTGTATTATTTAGAACTCTAATTTAGGTTGATTTGACTTTGTTTTGTAACTTTCAATTGTTATCTTTTTTCTTTTCTTTGATTTCATAAATGACAACCTATTGTACGATAAAGATAGTATATAAGAATATAATATTATTCTATTATATAGCGTAACTTGGATAGTTTGTTATTTATTACTATATATTTTATTTTTACTCTTTTTATTCTCATCTCTCTCTCTCTCTCTCTCTCTCTCTCTCTCTCTCTCTCTTTTATTCTTTCTTGTAATTCTACTTTAGGTCGATGAATCATTGTGCTTTTTTAAAATCTATTTTGGGTTAATACGTTTTAATGTTGTATTTTTTTAGTATTCCATCACAAGTAGTCTCTATCCCTCTTATATTTTTGGTTTAATTTTTGTTTGAGTTAATACTTAGTTATTTTAGAAGTGAGAATTTGAATTTATATAAAATAAAATTAAAAACTATTGGCAGTATAAATTTGAATGTGTCTATCAATTAATTGAGTAATATTAAGTGCAATAAATAGGAGAAGGGAGAAGGGGAAGAAAGAGGAGAAGAAAGCTTAGCTTAGCCAAATAATGATGGTAAGAATAAGAGAATATAAGTATAAAGTTTTGAAATGTGATTTTTTTTTTTTTTTTTGCACGCTTAAATAGAAGAAAAAGAAAAGTAAGAGAATATAGAGTAAAGTGTGTGTGAAAGTGCATTACTAGTATTATTGGAGGTATGTTAAAGCCAAAACTTAGGTGCAGGTGGTACCATGGTTCTCAAAACTGGACCAGACTGAGAGGTCGGACCGTAAAAATCAGGAACCGAGATAAAAACCGATTTTTTAAGCCTAAAAAACCGGATTTTTTGTTAATTCCTTGAACCCCTAAAACTGGGGTTGGACCGCACAAACTGGTGAGAACCGTGTGGTCCAACCCCTTAGATTTTTTTTTTTTTTTTTTTTTTCTTTTTTATAAAAACAACTTAACACAATTTTATTCTACTTAATTAAATTATCCATCTCTTACAAGGAATAAAACAAAAATTATAATTAAAATCCTTTAAAGATATTCGACTTTACTTCAAAAATTAATCATAAATTTTAATGTTTTCATGGTTATGATTTTATTTTATTAACTTTCTTATTTAATTATTAAATATATGCTTGAAAATCATTAAATTTCCCTTACATATATAGATATATTAGTCAATTTTGCTAGTTTTATAAATTTAATATCCATATTTAGGTTTTAATTAATTATTAAATTAATTATGACGTCATCACGGTTCAACTCCAGTTCGACCTTGGTTCAACTTCAAAAACCTTGAACTTCTCCCTTTTACGGTTCAATGAACGGTCTGGGTTTAAAAACCTTGGGTGGTACCCGTCTAAGGGTGATGCAACAAATCACGGGTGCATGTGGTACCCTTTTGACTATTGAATTATAAAATATACAAATTCAAACTCACAGTTGAGTTAACTCAGTCTTTGCCCAATTCCAAAGGATTCTCCTCTTTCTGTCTCTGCACAAATGATATGATGATTGGCTGCACAAATGAATTCATGTCCATCATCAAAAAGAGAAAGAGGGAGCAATTAAGACAAGTTGCACTAAAGTTTGATCTTGGGCTCTTAGCAAAACCTATAACAAATTAAGCTAGAATTTAATCAAAATAGTTCTATCCCATATGGGTTTTAGTCTGTTGCGGATACAAGCAAGTCATATAATTATAATGTGAATGCACATGAGCACATCCTCAGTCTCACTGTTTTTGTCCCAATTCATGCACCACATCCACAAGTGAAGTTATGACATGCGTCTCTTTATTTATTATTACTTTTTATTTCTAAACACTGCTAGCTAACATCTTACTTATTGACTAACTGAACTTCGCAACGTCTTCATTTAATTCGCGAAAGAAGTATGAAAACTAAAAAACAAGATGACATATTTAGTGAACTAAAATAACGTTAACGTTTTGTTTTTGTTTTTGTTTTGTTTTTTTTTTTTGTTTTGTTTTTTTTGTTTTGTTTTTTTTTTGTTTTTGAGAAAGAATAACGTCAACGTTAAGAAGTTCATTTAGTAAAAAAGAGAGACATTAGCTAGTAGTGTTAAGAATAAAAAAATAATAATAAAGAGATTCATGTTATAAGTTTACTAGTGGTACATGAATTAGAACAGGATCAATAGGACATATAGGATACGCGTTCCTGTAATGTGTATGAACAAGACCCTATTTGTCTCAGGCAGGATGATCTACTATTCTGATCCTTATTAATCCTTTGTACTAATGTGTTGTCCCTTACTAATCCTTTGTACTAATGTGTTGTCCTGTGCATTGAATTGGTATTGCCATATTTTCATTCAATTGGTATTGCCATATTTTCAACCTGTGGATAAATGGAGCCAAGTCAGCATTAGTTTCCAGTCCCAACTATGACAACCAAATATGTGTATATATAATAGGCTTAATCCTAAACTAACCATACATTAACTATGATTAATACACTTGTAGTACAAGTAGAAAAATTGACTTGTACACAAATTAAGATTGGGCTTGGGCTTGAGCTTATACTATTAGCTAATATATCTCTAACTTCAACATTTTATTTCGTCTTACTCTCAGGCACCATACTAAAATCCTCCCATCATTTTATTTAGGCTTTTGCTAGGGTTTTCATTTTTGGGTTTTGCCTGAGATCTTAACAACGGGCTAAATTTGTGTGGGTTTGCTTCGCTCGAGAAAGTCCAATCACTTTGGTGGGCCTAATCATTGCTGACCCAGTGACATTCAAACCCGGTCCACCTGCTTTGGTCTGAGGGCTATGTTAGAAACTTAGAATTGATCTACATGGTGTTTGTGGTTATTAAGAACACTGGTTAAAACAACTGGTAGCCTTTAATACTTCGAAGTTCAAATTGGTATTTTCTAAGAGAAAACCAGGGACACAAAAAATTTGACATAAATTAATGCAATAGATTGTTAATAGTAAATAAAAAAAGTAATATAAATGATAAATCTAAATAAAATACAGTAAAATCTTGCCAAATTAATTGATATTAAAAAAAAAATTGTCAAATTTTTTGTAGTATTACTTAGATAGTGGATGTATTACTCATAAAGTTTGCAGATTTCACTGAGCATTTATAAGTGACACATCGCAAATATGAATTAGAAATTTATAGTTTGTCAAAAAGTAATATGAATAGAACTTTATAGTTTGTCAAAGCAATATAAACATGACTTCATAGCTAGCCACCAATAAATTCTTTATAGTTTGTCAAAGCAATATAAACAAGACTTCATAGCTAGCCACCAATAAGTTAATCTTTCTTCTCTTTTTCTACACGTAGAATGTGTAAAGTGTAATTATTATCAAATTCCTATTAACTAAAAATAAAATAAAACTGTCATCAAATTTCCACTAAAATACTTCTCTTTGAAGAATTAAAAGTTTTTCAAAAATGCAAAATAAAGTGTACACAAAACTTTATACTGGTTACCAGCAACTTTCTCCTTTCTCTCTTCTTAATGGGGAGTAAATCCATCCCATGTTTGCACGCTTAAAAGAACCTACAAAAGCAAAGTCAAGAGTAAAGGCATTCAAGGATAACTTTCGCCACATATCAACCAAATAGCAGCAAATGATCTCATATATTTGACAAGGCTTGTGGTTGGGAATGTTGCGCCCATTTAAGTTATTGGGCTTACTTTTTTGGCCGAGAAGATTAGTTTTAGCCCATTTTTGGCGCACACTTATATATTTCTTGGGCCAAGCAAAATTCTTTCTTGGATTAAGTCATCTGGTATACATGCTCTCTGAATTCAAGTTTTTTTTGTTTTTTTGTTTTTTTTTTTTTTTTTTTTTTTTGAGAAACTGAATTCAAGTACCCTGTTCAGAAAATCAAAATACTAATTTCCAAGAAAATAGAATAGATTAGAATAAATAAATGAAACCAATTTTTTTGAATTTCAACTTGAATATTCTATTGTCATCTTCCTTAGTTGTTGGATCTCTCATCCAAAAATCTCGAGTTATAAATAATAATAATAAACTTTTGTTAATTGATAGGATCTATATCTTCTAGGGTTGCTTCTTATGCACCATGAAATTAATGCATTTAGGTACAATTTACTTATAAAATGTGGAATTAAAATTAAAAATTGGCTTTTTAAAAAACTAAAGTTAGATCTTTGAAAAAACAGTTGAGACAAAAAAAAAAAAAAAAAAAAAAAAAAAAAAAAAAGGGCAAAAGGCAAAAAGCAAAAAGCTGTGTAACAAATTGACACTAAGTAGCCACTCAAATGTATCATGTCAATGAAGAGAAGGGCCGAGGATATTTTATATATATATATATATATATTTTTTTTTTTTTTTTTTTGAGAAACAGGATATTTTATATTTGATTCATCATACATGATCAAATGTATCTGTTTACACCATATTTGGACCTACCTAAGTGGAGTCAAACGTGGCAACTACTTTAATAAAAACAAATTTTCTCCTAATCTTTTGAATTTGAGGTTTAAAATTTGTTTTTCTCAAAAAAATGAAATTTAAATTTCAAAAAACCAAGAAAACCAATCCATTTGGTCAGTATATGAACTTATTAGCTAGTTAGAAAGAAGACTAGAGCGTATACTTTAACAAAACGGAAGTGAAGCTATTGGGAGCTTGGCCTATTGTTTACAGTTTTTTTTTTTTTTTTTTTTTTTTTTTTTTTTTTTTGTATAAAGGTCCAACAACAAGGAACCCCAATAAAAAGTGAAAAAGAAATATAATAAGAGATTGGTAAGTAATGGCAGAAACAAAAAGCTAAAGCAAGCAGACCCACGAGCCAAAGAAGAGGCAACAATGGGGCAAGCCCAATAAGCCCATTCCATCTCCCATAAAAGATAAACATGAGTAGAAAGAATGCAAGGCGCAGAACAAGACAAAGCCAAAGCCATACATCAATGGCAGAAATGGTGTGGGAAAGAAAGAAGACAAAATAGGAAGTAATGGGACAACCACATTTTGGCTCGAGTACCACCAACTTGTACCCAACCAATGCAAGGGAGGTGGGCCTACGGTCAAGGGATTTGCAAAGGGTGTTGTTTGGGAGGGGGGGGGGGGGGTGGAAGGTCTATTCCTAGTATCCAGCCAATGCCTCTTCTATGAGGTGCTCTACTGGGAAGACATCTTTGCAAAATAGTTAGTAAATAGATAGGACCACTTGATGCATACCATAGAGATAGGTAGAGAGAAACTCAAAACTTTGCCCATTGGAATGAGAGAGATAGACCCGTGGCAAAACCAAACAGATAAGGATTTGTTGTGAAATAAGTAGTGGAAGAGAGAGAAAGCCCTAGGCATGTCAAGGTGTAGTGGAGGCCAAACAACTATTAAGCTAGTGGGCACATCTGAAAGGGTGCTCACAACAGACAAAAACAGTTAGTGAGTAATAGGGGTAAAATAGAGAAATCCCACGGGCTGGAACTAATATAAATAGGAACAGTAGCCATAAATGGAATGAGGGATAGTGACTAAGGCAAGAAACAAAGAGAATTGAAAGAGAAATAACAGGGAAAAGAGAAAGAGTGAAATAAAAGAAATGAGAATAAACACGGCAGAAAATGCATGCATCAATAGACCATCTTTTCCCTTCTTCTTACAGCAGTCCCACTCTTTGAAATCCCAACAAAGCAACAAGTAGCCATCTAGGCCCATTCTCCAAAATGCATAACTTTGATGGCTTAGCCCAATAGCAAGGTTATCCAAGTTGGAGTTCAAGCTCTCTTTGGTTCACTTATAGCGGAAGAACTTATTATTTTACATTCTACTGTGTTATTTTGCATTCTACAGTGTCATTTCGCATTCTACAGTGTCATTATACATTCTATTGTATCATTTTATATTTTGCTATATTGGTTATGTTGATTATTTCCTGCTGTAACTAATCTTTCTATTGGATATTAGCTCTGAAAGCTATAAACATGTACTGACATTTGTGGACTAATATGCATATATTTGTTAATGCTTGTTGTCTTTATTTTGGATGCTAAGCTTGTGCAAATACTGGCCCTTTTGCTAGGTTCTGCTAGAATAGTGGGTCAAGCCCAACTGTCAGACCCATAGCAGAACAGGCCTCAGCCTAGCAGAATGAGCCTTGGCCCATCAACATAAAAAGTACCTACAATGTTTATTGCTATAGGGTCACATGGGCATTAAAACTCAAGGTTGTGAAATATGAATATGTAGAGAAGGATCTTTCCAACAAGAGTGATCTTTTACAGTTAAGGTCATCATTGGACTAGGGGGACCAATGCCCCCCCTCCCCCCTAATTTTTTTTAAAAAAATATTATTATATATATGTGTACTAATTTTAGCAATTTTATTCTATAAAATTACACTTTGTTTACCTTAAACAATATCATTAATTCTTTTAAGAGTAATATTATACTCACAAACATTTTAACAAATTGTTTTGGTAGCAAATTCTTATTGGTTCGCATATAGGCCCACTACTCACATCATTTTTTTTTACTTACCAATAATTACTTATCACATCAGTAATTTATAAAAAAAGTCTTGTAGCTCTAGCATTTTCCTCATTTTAGTGGCCATAAAAAATTTATAGATTTAAAATTTGAAACAAAATATTCAAGCCCAAAAAAAAAAAAAAAAAAAAAATGAAGCTCTACAACAAAAATTACCAATAGCAAATTTAAAAAAAAAAAAAAAAAATTAAGCTCAATTAACCAATTTTTTCCAAAATAAACAACACTACCATTTAAAAAATTCTAAATAAAAATAATTTTGTACTTATCCACATAAAAAATAAATAAAAATCTTAGCAGTTAAATAGTAGCAAAGTCAGAGGTTGAAACTGACACACACAGCCAACAGTTAGTCGCCTCCCTAACTCAAAGTTCTGACTTCGTCCTTGTTTACAGTACAACCCAGCTCACAAGAAGGTTTTGGTGCTCGTTCATCATGGAAAACCAATTGGTAAGACAAGTGTTATTCTTGAGTACATTAAGGAGGTTTGGCCACAAAATCCCTTACTAGATGACCCTTTTGAGAAGGCATTGGCTCGGTTTTGGACAAAGTTTGAAGAGGGCAAGGTAATGCATTTCTTTTTTCCTAAGAAAAAATAGCTTACATTTTAATGGCAAAAATGGCCAAAATACCATCTTTAGACGAAATAATTAGTGTTCCACCACTATTTGGGAAATATTTAGCAATCTACCACTTTTTTAAAACTTGAGTTCAAGAAGCTCGAGTTTGACATGTAACTTGAGTTCTAAAAACTTGAGTTATATAAAAATCTGCCACAGTGGCACCCGTTGACCTAAAAATTCTTAATTAAAAGGCCACATAAAACTTGAGTTTCATAAACTCAAGTTCATTGTAAATAAAACTTGAGCTCTATAAGCTCAAGTTATTTAAAATTTTTGAACATAGAACTCTTGCTCTTTAAACTCAAGTTCTATGTTAACCCCTTTGGCTGTAGTTTAAACTGTTTTTGAGTAAATTGCCCTGGTAGGTTGGTTGCGGGTGTCTAGTGACTGGCCTACCCGTGACAATTTATTAAGTCAGTCTCTATTAATTATTTGCAATTTTCTTTTTTTTTCTTTTTTTTAAACCTACCCTCTCTTTCTCTCGTGACTACCATTCTCCCTGACCATTACCCACAATCCAAATTGAACCACAAGCTTTCAAGCTTCATTCATCAACTATATTGAAGGTAGTCTCTAACACTTTACACTTACTACTATCTTTATATACTGAATTTTTTGTCCTTCTTTTTCGGCTGGACTGCTATCTAATGGGGGTTGCGAACATAATGTTTGTCCAATCTCCCCTCCAATTCTTTTTCTTCTTTGGTTTCTCCCTGATTATATTCTTTGGATGTTGGTCATTATCACTTACTTAAACATGTAGAATGGATAGATTTTCACATGCTTATATATTGATTCAGAAGAAATTTACACAGAACTCGAGTTCTATGTTCAGATTTTTAAATAGCTCGAGCTTATAGAGCTCGATTTATTTACAAGGAACTAGAGTTTATGAAACTCGAGTTCCACCTAGACTTTTTTTTATTAAAAAATTCCAGGTCAACAGGTACCATCGTGGTAGATTTTATGAAACTCGAGTTTTTAAAAAGTGGTTGATCACTAATTATTTCCCAAACAGTGGTTGAAAACTAATTATTTTGGCCATACATGGTGTACATGTAAGTTAGATTATCAAGACAATGTAAGAGAACGAGTGATGAATCTAATGGTACATTTAAGTGAAAAAGCTTAAGAACAATAAAAAATGGAAACTTTAACACTTTAACGTCTAGAGAAATGCAAATGTGAAACAAAGAAAGAACAAGGAATGTCCCTCACTCTTAGAGCTCTATATAATGTGAAAGTCAAGGTTTTCATACAATGGTGATATTCTTCCCAATTCTTTGTTTCTACCTTACTTTCCTACCCAAGCTTTTGCATTTTTCTCTCTATCTTTCTAGATTTTTGTCCTAATTGTTTAGCAACATATTCCTCTTATAGTATGAGGAATGTTGTTAAGTACATAAGGATAGGTGTCAAACCACAATTCCTCCATTTGAATCCAAATACAGCTATTGTACTATGTTAAGGCTAGAGGAGAGAGAAAACACACCGATGTCAGGGTAGTGGGATAAAAGGCGGCTCTGCTACAATGTCGGGAGCAAGTCATAGACAAGGAAAGGGACATTAGGGATACTAGGAGTGATGGACGTGTCCTCAACAGTGGTCCAACACAAGCTTAGCCATTAAGGGGTGTTCTATTGAATCTAGCCATAGGGGGTTGCTATCTCCCTTTTACGCTAATGCTGGGTGTCCATGCCAAGTGCAAATCTCACTCTTCTCCAAAATGGTCATGCCGTTGGCATGGGCCAAAGATCCTCTTTTCAGCCAATGTTTCCCTTTCATTTCTCACAGCTAGCCCACGTGTAGGGTCTAGATCCAATCACGACAGCATTCACACATACCTTGGCTGGTGTAATGTACATATGGTATTTGGCCATTTTTGCCACATTTTAATATGTTTATCTCTATTCTTACCAATTTGCAATCGAAGTATGAAATTCTTAAATTTATGCAATATTCTTCCCATTTATTTCAAGTTTCTCAATAAATTTTCAAATGCGTATACCAAACTTTACTGTTAATGACTAAAAAACCAATGTTTTTTTGGCCATTTGGTGTAAAGTTTTATTAAACCTCACTTTTTTAAAGTATAATATTTTGATTTCAAAAGTGTCTTCAAAAAATTATAAAAATAAATTGTACCAAACAAACAGAGTGAACAATATTTTTCATTAAAAATTTGACAACCCATATGAATTCTTCCAACCACAAGACTAGAGCAGTTGATTAAGATTACCACATTATCAACTTCCCTTAGTCAATATTAGCCTACATTATCAACTTACCTTAGTCAATAATAGCCTATAGAGACAACCAAAAAAAGTCTTCTAATTATCCAATTGTATATGCTTGTAGATGAAGCAAGGGAATCAATTGACTAGTTATATATGAACTCACTCGGGCAGGAAGAAAGAAAATCTAAGTAAGAATAGAAGAAGTAAAGCTAATAGGATTTTGGCCTAGTCCATATGTTTACAGAGTTATATGGGCACTGAAACTCAAGGGTATCAAATATGAATATGTAGAAGAGGATATATTCAACAAGAGTGATATTCTTTTGAAGTACAAACCTGTCCATAAGAAGGTTCCTGTGCTTGTTCATGGTGGGAAACCCATAGCAGAATCCATTGCCATTCTCGAGTACATTGAAGAGACTTGGCCACACAACCCATTGCTTCCAGATGATGCTCATGAGAGAGCTGTGGCTCGGTTCTGGGCAAAGTTTGGAGAGGATAAGGTAAGTATGCATCAACTAACTGATTATTATGTTTATTCTTACATTAATTGCATAAAATCACACCTACAACTTTGTTCTCCTTTATTGTTATTTTTTGGATCATGTTAATGAGTGCCCTTAGAATAATTGTTAACAATCCATTTTAAAAAGGACAAGACTAGGGTACAGTACTTAAGTGTTATTCTTTAGGTTTCCCCTTAAGATTCTGTCATATGACTTTTTTTTTTCTCATGTGATGAAAGTGTATTTTTTAGTTAAATAACTATATGAAAAATAGAAAAAGTTGTCAAAACATTAATTTTTTTCTTTTTCCATAAAATTTTTCTTAAAATAGTTTGTTAACAATTGTCTTAAAGGCATCCATTAACATTTCCTTTATTTTTTTACTAGTCTCCTTTGTTGTTATTTCTTTTCTTTTATACATGTGAAAGGTTTTTTTTTTTTTTTTACTGAAAAGATAGAAGTGTATTAATATAACTAGTATGGGCTGCATGTGCAAGGCACGTGCTAGCCAGTAAAAATATTGCAATTAAAAAAAATTGCAATTACGGTTAGAATTAGAATTTATTTATAATTATTTGATTATTGAATTGTTAGAAATTATACCATTAAATGTTTCAAAATATTATGACCTATTACCAAATCTACGATTACCCTGTCCCATCACTATCACACTCTAAAAAGAATTGAACCTTGGTGTGCATGGCGTTGAGCTCTTTGGTAATATCCATATATCAATATTTTAAATCAGCTCAACTTTTCAAAAACAAACTACAAAATAATAATAATAATAATTTATTCTCACGGTTCAATATTTAAGCCCCTCTCGGAAATCGTTTTACGGAAAATCAATTCCGGTGTTTGGTTCGATCAAATATTTTACGGAAAATGCTTTTTGTTTTACGGAAAATTGATTTTTATGTTTGGTTCAGGTAAACATTTTACGGAAAATGAAATCCATTTTTTCCGGAAAATCAATTTTCATGTTTGGTTTGTGAGTTAATTTTACGGAAAATATTAAAATGCCTTACAAATTGAGACTCCTGCATTATCTAGACAAACCTGTAATAATTAGAAACTAATCATCCACTTCAACATACACCTGCATTGCATATATATATCTATAACAGTACAAAAATAATCATCCACTTCAACATCAAAAATAATCATTTAAATATGCCGATAATATTAATATAAAAATAGCTACATTCATCGTTCACCATTGTCATTACACCTCCATGGTGTACAAAAATGATACCTACACGTGGTATCTGAATAGTACAAATACATAATTTCGGCAACTGTATTGTCCCAATAATACAAAGTACTATATATATAATACAATGGTAGGTTAATACTAGTTCTACAACAAAAGTGAATTCATATAGCTACCATCACATTCTACATGAAACAAGCAAGTCAAAGCTGTGAGAAAAGAAAACTATCCAGCCAAATCTTTCGCAGCCTAGCATTCTTGGCCAGAAATCCCCGTGCTATCTTCTCATTTTCACACAGATGGTCAAACACAGTTCCAAGCATTTCTTCATTATACCCATCTGCCATCATAGCCATAACCTCATTATAAAGAGATGTGTAATCTACCGGGCCCCGATTAATTTCTTTCAGAGCTGTAGCTATATCCTTCAACTGATCAGACAGCTCAGTCAACATGCTATCATCAGCAGTAGAAGGTGCACGACCTTTTTTCCGGGACTTGGAAATTCCCGACCCAGTTGTGGAGGACTCAACTACATTCTTACCTTTTTCAACCACATCTTCCTCCACATTATCAGCAACAAATTCAGCACTGTCGCCATTATCTGGCTCATTTTCATAATCTATATAGGACTTTGAAAAGCCACCAATAGCTGTGTCCTTGCCCACGACAAGAGCTAACTCATCATACATCTCTATTTTCTTGTTTAGAAAATCTGCATGCTTTCGATGTGCCTATAAGGGAGAAAGGAACGTATAATAACAATGCAATAATTACTTCACTCATAAATTCAATATTCAACGCATTAATGATGCCAGTAAACAAAAAAATCTGTTACTACATGAAACATAAAGTGGGTGTCCATCCTTGTCAAATTAAACATAAAAGCATGGTGTGGAATAGATGCTACATTTAAACATCTAGCTATGGTAGTGTGACATTACTCTAAGATTAAAACGTAATAAATCATGATAAAGTTTACTTCACACCAGTATATAATTTACTAAAACTTCATCTAACCTCTAACATTTATTCATAGATGTCTTCTTTAAAACTATGAATATCTTCTCAAATAAATTCTTTGCCTTCAATTTCCAAACTAAAATTTCAATTTCTGGACAAAAATATATATTATCATTTATATTAAGAAAATATAATTGTAAGGCATACCATGACTTCTTCTTGGTATGTTTTTGCGTCGCATGTTATCATTTTGAGATTATCATCCCAATCGAAGCCACTCTTCTTTTGCAGTTTCTCAATAGTGGACCACATGGTCCTTAGAGTACGCATCCGATTGTCTACGTAGGAGGGGTGGCACTCAACCCCAAATTGGGTACTTATCTCCTTCGCTACAAGAGTAAAGGAGCCTGCCTTAAAGGTGCTAGATGGCTTGTTGCCCTTTGCAGCCTCCTGTGCAAGTATCCTCAGCATCATTTCATGCATAGGCGGCAGCCACCTAAATTGCTTGCTGGTGCTCATTTTTTCTTTACCCTTTGACATTACTACATATGAAAATTGTATCGTCAGAGTAGTATTTATTAATGGAGATCGAAATATGAACAACAAATCAAACACACATACAACCACGCTTATAAAATGTGTACAACAAAATGAAACATGCTAACACGGAAAATAACAATATAATACCATCAAGTAACAATGTAATGCTGAAAATACAAGTTCATTACGCCACTAGAAGTCTATAGTAAATACATTGTCTTTACGAAACATAAAAACACATATTACAATTTTAAAAATGTAAATAAAGTACTACTCTCCACTCCTCATATAATCAGACCACATTGCGTGGCATATCTCATCTCTCTTAGCATTCCATATTCTACTGTCTTCAACGGACTCCCGACGTGATTGTGTTTCTCGTTGGGGGTCACTAGACTCTACTTCGTGCATTGCATCTTCCATAATATGGTCATTTGGTTCAAACCCCATAATGTGATTATGAACCACACAACATGCTAACACTACTTTGACTTGGGTTTCAAAAGACCAAAATGGTTCTGCATCCAACACTCGAAAACGTTTTTTCAACACACCAAACCCTCGCTCAATGGTAGTTCTCAATGAAGAGTGTCGGAGGTTGAACAATTCTTTCTCATTCTCAGGAGGACGATCACTAAACTCTTTCAAGTGATATCGCACACTCCGATAAGGTGACAATATTCCATTTTTATTACCATACCCAGCATCACCAAGATAATATTTACCTACATATATTCAAAAATAAAACTCAATCACTACTATACTTAAGAAAATGCACAATATTTATTAAACTAAATAAACCAAAAAGGTGAAATAATTGTATAATACCGTTGGGAATTGAAAATCCCCCTGGCCTAGCAAATGCATCAGATAACACACGTGAATCATGTGCACTGCCTTCCCATCCAGCCAATACATATGTGAACTTTAAATCAAAACCAATGGCAGCTAACACATTTTGCGTGGTTCCATCTTTGCGACCACGAAATCTTCCTTGTATTTCAGTTGGCACAGATGCACGAACATGTGTACCATCTATTGCTCCAACACAATCCTATTTTTCGACACACAAATAATGGTTTAAAATTGCATAAATCTACACAATTTACAAAAATACACAAGTCGCAATATTTACCTTAAAATATGGGTAGAACCTTCTGCTGTTCCTTATCTCTGGGGGTATATCTTCGCTACGCAGTCTTATTAGAGCTCTATATAATTTCAGAACCCCCCTAAGGACAACCTTGAAATATCTATGAACAGTCTCAGTTGATCTATAGATCCGACTACCCATTACACGGAACCTCACATTATGACCAATAATGTGCAAGAAAATGAACACTTGTTCCGTAACAAGCATGTGAATAGTTGGGCGTACGTGCTCCCCCTCAGTGAGGATGTGACATAACTGATGAAAAGCTCTAGGCTTCATCCTAAGTTGATTCACACAATTTATCTTACTTCCATTCAGAATACTATTTATGTATTCTTCTCTCTCGGCTGCATGATTAACATAAGGCGCCCTAGGCAATCGTCTATGTCTACATCGCAATTTCCTTAACAATGTAACCCCCACAAGGAGGACAGATGCAACTGAGGCAAGAATTGCGGCTTTGGTTTTTTTCTTCATCTAACAAAATCACAAACACTGTGGTCTAAGAGATATGTAAATAAAAAATAACCACAAACAAAAAACATTCAAACCACATTTATAACGAGTACGAAATCACATTGCATTCTATTTACAATGAATGTTTACACCATCACAAAACCATCACATTGATAACTGCACATTGATATCATCACAATACCATCATGTCTCGCATTAGTAGTCATCATAATACAATTTAAACACACACATATTCTACCGATCAAAAATAATAAAACCAAATGCTAAAAAATTTCATACAATTTGTCATGTCTCAAGCTTGAAAGTATACATAACTCAATAGGCAACATAATAACATTTGCTATATCAAAGTATACATATCAAGCTCCAAAACTGTATACACAAAACCCAACTAGCCAAATTTTACACAAACCCAACTAGTCAAATTCTTAAAAAAAAAAAAAAAAAAAAAAAAAAAAGAACTTGGAAATACAGTGTCCACAAGCTTCTGTGACTACTTCTAAAGCAACCCCTGGAAAATGCATGCAAATTGCTCACTGTAAAATTATAGGAACAACAATGCAATGTGCAAAACAGTATAACATATGCAAGTGTAAACATTAAATTGTACATTGCTCACAGTGTACATTGCTCACAGCAATATGTACATTGCTCACAGTGTACATTGCTCACAGTATACAAATATATATATGTACAAATATTTACATAATGTTACAAATAACTAAATACAAATAACTAAATATTTATAAAAATATTTATTTATAAATACATATATATAAATATTTATGTCAATATATAACTAAATATATAAATATTTATTTATAAATAAATATGCATATATTTATGTATTTATTTCTATTACCAATCTGTGAGTCTGAGCATATTGTAGGTATTTCATGTATTTGATGTTAATAGTGTAGTGAATTTCTGTAAAATTGTAAATATATATAAATACAATTTTACACAAATTCATAAGTTTGTGTATAATAAATATATAAATACAATTTTACAACATATAGTTTATTGATAGTTCAAACTTATTAATATTGTAAATATGTAGTTATCAATAATATATAAATACATATATAATATTTTACAATCAAACTTATCAATAAAATTTGATAGTTCAAATTGATAAGTTTAATAAATATATAAATAAATAAATATATAAATATATATATATATATATATATATATGTAAGGTCAGATTTTGCGGCCCAAGCCCAGGGAGGGGTGGATTTGGAGCCCACTGAACCCAAAACAATGAATTTGTAGAGAGTGGGTGAAAGAGCAAGGCGAATAGCAAAAATAACAGTATACAACAACCACACTAATGGGGGAATTTGAATTAATATATGCTCGGACGGATGTAAGTATAACGTCCGAGGAGGTGATTTTCCTTGGAGAAATTGGATTACAATTTTTAGAGCTACAGTAAAATAATACACTCTTTCATCTTCCTGATTTTTCTCCCCCTCCTATCAGGGGGCTTTCCTACTTATATAGTACCTCCTCACTTTATCTTGATCGTCCACTTGTTCATCATCCAGACATCCACTTGAGTACTTGTCCCATCAAGGGTGTTCCCTAGCCTTATGTGAGTGGTGATAACAGGCTGATACTGTTCAGGGGTCTCTTCCACATTAATGCGGCCAGAGAAGTAGGTGTGGTGCATTTAATGCGGTGATTGAGGTCTGTCTCTTAGATATTTCTCCGATCCAGTTATATTCGTTCGCGTCCGAGGCTCATTCTATCACTACGTCTGTCGAGAGGATCACTCGGGCTGCAAAAGGTTGAACGTCAGACTAAGGTTCTTCGGATCCGAGGGTATTGGACTCCTCAGAGCGTTGAACATATCCTCGGATCATGGCCGTACCCTTCACCAGACGTGTTCCTTTCTCAGGGCCCCTAACTAGGCTTTTTCATCTCTTCGGGCAATGGTGGTCCGTGGATAGGGCCTTGGGCCCAATGCCTTTGGTTGGGCTTTCCTCCCCCACAATATATATAAGTTTAATAAATAAATAAATATATAAATATATATATATATATATATATATATATAATCCCAACAATGCAATCTTCAGTAACCAGTCCGATCCACTCAAACAAAATTTTTTACTGATCTAAAACAACTCAAACAGTCCAAAGCTTTACTAAAAAAAAAAAAAAAAAAAAAACCAATCGGACTCACCGTTAAGTGTGGTGGTCGGACGGCGCTGAAATCGGCGAGGTGGTGGAACGGCTTGAGTGGATCGGAGTCGCCGGTGACTGGTGGTGGTGGAACGGCGTCGTAATGGTGCTGGGACTGCGTCGAACGGCGTCGAACGGCGTCGAAATGGATCTGCGTTCTTCGTCGGACTACGTGGATCGGACTGGGTTGTGGGATTTGGCTCGGACTGCACAGATCGGACTGGGTTTGGGACTGGATCGGATTGCGTGGATCGGTCCCTTTGTGCTGGGTTTGTCTATTTCTTCGGTGGATCGGTTTGGATTTCTGGGTTTCTCTCCTTTTTTGGTTCAACGGACTGCAACGATTTCTATTTTTTTCTTTGGTTTTGGTTGCTGAGTTTTTTTTTGCTTCACTCGTTCTCTCTCAGGTTCTCTGCTCTTTTCTCTTTTCTGTGTTCGCGTGCGAGACCCGGAAATGGTTTGAAGGTAAAATACAAGCGTAAAACCATTTCCGGGTCAAGGGTGAAAATTCGGTCAAAGTTTATGCATATTTTCCGGAAAATGAATTTTCCTTGCCAGCCAAACACATGGGTCTGGTGGTAAATGATTTCCGGAAATCATTTACCACCAAAACAAATGGAGCCTAATACATTTTCCTTTTCCGGAAAATAGCATTTCCGGAAAATATATATTTTCCGGAAAACGTTTTACGCGAACCAAACGCAGCCAAAATTTCAAACTTTTCTTTGTTCTATAAGAATATAAAATTTTCAGCTATCAATCAAATCTCATAAACTAAAAATCAATGATCCAATGTAATTGCAAATAAAGCTAACTGCAAAGAAAGCTCACGTCTTTTTTGACAGAAATAAGGAGAGAAAAAAAAAAAACATTTGGTTTACTTGTTACAAACATAATAAAGATAATCGGAAGACCAAACACTACATATTATGAATGGTGCCAGTGGTGAAAGTGATATTACATGTATTCATATAGGATAGGCTATCTCGAACCCGGTGAGCTTAGATGTTTAGATCTTCATTCACAATTACATCGTTTGAGCCATTGGCAGCATCAGCTAGTGGGATATCATTCTAGTCATGGCTAATATAGCAAGTGGGACTTTGTTCTTGTGGCCATTGCCAACAACAGCAGGTTGTCTTGCAGTCCAAATGGACCAAATCCTTCTGCATGTGCATATCAACCGTAAGAGTAGAACACCATAGCTGACAAGGGACCCTACTACTTCATCAATGAGTTCTAGGACCGACACAAATTGCTAAATTCTGAAACAAAAAGAATTGTTAAAATAACAATAAAATTTACAGAGCGGCAATAATGGGTTGTGGGGAGGAAGAAGTTGAAATACTCTCACCCATTATGTGCCATTGAGATTATCTCTAGCCTCCTGACCAACATTTGCACTTAATTTGCTCAGGATTTGTGATACACTTTTCCTGCCTACACACTTTTCTTGCCCACATAAACATTTGGTCGGGATTAGTCTAAAATACTCGCACTTAGAAAGTTGCAAATTGGAATTTAATATTACAAACAACCCTATATAACCTGGACAATGTATAATGTTATAAATTTTTTATTTTACCTCGTTGTCAACCAAATAAGGATATTGGTTAGCTTATTGGTTACAAAATTCCAATTTTCATGCAGTATCATGTGAATCACCCCTCAAACGCATGTCCTATGTTCATGTCCATCAACAGAGTAGTTGGTTGACCAAAAAAGCTAACAAAGAGATAAAATCAAATAAAATAGGAACAAAAGAACAAAAGAGCTACGCTCTCTAACTGTTCAAATTAAAAAATTTTAAAGATAGAAGTGTAAACCATCTACACAGAACAAACAAACCAACTTAGCTCTCCTTTGTCCGTTGCGTCGCTGTAAATTTTTTAAACACGAAATAACCAAGCAAGGTGCTCGACAAAAGCATTGTCCACAGACTCATTCGCGCTTTTTATATAGGTAATAGAAAAAGCCAAAAAAGCAGTGGCCCGGTAACTCCACCACAACCAAACAGTAAAGAAAAACAACAAAACAGAGTATGTGTAGTCCAATGCTTATCAGTGAGGGAGGGATTTAGCAAGTCTCTAGTACTCATCTAGCCGAGAAACTACTTGCTTAAAGATCTCTCGGGGGTGGGTCTGCATGTGTTGGAACATGTGAAAGTTTTAAAAGTATTTACATAGTAAATGTCATTTAACTAAAGATAAATAATTAAAGGAGAATAAAAAACGGGGATTATCTTGTTTTTTTTTTTTTTCTCTTTTGTAGATTTGTTTATAATAAGATTCAAATTTATAGCATCAATATCATAATAATTGTTAGACATCAATTGATTTTTTGTATAGATAAGATTCAAACTCAAATTCCTTATTGAATGACAAAAAACTTTCTACTTGAGTTAACTGGTAGATTTTATTAATCTAAATATAATGAACTGCACACACAAAAAAGCTTTAAACATTTTTTTCTAGACTAGGATAATATATAAGATGGAGATGTTACCCACTCTAACTGGATACTTTGTGCGATTTAGAACAACAATTTTTCTGGCTTCTTTGTAACTAGCGGAGAACAACAAGTGAAAGCAACAAAAGAAATGAAAGAACTTCTGGGAATCCTAGAAGAGCATGGTCTTGGGGAGAAGAAGTTTTTCGGTGGCAATAACATAGGACTGGCTGACTTAGCCTTTGGATGGATAGCTTGCTTATTGGAAATCACTCAAGAAGCAGCTGGGGTCAAAGTGTTGGAAGCTGATATCTTCCCTCGCTTACAGGCATGGATCAAAAACTTCAATGAAATTCCAGCCATTAAAGAGAGCCTTCGCGATCGCAATGAGCTGTCGGCATATTTCAAGTGGCAAAGAGAACATTTTGTCTCCTCAGCAGCATCATAAACATATTAAACACTACTAGCATCATCTTGTGTGCTCTCTCATTCTCTGAATCCATTTCTCAAGATATGTTATTCTAAAAATAAGTTTGCGCGCCTGAGTGCAAAAAAGAAAAACATGGCATTGTGACTGGTAATTTATTAGATGTATAATGCTACAAGTAGAGGTTTGCAAATATTGAGTGTTGTTTCCCCTATATTTTAAAATGGTCAAGTTTGGAGACCATTTTCCAGATAAATAGAAGTCACAAATAAATTGATGTTTACTTTTTTTGTGTGTTTTGGAAGTCATAAATTTTGGCTAATTGATGTTTTCCAATTTGCAAGTCATAGATTTCCTCCCTTTTTTCTTCATAAAAATAAAAACTAAAAACATATCTCATCACTCTTGGCCACTTCCAGTACCGGTTCCAAGTTTGCTAGTACATCTATGTAGCAGAAATTATCTCAGGATGCCATTGCTTGAAAATTTACCTCCAAAAAGAAACTTACAATTGTGTATAACCCAATGTATCGAAATCTTTCTCCCCCTGTTAAAGATCAGAAGCTAAACAGAGTATTCAAATCAAGCAAAAATATCAACGAAACTACAAGAGACTTCGAGAACCAGAGAGAGAATATTCTGAGTAAGAGAGAAAATTCTTATTGCTCAATTACTGTGATTACAAGAAGTGAATGAATTACAATGCACTACTTTACATTTATACTGTGGATTACTACTCTACCAAAAGATAAAAAAGAGCGGGAAGATCACTAACTGCCTCTAACTACCTATAACAGATTTCCTAATTACAGGCTTCCAATAACAATTAGCCATCTGTCCACTAATAACTCAGCCAATTCTCTCGTGTGCATCTCACGTGCTGCACTTAACCTTTTAATACTTCAAGTAGCTTTCTCAGCAAAACACCAATACTTCTATCGTTTAGACTCACTATCTCCTTTTGTACTTTAGTCTTCCTTACAAGAACCTTGCTTTCTTTCTTCACCACTGCTTCACTTTTACTCTTCTGACCATGCTTCTTAACAGTCCCCCTCAAGACCAGAGCAGCGTCTGAAGTAGAAACAACTTCTGTGTCTTGGAAAGACTTTGGATAAATGATACAATTACTAAATTTGTTCAACAAACCCATCTATTTATCAAATTCATGAAAGCTGATACACCTAAAGCCTTTGTAAACACATCTGCTAACTGCATATCTGTCTTGACATGGAAAGTCTTGATCATGCCTGCTTGAATCTTTTCCCTTATCAAATGATAATCAACTTCAATATGCTTTGTTCTCTCATGAAAGATGGGGTTCGTAGCTATGTGTAATGCAGCCTTATTATCACAATACAAAAATGTAGCTTTAGAATGTTGAATTCTGAAATCCTCAAGCAAATAGAAAAGCCAAGTGATTTCACAGCAAGTTGATGCCATGGATCTATACTCAGCCTCGGCTGAGGATCTTGAAAAAACATTTTGTTTTTTAGACCTCCATGAAATCAAATTATCTCCAAGAAATACACAATATCCTATTACTGATTTTCTTGTATCTGGGCAACCTACCCAATTTGAATCACAAAATGCTTTCAATTGGAAATTTGACTGAGCTGAGAAGAAGATATATACCCTGCCCTAGAGTACCTTTGATATACTATAGAACCCTGTAAGGTTGCCTTGGTGCACTTAAGAACTGACTTAGCCTATTCACTGCAAAGCATATATTAGGCCTAGTCAAAGTTAGATACATCAATCTACCAATCAGCCTTCTATATTGGGATGGATCATCAATCAAGTCACCTTCACCCTTGGACAACTTAACATGCTGCTCCATAGGAGTCTTCATGGGCATACAACCAAGCATTCTTGCATCAGTTAGCACTTCTAAAGCATATTTTTGTTGGTTTAGACTTATACCTTTCTCATTTCTTGCCACTTCTAACCCCAAGAAATATTTCAGAACACTTAGATCTTTTATACCAAACTTAGTATCCAAGATTTTCTTTAGGTTTGTCACACATTGGGCATCATTACCGGTAATCAAAATATCATCTACATACACCAAAAGGGCTATGAAACTTGAACCCTTTAAGTGCACAAAAAGAGCATAATCTGACTTGGATTGTACAAAACCAAGTTCAGTGATTGTGGCTGACAATTTTGCATGCCACTGCCTACTTGCCTACTTCAAACCATCGAGGGACTTTCTCAGTTTACACACAAGAGGTCTAGAACCAGAACCAGCAACAAAACCATCAACAAAACAGTTCCCCTTGCTATGAAATCCCTGGGGCAAGGACATGTACACTTCCTCATCTAAATCCGCATGTAGGAAAGCATTATTGACATCCAATTGATGTAAAGGCCACCCTTTGACAGTAGCAATGCTCAACAAAACCTTGACAGAGACCGATTTAGCAACAGGAGAGAAGGTTTTAGAATAATCAAGGCCTTCCTGTTGAGTATAGCCCTTTGCCACCAACCTAGTTTTATATCTCTCTACTAAACCATCAGGATTATATTTAATCCTGTAAACCCACTTACAATCAATTGGACATTTACCAAAAGGCAAAGGAACAATATCCCAAGTACGATTCATTTCCAATGCTGAAATTTCCTTGTCCATTACAGCTTGCCAGGCCTTAGACTTCACAGCTTGATGGAAAAACTCAGGTTCAACCTCAGCATTTACAACAAAAGAAAAGGATTGATAGGAAAGGCCAATATTAGCATAAGAAAGATGGTTAGCAATATCATAAGAACTACCTGAAGAGGGCTTATGAGAAATGAAGTTGTAGGAGTAATCTTGTAAATAAGAAGGAAGTCTATGTGGCCTAGTAGATTTTCTAAGTTGAACAGATGGAATATCAAGAATTTGGGAGTCTAAAATACCAGGAGTAGGAATGGAGTCTAAGGGTGCAATAGTTGTAGAGGGATGGTAAGAGACAACATCTGTAAAAGAGTTGTCAACAGTGATAGGTTGAGAAGAACTAGGCACAGTTGGTAAAGAAATTGAATCAATGGGAGTAGGAAAAACAAATATACCATCAAAAGCAGGAATAGGCATGA
The DNA here is from genome assembly GCA_030445155.1 of Quercus variabilis. Classification (NCBI taxonomy): domain Eukaryota; kingdom Viridiplantae; phylum Streptophyta; class Magnoliopsida; order Fagales; family Fagaceae; genus Quercus; species Quercus variabilis. The sequence goes on along the minus strand of CP129453.1, from coordinate 42,937,731 downwards.
CAAGTGGAGAAATTAAGTTAAAAGGATCAATATGCTGAGAAGATAAATCTCATTGAAAAGGAAAGATAGTCTTATGGAAATGTACTATCTCTTGAAATAAAAACTGAATGTGTAGCAAGGTCCATCATTTTATATCCTTTAATTCCAAGGGGGAAACCCAAAAACACACATTTTACTATCCTTAGTGAAAACTTGTGCCTATGATGTGTAAGTGTGGAAGCATAACAAAGGCAACCAAAGACTTTTAGGTGGCAAAAGGATGGGACTTGACCAAATAAAACCTCATAAGGTGTTTTGTTTTCAAGGACAGAAGAAGGAAGTCTATTAATGAGGTATACTGCTATGAGCACACAATCTCCCCAATATGCTAAAGGCACATTTAACTGAAATTTAAGTGCTCTAGCTACATTTAGAATATGTTGATGTTTCCTCTCTACAATTGAGTTTTGTTGAGGGGTTTCAACACAACTCAAATGATGAAGTATGCCTTTGGATTTAAAGAAGTCTTTCAACAAAAATTCTATATCATTATCTGTCCTAATGCACTTAATTCTTCTATTGAATTGAGTTTCAACAAAAACATAGAATTTTGGCAACAAGACCTATGTTTCTGACTTAGACTTCAACAAATATATCCAAGTGCATCTAGAGAAATCATCAACTATTGTAAGGAAATATTTGTAACCTTCTACAATAGGAATAGAGAAGGGACCCCACAAATCACAATGAACAAGATCAAAAGGAAAAACAGAAATATTATTGCTAGAGGAAAGAGGTAACCTTTTCTGTTTTGCCAATGGACATACATCACAACGAGCATTCTTATTACACTGTACAAAAGGCACAATTTTATTTAAAAACTCAAGTTAACCACTTGAAGGGTGCCCTAGCCTGAAATGCCAAAGATTAAGCTAAGTACAAACAAAATGGTAGAAAGGTAAAGCTGGAATTTGAGACAAATCCTTGTTAGTGAATTTGGTATCCAGCAGGTACAATCCATTTTGCTTTCTACCCAGACCAATCGTGCTCCAAAGAGCAAGATCTTGAATGAAGCAAAATGAGCCTAGAAAAACAAGGCAGTAAGATTGTGTTTTGTTCAATTGACTAATTGAAATCAAATTGAAAGTGAAAGAAGGAACACACAACACATTGGTGAGAATCAAAGTTTTTGTGAGATGTACAGTTCCAATATGAGTTACTAAAGCCTTTTCACCATTAGGTAAGTGAACAAAAGAGTTAGAGACATAAGTGACAGAGCTAAAAACTGAAATGGAGTGCACTATATGATCAGTGGCTCCTATGTCAATGATCCAACTACTATTGTGAAAAGCTGATTTATTAACTAACTTGGCATTAAAAACAGTGGAATTTGGCATGGAAATGATTGAAGGACAAAAGGCTTTACCTAAAAAGTTATTCACGTAGTTTGAAGTAGAAGCACTTAATGCCAAAGGCTGCTGTGAAGTGCTTGCTCTTGCAGAAGATAAGCTAGCTGACTACCGAGGGGTTGAATACTGAGTATCACCAACAGGCTATGAATTCAAAAAGGCCAAAAGCTGCTCACATTGTGACTTGGAGATTGGAAGCTATGGAAATGAAAGACTTGAGCCTTCACTGTTTTGAGCATGACTGACATTCTAAAAAACTGGCACCTCATTCCCAAAACCTGGTCCGTGATTATGAGTAACTTGATTTGCCATGGACTTATTTCTGATCTTAAATCCTAGTGCAAAACCGTGTAGCCTATAGCACTTCTCCACAGTATGCCCTGATTTCCCACAGTGAGTGCAAATTGGTCCTTCCTTCTTGGAATTTCCTCTACCACTATATTTTGGACTAGATCTTGCATTAGAATAGAATGATGTGGCTTCAATTGGATGAGTTGTGAATGCTCCAGAGAAATCACCATTCTTGAAGCTTCTTTGTTTCTCTTCTTGCAAGATCAAAGAAAGAACCTTGTTGATATCTGGTAAAGGCTCATAAAGCAAAATCTTTCCTCTAATTGCTAAATTTGAATCGTTTAATCCCATCAAGAATCTCATCACTTGATCATGTTTGGTTACACGTGTGAGTGAAGTCCCACATTGAATAAAGATAACAAGAATGAGTGGTTAATATAACATAATTGAGCACATACCCATTGGGCTTAGGCCTTTTGGGTTTAAAGTGTGTCTCTATATGTTATATTAACTGCTTAAGGAAGCTCCCCAAGGTGTTTGTCTCCCCAACAAGTGGTATCAGAGCCAACTTGGTGTGTGGCAAAGGTGGTGAAGTGTTTATGGTCCCTACCCAGCAAGGACAGAGAAAGCCTAAAATGACCCACACATAAAGATCCTGGAATATTGCTAATGGTGCTAAATAATGGTATGATGCAAGATTCCCATGGACATGGACGTGCAGAGTTTCCATGGATGTGCGTGCAGGGTTGACACGTGGTTCCTATGGATAGCGTACGAGAGACTCATGGATGACGCATTAATGAAGTGAAAAGCCATTAGTCAAGGGGGAGTGAGTAGGACTTGTTCAAAGCTCACAGAGAGGCAGAGACTCACGTGGTGCTAAATAATGGTATGGTGCGAGGTTCCTATGGACATGAATGTGCGAGGTTTCCATGGATGTGCATGCAGGGTTGACACGTGGTTCCCATGGATGACGTACGAGAGACCTATGGATGACGCGCTGATGAAGTGAAAAGTCTACTAAGCAAGGGGGAGCAAATAGGACTTATTCATGGCCCACAGAGAAGTCTTGAAGCCCACGGAGTGGCAGAGACTCACACGTCAGGGGGAGATTATTGGGTTACACGTGTGAGTAAAGTCCCACATTGAATAAAGATAAAAAGAATGAGTAGTTAATATAACATAATTGAGCACATACCCATTGGGCTTAGGCCTTTTGGGTTTAAAGTGTGTCTCTATATGTTATATTAACTACTTAAAGAAGCTCCCCAAGGTATTTGTCTCCCCAACAGATCACGATCACTGAGATCTAAACCAATCCTTTGAGATCGACAGGTACAAGGACACTTACAAAGAGGAATGGTTTGATAATTTGCCAACTCATCAACTAAAGCTTTGAACTTTGTATAATACTCCTCCACTAAGAATTGGCCTTGCACAAGATAGGCAGATTCCTTTTGAAGGATACTAGAACCAATTCTAGGTGAAATAGAGTTGATGATCCAGCTCAAAATAGCCATGTTGCATCAAGTCCACAGAATGAATTGTGGAGATTCTGGATTTGGAACTGGTATTGTAACATCAATAAATCCAATTTTGTGTCTCACAGTGAGGGAAATTATCATCGATCTAGCCCATGGAAAATAGTTCCTTCCACCAACCAACTTTTCAGAAACAAGCTAGATTATGTTACTGTCATTGCTACTAAAAAGGAATGGACTGACAAAATCTTCATTCACAGTAGAAGAAGATTGATTGTTGGATGCTACTTCAATGGACACCATTAATGGAGCTTATAACCTTGAAGAATAACAAGATGAATTTTGGAAATTCGAACTGGAATACAAAAAAAAAAAAAAAAAAACTTTCTGATATGATTTTGTTTAATGCTCTGATACCATGTTAAAGATCAGAAGCTAAACAAAGTACTCAAATCAAGCAAAAATATCAAAGAAACTATAAGAGACTTCGAGAACCAGAGACAGAATTTTATGAGTAAGAGAAAAAATTCTTATTACTCAATTACTATGATTACAATAAGTTAATGAATTACAATGCACTACTTTACATTTATACTATGGACTACTACTCTACCAGAAGATAAAAAAGAGCAAGAAGATCACTAACTTATTCTAACTACCTATAACAGATTTCCTAATTACACGCTTCCAATAACAATTAGCCATCTATCCACTAATAACTCGACCAACTCTCTCATGTGCATCTCACATGCTACACTTAACCTTTTAATACTACAAGTAGCTTTCTCAGCAAAACACCAATACTTCTGTCGTTTGGACTCACTGTCTCCTTTTGTACTTTAGTCTTCCTTACACGAGCCTTGCTTTCTTTCTTCACCACTTCTTCACTTTTACTCTTCTGACCATGCTTCTTAACACCCCCCAAATAAAAAAGTATAGAGTAATCTGTTCCTAGACAGTAAATCACATGAATTTTTATTATTAACACAATTTTTGCAAGGTTTCAGACCACTATCGATACCCCTTAACAACTAATTATTAATTTTTCGTACATCTTTAGTAAAGATATATATATATATATATATACACGTCAAAGCGTTTAATATGTTTATGATGTTGTAATCTATCTCTCTCTCTCAAGTTGTAAATTTGTAATTATAAACATTCTAGCTGTAAATTATTAATATAGAAGATTTTAGTCATGCACAAAACTATCAAAATTAGAAATATATGGAAAGTTTTATATTTTTTAATTTGTTTGTTTTCTTCCCTTCAAATGTATAATAGTAACACGAATAGTCTAATAATAGTAGGTGCCCACTTAACAAGGAAAAAAAAAAACACAGAGTATTATGTGCAATTTGTTTCATTGATTGATTTGATTCAATCTCCCTAGAAATTTGGCATTTTTTTAAAGTTTTTTTATTTTTTCATGTGAAAACATGGGTCGGCTTGACCTGACCTGCACGCAACCTGATTATCTCGACCCTGTTTTCAACCCGTTTTTAAACCCACCCCATTTTGGCCTGCAACTCGATTGACCCAACCCAATCCAACCCGACCCGACCATTTGTCATGTCTGCTCAATTGGCACCTCCTAGTATTTCTAAATATGACATTTAAAGTTTAAATTCCCCACCTCCAAGTATCAATGTATTCCCCCCCCCCCCCCCCAAAAAAAAAGAAAAGAAAATGTATTAGGGAATTTATAAGAAGCTAAACAATTTTATGACCTAATTTATTTCTCACATTTGGATTCTCTAAGCACCTAATTAAATTTCATAGTACTTTTCCAAAACATTGAATGTAACTTAAAAACCAAATAAGAAAATGAATTATAAAGCAATCAAAAAAAGAGAAGGGGGATTATAACAAAGCTTACATTCAAATATAATACGGTTTCCAGCACACCTATGATTACCCTTAGCACTTCAGATATGCTTTTCTTTTCTTTTCTTGGCTAAGAAGCATTTTAGATATGCTAGAAATGAGAATGAATTCTCAATATATTGATGTGTAGAATATTGTACAATATGAGGCTTTTATACAGAGAGACGCCTATGACAAAATACTGTACATAAGTACAGTGACAGTGCACTAACAGCCCTCCTTAACTTCTAGATGAAGGATGAGGGACCAACCTAAATTTGGGAACTAGATCACAAAAGCATCCAGAGGATGGGATTTGGTAAAAATGTCTACAAGTTGATCATGAGAGGCAATAATGATCACCCAAAAGGAACAACGAAGGAGGTTATGCCAAACAAGATTGAAATCAATTTTGATATGCTTGGTCTATTGGCGAAAGACATCATTACAACACATGTAAGGGTAGGTGAAAGGAAACATACATCCATATATAGAAAAGAATAAGTACAATGTATGTCAATAAAATGGTCACTAGACCCAATGTACAAGAATAAATGTATCTATAAAAGAAAGAAAAGAAAAGATACATAATATCCTCACTACATCCCTCATATCAACACTCCCCCTAACAAAATGGTCCTATACTAACTCTCCCCCTAAGAATGACTACTCTTCTATCCCAAAACTACTTGTCCTTTTTGTCATGAGTGACAAAGGGTAGAGTGTCAAGTAGAGATCTCATTAGCAGAGCTAGCATCTCCATCATCATCATCAGAAGCATCATCGTCATCACCATCATCATCATCACCCTTAACTGCAGAATCAGAAGCCACATGAGGAGGAGAAGCCTCAGAAGAGAAACCACCCATGGTCGCCTGCTACCTACCAATACGGCTAACACGAACGTTCACCTAATACAACTCAGTAGAGAGTGTATCAAGGCAAGCATCCATGCACTAAAGCTGCGCCATGATGTCTCCTAGAGTCACATCGCCCATGGAAAAGGAGGGGGCAGATGTAGATGGAGCAGATCAAGATGGAACCGAACGGGGGGGAGGACTTACTGAATCAGATTGTCGTGACCGAAACTGCGCCTCGCTACATTTAACGGTAGCGGCATCTATGGCACACATAAAAGTGAAATGGTCAGAAACTGAAAAAGGGACAGAAAAATGGCATAAAATTCTTATGATAGCGGAAGGAAAGATGATCTTATCATGGGATGCTGAATTCAGATGAACATCTATAATGGAAAGCATAAAATGAGAAGTGAGTCTATAATAAGATGCTCAGGAAAGGATAACAAAAACAAGCACAAGGCTCTGTAATGGAGTTATAATAAGAGAGTGGTGCAAAACAAAAGTCATCACTGAAAGATCGAAATATATGTTGAAAACACAGGAGCTGTTTAAACCCCCGAATTAAAATTACGGCTCGATAGATTTTACACCTACTTAATACTAAGTGTGGAATAGTGTAAAAGCAAGTGTATAAACAACCAAGCTACTCTAATACATAATCTAAGCAACACAGCAGTATAACATAATGTAAAAGAGTAGGGAAGAAGGATACAAACACAAGATAACATGCCGATGTGTTATCAAAGAGGAAACCGAAGAACTAGGTAAAAAACCTCTCCACCACCCTCCAAGTGGAAATCGATCCACTAGACAATCAGTTGGGATACATGGGTTAGCAAGAGACCCTCCAAGCCTAATCTACCCGATGTACCTAAGCCCTCCAAGCTCCTACTCTAACAAGGCTTCTCGGAACCCTGTCTTGTCTAGCACTTCGGATCCCGCAACAAGCTCCATGTTGCATCTGCCATCCTTGGCTTCTTCCAATTGCTTCCCAGCAGCACCAAAACGTTGCTTGACACTCTCAAAGGGTGTGGTAAGTGTTTGGGCTATCAACCTCTTAATGGTATGGAAATGGAGAGGTAGGAGTTGAGGAAATACCACAAGAAAATGTGTAGAGGATTGTGGGTAAGACAATCTCTGATTCTCAATGTGTTTGGCTAGGGTTTTCTCTCAGAAGCATTCCTCAACATTTGTGGGTAATATGAGTATAAATAGTGTGCGCAAAGAGAGTGTATATCAATCTGGATAGGCTGGCAGAATAGAATGCCTCATGGATGTCTCGTAGGAAGGCCTTACCCGCGAGATGCTTGCGAGACACAGCTGTCTTCATCCTGGCCTGACTCTTCACATTCCAGCATGTGCAGGGCACATGAGTTACTTCACGGGATGCTAAGTCGCGAGCTACCTACAAAAACACTTCATTCTTCAAAAGCTTGAGTCTTCACACTCTCTCTCTATCACACAACCCTTACAATCAAATCCCATAATAAATACAGGGTATAAAAGATTGAAATTAATTACAATCAAATTTGGCACGGAATAAAAGTCAACAAAATATACAGTTGTAAATAACAACTTTACAATAACCATGTTCAAGAATCTAGGACCTTTAGCAAAAGGCCTATATAGTGTAAACTGATGCTCACCCCAATCAAAAGGGCTCTCACAAAAAGCAAACATGAGCTCATCCTTGGACACAGTCCTCAAACACTCACGACTAGAATAGTTACGAAACTCTACCCTGGGAACCCAAAGCACATCCGCAACAAGTTGTGGTGTGATAGAAAAGCGTGTACCTCGAATGCAAGTGAAGAAGTGAGGTACTGAACGATCAATTCCAGGCATATTGGAGTAAAACTCCTGTATAAGCATGGAAGGACAGGTGACCGAGACGTCACACAATGACTCCCATCCCCGACTGTGAATGACATCGGGAAGGTCAGTGTCGGCAAAGTTTGCTAGAATGACTTGGCGTTCAGAATGAATGCCTTGTCGGGAAAAGTTCTCCAAGAAAGCCTTCTGGGCATCCTTATCACGGAACCGAAGATAAGAGGGAGTAGGATCAAATGAAAACGATGCCCCGGAACAAAGAGGGTTTTAGGACGGAGCAGATTTATGCTTAGGTGCCGTAGACATGACTAACGTAAACAAAAGAAAGAGAGGGAGAGAGACAATCAATAAAACTCCAAAAACAGTTCAAATATAGCAAGTATATTGAAAAGAGAGTACGTATTCTTGAGAAATGCATGAACATGTGACATGCAAAGTAAATTGCATCGTGGGCACAGCCCATTCCAATCCTACCGGCACATAATCAACTTGCACACATCTAAATGCATGATAATATTGTTATAATGCTAATGTGATGCAATGCATGAGATTTTAAACTCATTTAAGTGAAAACCCATCCTAAAATTTCAACAATAACTCATCAATTTTGAAAAGCCCCAAATTTTTTTTCAAAAACCCCAAAACCTAGGTTTCAAAACATGAAAATGCATGAAAATGAGAGATTAGAAGCTTACCAAGTGAAGGAAAACTTGAAAAAGCTTAAAGAAACCTTGAGGAAAGGATTTGGAGAGAAAGGTTAGGGAAGAGAATAGACAGAGGTATCGAGAGAGAGATCGAGAGAAATGAAGAACCGAATCGCACAGATCAAATATATAGGCGTTTAGTAAATCTTGACAGATGAAGATGTCGAGAGGTGTCGAGGCATCTATCGAGGAAGGTGTCGAGAAAAACAACGTCGACAGATAAAGCTATCGAGAATGTGTCGAGGAACAAGGCAAAGACACAAGAGCAGAAGCTCGATTGATCCACTAGCTGTTGAGAAGCTATCAAGAGGACATGAACTTTCTCGATCGATCCACCTAGCTATTGAGGAAGTGTCAAGATTACGATAAGAAAAAGTTGAGGAGCTCGACAGATAGCCAAGTGTCGAGGAAGTGTTGAGGAGCTGTTGAGATTGCTTTTAAAAATAGTTTTTTCGAGAAGAGAAAAACACAGACATGAATGCAATCAGACATGCAACTCAACCAATGATCTAATCAACATATTAAGCTCTCAAAATCATCTCTCAACAACAATTTTAAGCACATGGATCCCAAAAAAACACATACAAACACTAAACAAGTCTAACCAAATTTATATTTCAAAAACAAGTCAAGACAGTTTAGTGAGTATACATTAACACATGTAAAACCTTGTGATGACTGAATCACATTGTACCTGCACATGTATCAAGAGTAGCAAAGAATATTGCGTGTTGTGTGTGAAAAAAATATCGCAAGATTGTATAAGTGTATACATGTTATGATAATTTGAGATATGAGAAAATCACTTTAACTCACATACAATCATAACTATTTAATGGGGACTATTACCTTTGAGGTACATCCTATAACTCTCACATCTCCTAGAATACACGTTTGCAATCATATTTGAAACTTTTTTTTTATCTTTTTGCTTTTAATTTTTCTTTACGTATTTTTTCTTTTTAATAAGCATATCATGCATGGACATATAAGAGAGAGAAAAGAAATACCCAATGATATTAAGCATTTGACATTCCAATTTTGCTATGCCGAAGCACAAAAATGTCATTGACATCACACTTTTGCTATGCCGAAGCATACAGATGTCATTCATAATTAGCGGGCAACAGTGATGGTTATTTATGCCTTTCTTTTAGGATTTTCTAGTCCTTCTAGTCAAAAAGAGTAATATGAGTATTAAGTATAAGAGATAACTTAATCTTACTCATCACAAACAAGAGCCACAAAGTTCACTTGCTTAGTCGTGCATAGAGATGCTCATCTAAGTTACAAAAGATACAAAGTTTAGAAAACTTTGTTTCAATAACCATCCAAGGTACACAAGTACCAATGTACACAAAACACACATTGTTTTTGTATCTTTCTGATTTTTCAATTTATTTTTATTTTTATATGAAAAACAAAATTAAAAAAAAAAAAAAAAAAACATAATAAGCAAAGCAAAGCAAAAAAACTAGACTAACTCAAAATAAAAGCAAAACACACAAGTTATGCAACAAAAAAAAAAAAAAAAAAAAAAAAAAAAAAAAAAAAAAAAAAGGAACGAGAAGAAAGAAGAAAGTGATAGAATCACTTGGAGTCTTTTTCCTTCCACACCTTGGAAGAACCTTTCCTTTGAGTGAATCCTTGAATTGACGGTGAGGGGGAAAAATTGAAACCGTTCAAATTCAAAAGAAACATGAGGGCTTTGAGAAGATCTCCAAGGGCATTTGACATTCCAATTTTGCTATGCCGAAGCACAAAAATGTCATTGACATCACACTTTTGCTATGCCGAAGCATACAGATGTCATTCATAATTAGCGGGCAACAGTGATGGTTATTTATGCCTTTCTTTTAGGATTTTCTAGTCCTTCTAGTCAAAAAGAGTAATATGAGTATTAAGTATAAGAGATAACTTAATCTTACTCATCACAAACAAGAGCCACAAAGTTCACTTGCTTAGTCGTGCATAGAGATGCTCATCTAAGTTACAAAAGATACAAAGTTTAGAAAACTTTGTTTCAATAACCATCCAAGGTACACAAGTACCAATGTACACAAAACACACATTGTTTTTGTATCTTTCTGATTTTTCAATTTATTTTTATTTTTATATGAAAAACAAAATTTAAAAAAAAAAAAAAAAAACATAATAAGCAAAGCAAAGCAAAAAAACTAGACTAACTCAAAATAAAAGCAAAACACACAAGTTATGCAACAAAAAAAAAAAAAAAAAAAAAAAAAAAAAAAAAAAAAGGAACGAGAAGAAAGAAGAAAGTGATAGAATCACTTGGAGTCTTTTTCCTTCCACACCTTGGAAGAACCTTTCCTTTGAGTGAATCCTTGAATTGACGGTGAGGGGGAAAAATTGAAACCGTTCAAATTCAAAAGAAACATGAGGGCTTTGAGAAGATCTCCAAGGGGAGTAAGAGAGGATTGAAGCTAATTCTGGCTTTCAAATGCTATCATGCCGTTGCTCTGTTGAGTGGCAAACCACTTATAGCAATTTGGTCGAGTATGACTGACAACTTCATAATGATGATAGAGATGCTGCTTCTTTTATTTAGGCTTTTAAGAGTTAGCCTTCTTAGCCCTAGGGTTTTTAGCATCTTTCTTCTCAAACTTAGGGGGTGTTCCTAAGATAGATTTACCATTGTCTAAGTTCTCACTAGCTAATTCATTTTTAACAACATTGTTCTCAATTTTAACATTATTAGCAGGAGGAACAAAAATAGTAGTACTAGTACAAGCAATATTAGAGGAAGAAAAAACATACCCTAAACCTGTTCAATCCGAAGTAGATTTCTAAATGCTGAGCATCTCGTCAAGCTTCGTACTTGAAGTCCTCTCTAATTGAGCTCTGACTTGAAACAGTTCTACTTCAAGCTTCTTGGTTTTCTTAGCCAAGAAATTGTTCTTAAATCTCAATGCTCCAATAGTTTGATTAGCCTCATCAAACTTTGTGGACAACTCTTCACGGTCAAGTTCCACACCGCTGAGTTCTTAATGGCCAGCCTATAGAGTTTCTCATGTTTCTCAGACAACTTGTATAGTTTCTCATAGGCTGTATGGATATCATCTTAATAATCCATCTTCTTAAACTTAGACTCCACTAATTCCTCTTCTTCAACCACATTTTCAACACTCCCTTCTATAGGATTGACAGTGGTAGTGAAGGCATTCAAGATTCCATCATCCTCATTGTCGGAATCATCCTTAGGTTTAGTGTCGCTCAAAGTAGCAGCAAGTGCCTTACTCTTCCCAATGCTTTTGAGATATGTAGGACACTCTTGTTTCATGTGACTAAAGCCATAACACCCAAAGCACTTAGGTCCTATGGGCATAGTGTATTGACCACCATCCCTAACATCCTTCTTCCCTTTGTCTTGGCTCTTGAACTGAAAAGAACTGGATTGCCTACAGTCCTTGTCAAAGCCCTTCCCATTTGCATTCGTCATGGACTTCTTGAATTGCCTTGTAATGTAGGACTTCATTTTAAAATCCTCATCATCTGAAGACTCATCTATGTCACTGCTCTTGGCCTTTAATGCCATGCTCTTGCCTTTACCCAACTTACCAATCCTTGTTAACCCTAGCTCGTAGGTCTGTAGATTACCAACCAACTCAATCAAAGGAATCTTGTCAATATCCTTTGATTCCTCTATTGCCGTGATCTTGACATGGAATCTCTCGAGTAGAGACCTAAGCACTTTCCTCACAATCTTAGGTTCAAGAATGGTTTTCCTAAGATTGAAGGTTGAGTTTACTATGTCCTTAAGCTTGGCATAGAACTCATCAAACGACTCATCCTCCTCCATCTTTATCTCTTCAAAGCTTGTAGTGAGCCTCTGAAACTTTGAATCCTTGACAGCCTTGGTTCCCTCATAGGTTGTCTGAAGGATGGTCCATGCTTCCTTAGCAGTTTCAATGGAGGATATCTTCTTGAATTTCTCATTGGTGACCGCACTGAATAAAGCATTCAATGCCCTGCTATTAAATTTTGCCGCCTTGATCTTGGCTTCATCTCAATCGGCCGGCACTTCCTTTGGCTTGGTCTAGCCAATCTCTACAGCTTGTCACACCTTCTCATCTAAAGACTACAAGAAAACTCTCATGTATACTTTCTAGTATGCATAGTTAGTGTTATCAAATAAAGGACGTATAATTAATGACTGTCTTCTATCCATGACAAACAGGAGTCAATGGATCACCATAGTAAAGATTAAACCTAATCAAAGTATGCTTGCTCTAATACCACTTGATAGGCTAAAAAAAAAAAAAAATTGACCCCTTGTGATTAAATTAATTGATTAATTAGCCAAGTTATTAATTAATCAAATTAACATGCAAACACGTGGTAGCATAAACGAATCACCAATTAAACCAAGTATGCAGCGGAAAATAAATTGACACGGTGATTTGTTTACGAATGGGGAAAACCTACACAGCAAAAACCCTACCGAGTGATTTTAAGGTCACCACTTCCAAAATTCCACTATTATCACAACAAATTGACATGGTGATTAAATTAATTGATTAATTAGACAAGTTATTAATTAATCAAATTAACATGCAAACACGTGGTAGCGCAAACAAATCACCAATTAAACTAAGTATGCAGCAGAAAATAAATTGACACAGTGATTTGTTTATGAATGGAGAAATCTTATACAGCAAAAACCCTACTGGGTGATTTTAAGGTCACCACTCTCGAAATTCCTCTATTATCATAACAAGCGGTTACAAGTAAAAGGAATCCCAGTACCTTATACCAACTTACAGTTGAACCCTTACCCCAATACCTAATTAGACTTGTTTTGTAGTGACAAATTCTCCTTTTGATACACGGCTCCCAAGTATGTGACTAACCAACTGCGTGGATCCCAGTACGTGACTTCAATCACCAATTAGAGAAAGTTGTTGGCTGCAAAGTTCTTCAGTTCATCCACACAATGAAGATCAAAAAGATGCTTGGTTATAAAACTCTGTGGTGTACAAACATAGCAACTTCTTCAAAAGAGATGAACTAGGGCAAAACTTTGTCTCCGATCACAATTTGTTTGACCAAACTTTTCTCAATGCTTGTGCAACTTGTGTACTCTTTTAACGGCCTTTAAAATAATCCTTTTATATGTCTAGGGTTAGGAGAAAAGAAAGCCTAAAGACACATTCACAGATCCCAAGAAAATCAAATCAGAATTCTTAAATTCTTAAACCTTGACAGATAGGAGCTATCGAGCAGGTGTCGAGCACACGAGATGAACAACTTCTTAAACCTCGACACATACTAGCTGTCGAACTAGCTGCCAAGCTTTAATGCACTTGCACTTCTCAGCTTATTTCTTGGACAGACTTGATGACTTCAACACTTAATCTTGAAACACAGTTTCTTAAAGTATTCGAAACACCTAGATTTACCCAATTACAAGTAAAGTGCGTTTTGTCAAAAGATTAGCCAATTACATAAAATAGTGACATATGTTCTTAACAAGTAAAACACATATGTCCTAACATCCATAATATTTTCACAACACTTGTACAATAAATCCTAAGTGGTAAATTTTTATGAGTGGGCAAAAACATAATTTAAGTTGTGGATTCAAATTAGAACTAATAAAAACTTATCACATATGTTTTGTTATAAAAAGTGTTGAGAAAATATTGTAGACGTAGCATTTATTTAAAAAAAGAAAAAAAAAGGATTGTTTTGTTAGTAAACAAATATGAACCACATCAAGTAAAATGCCATTGTCCACCAGAACTAATGAAATGTTAAAATGAACAAATAAAATAGTAAATGTATTTTAGTGGGTTATTGATTTATGGGAAGGAGTAGCCTAGTTGTGACATGAGGCTGAGGCCAAAATTTTGTTGGCTTCTTCTTCTTCTGTTTGCTTTTCTTATATTTATGGACATAGTAGCTTAGTTGCTCATAACTTTACTAAACATGTTAGTCATGTCTTATGGTGTGGGTGAAGGATGTTCCAACATACATAAACTCTATTCTCTTAGCTGATTTTGGCTAGTTTTGCTTAGCTTTTTTAATACAATGTGCTGATTTGATTCTTTAAAAAAAAAAAAAAAACCTTAGCCACCAATGTAAGTCTTTTTTTTTTTTTATAATTAAATGCAGAAGAGGAAAAACTAAAGTTTTTTTAGATGGTTGTTGAAATAACTTTGTATTCATCCTCTTTTTTCTTTTTCTTTTTCTTTTTTTTAACTGTCAATTAATTTAACTTTCTGTGTGGTTCATATATAATCTTTGTAAAAAGGTTTGCAAAATTTACTGCAGCTTTGTCCAGCACAATCCGTAGCTACAAATTTCTTCTTTTTCTTTTACTCTTTTTTTCTTTCTTAAAAGCTAGCTTCATTTAATTTCAGCCAAAATTCACCAAAATAGGCCGGAATGGCCACAATTACTAACATATCAAAGAAATATAAATGTAAAATTAAATAAAATTTTTTTAAAAAAAAACTACTAAATTTCTTCTTCTTTTAATTTTCCAAATAGTTTTAGGGATAAAAGTAAATCAAGGTTTGAGCAATATAGCAGATCTATATTAATGGTCTATATCAGAGACATTGCTGATAAGCTTACAAAGAAAGATGATCAGACTCAAAAACTAATTGATCTCAGCCTTAAAAAAAAAAAAAAAAAAAAATCTTAACTTTGTTTTTGAAGAAGAAGAGACTTTGAGATTTAAAAGAAGCAGAAGAGGAGGTATAGAGTGCATTTTCAATGAAGGAGTTAGGCCCATATTGGACTTTTACTTATCTTTCACTGCACCTTTTGGTTGGGTCTTGAGAGAATGATGAATTCAATGTGGGTTTTGGCTGAGTTGAGGGAGGGGAAGTGATCGACTTTGTAGGTTGGGGATGGAGAGAAAGAATGGTAAAAAAAAAAATAGAGCAACAAGGAGCTGAAAATAAACATTAAAAATAATAATTAAATAAATAACTAAGGTGTAAATTTGTTAGACTTGAAAAATTGATGTGCCAAAGTCTCATGAAGTTAACAAAAAGTCCATGACTTTGGTTATATAGTATGTTATGATCCTAGTGTCACATATGGATTAAGTATAGACTTAATCATATGTTTATAAGCACTTAGACACCCTCCCCTTACAAGCCAGTTATCAAGAGTGAGTTCTACCCATGGGTTCCTAATATAGTATTTATAGATATGTTTAAAATTGTAGTAGATTTTTGTTTTCTTTACAAATATAAATCTAATACCTATGATATTATACTTTTTAAGTTTTTGAGCTATTAACTACTATGTATGTGCCAAATGTTAAGGAGCTCATATATGGAATGAAATAAATGCATTTATTAATATTGTATTTATCCTTATTTGTGAATATTAAATATTTATCCTTATGAATTCCTTTTGAATGGTTCAACAATCTTCTTTTGCTTAAGGCCAAGTTTTGTTTTTTCTTAGCTGGCTGTTCATTCACCTCCTTAAAGAGAAGTACCAATTTCATATAATATTGGAAATTTCAAGTAGAAAAACAGCAAGCATATCTATGGAAGTCTATATTCAATATCTAAAAAGGCTAGTGTTCATTGATCTTTAAAATAGAACTACAAAAGTCCAACGTCAAATGGCAATTCACACTTTGATGCAATGTGCATTCCTTGAATGGCCAAAATAATAAATAAATAAAAAACAGCTACTTAAAAATAAAGCAGGATTGCAAGAGCATAGTTGCTACACTTATTGAATACATTACATTTTCTGTGCACAAAGCCATAAATGAGACATGCTTTTTTGTTTGGATAAAATCGTTCACCTATAATTTAAAGGGTCATGTTAATGGGTGTCCTTAAGAAAATTGTTAATAAATCATAATAAGAAAGTTTTGATATCATTTTCATGGGAATTATAAAAATTTGTCAACAACATTTATTGTTTTATCATTCTCCCAATAAAAGATTTCTAAAAATAGTTCCTAATTTAAATACATATAATATCATAAGCCCTCTATTTGTCCTTTGTATAGTACTTTAATTATTAAAAGAAATACATAATTTTTTGTTGGGACAAGTTAAAAATTAATTCTGTAAAGATACATGGGTTAGCAAGAGACCCTCCAAGCCTAATCTATCCGATGTACCTAAGCCCTCCAAGCTCCTACTTCAACAAGGCTTCTCAGAACCGTGTCTTGTCTTAGTTCTCCGGATCCCGCAACAAGCTCCATGTTGCATCTGTCATCCTTGGCTTCTTCCAATGCTTCCCAGCAACTCCAAAGCACTCTCTACACTCTGAATAGGTGTGAGTTGTGTTTGGGTACAAATCTCCTCTCAAGGTATGATAATGGGAGAGGGATGGAGAAGAGGCTACAATGATTTCTCACTAAGGAGGAGTAGCTCTCTCTCAAAAGATGGGTGTGTGTGTTGTAGAAAACCTATCTAGGGTTTTTCTATTTGAATATCCTCTCATGCATTTGTGGGTAATGAGGGTATATATAGTATGGGTGAAGGGTAAGAAAGTCACTCATTAAAATCCTCCAGGCAGAATGTTTCGCAACTGTCTCGCGGGAAGGCCTTACCCGTGAGATACTCGCGAAACCGACAGCCTGGCATAACTCTTCAGCTTCCAATCATGTGCTTCTCACATGACTCTTTCACGGCTTAGCTTCTAGCGACACACCCGCGAGATCCACTGATCTTCAATAAAACTTGAGTCTTCACCAACTTGATACTAAACCCAATACAATTAAATCCCACAAAATACAAGTGAAATAAAGTAATTACAACACATTTTGTCATGGAATAAAGCCAATATAAAAAATAGTTGTAAATCACAACTTTACAATATCCCCCTTTGGCTATTCCGTGGCAAAACACCCTATAACAGACTCTAGACTTAAACGTGAGTTTGGGAACAAAGGCAAAACTCACTCACACCTAAATCTAGAAGTTGTGATGAACTTGGAACATGTATACCTGTAACCTGAAACACTTGCAGAAAACACATTAGACCCCCAAGGTAAATCAGGTGATAAAAAGACAAGTATAATGTAACAAGTAAAATGCGATCAAGCAAAATGGAATAAAGCAATAGACCATGGCTAGATCAAACACGCAATCACTTACACAATAGTGATCACAATGCTCATTCACACTTGGAATGAACATCCAGACATGCAAGATGATAAGCTCATTTAAAGAGTATCATTTGCAAATCCAACACTCAACCAATGCGAAATACACGAAGTATTTGCATCTAGGAACAATCCTACATGGGCACAAGAGTGTTCATCACTCAACCAATGCATAGAACGAATATGCATCTAGGAACAATCCTACACGGGCACAAGAGTGATGTACTGAAGTAAAATGTGTGACATTGAACTGCAATAACACAAGCATAAAGGCTGCATAAACAATGTACTGAAAATGCATGGTACATACCATAAAAGCCTACAAAAACATGCAATGAAACAAAAACAACCCTTAAAGCTTACAAAAGCAACATGGGTACATGGGTGTTCCAACATATAAACAAGATGCAAAGCATAGATACTAAAAGTAACACAAAGCATCATAAAGCAACGAGAAAACAAGCATAAAGTAAATTAAGGTTTTCTCAAAAAACAATGTCTTCTCCCCCTTGGTATATGCATCTCTCTTATGGCTTTCTGCCCTTACGAATGTGCACAAGGTAGAATTTCTCCCCCTAAGAGTGTGCACATGAGTCATATAGAAATGACGATACTCTTCCCCTTTTTGTCACGAATAGAAAAACTAATCAAGAGGAATGAGGGAAAGAAAAGAAGATAAGAACAAGGGTAAAAGATGATGCATGAAGGGTGCATGATGAATGAGAAAATGAAACTCAAACATAAGACAAAAACATTTTAAAACAATGCTATAAAGTATAAAAAACATGACATGCTAAGGATGATGGAACATGATGTAAACCTAGACATGACATGGACACAAGAACATGTTATATGTGCTAAAAGGTCTAAAAGAACTTAACTAGCATGAGTTAAAGCAAAAAACATGTTAAGTGTTAGAGTGTGTGCAGCAAGGTGCAATTACTATGCAACTAGTGTGCATGTGAGTTGCATGACCAATGCATGAGCAAGGCACTCAAGGGGCAAAGTGTACAAAACACACCACCAAAGATCAAAACATGATAAACATGAATAATTATGGTGATCTCCAAAATTTGGTACTCATCGAAATCCAAAACAACGAGAAAATGCCATATGGGCATTTTATCAAACACTTAGAGTGCACACACTACCCATGTATGATGAACAATGCAAGAACATATGAAAATCTTGCCTTAATACATGTTATTTTTGCCACAAGGGGCCAACATCCAAAGCAAATTGTCATTTAAAACAAAGCCCAATCAAAAATATTGACAAAAATTAAGTTTTTCAACTCCCATTTGAGAAAATCCCAACTATGAACATAAAACCCCCAAAAACGTAATCTAAGGATCAAAATCAATGAAATGAGTTAAAGATTACCTTAGAGATGTTTATGGAATGAAAAACACTTGAATTTAGTTGGGTTTTGATGTAGAAACATTAAAACAGGGGTTTGGGAGAAGATGAGAGGCGTTTAAAACAAATGACCCACGAAATGCCCTTTAAAAAGCTGATCTGGAAATTTTCGCAGGTATCTCGCTACTTAAAATCCTGCGAAAATTTTGCAGGTATCTCGCAGGTAAGCCTTACTCGCGAAACAGCCGTGAAACAATCGCGAAACTCTCTGTCCAAAGCTGAAAACCTTGCGAATTGGACCCTTTCACTCGTGACTGAACTTAAACATGAAATAAGTCACGAAAACACCCAAAAAACATGTTTTTCACACAAAAACAATTTGAAAACTTTGAAAAACAAGGGTGATACAAATCACTTCCAAAGGCAAACAAAAAGAACAAAAATCTTTTTGGTTTGATCCACATATAGTTGAGCACACATCACATTTGAACACGTACAATCACACAAATGAAATAGACATTCATTGAACAAAAGTCTTGTGTGTTGTGTGTGAGGATCAAGTGTGGAATAGTCCTTAAACTAGAGTGAAGCTTCAATGATCAATTCAATCGGGTCATACACAACTGATACGAAATCAAGTGGACAATCTCCATTATAGAAATGAGTATATATGACCTCCCACACATTGAATACAAAACATAGAAGCTTTTCATTTGGCTTCTGCATAAGGCATAACAATTGGTCCATTTTATTTTGTTTGGACAAAAACATCTCATTTTGAGATTGGTGCTTGAAATTTATGATATTTCAACATTGATGATTAGCCTTTGGCTTTTTGAGCAACATACAAAACATATTAAAAAGAGTCGCTTTCCCTTTTTCCTAGTCAAATACTAGTATGTGCGACAGGCTTTTACAGCTCAATATCTCTTTTCATTTGGAGATTTACATTTGGTGAGCTCTATTTGCAAAAAAATAAAGTGGGAAGAGATATAGACACAAGTCTATGCAAGTATCAGGACCAACAAGACTATTGACCAATCATTCATGACAAGCTTGAAGATCTATTTACAACAATCACACATAGTATTCAAGATTTCTCCTACAAAGAACTAGGTGCATACAAAACAAGCTAAGCTCGTAAATGCACAATGCCATTAGTACGAAGGTACTAGGCCAAACTCACATGTGAAATGTGCTCAAACATATACGATCAAACTTTTTGAATTTTTCACTTTTTATGTGGTTTTAGATTTTTTTTACACACACAAAACAAAGACATAAAAGTAAGAGCAAAACAAAAGCAATGTATACAAATAAATGCAAAATGCACAAATGCATGAAGATATGATATTTAATGCATGAAAGATCCTACAAAGATCGAAAGAATTAGATCAAGGACCAAAAGAGCAAAAGCTCAACCATAAGAACCCTTCCTCATCCAAACGGAATGATTGCTTAGAATGAGTGTCTCAAGAGAAGTGAGACGAAGATTGGGATAATGAGAACCGGAGATACACATAGTCAAGGAGTTAAGAGCATTAAACACTTTTTTTAACAACATGCTATTTTCACTTAAATCCGGTTTATCATGCAAAGTACAACTTCCAAGAGGCTCAAGTTTCTCTTTTCTTTTAATTCTTTTAAGAGCATGAAACTTAGAGCAATGAGGTCTTAGATGACCAAAGGCACCACAATGGTGACAAACAATGTGTTTAGGTCCATTAGGCTTTTCGGGAATGGATCTAGCAACTTGGGTTTGTTCACTCTTCAACTTAGAACATTGAGGCCTTATATAACCAATCACACCGCAATGGTGGCAAGTTGGAACAAACTTAGATCCACTCAATTCCCTAGGATTGGACCTAACCAAAGGCTTAGGCTTAAGAGTCTTTCTCTCCACTTTTTGATTTCTTTTATGTGGAGGAATGTACACTGATTTGTCCTTTGAGGCAAAACACACATTAGGCACAAAATCGGGTACCACAACATGATTGCAACATACATTTTCATCATTTTTAACAGTAGGTTCAACAATCAAACACTTGGCATGCATCTTAAGAGATTCATTTTCAGATTTAAGATCATCAACAAGTTTATTAGACAAAACAAGTTTAGCATCCAAGTCCATATTCAAACACTCAAACTCTTTCAGCTTTTCAAAAGAATTTTCAGCAAGTTTCTTATATTTTTCAACCAATTTGATGGATTCATTGAGCTTAGCAATCAAATCATCCTTTTCACAAAATAACTTGCTTAAACTCTTTTGAAATTTCTTAGCATTTTTCTTTAAGAGTTTGGTGTTAAGAATATCAATAACACCCAAAGGTTCATGTAACATAGCATCACAATCATGAGGATTATCATTCATAGAGGCATTTTCACAAACACGTGGCATGTTACAATCAACAACATCCATAGAAGCATACAAAGCATTATCTATGGAAAAACACACAAGGGGTCAAGGATCACACTTAAGTAATGAAACCAAAATAAGTGTACCCGCTCTGATACCAATTGAAAGCTCAAAAATGTGTTGAAAACACAAGAGCTATTTAGACCCCCAATTAAAATTACGGCTCGATAGATTTTACACAAACTTAATACAAAGTGCGAAATAGTGTAAATGTGAGCGGATGAACAAGTAAGCTACTCTAATCCATAAATTAAGCAACACAGCAGTATAATGGAATATAAAAGAGTAGGGAAGAAGGATGCAAACACAGAAAACACCAAGACGTGTTCTCAAAGAGGAAATCGAAGAATTCGGCGAAAAACCTCTTCGCCGCCCTCCAAGCGGAAATCGATCCACTAGACAATCAGTTGGGATACATGGGTTAGCAAGAGACTCTTCAAGCCTAATCTACCCGATGTACCTAAGCCCTCCAACCTCCTACTCCAACAAGGCTTCTCGAAACCGTGTCTTGTCTTAGTTCTCCGGATCCTGCAACAAGCTCCATGTTGCATCTGCCATCTTTAGCTTCTTCCAATACTTCCTAGCAACTCCAAAGTACTCTCTACACTCTGAATAGGTGTGAGTTGTGTTTGGGTACAAATCTCCTCTCAAGGTATGATAATGAGAGAGGGATGGAGAAGAGGCTACAATGATTTCTCACTAAGGAGGAGTAGCTCTCTCTCAAAAGATGGGTGTGTGTGTTGTAGAAAACCTATCTAGGGTTTTTCTATCTGAATAGCCTCTCATACATTTGTGGGTAATGAGGGTATATATAGTATGAGTAAAGGGTAAGAAAGTCACTCATTAAAATCCTCTAGGCAGAATGTTTCGCGACTGTCTCGCAGGAAGGCCTTACCCGCGAGACACTCGCGAAACTGACAGCCTGGCATAACTCTTCAGCTTCCAGTCATGTGCTTCTCACATGACTTTTTCGCGGCTTAGCTTCCAGCGACACACCCGCGAGATCCACTGATCTTCAATAAAGCTTGAGTCTTCACCAACTTGATACTAAATCCAATACAATTAAATTCCACAAAATACAAGGAAGTGAAATAAAGTAATTACAACACATTTTGTCATGGAATAAAGTCAATATAAAACATAGTTGTAAATCACAACTTTACATAGTGAACAGAGAATAATTTACACAGAAAAAAGAGTGAACAATTTTTTAAATAATGTTGAACAGAAAATAATTTTATGCAGAATACTAGAAATAGTTTATGCAAAAAATAGTGAACAATTTTCATGAGAAAACAGTGAGCAGTTTTACTTAATGCAAAAAATAGTTTTACTTAATGAACAGTTCTACATTCAACTAATTCGAACTTATTTTACAAATTCGAATTTTTCGAGGCATTTACAGTTGGGTGATTTATACGAATCATTCATTTTTCTTTCATGGAGTTTGTCCATTATTCATATGGTTACATATTTAAAAAAACACAACAACCATTTAAGTGCAATAACTGTGCCAATGCTAAAAACAGTTTATGCAGAAAATAGTGAACAATTTTTATGAGAAAACAATGAACAGTTTTAATTAATGCAAAAAACAGATTTTATGAATGCGGTAAGTAGCTTTGAATATATAGTAAACATGATGTGTAGAGAGTAAATTTTATTAACGTAGAAATAAATTTTATCAATGCAGAAAAATAAATTCGATTATTGTGAAATTTATACATGAAAAAGCATACAGATTTGGCTTTTCAATTTAGAAAACACGATTTCACTAGGTGTTTTATGAGAAACAGCGAACAATTTTTTAAATAGTGAATAGAAAATAATATACGCATAAAAGAGAGTGAACAATTTTTTAAATAATGCTGAACATAAAATAATTTTATGCAGAATGCTAAAAATAGTATATGCAGAAAACAGTGAACAATTTTTATGAGAAAACAGGGAACAATTTTAATTAATGGAAGAAAAAAAATTTTATGAATGCAGTAAGTAGATTTGAATATACAGTAAATATGATGTGCAGAGAGCAAATTTTATTAATGTAGAAACAGATTTTATCAATGCAAAAAAATTTATTTGATTATTGTGAAATTCAAACATGAAAAGCATTCAGATTTGGCGTTTAAATTTAGAAAACACGATTTCACTAGGTGTTTTATGAGAAAACAATGAACAATTTTATAAACAATAAACAGAAAATAATTTATGCAGAAAAGAGAGTGAACAATTTCTTAAATAATGCTGAACAGAAAATAATTTTATGCAAAATCGTAGAAATAGTTTATACAGAAAACAGTGAATAATTTTTATGAGAAAACGATGAACAATTTTAATTAATGTAGAAATTAAATTCATATTTTGAAATTAAAATCTCTCTATATTTTATAATGCTTATGTTTAAATAAATAAAAACATAAAAAAGCCACTTATTTTTTATCTTTATGTTTATTTGTCGATTATCCCAAAAAAAAAAAAAAAATTTACATGGTACTCGAGTTTGTTAAACTCAAGTACTGTGTAAATTTTTTTATCTGCAGTTTATTTATAAAACGTACTCTAGCCTAGTATACTCGAGTACTGTGTTGCATAGAACTCGAGTTTACCAAGCTCAAGTACCACATAATTTTTTTTACAGTAGCGGAATTGATAAGGAACTCGAGTTTCTGAAACTCGAGTTCTAGAAAAAGTGGTGCTTTCTTATTTATTTCCAAAACAATGTTTTTTTGCTAAAAATTTCAAAAAAAAAAAAAAGTGGTATTTGACCATTTTGACCAAACTATAGGACACTAAACAGAAACTTTATCCTTGCTAGACCTTGTAGTAGTAGTACAAAACTAACATTTTTCTTAAATGTTAAATTTAAAAAATAAATAAAATAAAAAAGAACTACTTAAGCAAAAACCAAAAACCAAATGGCAAAACAAATTATCGAGAAATAGAACGAAAAAAAAAAAATTATATAAGAGAGATCAAGAAGTATAGATGAGCCCAAATGCAATGAAACAAACAACTTGAATCTGCATGTTGTTCCAAGATTGAAATATTGAATAGAAGTTCTCCACATTATCAACCGAATAGTAGCAAATGTACTAGTTTGAACTCAAAGGCATGTTGTGCCCATTTGAGTTATTGGGCTTGGTTTTTGGGCCAAAGAGATTGGTTTTAGCCCATTTCTACCACATTCTTATATATTTCTTGGGCCAATCTAGATTCTTTCTTTGATTAACGCTCTCTTTGTTTCAACATTAACGTTTTTTAGAAAATTATTTATTTTTTAAAGAGTATTTTTTAGAAAACTATATTATTTTTCAGTTTTTGATAACAACCTTGAAAATGAGTTTGACAATGTTTTCTGTTATTTGGTATACAAATTTTTATTTTACTTTTGTATATTTCATGTGTAATTTAAAATATGTGTATTATGTAAACCAACTAATGTAATCAATATAAATAATAATAAAAAACCAAGAATGAATTTGGTTTTCATACTACAATTTTGACAATAGATACAATCAAAATTAGTTGTCAAATTTTCATGATCTCTACCCCTCATCTGGCTCATATATATGCATAGTAACGCCCATACATACATACATACATACATTTATATATATATATATATATATATATATATATCAACCATTTGTCTATATACATAAAACTGACAGGGGAATACATCTTTAATAAGTACAAATAACAATGACTTTTAATTGTTTACTCTTTTTGCTGGCACACTAATTGTCTACTATGGTCAACCACAAGTCTTTAATATTACTTGAAATTATGTATTTATATAATGTATCTACATAATATATCATCACTGCATAGTATATGCATAATGTATCTGCCAACAAAAAAGATTATTCTATGTAAAAGCAATTTAGAGCCATATAGGCACTATGTTTAAAATTTTCGTCTTTTACTTCATTCATTCATTCTTTCTTCTTTTTTATTTTTTATATTTTTATTTTTTTTAGCACTTTTATGTGCAAAAAAGAACTTCTACCTAGAATCCATCAAACCAAAAATTTCTTAGAGAAAAAATAAAATCAAGTTTGAAATTCAAAGTAAAGAATTGGGATTTTGGTAAAGAGGAATGAAATAATTACCACTACAAATATGTTCTCCTTCGCAAGTTGGTAGAGAGGAATGAAATAATTACTGAGCTATAAGGGAAAAAAAATTACTGAGCTATAAGGGAAAAAAAAATCTAATCAGAGAACTGTGTTATAAAGGGGAAGAGAAATATGGAGAGAGAGAGAGAGAGAGAGAGAGATCTATGGAAGTGGAGAGACCAGAGTTAGTGACAGTGAGGATGTGAGGAAAGAAAAAGAAAAGGGAAGAGAGAAAGAGTGACAGAGCGTACCATGAGAGAGAGATTGTTTTCCATTTTTTTTTTTTTGGGAAAACAACCTAAAAAAAAAAAACCTTATTTTTATTAGAATTTTCCATTGACTAAAGAAAGTTTTACATTGACCAGGTTTTTTTTTTTTTTTTGGTGTTACCAAACACTGAAAAATGTGAAAAACTATCTTTACAGAAAGTTTTTTAACGAAAAAAACAGAGCGTAAGTTCGGATCTAGTATACATGCCACCTGCATTCAAGGTTTTTTTTTTTTGAAAAATTGAATTCAATTACCTTGTTCATAAAATCAAAATACGAATTTCCAAGAAAATAGAATAGAATAAATAAATGAAAAAAAAATGGATTTAAGCTCGAATTTTCTATTGTCATCTCACTTAGTTGTTGAATCCCTCTTCCAAAAATCTCAAGTTATAAATTAAAAAAAAATAAATACTTTGTTAATTGATAGGATCTATATCTTCCATGCTTGCTTATTACGCACCATGAAATTATTGCAGTTAAATACAGTTTATTTAATAATTTATTTATAATATGTGGAACAAAAAATTAAAAATTAGCTTATTTTTAAAAAATTAAAGTCAGATCTATGAAAAAAAAAGTTCAAACAAAAAAAACAAGAAGCTGAAAGTTGTAACAAACAGCACTCTTAAGCAGCCATTCAGATGTATCAAGTCAACGAAGGTAAGGGCGGAGGATTTTTTTTTTTTTTTTTTAACATACGCGATCAAATATATCTGTTTACACCATACATGATCAAGTTGGTACTCTAGCACAGTTAAACAGTTGGACTGATCTTTTGCAATTGGTCAAAATGATGAGCCTGTTTAGATTGACTTCCTTTGCTTTGAATTGTACACAACTTTGAGTAAAGGGAAGTTGTTAATGTGGGCCATGTGGCTCACATTTTTGGCTTTTAAAAAAAAAATCATTAAAAGTGGAGTCAAACATGGTCACTATTTTAATAAAAACAAATTTTATCCTAATCTAGGGCCTGAGAATCTCACATGAGAAAAGAGCCCATCATGTTAATAAAATAAAAATAAAAAATGATTTTTTTTTTTTTAAAGCCAATAATGTGAGCCTCATGGCCCACATTATCATCTTCCCTTTCCTCCAAGTTGTATACATTTCAAAGCAAAGGAAGTCAATCTAAGCAGGCTCATCATTTTGACCAACTCGGCAGGAGCAGACTTTTGTCTCGGACACTAGGCAGCTGATGCATCAAGGAATGACTGCTATTATGTTTATCAGGTATCCAAAAAAAAAAGTAGATAAGGCCTCCCTTCCACCTAACGTTGGTAGAAAACTAAGAAAATCTATCTATGGAAGAAGTAAAGCTAGTAGGAGCCTGGTCAAGTCCATATGTTCATCGAGTTATATGGGCACTGAAACTCAAGGGTATCAAATATGAAAATGTAGAACTGGATATATTCAACAAGAGTGAAATGCTTTTGAAGTACAACCCAGTCCATAAGAAGGTTCCTGTACTTGTTCATGGTGGGAAACCCATCGCAGAATCCATTATCATCATCGAGTACATTGATGAGACTTGGCCACAGAACCCCTTACTTCCAGATGATCCTCACGAGAGAGCTGTGGGTCGGTTCTGGGCAAAGTTTGGAGAGGATAAGGTAATTATGCATCACTAATTAATTATTATGTTTATTCTTGCATTGCATAAAATCAGACCTACA
Source organism: Quercus variabilis (assembly GCA_030445155.1). Lineage (NCBI taxonomy): Eukaryota > Viridiplantae > Streptophyta > Magnoliopsida > Fagales > Fagaceae > Quercus > Quercus variabilis. Next base: position 42,910,355 of record CP129453.1, on the reverse strand, counting down.
ACCTTTTTATTATTATTTTTTGATATAATTTCACCAACAACTTTGTTCTCCTTAATTGTTCCTTTTTTTTTTTTTTTTTTGAACTTTTCATTTATACATGTGAAAGTTTAAAAGTATTTGCTTGATTTGTAAATGTCAATTAACTAAAGATGAAAAAATAAGAGGAGAATAAAAAAGGGTGATTGTCTTTTCTTTTCCTTTTTGGTATATTTGATTTTTATTTGTTTATATAGGCATGATATGATAGGATTTAAATTTATAGTATCAATTCTATAATAACTTTTAGACATTGATTTTTAAGTATATATAGGCAGAATTCAAACCTAAATTTCTTATTAGAAGAGAAAATATTTTACTGTTGAATTATCCAAAACTCACATAAATTTGATTAATCTAACTATTATAAACTGAACAAAAACAAACTTTGAACATTTTTTCTAGACTTAGATAATAAGATGGAGATGTTACCTGCTCTAATTGGATACTTTTTGAGTGATTTAGATCAACAACTTTTTTGGCTTCTTTACAACTGGTGGACAAGAACAAGTGAAAGCAACAGAAGAAGTGAAAGAACTTCTGGGGATCCTAGAAGAGCATGGTCTTGGAGAGAAGAAGTTTTTTGGTGGCAGTGACATAGGACTGCCTGACTTAGCCTTTGGATGGATAGCTTGCTTGATGGAAATCCTTCAAGAAGCAGCTGGGGTCAAAGTGTTGGAAGCTGATAGCTTCCCTCGCTTACAGGCATGGATCAAAAACTTCAATGAAATTCCAGCCATTAAAGAAAGCCTTCGCGATCGCAATGAGCTGTTGACATATTACAAAGGGCGAAGAGAACACTTTCTCTCCTCAGCTGCATCATAAACATATTAAACGCTACTAGCATCAGCCTGGTCTGCAATTCAACAGCTTGTGTGCTCTCATTCTCTGAATCTAAATCTCAAGATATGTTATTCTACAAATAAATTTGTGTCTGAGTGCAAAAGACATGGCAGTGTGACTGGTAATTTACTAGATGTATAATGCTACAAGTAGAGGCTTGCAATTATTGACTTTTTCAATTTGAAAGTAATAAAATTCAACCTATTTTCCTTCATAAAATTCAACTAGTCTAGATTCTAGAAACACATCTCACCCTTGGTCATTTCCAGTATAGGTTCCAGGTCTCCTACCGCATTACGTTACAGAAATGACCTCAAGAATGCCACCGCTCGAAAGTTTTACCACTCAAAAAAATTATAAATAAAAAACCTTACTCGTCTGTTTGGATCCCATAGATTTGGATTTGGATTTGGATTTGAGGGAGCCCAAATCCAAATCCTTTGTTTGGATATAAGTTAAAAGAAATGGATTTGGATTTGGTCTCAAATCCAATCAGAATTTGATAAGCTTAAATCCATGGATTTCAAATAGCCACAAACACGGTGGAATTTGAAATCTCTCATGCACTGTGCTCTATTTCTCTCTCAGAGCAAAGCCCTCCTCTGACTGCATCTCCGACGGCGGAGGCAAGATCGGGCCGTCCAATCTGCCAAAACCTCCATCAAAGTCCTTTTCGTTCTGCTCCGGCGAGAAATCAGAGAATCCTCCGCTATAGATCGGCGGTGGAGACGGAGTCTATGGCACCGTTTGTGTAGAGAACATGAACGGCTGTGGCTCACCTTGAGCTCGCCCTCTTCCTCACTCGGTTCCTCTATCTCAAAATCTCATCTCCTCTCCAAATCCTAAACTTATTTTCTTTTATTTTTCTGCTCAAAGATCCCTCATTTTTTTTTTCTTTTCCATGGGTTTGGTATTTGGTTTGAGATTTGAGAAGTGGGTATGATTGTGGTGGTGTGGGTCTGAGATTTGAGAAGTTGGTTTGGCCATGGGTTTGGGGTTTGGGGTTTGGTGCATTGGGTTGATTTGGTGGTTGCTGGGTTGGGCAGCGGTGGTGGAGTTGAATCGATTGTGCTGGTGTGGGTATGTTATTGTTTTTCCGGTATGGGCATGTGATTGTTTTTCTGATGGGTTTGTGGTGGGTTGTTCAAGGCTGGGCAGCGGCGGATCTGGGATGTGGGTTTTTTTTTTTTTTTGGGTAATTTTGGTGGTGAAGAAGAGTGTGGCTGAGTTTTGCTGGATGGTGTTGTGTGGGTTCGCCGGAGAGAGACAAAAAGACAGAGAGGAAATGGAGATGAAAGAGAAGAGACAGAAACCAAATTTTTAATATTTTTTTATTAAGAAAAATAATAATTAAAAAAATATATTTTATTGATCTTAAATCCAAATCTAAAACCAAATTCAAATTTAAGGATCAAAACAACGAAATTTAAAATGATGAATTTCAAATCCTTCATTGCTTAAAAAAACCCAAACAAGAAATTTTAAAATCAATAGATTTCAAATCAAGACATCTCAAATCAATAGATTTCAAATCCAAATCCAAATTTAAATGTTGTCATCCAAACACAACCACATGAATATTTTGATTTATTTAGACTACTAACATCTTCCTCCCTCAATTAAAGATCTAAAATTTTGATTGAAAATTAGATGACTTTTTTTTTTTGGGAGAAAAAAAAAATTAGATGACATCAGTGGCAGCTCTAGTATTATTTTCTAAGGGGATCAGTAATGGTGGAGTTAGGAATTTGTCATGGGGCAATTAAAAAAATAAAATGATTAATTTTTTTTTTTATATACTACTTCCATATTATATAAAATAATCTAAAATGAAAACAATTTAGTATACAATACAACTATATCATACAATAGTCTAAAAAATTTATTAATAGTTAAAAGAATAATAAGACAATAACATTGAATGCATAATAAATTATTATATTTATATGTAATATTAATTAAATAAAAGTATATGATAAGGAAGAATAATAACAAACCTAGGAGTAAGATTAGGAGTAAATGTGAAACTAATATATATATATATATATATATAAATTTTTGCTTTTGAAGTATATGACTTTTTAACCATACACGTGGTCACTCTCTTGGAATTGGAGTAAACAGATATAAAAGTTGAGAAAAATACTTGATTAAATAAAGATAAAAGCTAAGAAAACATATATAGAAGAGAGAAAGAGAGATAGAGAGAATGAGGAAATAATCCTAGATATAAATATCAATATTTTGGTTGGAACAATAGTGTCATTTTTTGCTAAGGAAGAAGAAGAGTGTAGGGAAAAACAGCTTCATTTTGCTAATCAACAGAAAAGTAAGCCAAAGGCAAAAATTTGAAACATTTTTTTTCTTTATTATAAAATTAAATACTTAGTAGCCATGTTGACACAACACTTACACAAAAATTTCACAACAGAATATAGGTAACAAGCTGTTAAATGTAGGTAAAAAAAAAAAAGTGATATATTAGCAAAAAAAAAAAAAAGGTAAAACAGTGATGTCAATTGATGATGCCGAAAATCTCACCAGTGAGTTGCACGATGCTTGTACGCTCGAAACAACACTTGCACAACAAAAAAGGATATGACCTCACAGAGAGCACCGGTGTGGTGCCGGCCAAATACCCTCCGAAGGTCAAGTTAGAATTTCTTTCAACTCTAGAGTGCTAGAGAGGGGTTAATTATGCGTACCTTGATTTGTGAGGGTATTGGGGTTTTTATAGTAGTTGAGGATTGACCTTTTTCCTTGGAGCGGAAGTCTTTTCCTTATAGGGATCCTCATAAGCGTAGATTGCGGGATCCTTTCCTTATAGGACCCTGATACTGGGCGTGGAATATAAGCAACTTCCTATGCGTGGTGGCCAAGTCTTAACTTTTACAGAGCCGTCAGCCTTGAAATCGTCAGCCTTCTTTCTTCCCTTCAGCTAAGTTGGTGTCAACTTCTCGCTATACGAGTATCCAAGGAGATTTGAATAACCGTCGGCTAGAACTGGAGCCTTCAGCCTCAACTTATCTTAATCCCGTCAGTATGACTCCGTCAGTTATCCATGCTTGACCCATCAGCCAAGGCTGGAGTTGACGGGTTAAGCTCATGACCTGTTATGATAATTCTTCTACATCAGTTGCCCCCTACTCCATATCTCCGTCGGCTGTACCTGATGGGTTATGGAATTTTCATTTGTCACTACCTGCCATTTTGATTAAGAGAGAGAAATAATTACTGCTGACACTTCAGTATTAAATGCTTGGACAGGTGGCGTGCTCGGATTGGCTCCGTGTCTAAATGCGGGCGTCGCTTCGTCTTCCGTGCATTTAACTTATATATATATATGTGGCCCCCCTCTTCCCATTTTCACTATTTCATCCATTTGATTCTTGGAGAGCATATCCGTCGCCCATATTCCGTCAGTTCTACCAACGTTCCTACCGTCGCTTTTTTCAACCGTCACACTCGAAGAACTTGTAAGTTTCCCTTCTTTTCTCGCATGCTTTCAATTTCTTTTTTAAAGTGAGGTCGTCATCCTAGGTGCTTAGTTTACACCCGTCACTTGTAGGTAGATGTTAAGTAACGCGTCGAGTGACCAGTCATCGGTCCACGAAGGAGCGGGCTACGACGAGGTGTTTGGTTCAGGCTTAAGTAGTGAGTCTGAGAGTTCCTCCTGGTCGTCAGAGAGGGAGACATCAGTCCATGTTGCCGTCGAAGAAATAGAGGGTCAGGGAGACGGCGGCCAGGAGGAGGAAGTAGGCGAGGGGAGTGAAGTTGAATTAGGAGGGGGGAACAGTGACGGGGATGAAGGTGACGAGGAGTCTAATGAAGGGGATTCTGAAGGTCCTGAAGGTAGTCGTCCCTTCATCCTTCCCAAGGACTGGGCTGTGAATAAATTTCTTCCAAAGATGACGCTTAAAATTTTTAATGAACTACGTACCCGTTTTCAAATCCCTGATCATATTCCCATTCGTCTACCTATGGAGGGTGAAAAGTGTTATACGGGAAGAACTGCAGACGTTGGCATGTATGACGCCATGTTTGCTGCCGAGTTGAAATTGCCCCTAACGGCTTTGCACCGTCAGCTGGCTGATTACCTTGGCATATCAATCAGTCAGATTGCCCCAAACTCATGGAGAATTTTTATAAGTGCAGAGGTGTTGTGGGGTCGTCTAAGCGGAGGTCACCGTCAGCTTTCCTTGGATGAATTTTTCTATTGCTATAGACCTCGGCACCTTTCTTCATCAAGAGGGATGTATCACTTTGCCGTTAGGGAGAAGGAGTTAAGGCTGGTGCCTGAAATGCCAGATTCCAATAGAGCTTGGAAGAGTAGGTTCTTTTTCGTAGAGGGGACAGACTGGGTGTGCCGTCAGGACGAATGGGAAACGATTCCCTTTGGTTGTTTCAACAACACTTGGGGGTTTGTTAAGGAGTCAGATTTTAGTCGTCATCTTTTATCCTCGTCAGTTTGCCATATTTCACTTTTCCTTTGAAAAGATACTAACGCAGTCAAGTTGTTTTTTCAGCTTTCGCTCATCCATCAATAACTGACGAGCAAGAGGATTTCATCCGTCGGGTTCTGGGGATACCCATAGAAGAGCGGTCGTGCCGGGACTTGATTACCCTCGACACTCTTTATACATACTGTGGGGGTCCCGAACCAACGCCCGAGGCTCGTAGGTTGGAAGAGTTTGCCCGTCACCGTGAGTCTTTACCTATCAGTCAGTTTTTATACTTCTAGTCGTCGACTTCCCTTATGTTTGTTTTTTGTTTGTCTTTGTTGCAGAAATGGATGTTGCTAAGGAGCGAATCAGGGCCGCCACTGCCCATCAGCGGGAGGAGAAGAAGGCGAAGGGGGAGACAACGTCCACGTCTGCCCCCAAAACCGTCGCCAAGGGCTCCCAGAAGAGGAAATCTGACGAAGTGGTCATTCGTCCATCGAAGAGACCAATTGTCACTCCCGTGAAGTCGCCCCCCACGTCGGGCCATGGAGCTGGGAAAGGCGTCATAACCTCTTCTGGTCCCGTCCTGTAGGGACCTCAAAGCTTGCTGATGCACAAGGATTTCGCCGTCGAGGCCGTCAGAGCACTCATAAGGCCGACGGATATGGATTCTTATGCTCAGCTAGGGACGGAAGAGCTGGGGTCGTCGGCTTTGTTCAACCTCTCGTGTGTAACCCGTCGGTTTAACCTTTTTCTTTTTGACTGACGTACATAACCTTTTTCTTCTTAATAGCTGACGGTTACGTCTTTTTCCAGGCTTTGGTCCGTGTGAAGGCGCTGCAGGAGCGATGCGTGGCCAAGGAGGGGGTCATCTCGCGTGTTAGCAAGCATAATGCCAACATGCGAGAACAGCAGGCTCAGTATAAGCAGGCGGTACGTACACTTAACTAGGAGGTGAAAGAGGTGAAGGAGGAGCTGGAAGAGGCGAAGCGTCAGCGGGTCGAAATAGAAGGAAAGCTGACGGCTCTTTATGATCAGTTGGAGACGGTAGGGGCTACGCTGTTGAGAAATTCAAGGCGTCAGATGCCTTTATCGATTCCTATGGCAGCTATTATGGCACGGGATTCGACGACTGTCTTAAATAGGTGGCGTCAGCTTTTCTTGAGTTGGACCTATCTGGTATTAGCATAGGTGACGCTCAGCCCATGACGCCTGCAACAGATGCCGTCACTCCTGGTGTTGACGACTCGGTTGATCCCCCCTCTCCTGGAGAGAGTGGGGTTGTCTTGGCCCAACCTGCTGCGAACTTTTCGACGACTGCTGTCACTCCCCCTACGGTGCTGCTTGACGAAGAGGAGCCCACCGCCGAATAGAAAGAATTTTTGAAGTGACGTTTTTTATTTTTATTTTTGTTTATCATCATTTTTATTATTTTTTATCTATGTAGAAGACAATCTTATTAAGTGCCCCTTTGGGTACCGTTGTGTAATATTTTGACAGTTTCTTAAATGCCTTCTTTTAGGCTTGGATTTGTTTATAACACCGTCACTTTCTATTATCTGTGTGTAGTTAATCTTGCTTGGTTTATTTAACTTGTATGTTTTGAAACCAAGGTTGTGGGCTCTCATTTTAGTTGCACCATCAGTTTCACTAAACCGTTGGTTAGTTTGTTTTAATGAATCCGTCAGTTTTTTTTTTATCATTTTGCTTTAACGATTGTAGAAAGTTTTGGCAAAATCCCTTCGTGGCGAGGTTATTTGTCTGTTTCTGGACTGACGGGTTTTAGCCTTTTTTAGACCGTTAGTCTATTTATTGGCCCGTGCATTTCATCAGTACTTTAGTCTGTTAATTTTGGTTGCCTTGTCCGGCCATTTTTGTATTGTCGGCTTAGTTGGTTTACTTTCTTGGTCGTTTAGACCGTCAGCCTTTCGCCCATTTTTTGGACTTGGCCATTTTTAGACCGTCGACTTTTTTAGCCTAATCCATCTTATGGACTTGGTCATTTAGACCATCAGCCTCTCGTCCTTTGGATTTGGCCATTTTTAGACCGTCGGTTGTTTTGCTCGTCCATTTTTGGACCGTCAGCCTTTTGGCAATCCAGCTTGTGGATTCGGTCATTTAGATCGTCAGCCTCTCGTCCTTTGGACTTGGCCATTTTTAGACCGTCGGCTGTTTTGCTCGTCCATTTTTGGACTGTTAGCCTTTTGGCAATCCTGCTTGTGGATTCGGTCATTTAGACCGTCAGCCTCTCGTCCTTTGGACTTGGCCATTTTTAGACCGTCGACTATTTTGCTCGTCCATTTTTGGACCGTCAGCCTTTTTTGACTTGTCCAATTTTGGACTTAGTTATTTTTGACCTCATGTTTGTAAGTAAACTTCTGTTGTCTTGAGTAAGTTCTCATCATTATGCATAAATATAAAAGGTAGTCGAGAAACAAAATCTGCCCAATTTGGGCTTATTGTAGCAAAAACATAAGTAGGAAAGAACTGCCCTTTGGGCTTATTGTAACAAACGCTTAAAAAGGTAATTAAAAAAGTCTTATTCCGAAAAGAAAGATGCTGCTGCTCCTACTGGTAGTACTTTCGTAAGTGTTCCGCATTCCATGGATGTGGTAGCTTTCGTCCGTCCAACGTCTCTAGATGGTAGGTGCCCTTCCTTTGCCATGCCGTAACTCGGTAGGGTCCTTCCCAATTCGGGCCGAGCTTTCCTTGGGTGGGGTCTCTTGCTGCACCAATTACCTTTCTTAGAACGAGGTCTCCCTCCTGGAAGTTTCTGTGTTTGACCCGGGAGTTGTAATTCTTGGCCATGCGATCCTGGTATCGCGCGAGCCTTTGTTCTGCTGCCATTCTGACTTCGTCCACCAGATCGAGCTGCAGACGTATGGCTTCGTCGTTCCTATTTTCGTCATGGTTGTGCACCTTGTAGCTTGTGAGGCCGACTTCGGCTGGGATGACCGCTTCGTTCCCGTACGTTAATCGGAATGGTGTCTCTCCTGTTGGTGTCCTCACTGTCATCCTGTAGGCCCATAGTATGCTTGGCAACTCTTCAGCCCATATGCCCTTTGCCCCCTCGAGCCGGGTCTTGATGATTTTGAGCAAGGACCGGTTTGTAACTTTGACCTGCCCATTGGCTTGGGGGTGGGCAGGGGAGAAGTAGTGGTTCCGTATCCCTAACTGCAAGCAGAAGTCCCTGAAGGAGTCGTTGTCGAACTGCTTCCCGTTGTCCAAGACTAAGACTCTTGGAATGCCAAACCTGCATATGATGCATCGCCAAACAAAGCTCCGTACGTTTTTTTCTGTGATGGTGGCCAATGCTTCAGCTTCTACCCACTTCATGAAGTAGTCAATACCGACAACTAGAAACTTCAGTTGTCGTATTGCCGTGGGGAACGGCCCCATAATGTCCAATCCCCACTGAGTGAACGGCCATGGTACCGTCATTGGGGTTAGTTCTTCGGGTGGTTGCCTGATGATGTTGCTAAACCGTTGGCATTTGTCGCAAGCCTTCACATAAGCCTCGGAATCCTTCTGCATTGTTGGCCAAAAGTACCCAGTTCGTACTAACTTGTGTACTAGCGACCTTGATCCTGAGTGGTTTCCACAGATTCCTTCGTGTACTTCTCTCATGACGTAATCCGTTTCTTTAGGACCTAAGCATCGTAGGTAGGGGTGGGAGAAACCTCTTTTATATAAAACATCTCTGATCAATACGAATCTCGCCGCTTGAACCTTCAATTTCCTTGCTGCCTTCTTATCATTTGGTAGTATGCCATTTTTCAAAAAGGAGGTTAATGGTGCGATCCAATCATTCTGGGGATCGAGCTCCTGTATGTCGACCGTACTGATGAGTGAAGAGAGCTGTGTGAAGGAGAGTGCACTACTAGTGGCGACCATGTGCTCGGCGGAGGCGGCTTTGGCCAAGCGGTCGGCTCGCTCATTTTCCCCCCGGGGGATTTGCATAATTTTGACCTTCAGCTCGTTTATTCTCCTCTTTGCTTGTTCCAGATACTTCTTCATTCTTTTGCCTTTGCATTCATACTCCTCGCTTATCTGGTTAACTATAATTTGGGAGTCACAGTAAACAATCACTTTCTCGGCTCCTGCTGCTTTAACGAGGTCGAGCCCTGCAATTAAAGCTTCGTGTTCTACCTCGTTGTTGGTAGTGGGGAAGGCGAGACGGACCATACACTCTACCGTATCTCCTTCGGGTGACTGTAGTACGATGCCGGCTCCGCCGGCCTGTCTGTTGGAAGATCCATCCACATGTATGCTCCACTGCGGGGATTCCTCTACCCCCTCATCCTTGCCATTCGTGAATTCTGCTATGAAATCTGCCACGACCTGCCCCTTGATAGCGGTCCGCAGGCGATATTGGATGTCATACTCGCTCAGTTATATGGCCCAAAGTGTCAAGCGCCCGGCAGCATCTGGGTTGCTCATTGCCCATCGCAAAGGCTTGTCGGTTCAGACAATAACTGTGTAAGCTTGAAAGTACGGCTTCAGTTTGCGTGCCACTGTAACTAGCGCAAAAGCAAGTTTCTCCAGGGGTGGATATCTTTCTTCAGCTCCGTGTAACGCCTGGCTGGTGTAATACACGGGTTTCTGTATCTTCCCTTCTTCTCTGATCAAGGCGGCGCTGACGGCGGCCGGAGAGACAGCGAGATAAAGAAAGAGTTCTTCGCCTGGCTGTAAGGGACTCAGCAGTGGTGGGGAAGAGAGGTAAGCTTTCAATTCTTCAAACGCTCGCTGGCATTCATCGGTCCATTCGAAAGACCTCTTTAATGTGCGGAAGAAGGGTAAGCACTTGTCTGTTGCTCTGGAGACGAACATGTTTAGTGCCGCTATCTTGCCGTTGAGGCTTTGTACTTCCTTCATATTTTTCGGTGGTGCCATCTCCATTATAGCCCGGATCTTGTCCGGATTGGCCTCGATGCCTCTCTAGGACACCATGAATCCTAGGAATTTTCCTGCCGTCACTCCAAAGGCACATCTTCCCGGATTGAGCTTCATGTTGTAAGAGCGAAGGGTGTCGAATGTTTCCCTGAGGTCTTCTAAATGATCTTCTTCCCTTTGACTTTTAACCAACATGTCGTCGACATATACCTGGATGTTTCTCCCGATCTACTGTGCGAACATCTTGTTCATAAGCCGTTGGTAAGTTGCGCCCGCGTTTTTCAAACCAAACGGCATTACCTTGTAGCAGAATAGGCCTTGACTGGTAACAAAGGACGTCTTTTCCTGATCATCCTCATGCATCTTGATTTGGTTGTAGCCGGAGAAAGCGTCCATGAAACTTAACAGCTGGTGCTGAGCCGTAGAGTCTACCAGAGTGTCGACTCTCGGGAGAGGGTAGCTGTCTTTAGGACACGCTTTGTTTAAATCGGTGAAGTCTACACACATCCTCCATTTCCCGGAAGCTTTCTTGACCATTACTACGTTTGCTAGCCAGTCGGGGTAGTATACTTCTCTAATGAAATTTGCCTCTCGTAGCTTGCGGACTTCTTCGGCTATGGCTTGATCCCGTTTCGAGGCGAAGACCCGCTTCTTCTGTCGGATGGGCGAAAAGGATGGTGATACATTCAGCCTATGTATCATGACGGAAGGATCTATTCTTGGCATATCCTCGTGACTCCAGGCGAATATGTCCTGATTCTCCTTGAGGAACGCTGCAAGCGCTTGCCGAGTGACGGGACTTGCGAGGGTCCCGATCCTTGTTGTCTGGTCAGGTACGGAGTCGTTTAGAGGTATCTCCTCAAGCCTCTCGGCCGGCTCTGTCGCGTTCCGGTACTCTTCTATGTTCATGGTTTGGAGGTGATCGTCCATTTCCATCATGGCCACATAGCACTCTCGTGCGGCAATCTGGTTTCCACGTAGCTCTCCGACTCCATATTCTGTTGGGAACTTAATCATTAAATGATAAGTTGAAGTTGCCGCCTTCCATGCGTTGAGGGTGGGCCGTCCTATGATGGCATTATAGGCGGACGAATGGTCAACCACGAGGAACGTTACCTCCTTCGTGATTTGTTGGGGGTAGTCGCCTGCTGTTACGGCCAACGTGACCGCGTCTAACGGAAACACCTTTGCACCCCCAAAACCGACAAGTGGAGCGTTCGTTGGGACCAATTGTTCCTTGTTGATTTTCATCTGCTGGTACGCCGGGGAGTATAAGATGTCTGCCAAGCTGCCATTATCGACCAATACCCGATGCAAGTTGTAGTCCCTGACCTATAGGCTGACGACAAGCACGCGTCGTATGGGTGGTGGATACGTCGCGCGCCTTCTTCCAAGAACTCGATCACGGGGCTTTTAGTTTGGGCTACGTTTCGCACTAGGCCCGCCACTTGGACGTTTTGGACCGTTCGGAGGCACATCTTTCAAGCTCTTTTTGATGGTCTGGTAGCCATCCCTCCTACGATCATTCGTATATCACCAATGGGAGGCCTGGGACGATCATGGCCTCGCGGGGGAGGGTGCTCCTGAGGCGCTAGGTCTGCTCTTTCCTTGCTTACAAACTTCTGTAACTTCCCTTGTCTTATAAGAGCCTCGATTTGTTGCTTCAAGTCGTAGCAGTCGGCTGTGTCATGACTGTGATCTCGGTGGAAGCGGCAGTACTTGTCTCTGGAACGCTTATTAGGATCCCCCTTCAGTTTTCCAGGGAAGGTCAGAGCCCCTTCGTCCTTAATTTGCATTAGGACTTGATTTATTGGGGTGGTCAGCAGGGTGAAGCTCGTGAATCTCCCTCCCGGAGGCTTAGATCGTCTTTCGTCTCTTCGATCCCCTGTTCTGGGTCTTTTCTTCCTTGGTCTGATCGGGCGTCTTCCTGCCTCTCCCTTTTTCTTGGCTTCTCTTCTCGGGCCTGCAATGCATCCTCGGCATTCATATACTTGGTAGCCCTGTAGAGTACTTTTGACATGGTCTTTGGGTCGTTTTTGTATAAGAAGAACAAAAACTTGCCTTTTCGTAACCCGTTCGTGAATGCTGCTACGAGTATTTTATCGTCAGCCTCGTCGACCAATAGTGCTTCCTTATTAAAACGCGTTATGTAGGATCGCAACGTCTCGTCCTCTCTTTGCTTAATACTCATCAGGCATGCCGTAGACTTCTTATACCGGTGTCCCCCAATAAAGTGTGTAGTAAATTGAGCGCTTAGCTCCTTGAAGGTGCTGATAGAGTTGGGCGTCAGCCGGCTGAACCATACCCTTGCGGGGCCTTTGAGCGTTGTGGGGAAGGCCCTGCACATAATCTCATCTGCTACCCCCTGAAGATGCATCAGGGTTTTGAAAGTCTCTAGGTGGTCCAGAGGATCCTTCACCCCGTCATAGCTATCTATATTTGGCATGCGAAACTTGTGGGGTAAGGGGAAGGAGTTTACGGCCACAGTGAAAGGCGAGTCGGTACGGTTAACTAGATCGTCGAGATCACTAGAGACTCTCCCCTTGAGGGCGTTCATCATGACTTCCATCTGTTCCCTCATTGCTTGCATCTCGTCGGCAATATGTGGGGGAGTCGCATCCATGAGGGATGGTGTGCTCACGTGCTGCCTCTCCGGCCTGCTTGGGGCGCAGCTTCCCTCAGGTTTTTCCTGGTTCCCCGTTGGAGCGCTAATTTCTTCTTGATCTTCTGGTTGGTCGTTACGTGCTGCATCCTTCTGGCGTAGTTGTTCTTCCAAGTCGAGGTTCCATTTGGTGAGACGCTCCACGGCGGCACTGAGAGTCCGAACTTGTCTCTCGAGGGCAGTCGTGGGTGGTTCCTCTTCCTGAATGTCATTAGTAGTTGCCATTGAGCGAGTGAGTACCATGCAACTCTTTAGTCCGGGAAACGATAGTGCGGCTTAATTGCTCCGAGGTTTCCCACAGACGACGCCAACTGATGATGCCGAAAATCTCACCAGTGAGTTGCACGATGCTTGTACGCTCGAAACAACACCTGCACAACAAAAAAGGATATGACCTCACAGAGAGCACCGGTGTGGTGCCGGCCAAATACCCTCTGAAGGTCAAGTTAGAATTTCTTTCAACTCTAGAGTGCTAGAGAGGGGTTAATTATGCGTACCTTGATTTGTGAGGGTATTGGAGTTTTTATAGTAGTTGAGGATTGACCTTTTTCCTTGGAGCGGAAGTCTTTTCCTTATAGGGATCCTCATAAGCGTAGATTGCGGGATCCTTTCCTTATAGGACCCTGATACTGGGCGTGGAATACAAGCAACTTCCTATGCGTGGTGGCCAAGTCTTAACTTTTACAGAGCCGTCAGCCTTGAAACCGTTAGCCTTCTTTCTTCCCTTCAGCCAAGTTGGTGTCAGCTTCTCGCTATACGAGTATCCAAGGAGATTTGAGTAACCGTCGGCTAGAACTGGAGCCTTCAGCCTCAACTTATCTTAATCCCGTCAGTATGACTCCGTCAGTTATCCGTGCTTGACCCATCAGCCAAGGCTGGAGCTGACGGGTTAAGCTCATGACCTGCAATGATAATTCTTCTACATCATCAATTATGGATCAAAATAAAAACTAGTTACAACTTGTCACTTAACCTCTATTATGAAATAATTGTAAAAATAATGTGAAAGTAGCATTATAATGATTATATTCAAGTTTATTTTAGTTGGATTTAAACAAAATTTAGGGGTAAGGGTGTTCAAATATTTATTTTAGGAGAGTCAAAACAATTTTTTTTTTTTAAATGTATATATATATATATATATATATTGCCAGGTCAGGGGGTTCATTTAAACCCCCTGCCCAGCACGTAACGCTGCCTCTGGATGATATGAATGTGTTGTGTTATATAGAAATCTATATATCAGTATATAATATATATATATATATATATATATATATATATATATATTTTTTTTTTGAGAATCAATATATCAGTATATAATATAAAAACAAAATGTTTGACTTTTTGTTGACCATTCCTTATTACGCCACGTGGCTATATAAAGTTATGTCACATATACATTATAAAACACAGAACAATTATACTTTTTCTTTTACTCGTTAAGTTTCAGTATCTACCCATCGTTTCGCATAAGATGTATACATTAAAACAAAAAAACTATCATTGAGAAGAAAAACATTGGTAAGGAATAACAAAGAAAATGCAAAATTTGATAAGAATAGCATTCGTAAGGCATATAAAAAAATCATCCAGTATTATTGTTGTTACTTTTGGTATGGCTTGATTCTTGGATCTTTTCACTATTCAACCAAAAAACCAACTTACAAATAGTAATTTTTGAGAAGACCTACAGGTTTCTTGTATTTCTAAGAAAGATGAAATAGAAGAAGTTACCAAATGAAGAAATTGTTCAGTACTATTGTTGCTACCATTGGTGTGGATTGATTCCTGGACTTTTAACTATTTAAAAAAAAAAAAAAAAAAAACGACTTAGAAATAGTAATTTTAGAGAAAACCCACAAGTGTTTTGTGTTTTTAGGAAAGATGAAAGAGAAAGAAGTTGAGAAGAAGTTATCAAATGAATATGAACCACTATTTATACCCAGAGGATTATAACCCTTCAGCAAACACATTTTAATTCAATAGGCACATTTTCAGTCAATAGGTACATTTTCATTCAATAGTTACATTTTTAGTCAATAGGCATATTTTCATTTAATAGACATATTTTTGTTCAATAGACGCATTTTTGGTCAATAGACACTTTTTCATTCAATAGACACATTTTCGGCCAATAAGCACATTTTTGTTCAATATCACCTTTTGGTATATTTAATTTAAATAGTTATGACCTATTAATAGGTATCTTTTGGTATATATATTACAACTTTATCTTGTATATATTTATATATATAACACAAACTAAACTAGAGACGAAACATTATGTCTCATATTCCTTCCTACAAATGACTAATAAATAAAACAATATTATTTTTTTTCCTAAAACTCATCCAGTAGCTATTCCTTCGCGTTGCATGGATTATTAACTAGTATATCTAAAAACTGAAATTGACATTTGTTGTTGCTACGTTTCTATTGAACCACATCAGCGGCCACATCATCCACTTTCTTACAACTCTTTCTCTCTTTCTCTTTTTAATTCTTTCTCTTCTTATTAATTTTCTTAACTTATTGTAACATTTTTTTTGAAAGCTTCTCCCTTCCTTTTATAATTTCATCTCCCCACTACTAATTACCATAACTGCACTCTTTCTCTATCATTTTATCTTCCTTTATTTTTTGCACTTCTTATTTTTATCCTCTTACTTTAAATTTTCAATTCTCTCTCTTATTTTAAGCATAGTTTTCCCACACACAAAAATTTATGTCTATCTCTTTCTCTTAATTTTTTTTTTTTCATTTTATGGTGGATTTTTTACTTTTCACGCATCTCTACTTTATGTCGATGAATTTTTGTTTTCTTTAGAACTCTAATTCAGGTTGATGTGACTTTGTTTTGTATTTTTAAGTTGTTATCTTTTTCTTTCCTTTGATTTCATAGTTGTCAACCTATTGCATGATAAAGATAGAATATAATATTATTCTATTATATAGCATAACTTGAATAATTTGGTATTTATTACTATATATTTTATTTTTACTATTTTTATTCTCACCTTATTTTTCATAAATTGTTTGTTCTCTCTCTCTCTCTCTCTCTCTCTCTCTCTCTCTCGATTTTTTATTTTTTCTTGCAATTCCACTTTAAGTTGATGAATCATTGTGCTTTTTTAAAATCTATTTTGGGTTAATACGTTTTAATATTGTATTTTTTTAGTTTTCCATCAAAAGTAGACTCTATCTCTCTTATATTTTTTGTTTAATTTTTATTTGAGTTAACACTTAGTTATTTTAGAAGTGAGAATTTGAATTTGTATAAAATAAATTTAAAAAAATATTGGCTATATACATTTGAATGTGTCTATCAATTATTTGAGCAATATTAAGTGCAATTTTGTTATGATTTTTATTATCGTAATAATCTCCTTTAAGAAAATAAGGAATTTGAATGATTTATTCAAAATTTAAAAAGTTTAATTGCACAATATATATATATATATATATATATATATAGAAAAACATATATAGCGCATTATAACATAATTTTGGAAAATATGGACCATCCATAAAGGAATAATATCAATCAAACACACCCAAAATAATAGAATGATATTTTGGTAAAGATAGAAAGATGAAATAATTTTAAAATTATTTAACTTTTTGGGAGAACAAAAAATTATCTTCAAAAAATTTTAGATAACAAATTATATATTATACCACAATTACAAAATGATTATCTATTCCCACACATCGCATGATTCTATGACTAATTAAATTAATTTATAAGTTTTATCCTAGTCATCCATTTAAGGCAATGTCGAGGATTTCAGGAATCTTTGCATGGATGAAACATTGGGCTTCATATTATATGTGATTATGATTAATTAGTACAATTACTACAAATTTTACTCTTTACAAAATTATTATAAATTTTACTACAAAAACTTTACAAACTTATAATCATTGATCACAAAAAATGTAATTCAAACATTTATTTATTATATTATTGATATATATTAATCACATTCATTGCAGCGTCTCTATGTAAATCGTATGTAATAAAATTTTTAGTCGTTTCTATAAAAATTACTTCTAATTCTAGGATCAAATTCATCAACTTCAAGTGAAATTTAATAGATTTGGAAATTCCTCTTTCAAATTCAAGAGGACTTTTAGATGATGAGAAATTGACAAACACAACAGCAATAACTTAATTAACCCCCCCCACCCCCCCCCCCCCCCCCCAAAAAAAAGGAGGACTCAATAACTAAAGAATTGATGAAACTTACTAGCATCAAAGGAAATGGTTGCATCAAATTGAAGAACACAATACAAAGTCAATAAAAATATTGTATTTTGTGTCTTTTTTCATGAGAAGCAGTTCCTATTATGGGCAAAAATAGTAGTTATTTTCAGCTAATAACTACCCCCATGAAGTAAGGAAGTAGTTCCTTATATTTTCCTCTTGAGTGACAAGTGTCTTCAAGTCGTATATGCAATTGGCAGGTGACATAAATCATGGCATAATTTGTCAAAACATATATGGTGTGGCTACCAAACTAACCCATGACATGGTCGACAACTTATGTCATCATCTTTAGAATTACAAGTGGTTTTATGCCAATTATATGCTCCCATCGATATTATTATTGATATTTATTTTTAATGATATAATTAGCAGTGTATATTTTTAAATCCCTGTTAAAATACCAATTAACCAATTTTAAGGCCAAGTTGCTAATGCAACAATCACTAATATCAAGCAAGATAAGCACAATGGAATAAAATAATACATTAAAATACGGTGACCTAGAGAAAACCAATGGAATAGAAATTCCACAGCAACAACCCTGCAGGGATTTAACCTATCAATTCCAAGATAAAACAAATCCACTAATTGATTAGAAATTTTATAGTACTAAATAACCCTATTTCTAGTAAAACTTACTAACATTACCTAAAGCAACTCCAAGTCCATGAAGTTCCTCAATTAGCAAAATTTTTTGAATGTGAACCTCCAGTCCACGACTTCAAGTACCTACTTGAACATTTTGATTCCCGTAACTATGTAAACTTGATGCAGCAACAAATTCAACAACACAGATCTTCAATTTCTTCAAAGAATATTAACAATGGAAGCTTTAAGAGAGCTTGGGTAGAAACCACTAGATACAAAATAGGTGGCACTTCTCTTTCTTTAATCAAGTCTTGTGGACTTTCATTTCTTTTCTTTTTTTTTTTTTTTTTTTTTTTTTTGATAAAATGGAGTCTCATTTATAACTTGGCATTAGTGTAACCACATAAGTATTGTTGCTGATCTTCTTAGTAATCTAAAATGGCCCATACTTCTTGTCCTTCAATTTGTTGTAGGTACCAACAGGAAATCTCTCCTTTCTAAGATATACCAGCGCTAAATCCCCAATATTGAAGATCTTCTCATGCCTTTGCTTATCAGCAGCTTTCTTGTACTTGGCATTTGTAGCCTCAAGTTTCTGCCTTACCTCTTCTTGCATGGCCTAAATACGCTTAGCCATATTCTCGGCTACTTGACTCACTCTTGGAAGCTC
Source organism: Quercus variabilis (assembly GCA_030445155.1). Classification (NCBI taxonomy): domain Eukaryota; kingdom Viridiplantae; phylum Streptophyta; class Magnoliopsida; order Fagales; family Fagaceae; genus Quercus; species Quercus variabilis. The sequence goes on along the minus strand of CP129453.1, from coordinate 42,891,948 downwards.
AAGTAAAGGTACCAAGTCCAAAGCGTGTTTTGGGGGCACGTAGTAGACAATGGCAAATGGAGACTTACCAGTTCTTCTACTGACTGAGCTGTTGTAAGCAAACTTTACAAGGGACAATGCAAGATCCCATCGCTTTGGCTTCTCACCTGAGATATATCAAATCAGATTCCCCAAAGTGCAATTAAACACTTCTGTCTAGCCATCAGTCTGAGGATGACTGGTGTTGCTATAATTCAAGGAAGTGTCAAAACGCTTCCACAAAGTCTGCTAGAAGTGACTAATGAACTTGGTATCCCTGTCAAAGGTGATGGACTTTTGCAGTCCATGCAAACACACAACTTCTTTAAAGAACAAATTAGCCACTCAAGTAGGATCTAAAGTCTTCTTGCATGCTATGAAATGGGACATGTTCGAGTACCTGTCAACCATAACAAAAATAGAATACATACCTCACTGGGTTCGAGGAAGACCTAGTATAAAGTCCACAGACAAATCCTCCTATGGTGCTTGTGCAACTGGCAAAGGCATGTATAAACTTGTATTCTGGGATTGACCCTTAGCAGTTTGGCAAATTGGACACTTCCTCACATGGTTGCCAACATCCCTCTTAAGTTGTGGCTAATAATACCTCTCCTCCACCAGTGCTATAGTCTTATTTCTGCCCATATGTCCATCCAAACCTCCACCATGTAGCTCTCTAATAATTTGCTCCCTTAATGAACTTTTAGGGATGCATAATTGATTACCCCGAAAGAGGAAACCATCCTTGATGTACATACTATTGACAGCAGTATGAGTTTGTTGACACTTACCCCAAATATCACCAAAATCCTCATCATTCTCATAAAGCTCCTTGAGGCAATCAAACCCTACAACCTTAGTATGTAGGGTGGTCAACAAAGATGCTCGAAGCTAAGTGCATCAGCCACCTTATTAGTGACGCCAAACTTGTGCCTCAATGTGAAATGGAAGCGCTATATGAGGGTGATGCAACAAATCACAAGTGCACATGGTACCCTTTTGACTTATGAATTATAAAATATACAAATTCAAACTCATAGTTAACTCAGTCTTTGCCAAATTCCAAAGGATTCTCCTCTTCCTGTCTCTGCACAAACGATATGATGATTAACTGCACAAATGAATTCATGTACATCATCAAAAAGAGAAAGAGGGAGCAATTAAGACAAATTGCACTATAGTTTCCTCTTAGGCTCTTAGCAAAACCTATAACAAATTAAGCTAGAATTTAATCAAAATAGTTCTATCCCATATGAGTTTTAGTCTGTTGCGGATACAAGCTAATCATATAACGTGAATGCACATCCTCCGTCTCATTGTTTTTGTCCCAATTCATGTACCACAAGTGAAGTTATGACATGAGTCTCTTTATTTTGTATTACTTTTTAATTCTAAACACTGCTAGCTAACATCTCTCTTATTGACTAACTAAACTTAACTTCTTCTTCTTTTAGAAAAATTATAACTTCATTAAGAAGAAGATAAATTCAGTACATCATGAGCAATAACTGACTCAATTAGCAATGGATTTTCCACTATCCATGTTACATAATTATCAATATTATCTATTTCTTTGGCAAACTTTGCCAGAAGATGTGCAGGTTTATTACCTTGACACTTCACATGAAATACTTGAACCGATCTAAAATCTCGAAGTTTGTATGCAATACCAGTCAGAACATTTGAGACAATTGTAGGAGAAGTACATAATTCGAGGAAAGTGTCAACTACAATCTTAGAATCACTTTCAACTACCACATCCCTTATACTGGTATACCATGCAAATGACACTCCAATTTGCATAGCTTTCATCTTAATCTTCAGCAGACCCAAAGGTTGAAGAATTTTCTTGCTCATTGCTGCTGCAACCCTTCCTTCATGATCACGAATCACCACCCCAACCCCAGACCCTCGAATATGACTAAAAACTGCGCCATCCACATTTACTTTGTAATTTGGGGCATTGGTAATGTCCATGAATCAGTCATCTCCATCCTCATTGAAGCAATAACATGGTTTGCTCCCTAAAATTTAGCAAGCAAAGTCTAAGCTTTCTGCACCACCATTGTTGTCGATTGATGAACACTCCCATGTCGGACTGCATTCCTATTGAACCACATGCACCAAGCTACCATAAAAATCATCTCCAGAGTGTCATCTCCAACATGTTAGACAAAAATCAAATACCATACCAGATCCACAAATTCTTGATAATGGATTCCTTATGTCTTAAACACAATACCGGATAAACTCCATACTTCCTGTGCTTTCCCACACTCCGGTTACACATGGTCACTAAATTCTTCCCCTAGACCGTAAGCTTCACACCAAGCTTCATCAATGACCTATCACTGAGGCAGATTCATTTTTGTAGGGAGAATATTACGACAAACTCTCCAAGTGAAAGACTTAATTATATTTGGGAGATTCAAGCCCCAAGTGAAAGACTTAAACATATTCTCCAAAATGTTTTGTGTGTATTAGCATTGGAGGACCCCGCCATACTCTCCACTAGAAATTCAATCACTAAAAGCTTGTACGCACTTCGAATTGTAAACCGTCCCTTTGGAGTATAAGCCCACACTAGCCTGTTATGTGGAAGACAACTACTTAAAGGAATGCTAAGGATTGAAAGGGCATCTGCTGGAATAAAAATTCAACACACTAGCTTTTCACGCCATGCACTTGTCTGGGGATCAATGAGTACACTCATTGTAGACTGAGTGGGGATGGTGCTTGGCTAGGATAACACTTGTAAATAAGACAAATCATTAAGCCATTTATTAGTCCAAATACCAATTGATTTCCCATCATCCACCTGCCATTTACACCCTTTTTTGACAATATTCAATGCCGCAATAATGCTTCGCCATGCAAAAGATGGTCAAGAGCCCAGTTTAGCCCCAAGAAAGTCACTATTTGGAAAATACCTCGCCTTTAAAACTCTATGGACCAGAGATGATGTATTTGTTTGAAGCCTCCACCCTTGTTTGGCTAAAAGTGCAAGATTAAAAACTTTAAGATCTCGAAAGCCTAAGCCACCCTCCTCTTTTGGAGTAAAAAATTTGTCCCAACTAAGCCATTCCATCTTAGTTTTTTCATTAGTTTACCCCCACCAAAATTTTCAGACCATGCTTTTCATCTCATCGCATAAAGTATTTGGTAATTTAAAGGCACTCATAGTGTACGTTGGTATTGCTTATGCAACTACCTTAATAAGAATCTCTTTTCCAGCCTATGAAAGCATTTTTTCCTTTCATCATGCTAATCTATTATCCAACCTCTCCTTTAGATTTCGAAAAGTATTGCATTTAGACTTACCCACCAAGGATGGCAATCCCAAATATGTCTCGTGTTGCATAATAACTTCAGCACCAAAGTGGAATTTTATATCATCCTAAATGTCCTGTGGTATATTACTGCTAAAAAACAAAGAAGTCTTATCCCTATTTAGTTGCTGGCCAGACATGTGCTCATAAATTTCTAGAATATTCTTTAAGCTAGTGCAATCTTCCCTCATGGCTCGGCAAAAAATAAGACTATTATCTACAAAAAAACAAGTGTGATATTGCTGGCTGTCTCGAGCATGCTGCTACACCTTTCAATAAACCATCCTCAAATTTTGTTAAAAGAGTGGATAAACCCTCTGCACAAATCAAAAATAAGTAGGGTGAGATGGGGTCCCTTTGGTGCAAACCCCGTGTAAGGGGTAATATGGCCACGAGATTTCCCATTAATTCTAATAGAATAGGACCCAGAGTGTACACAACTCATCATAAGATTGATCCACTGCACATGAAAACCCATCTTAAGCATAATTTTCTCCAAACAACCCCATTCAACCCGATCATAAACCTTACTCATATCAAGTTTCACCGCCATCTCTCCAACCTTCCCTAACTTCTTTTGATTGATATGATGCATTGTTTCAAAAGCAACTAGTACATTATCACTAATAAGACGTTCAGACATAAAAGCACTTTGATTCTTACTAATAATATGTGGAAATAGTTGTTTTAACCTGTTAGCCAGAACTTTAGAGGCTAATTTGGAGACAACATTACTAAGGCTAATGGGCCTAAATTGGGTGATCTTTGTGGGGGTTTTTAATTTTAGGAGAGAGCACCACAAGTGTTTCATTGAAATTAGGAAGGCTAAACCACGATTCAAAAAATCCAAGACAATTTTAGTGACATAATTACCAACTAAAGACCAATAATGTTGATAAAACAAAGGGGGCATACTGTCAAGTCTTGAAGCTTTTTTAGGATGCATTTGTTTCAAAGCCTTAATCACCTCAGCTACCTAGAAATCTTGAGTTAAACCAGTATTCATGACATCGGTCACCATGGGCTTGATAGCATTTACTACCAGTGAGGCTTCTGATGGACCATTGGAAAGATGTTAGTAAAGTAATCCACCACAATGCTTTCAACTCTTTGATCATCCTCTTGCTAGACAACCTCTACATCGCATAGACCCAAAATCGAGTTACGTTGGTGCTGATGTGAAGCCTTTGCATGAAAAAAACTAGTATTTTGATCCCCATCCACAAGCCACATGTTTCTAGATCGTTGATTCCACATTACTGTTTCCATATCCAACCACCCATTTAGTGCATGCCAAACCTCTTCTATTTCCCCATTCATAGTGTCTCCATTCTGTAGTTCTAATCATTGTAGCCATTTTTGTAGCTCAACTACCTTCCTTCCAACATGGCCAAATTCCAACTTATTCCAAGGAACAAGTCTGTTTCAACAACTCTCCATGCAATCTCAAACTGACAACCACTTAACTTAAATAAGCTATCATGCCAAGCTTCCTAGACCTAGGATCTTGGAGCCACATTGTCCCAAAGCGAAATAACTCCCCCCCCCCCCCCCCCCTCCTCTTTCAAGTTTGTTTTCTCTCCTAAGGAAAACATAAAACAAGTAAAGAATGGTCAAAAGGAGACAAGGAATTATGGTGTAGTTTAGTGCCCAAGAACTATGCTATCCATTCATTATTTGCTAGTGCACGATCCAACTGAACTCGTATTCTCCCTTCCTCCCCATTATTTTTTGAACAAGTAAATAGTGAACCCACAAAACCCAAATCATGGAAAGCACACACATTTATGACCATTCTGAATTTGTCCATCTGTCTAGCCGGCCTAAGATTCCCCCTTTTTTTCTCATTACTATTGGTTATCACATTGAAATCTCCAATGCAAAGCCATGGATGCTAATTATGTGTTCCAAAAGATTCAAGAATCAACCAAGTCTCCTCTCTTTTGCTTATGTCAAGCTGACCATAGAAGTCTGTTAGCCTCCAGACCTCCCCCATGTTGTCATAATCTATGTAAGCATCAATGTACCACCATGAAAGTCTCCTAACCTCCACCTTTGATTCGGGTTTCCATAAAAGAGTCAACCCCCCACTTTGTCCATCACTTGATACTACTAACCCTTGAGTATAACCCAACTCATGCTTTAAAAAATTCATCATTTCCTATGGTAATTTTGTCTCCATAAGGAAGATGACCTTGGGAGCTTCATCTTGTGGCACACATTTAAGGGCATGAACTGTTTGGTGGTTCCCATGCCCCTAGCAATTCCAGCTTAGGATACTCATTGAACTCGGCGTTGCTACTTAGCAACCACCACCGATCCTAAGTGTTGGGCCATAAGCTTGCCCAAAGCTTTTGTTTCTAGCTTCAATTTTTGCTACATTTTCACAATATTTTCCTTATCCACCTCCATTACCCTCTCCTTATCCACTTTTCTTTTCTTTATCAGAAATTCAACCTCTGTATCCATTGTATCATTTTTTTTTTTTTCTTTGAGTTGAGTCTAGTCTCTTCCACTTACCATGTTGCTAGGCTGAATTGGGCAGGGATGTATTAGAGTCTAAACCCTTAATTTCCTGGGGTCCCACACCCTCCATACCATTCAAAACATCCACATCTGCATGTTGTACTACCGTAGTTGAAACTTCCAATCCAGAACTAGTCTCCTTTATCTGATCCTCTGTCCTTGCTTGGAAATTAAAAACACCCTTAACTGCATTACACTCCTCATCAGACCTGGCTGGTTGATCCACATAATCCCTATCCATATCTCTCATATTCGTGTGCCCCTCTTCTTGGTCTATGTCCCCATCCAAGCCTATAGTACTATTTTGCGAAAACTTACCAATTTCCCTATCAATACTCTCTAAATGTGCACCAAACATCTCTAGATTAGCAAGAATTTCTTTTGCGGAGTTTGACAACTGACAATCAAAATTTCCATGAACCTAGGTTGGTTGAACTTCACCGTGTCCATTACTCTCCTCCCGCTCCATACTTTCTCCAGTGATGACTTCCAAGAAGCGAGCCATCAGCCGCTGCTCTTGTTGCGCCGCTGTCATAGCAAATGGACACTAGGTCGACTTATTTTGCACAACATAGGATACTTGAAACCGCTCTGTGGTAGCCCATAGCCAAGCTCCATACTGCTGATCCTCCTTCAAAGTTCCTTGGCTGCTTACCCACATCCTACAATCCTTTTCATCATGGTTTATAACACCACACCAGTAGCAAAAATTTGACATACGCTCATATTTAAAGGATATCCACTATGTCTGAGAGTCCCTCACGTTCACTAGATGTCCCCGACACAAAGGTTGGCTAATGTCGATATTAACTCGCACACGCATGCAACGCCCTCGGCAATCCCCCTTAACCGATTCCTCAACACTCTCAATCCTACCCAGCGTGCTTGCAGTGGCCACAGTGTTTTATTTTGTCATCCGTCTTAGTTGTAGGCCATGTATCTGCACCCAAAAATATGCAGTGTTGAACTTCGCATCCTCCACCGTTGCAGCTTCATCTGTGCAAAACAGACCAATCAAATATTTATCGAAGGACCAAGGTCCTTGCATTAGAATCCGTTTAGGGTCATCTTCATCATCAAAAATCAACATAGCAGTATTGTTTCCAAGGTCACGACATCAAAATTTCCTCCATCCCTCCACATACTCTTCAAGGTCTTGATAGTAGCTTCCAAATTAATTCTTCTCTTCATAAAAAACTTAGCGACAAGAACCCTACTATTTCCGACTTCGTTATCGGAAAGACTGACAGTAGTGCTCTCCTTGGTATTGAGTGAAAGATTTGCCCATTGACCTGTGAGATCTTCCATCGCAGAGACTAGATGGCAGAGAAGCAAGACCGGCAGAGAAGCAAGACTAATAGAGTAGAAAGAAGAAAAAGAAAAAGAAAAAAATTCCACCACGGAGTGGAAAGAGGTGCCTATGCAAGGATAGGCAATGGTGTGCCTAGAGAAAACCTAGAACAAGAAAAAAGTGGTTATGATGACAATTATTTAAAAAAGGGAAAAGAGCTGATGCAATATCGGTTGTGAATTTTTATTGAACTGAACTTTACTTTGCGAAAGAAGCATGAAAACTAAAACACGAGTTGACATATTCAACGAACCAAAATAACGTTAACGGTAAGAAGTTCATTTAGTCAAAAAGAGAGATGTTAGCCAGTAGTGTTAAGAATAAAAAAAATAAAGAGATGCGTGCTATAACTTCACTAGTGGTACATGAATTAGAACAGGATCAATAGGACATAGGATCTTTACAGTGGGCTAAAGTTGTGTGAGCTTTGCTTCGCTAGAGAAAGTCCAGTCACTTTGGTGAGCCTATTCAGTGTTGACCCAGTGACGTTCAAATCCGGTCTACCTGCTTTGTTCTAAGGGCAATGTTAGAAACTTAGAATTGATCCACATGGTGCTTGTGGTTAGTAAGAAGACCAGTGAAAAGAACCGGCTGCCTTTCAAACTTTGAAGTTCAAGTTGGTATTTTCTAAGAGAAAATAAGGAGTACAAAAAATTTGACATAAATTAATGCCATAGATTGTTAGAAGTCAATAAAAAAATAATAATATAAATGATGAATTTAAATAAAATCCAGTAAAATCTTGCCAACTTAATCAATATATATATTAAAAAAAAAATTGTCAATTTTTTTGTAGCATTACTTAGATAGTGGATGTTTTACTCATAAAGTTTGCAGATTCTACTGAGCATTTATGCGTGACACATCACAAATATGAATTAGAAATTTATAGTTTGTCAAAAAGTAATATGAATAGAATTTTATAATTTGTCAAAACAATATAAATAGGACTTCATAACTGGCCACCAATAAATTAATCTTTGTTTTCTTTTGTTACATGCAAAATGTGTAAAGTGTAATTGTTATCAAATTTCTTTTTATTTATTCGAGGAGAAGTACTTTAGTAGAAATTTAGCCTTGAAGGGAGCAAATTCATCCCGTGTTTACACGCTTAAAAAAACCTAAAAAATCAAAGTCAAGAGTAAAGACATTCAAGAATAACTTTCGCCACATTATCAACCAAATAGCAGCAAAGGTTCTCATATATTTGACAAGGCTTGTGGTTGGGAATGTTGTGCCCATTTAAGTTATTGGGCTTATTTTTTGGGCCAAGAAGATTAGTTTTAGCCCATTTCTGGCGCACACTTATATATTTCTTGGGCCAAGCAAAATTATTTCTTGGATTAAGTCATCTGGTCTTAGGGGTGGCAATTTTTACCCATATCCATGAACCCACCCATTACCCACCTTATTTGGATAAGTCTTAACCCAACTCATTTGAATATTTGGGTTAAATGGGTAAAGACTCATTTAGTTATTTAATTAAATAGGTTTAAATGGATAAATCCACTAATACCCACTAAACCCATCTAAAATTTAAATTAACAACATAAAATCTAAATTTCTAAGAAATGATTAAAATACTCTTGAAACCTAATAAATGACCAAAATACTCCTAAAATCCAAAAAATTACCAAAAAACCTCCAAAACCCAAAAAATGACCAAAATACCCCAAACAAACACTATAGTGGCGTTTTTTTAGTGCCTATAGCAACGTTTACAGAAAACGCCACTAAAAAAAAGGCCACTATAGTGTTTGTTTTCCAGCCCAAAGTCAATTTTGCCAAAGTCGATTTTAAAAAACAGTCTAACTTAGTAAATAATTTTGAACTCATGCCACGTGCCTAATTTTTTTGGAAAAATATACTGTTTGGTAAATTTTGCCCTAAGCAGCCACTCAAATGTACCATGTCAATGAAGAGAAGATATTTTTTATTTTGAAGATAAACGGCAGAGGATAATTTTTATAGTTGATTCAACATACATGATCAAATATATCTGTTTACACCATATTTGGACCTACCTAAGTGGAGTCAAACGTGGCAACTACTTTAATAAAAACAAATTTTCTCCTAATCTTTTGAATTTGAAGTTTAAAATTTGTTTTTCTCAAAAAAAAAAAAAGATTTAAAAAAAAGAAAAAAAAAAAAACCCATTTGGTCAGTATATGAACTCGTTAGCTGGTTAGAAAGAAGAGCGTATAGTTTAACGAAATGGAAGAAGTGAAGCTATTGGGAGCTTGGCCTATTGTTTAATGTTTGTTGATGTCTATTTTTTATCAAAAAAAAAAAAAAAAAGGCCAAACAATAGGGAATCCCAATAGAAAGTGAAAAATGAATATAGTAAAAAATTGGTAACGGTAGGAACAAAAAGCTGAAAAGGCCCAAAGAAAAAAGAAAAGAAAAGAGAAAGAGATAACGCCCAACAGGCTGAGCCAGCAGAAAGTAGTCACAGGCAGACCCATGGGCCCAAGAAGAGGCAAAAGTGGGGCAAGCCCAATAAGCCCATTCCATCTCCCATAAAAGATAAACGTGGGCAGAAAGAATGCAAGCCGCAAAACAAGACAAGGCCTTACATCAGCGGCAGAAATGGAGTGGGAAAAAAAGAAGACAAAATAGGAAGTAATGGGACAACCACATTTTGGCCGGAGCACCACCAACTTGTACCCAATCAATGCAAGAGAGATGAGCCCATGGTCAAAAGATTTGCAAAGGCTGTTGTTTGGGGGGGGGGGGGGGGGGGGGTTGTCTATTCCTAGTATCTAGCCAATGCCTCTTTTGAGGGTGCTCTGCTGAGAAGGCATCTTTGCTTAAAATAGGTAGTAAGTGGCTAGGATCACTTGATGCATGCCATAGAGATAGGTAGAGAGAAACTCAATATTTTGCCTATCAGAATGAGAGAGATAGACCTGCAGCAAAACCAAACAGATAAGATTTGTCGTGAAATAAGTAGTGGAAGAGAGAGAAAGCATTGAGCATGTCAAGGTGAAGTGGAGGCCGAACAACTATTGCGCTAGTGGGCAACTTTAAAAGGGTGCTCACAGAAAACAAAAACAGTTGGTGAGCAATAAGGGTAAAATAGAGAAATTCCACAGGCTGAAACCAATATAAATATGAACAATAGCCATAAATGGAATGAGGGATAGTGACTAAGGCAAGAAACAGAGAGAATTGAAAGAGAAATAAGTAAGAAAAGAGAAAGAATGAAACAAAAGAAAAGAGAGTGAACACAACAGAAAAAGCATGCACCAATAAACCATCTTTTGCCTCCCTCTTACAACAATCCCACTCTTTGAAATCCCAACAAAGCAATGAGTAGCCATCCAGGCCCGTTCCCCAAAATGCATAACTTTGATGGCTTAGCCTAATAACAAGTTTATCCAAGCTAGGGTTTGAGCTTTCTCTGGTTCACTTCTAGCGAAAGAACTTATTATTTTACATTCTACTATATTATTTTGCATTCTATAGTGTCATTATACATTCTACCATATCATCTTATATTCTGCTATATTAGTTACGCTGATTACGTCCTATTGTAACTAATCTTCCCGCTAGATATTTGCTCTGAAAACTATAAAGATATACTAACATTCCTGGACTAATATGCATATATTTGTTAATGCTTGTTGTCTTTTTTTAGATGTTGAGCTTGTGCAAAAAGGCCCTTTAGCTAGGTCCTGCTAGAATAGTGGGTTAGACCCAACTCTCTGACCCACAGTAGAACAAGCCTCAACCTAGCAGAACGAGCCTTGGCCCATCAACATAAAGAGCACCTACAATGTTTACTGCTATAGGGTCACATGGGCATTAAAACTCAAGGTTGTGAAATATGAATATGTAGAGGAGGATCTTTCCAACAAGAGTGGTTTTCTTTTACAATTAGGGCTATCATTGGACTAGGAGGGCCATTGGCCCCCTCCCCCCAATTTTTTTTTAAAAATATTATTATATATGTGTACTAATTTTAGCAATTTTATTCTATAAAATTACGCTTTGTTTCCCTTAAACAATATCATTGATTTTTTTAAGAGTAAAATTATACTCACAAACATTTTTACAAACTGTTTTGGTAGCAAATTCTTACTGGTTCACATATGGGCCCACCACTCATATTATTTTTTTACTTACCAATAATCACTTATCACATTAGTAATTTATAAAAAAGTTTGTAACTCTAGTATTTTCCTCATTTTTATGGCTGTAAAAAAATTTTACACTTAAAATTTAAAACAAAATATACAAGTCCCAAAAAAATAGCTCAACAACAAAATTACCAATAGTAAAATTTAAAAAAAAAAAAAAAAAAAAAAAAAAAAAACTCAATTTACCAATTTTTTTCGAAAATAAACAGCCCTGCCCTTTAAAAAATTCTAAATAGAAATAATTTTGTTCTTACCCATGCAAAATAAAATAAAATAAAAATCTCAACAGTTAAGTAGTAGCAAAGTCAGAGGTTAAAACTAATGCTTATAGCCAACAGTAAAGCTGCCCCCTAACTCAAAGTTCTGACTTCATCCTTGTTTATAGTACAACCTAGTTCACAAGAAGGTTTTGGTGCTCGTTCATCGTGGAAAACCAATTGCTGAGACTAGTGTCATTCTTGAGTACATTGAGGAGGTCTGGCCACAAAATCCCTTGCTACCAGATGACCCTTTTGAGAATGCATTGGCTTGGTTTTGGACGAAGTTTGATGAGGACAAGGTAATGCATTTCTTTTTTCCTAGGAAAAAATAGCTTACATTTTAATGGCAAAAATGGCCAAAGTACCATGTTCGCCTGAAATAATTAGTGTTCTACCATTATTTCGGAAATATTTAGCAATTTACCACCTTTGTAAAACTTGTGTTCAAGAAACTCGAGTTTGAGATAAAACTTGAGTTCTAGGAACTTGATTTCCATAAAAATCTGCACCAATGGCATCGGTTGACCTGGAATTTCTTAATTAAAAGGCCACGTAAAACTTGAGTTTCATAAACTCAAATTCTTTGTAAATAAAACTCGAGCTCTATAAACTCGTGTTATATAGAAATTTTGAAGATAGAACTCAAGCTCTTTAAACTTAAGTTCTACATTAACCCTTCTGCATATAGTTTCTATTTTTGAGTCAACTGCCTTGGCAGATTGGTTGCAGGTGTCTGGCGACTAGCCTACCTGCAATAATTTATTAAGTCATTCTCTATTAATTATTTGCAATTTTTGTCTTTTTTTTAAACCTACCCTCTCTCTCTCGTGATTGCCATTCTCCTTGAGCATTACCCATAATCCAAACTGAAGTACTGAACCACAAGCTTTCAAGCTTCATTCATCAACTATATTGAAGGTAGTCTCTAACACTTTACACTTACTACAATCTTTATATACTGAATTTTTGGTCCTTCTTTTTTGATTGGACAACTATCTGTGGTGGGCCTTTTGTGATTTTGGGCTAGACTGCCTCCTGCTGCACTGGGTCCAAGTGTTCTGGATAAGAGTGTTGGGACCGATCTAATTGCAACTCACCTTGGTCCGTCTTGTGCACAAAGTATGCCCCGTTTGCCAAAACTTTGGTCACATGCCCATGATAGATGAAGTTGCTATAAAAGAGTTAAGGCAGATAAATGCAATAAAACAATGATAAAAGAAATACGTTATTGATAGGCAAAGCAAGTAAGAGATCCTTAACTAAAATATGGAAAAAGAACGATATGACAACAAGAAACACATCATAGGTGAAATTGCAAAGACAAGAGAAGAAACAATAGCAAATAAGCGATAAAATCAAAAAATGAAAAGGTCAGTTTGCCATATTCAGTTTTGTCACGGGACTAAGGCAAAGAAGGGAATCACTTCCTTAACGTGGGTAACTTCACAAGAGGATCCTGCCGTAGAAATTATCCACTTTGAGGGAATGGCCCTGAGTGGCTTGTGCCCAAACGAGTTCTTTATCCTGAACAGAGGGTAGGCTTTTAGAGAGAGAGATGGGATTAGCCTATTGGTGCATGCCTGCCATTCTACACTCTCTATTTCTCTTTTTTTTTCTTCGTTTTATTATCTTGATTCTTTCCCCCACTCCTTTCCTTTCTTCCTTAGTGCTTACTTGTGTAGTGTTATGGTTATGGTGGTGCTATGATTCTCTCTTAGTAGTTGCTACTGTTGTGATGATGTTACGGTACACAACAAGGACCTTTTATATACTGCTTGCCATGACTGGTTTTTACCATTTTAGCCTTTAACTACTTTTGTCTAGTTTAGGGTGTTCTTCCCGACCACCCATTAGTTTGTCAGCTGCCCAACCACCACCACTTACCTGTGCTAGCTATGCCACTCCCCATTTAATTTTAAGAATGTTAAAAAATACATGAGTAATTATAGAAGTTCAAATCCCTATAAAAAGCTCAAATCTCTTAAAACAGTACACCAAAATGAGAAATTTGATTGCTTTGTTCTACCCACGTACAAAGTTAAAAACAACCTCTAACTTTGTATAACTTATTTGTACCTTTAGTTAACAACCTTGACCTACTGTGCAGGGAGGACTTCCTCTTGCATGCTTTTGTGAGAAGAAACCTTTGTTTCCTGAAAACCAAAAAAGAAAGAAAATTTTGAAATAAAGAAAACACGGAAAACATATTGGAAGCAAAAGGTACTACTCACAATACCACTTGAGAATACACTTTGATCGTATATATAATTATTTAAGACATACATTTAGAGAAAGATTATTAATCAACCTCATGCAACTCATCTAAAAGTAAAGAAAATTAATCATACAAGAATACATATCTGACATCAAGATTAGACTCAACTTCTACTTAAAATTAAAACTTAAAACAATTCCTAGTCTCAAAACTTTTGGAATCTCATAATGGAAGATCAAAACCCAATTAAAGAAACAAATGGATTGTAGAGAACCAAATTTAAGGTACATAAACTATCCTACAGCTGTATTATGACTATTTGATAATCTTTTCAGATTTTTAATGAGGCTTCTAATTCTCTATTTTGTCAAATATGGGAATGATAGATAAGTTGAACAAAAAATATATTTTAGGTCATATGTTTGCTTAAGTTTCAAATTAATTTTTCAATCTCTCTATTAATTCACTTGTAGAAAGTTTTGTAGACAAACTTCGTAAACAAAACTGACAGAACATCATACAAAAATATAAAGGCAAGGCAAACAACGGTTTCTATAAATTTAATTAAATAAAACTGTATCTTACCAAAGTTCAATCTGCTTCTTGAAAGAAAGAAAAAAAAAATACTCTTTTTAATAAACAAACTTAAGTTGTCATTAAGACTCTTGCTACAACAATTTCTCTATATATTTTTTTTTCATATAAATAAAAAATATGTCACCTCCTTCTCTTATGCCACTTTGTTGATTACTAAAAATATTTGTTTTCTACCATAAAGCCATGTAAACAGAACTTATAAAAATAAATATGTTTAGATCCCACAAGGAGGAAAAGATAAAATTATACCTTCCAGATGCAAGCCTTGTCTTAAGAAATCTTTAAAATTAACCTTTCTTGAAGCTTCTAGCAAAGCTGAAACAGCAACGTAGAAAACATAAATAACCATAACTTCCATGTGTCAAAAAATTTGTTCAAGCATTGCAACACAACAATTGATTTAACAAAAAGGATTAAAGTTAATATATTACCTCAATTGTTTCAAAATGAAGCACAAGAATGCCCTAATTGGAAAAGCCATTCCTAAACTGGCATAGGCTTAAAACCATACATATTAATTCAATTGACATCTGTATGGTACAAAGTACGTCTTCTTAGATGAATTAATTAGTATCAATATGAGAAGCATATAGGTTCTGATCAATAAAATCTCTAAACATTTCTCCAAACCCTTCTTTGTTCTTAAAGGGAACAAATATGACAAAGAAATTGGACCCAAATAAAACAGGACACATAATTTTTTTAAATCAATTAAATTTTTTAATCAATTTTGATGCTGCATTACATGTCACTAAAACTATCAAAGTTCATATTTTAATGCATAACTTAATGGGAGACTAGGAGAAAGAGAAACAATAAAATTTGATAAAACAATACTTGCAGTTGTGTTAAGACATATATCGTTAATTGAAGCTATCCTCATTTGCTTTGCTCCAGAATTCATAGCCTTAATAATTGGGAATTGACATGCAAAAGCAAAATCTCCTTTAAATCTGGCATTTCTTCAACTCAAATATTTGAAGGGGAGATAATACATGCCTCTGACTTCCGAAAAAGGAGATCGTTAAAAAATTAAAATAGTTAGAGATTTATAGGAAATTCACCCGAGAAGGGTTAGGGGGGAAAATTCAAAAGGTAAAAAAATAATAAAATAATAAAAAGAAGGAAAAAATGAAACGCAATAAACAACATAAATTCAAAGAACAAAGAAAGAACATAAGTTTAGAGAAAAGCGAGCGTACCTCGAAGAACTATAACAAACCCACCACATTGGCAAACTGAGAAGATCAATGGTTGAAGTTGTGACTATTGATTAATCTTATGATTCTTGCAAATGGGCAATTGGATTTTATGGGTCGTTGGGGATAGAGACTAGAGAGAGAGAGAAAGGTCGCAATTGAAGAGCAAAGTTTTATGTGTGTGGCCGTGGGTTCGTAGGATTTTCAGTTTGGAGGGCTTTTCCAAAATGCTTGTGTGTAGAAATTCTCCTCAAAGAGTGTACATACAGAGTAATAAGAAAGAAGTGTTTTTTTTTTTTTTGAAAGAAATAAATATAAGCGTGCAAATTTCGTAACTACCCCTGTTAGCAGGATGGTGCAATATCTTGCTAATCAATAATGTACAGAGAGAGGGGTGCCTAGGGTGAAGAATCAGAAGTTTTTGATTTTTTTTTAAGAGATATAAACTGAAACTTATTAGGAAAGGTGTAAAATTTATAACTACCTTCTGGAACAGTGCAATTGAACACAACGGTAGCAAAAAATAGTACTGAAACGTTACTCTTATTTCACTAAATGAAAGGGCACAATATTTTGGTGTTTTTAAATGTAAATGTGATAATAATTTGTGTAACCATGTGACGCAATAAGGCGTGGTTAACAAAAAGTCAAACGTTTCGGCTATTAGTTATTATATAGATATAGATATAGATAGATTATTTCGTCATCCCATGCAATAATTATTTTTAACTTAACGTAGGCAACATGGGCATTAATATTTGTATTTTTCTTTTATGAAATAATATTTTGTATGTGTCAAATACCAAATTAGTTAGAATACAATAAAGGTTAGAGAATGAAGCAGATAGTCTCATTATTGGTTTGTCATCATTATTTCATGTGCACAGGATTTATTATATCAGTGTGGGTCGAGAACTAGTTTTCCTATATGAAATTTTATTACAGTCTTCCATGGGTTATGAACTAATGATTTTGAGTAACAATTTATAAAAAGTAGTAGGGGTTGGTTCCAACTACCAACTCCCACTCTAAACTACTGCATTCTCCCAATTAGGCTTTAGGATAAGAGTAGTTATGGCCATGGGACGGGTCTGGATTGGCCCAACCCAAGCCCAACACCCAACACCCTATATCCGAAACTTGAATCCCTGCCCAACTTGTTCTTCCTTCTCAACATAAATTCTTAAAAGAAAAGTTTTGAATCCTTCTCAATCTCAATTCTCGATTAGTAGACTCGTGACTTTGGCATTTGATAAAATGCAAAATGGCTCCTCAAGTTTGGCTTAATTTCAAATAGACCTCTTATACTTTCTATTTAATGCAAAAGAGCTCTTAATGGTTGCTTTTTATCGTTAAATAAAGACACCAATTAGTTTTTGATGTAGGTGAGGATCGAACTTCAAATCTCTTATTCGACAACAAGTGATTTCACTAATTATGTTAATTGAAACCCACATATTCCTAAGATATCATAATAGACAAAATGACCATTTTGTAAATTGTGAGGACTAAAAATTCATGTGACTACTTTATTAGTATTTTTTAATAAAATTTAATTTGAAATTTTAATAATTTTAAAATAAAAATTAATAATTCTTTTTTTCTCATTCATGAATCATAAATAACAATATTGGTAGACAGGTTTGACTAGTGTTCTATGCATTGAAACATTGAACGCAATTCAAATATGACCTATTTCCAATTTTGAATCCAATTTTAAAAACATGTTAGTCTCGTATCCTCTTTAGATCTAATGAACTATAGGACATTGAACAAAACTTTATCCTTGCTAGACCTTGTATTAGTAGTACAAAACTAACATTTTTCTTAAATGTTAAATTTAAATAATAAATAAAATAAAAAGGAACTACTTAAGCAAAAACCAAAAACCAAATGGCAAAACAAATTATTGAGAAATAGAATGAAAAAAAAAATTATTTAAGAGAGATCAAGAGGTGGAGATGAGCCCGGATGCAATGAAACATACAACTTGAATCTGCATGTTGTTCCAAGATTGAAATATTGAATGGAAGTTCTCCACATTATCAACCAAATAGAAGCAAATGTACTAGTTTGAACTCGTAGGCATGTTGTGCCCATTTAAGTTATTGGGCTTGGTTTTTGGGCCAAAGAGATTGGTTTTAGCCCATTTCTAGCACATACTTATTTATTTCTTGGGCCAATCAAGATTCTTTCTTCGATTAAGTTTGGATCTGGTACACATGCCACCTACATTCAATTTTTTTTTTCTTTTTTTCTTTTTTTTTTTTCTGAAAAATTGAATTCAAGTACCTTGTTCAGAAAATCAAAATACTAATTTCCAAGAAAATAGAATAGAATAAATAGATGAAAAAAAAAAATTGGATTTAAGCTCGAATTTTCTATTGTCATCTCACTTAGCAGTTGGATCCCTCTTCCAAAAATCTCAAGTTATAAATTAAAAAAAATAAATACTTTGTCAATTGATAGGATCTATATCTTACCTGTTTGCTTCTTATGCACCATGAAATTAATGTATTTAAATACAATTTATTTAATAATTTATTTATAATAACAAAAAGCTGAAAGTTGTAACAAACAACACTAAGCAGCCATTCAGATGTATCAAGTAAATGAAGGAAAGGGCGGATGATTTTTTTTTTCTTTGTTTTTTATTTGATTCAACATACATGATCAAATATATCTGTTTACACCGTATTGAACCTATCTAAGTGGAGTCAAACACGGTAACTACTTTAATAAAAACAAATTTTATCCTAATCTAGGGTCTGAGAATCTCACATGGGAAAAGAGCCCATCATGTTAATAAAATAAAAAATGAATTTTTTTTAAAAGCCAATAATGCGAGCCACATCGCCCACATTATCAACTTCCCTTTACTCCAAGTTGTATACAATTCAAAGCAAAGGAAGTCAATCTAAGCAGGCTCATCATTTTGACCAATTGCAAAAGATCAGTCCAACTGTTTAACTATGATAGAGTACCAACTCGGCAGGAGCAGACTTTTCTCTCGGACACTAGGCAGCTGATGCATCAAGGAATGACTGCTATTTTGTTATCATATCCCTATGCATGTCCATCAATATATTATGTTTATCAGGTCTCAAAAAAAAAAAAAAAAAAAGTAGATACGGCCTCCCTTCCCCCACAACGTAGGAAGAAAATTAAGAAAATCTATGGAAGAAGTAAAGCTACTAGGATTCTGGCCAAGTCCATATGTTCAGCGAGTTATATGGGCACTGAAACTCAAGGGTATCAAATATGAATATGTAGAACAGGATGTAATATTCAACAAGAGTGATATGCTTTTGAAGTACAACCCAGTCCATAAGAAGGTTCCTGTGCTTGTTCATGGTGGGAAACCCATCGCAGAATCCATTGTCATCCTCGAGTACATTGATGAGACTTGGCCACAGAACCCCTTGCTTCCAGATGATCCTCATGAGAGAGCTGTGGCTCGGTTCTGGGCAAAGTTTGGAGAGGATAAGGTAATTATGCATCACTAATTAATTATTATGTTTATTCTTGCATTGCATAAAATCAGACCTACAACCTTTTTCTTTTTCTTTTTTGATATAATTTCACCAACAACTTTGTTCTCCTTAATTGTTAGTATTTTTTTTTTTTTTAACATTTCATTTATACATGTGAAAGTTTAATAAAAGTATTTGCTTGATTTGTAAATGTCAATTAACTAAAGATGAAAAAATTAGAGGAGAATAAAAAAGGGTGATTGTCTTTTCTTTTTCTTTTTGGTATATTTGATTTTTTATTTGTTTATATAGGCATGATATGATAGGATTTAAATTTATAGTATAAATTCTATAATAACCTTTAGACATTGATTTTTAGTATATATAGGCAGAATTCAAACCTAAATTTCTTATTAGAAGAGAAAACATTTTACTGTTGAATTAACCAGAACTCACGTAAAGTTGACTAATCTAACTATTATAAACTGAACAAAAACAAACTTTGAACATTTTTTCTAGACTTAGATAATAAGATGGAGATGTTACCCGCTCTAATTGGATACTTTTTGAGTGATTTAGACCAAAAACTTGTTTGGCTTCTTTATAACTGGTGGAAAAGAACAAGTGAAAGCAACAGAAGAAGCGAAAGAGCTTCTGGGAATCCTAGAAGAGCATGGTCTTGGAGAGAAGAAGTTTTTTGGTGGCAGTGACATAGGACTGGCTGACTTAGCCATTGGATGGATAGCTTGCTTGCTGGAAATCATTCAAGAAGCAGCTGGGGTCAAAGTGTTGGAAGCTGATAGCTTCCCTCGCTTACAGGCATGGATCAAAAACTTCAATGAAATTCCAGCCATTAAAGAAAGCCTTCGCGATCGCAATGAGCTGTTGACATATTACAAAGGGCGAAGAGAACACTTTCTCTCCTCAGCTGCATCATAAACATATTAAACGCTACTAGCATCAGCCTGGTCTGCAATTCAACAGCTTGTGTGCTCTCATTCTCTGAATCTAAATCTCAAGATATGTTATTCTACAAATAAATTTGTGTCTGAGTGCAAAAGACATGGCAGTGTGACTGGTAATTTACTAGATGTATAATGCTACAAGTAGAGGCTTGCAATTATTGACTGTTTTCAATTTGAAAGTAACAAAATTCAACCTATTTTCCTTCATAAAATTAAACTAGTCTAGATTCTAGAAACACATCTCACCCTTGGTCACTTCCAGTATAGGTTCCAGGTCTCCTAGCGCATTACGTTACAGAAATGACCTCAGGAATGCCACTGCTCGAAAGTTTTACCACTCAAAAAAATATAAATAAAAAACCTTACTGGTCTGTTTGGATCCCATAGATTTGGATTTGGATTTGAGGGAGCCCAAATCCAAATCCTTTGTTCGGATAAGTTAGAAGAAATGGATTTGGATTTGGTCTCAAATCCAATCAGAATTTGATAAGCTTAAATCCATGGATTTCAAATACCCACAAACACGGTGGAATTTGAAATCTCTAATGCACTGTGCTCTATTTCTCTCTCAGAGCAAAGCCCTCCTCTGACTGCATCTCCGACGGCGGAGGCAAGATCGGGCCGTCCAATCCGCTAAAACCTCCATCAAAGTCCTTTTCGTTCTGCTCCGACGAGAAATCAGAGAATCCTCCGCTATAGATCGGCGGTGGAGACACAGTCTCTGGCACCATTTGTGTAGAGAACATGAACGGCTGTGGCTCACCTTGAGCTCGCCCTCTTCCTCACTCGGTTCCTCTATCTCAAAATCTCATCTCCTCTCCAAATCCTAAACTTATTTTCTTTTATTTTTCTGCTCAAAGATCCCTCATTTTTTTTTTCTTTTCCATGGGTTTGGTATTTGGTTTGAGATTTGAGAAGTGGGTATGATTGTGGTGGTGTGGGTCTGAGATTTGAGAAGTTGGTTTGGCCATGGGTTTGGGGTTTGGGGTTTGGTGCATTGGGTTGATTCGGTGGTTGCTGGGTTGGGCAGCGGTGGTGGAGTTGAATCGGTTGTGCTGGTGTGGGTATGTTATTGTTTTTCCGGTATGGGCATGTGATTGTTTTTCTGATGGGTTGTTCAAGGCTGGGCGGCGGCGGATCTATGATGTGGGTTTTTTTTTTTTTTTTTGGGTAATTTTGGTGGTGACAGAAGAGTGTGGCTGAGTTTTGGTGGATGGTGTTGTGTGGATTTGCCAGAGAGAGACAAAAAAGACAGAGAGGATATGGAGATGAAAGAGAAGAGACAGAAACCAAATTTTTAATATTTTTTTATTAAGAAAAATAATAATTAAAAATATATATTTTATTCATCTTAAATCTAAATCTAAAACCAAATTCAAATTTAGGTATCTAAACAACGAAATTTCAAATGATGAATTTCAAATCCTTCGTTACTTAAAAAAACTCAAACAAAAAATTTTAAAATTAATGGATTTCATATCAAGACATTTCAAATCAATAGATTTCAAATCCAAATTCAAATATTGTCATCCAAACACAACCTACATGACATGGATATTTCGATTTCTTTAGAGTACTAACATCTTCCTCAATTAAAGATCTAAAATTTTGATTGAAAATTAGATGACATTTTTTTTTTTGGAGAAAAAAAAAATTAGATGACATCAGTGGCAGCTCTAGTATTATTTTCTAAGGGGATCAGTAATGGTGGTGTTAGGAATTTTTTTTTTATATACTACTTCCTTATTATATAAAATAATCTAAAATGAAAACAATTTAGTATACAATACAACTATATCGTACAATAGTCTAAAAAATTTATTAATAGTTAAAAGACTAATAAGACAATAATCATTGAATGCATAATAAATTATTATATTTATATGTAATATTAATTAAATAAAAATATATGATAAGGAAGAATAATAACAAACCTAGGAGTAAGATTAGAAGTAAATGTGAAACTAATATATATATATATATATATATATAAATTTTTGCTTTTGAAGTGTATGACTTTTTAACCATAGACGTGGTCACCCTCTTGGAATTGGAGTAAACAGATATAAAAGCTGAGAAAAATACTTGATTAAATAAAGATAAAAGCTAAGAAAACATATATAGAAGGGAGAAAGAGAGATAGAGAGAATGAGGAAATAATCCCAGATATAAATATAAATATTTTGGTTGGAATGATAGTGTAATTTTTTGCTAAGGAAGAAGAAGAGTGTAGGGAAAAATAGCTTCATTTTGGTAATCAACAGAAAAGTAAGCCAAAGGCAAAAATTTGAAACATTTTTTTTCTTGATTATAAAATTAAATAATTTAAGAGTAGCCATGTTGACACAATACTTACACAAAAATTTCACAACAAAATATAGGTAACAAGCTGTTAAATGTAGGTAAAAAAAAAGTGATATATTAGCAAAAAAAAAAAGAAAAGGTAAAACAGTGATGTCAATTATGGATCAAAATAAAAACTAGTTACAACTTGTCACTTAACCTCTATTATGAAATAATTGTAAAAATATGTGAAAGTAGCATTATAATGACTATATTCAAGTTTATTTTAGTTGGATTTAAACAAAATTTAGGGGTAAGGGTGTTCAAATATTTATTTTAGGAGAGTCAAAACAATTTTTTTTAAATATATATATATATATATATATATATCTTTATATATATATATATATATATATTGCCAGGTCAGGGGGTTCATTTGAACCCCCTGCCCAGCACGTAACGCTGCCTCTAGATGATATAAATGTGTTGTGTTATATAGAAATCTATATATCAGTATATAATATAAAAACAAAATGTTTGACTTTTTGTTGACCATTCCTTATTACGCCACGTGGCTATATAAAGTTATGTCACATATACATTATAAAACACCGAACAATTATACTTTTTCATTTTACCCGTTAAGTTTCAGTATCTACCCATCGTTTCACATAAGATGTATACATTAAAACAAAAAAACTATCATTGAGAAGAAAAACATTGGTAAGGCATAACAAAGAAAATGCAAAATTTGATAAGAATAGCATTCGTAAGGTATATAAAGAAATCATCCAGTATTATTGTTGTTACTTTTGTTATGGCTTGATTCTTGGATCTTTTCACTATTCAACCAAAAAACCAACTTACAAATAGTAATTTTTGAGAAGACCTACAGGTTTCTTGTATTTCTAAGAAAGATGAAATAGAAGAAGTTAGCAAATGAAGAAATTGTTCAATACTATTGTTGCTACCATTGGTGTGGCTTGATTCTTGGACTTTTCACTATTTTAAAAAAAAAAAATCGACTTACAAATAGTAATTTTAGAGAAAACCCACAAGTGTTTTGTGTTTTTAGGAAAGATGAAAGAGAAAGAAGCTGAGAAGAAATTATCAAATGAATATGAACCACTATTTATACCCAGAGGATTATAACCCTTCAGCAAACACATTTTAATTCAATGGGCACATTTTCAGTCAATAGGTACATTTTCATTCAATAGTTACATTTTTAGTCAATAGGCATATTTTAATTCAATAGACACATTTTTGTTCAATAGACGCATTTTTGGTCAATAGACACTTTTTCATTCAATAGACACATTTTTTGCCAATAAGCACATTTTCGTTCAATATCACCTTTTGGTATATTTAATTTAAGGCGAAAAGCACATTTTAGTCCCTACATTTTTAGGCGATTTCCATTTTAGTCCCTAAATTTTATTTTTACCGCTTTTAGTCTCTATCCTAAAAAACGCTTCCGTTTTGGTCCCTGCCGTTATATCAGAGACGGAAAATGCACACGTGGCAAACAGCAGAATTAAAAAATATTTAAAATATTTTATTTTATTTTAAAATAAAATAAAATTTTAGTTATCAATAACTTTAAAATAAAAATATTAAAAATTTTAGTTAAAAATATTTGTTCTTCATGTTCATGTTCTTCCTCAGAAACATGATTGCCCAGAAATTCAAGATTTTCTTCTCTTTCATTTCATTTTCTTAGCATCCAAATAAGCAAAAGCATATTAAAAACCATCATCAAACCCAAATACTCTAAGACCATCATCAAACCATCATCAAACCCAAATACTCTAACAAAACCCAAAACACTTAAACAGTCCCACCTATTACTATCGACTCAGAGTTAGCGAAACGAGGACATCGGTGAAGACGTTGAGACAGACATCGGTGAAGACGTTGACGGAGGACTTATCGTCGTCCTGATCGGCGGTGGTGATTCCGAGCATGTAGATCGAGTTCACGCGTTGTGTACCGGCTTTCCACTCCTACGATGAGCTAGCTGCTCGAGGCGATGAGAGGATCGTCGCCGAGAGAGGCGATGGAGTCGACGTCAACATCGGATCCGTTAGCAGGTTTGGGTTTGGATCCGTGTAGGGGTCTTTGATCGATTCGGATCTGTGTAGGATTTGGGTTTGGATCTAAGTGAAAATGAGAGGAATTGGGTGGGGGTTTTTGAAGGAAACGAGATTGAGATGGTTTTAGTGTTTCATTTTGATAGATGATTCTTCTATTTCCTGTTTGGTGTAGAGATATGAAATCATTTCAATTTTTTCAGTTGGGAAGAGAGGAGAGAGAGTCAATTTTTGAGTTTGGTGGGTGGGTGATATAGAAGGAGGCTTGTGTCATTCAAATGAATTGGGTTTCTGGAATTTTTTGTGTTCATGGTTTAGTGTGAAGTGATTTGGGGGTTTACGGTGTGGATTTTGGAAGCTAAATTTTTTTTTTCGTTGAGCAATATTGATATGCATTTGGCTGATGGCATTGTCAGTTGTTCTTCTTCTTTTTTTTTTTTTTTTTTTTTGGATCATTGTTAGTTGATTGTGTTAGAGTATCTGGGTTTGATGATGGTTTTGAATATGTTTTTGTTTGTTTGGATGCTAAGAAAATGAAATAAAAGAGAAGAAAATCTTGAATTTTTGGGCAATCATGTTTCTGGGGAAGAACATGAACATGAAGAACAAATATTTTTAATTAAAATTTTTAAAATTTTTATTTTAAAATTATTGATAATTAAAATTTTATTTTATTTTAAAATAAAATAAAATATTTTAAATATTTTTTTAATTCTGCCGTTTGCCACGTGTGCATTTTCTGTCTCTGATGTAACGGCATAGACCAAAACGGAAGCGTTTTTCAGGATAGGGACTAAAAGCGGTAAAAATAAAATTTAGGAACTAAAATGGAAATCGCCTAAAAATGTAGGGACTAAAACGTGTTTTTCGCCTTAATTTAAATAGTTATGACCTATTAATAGGTATCTTTTGGTATATATATTACAACTTTATCTTGTATATATTTATAAATATAACACAAACTAAACTAGAGACGAAACATTATGTCTCATTTTCCTTCCTACAAATGACTAATAAATAAAACAACATTATTTTTTTCCTAAAACTCATCCAGTAGCTATTCCTTCGCGTTGCACGGATTATTAACTAGTATATCTAAAAACTGAAATTGACATTTGTTGTTGCTACGTTTCTATTGAACCAGATCAGCGGGCACATCATCCACTTTCTTACAACTCTTTCTCTCTTTCTCTTTTTAATTCTTTCTCTTCTTATTAATTTTCTTAACTTATTGTTACATTTTTTTTGAAAGCTTCTCCCTTTCTTTTATAATTTCATCTCCCCACTACTAATTACCATAACTGCACTCTTTCTCTATCATTTTATCTTCCTTTATTTTTTGCACTTCTTATTTTTATCCTCTTACTTTAAATTTTCAATTCTCTCTCTTATTTTAAGCATAGTTTTCCCACACACAAAAATTTATGTCTATCTCTTTCTCTTAATTTTTTTTTTTCATTTTATGGTGGATTTTTTACTTTTCACGCATCTCTACTTTATGTCGATGAATTTTTGTATTCTTTAGAACTCTAATTCAGGTTGATGTGACTTTGTTTTGTATTTTTAATTTGTTATCTTTTTCTTTTCTTTGATTTCATAGTTGTCAACCTATTGCATGATAAAGATAGAATATAAGAATATAATATTATTCTATTATATAGCATGACTTGAATGATTTGGTATTTATTACTATATATTTTATTTTTACTATTTTTATTCTCACCTTATTTTTCATAAATTGTTTGTTCTCTCTCTCTCTCTCTCTCTCTCTCTCTCTCTCTCTCTCTCTCTCTCTCTCTCTCTCTCGATTTTTTATTTTTTCTTGCAATTCCACTTTAAGTTGATGAATCATTGTGCTTTTTTAAAATCTATTTTGGGTTAATACGTTTTAATATTGTATTTTTTTAGTTTTCCATCACAAGTAGACTCTATCTCTCTTATATTTTTTGTTTAATTTTTATTTGAGTTAACACTTAGTTATTTTAGAAGTGAGAATTTGAATTTGTATAAAATAAATTTAAAAAATATTGGCTATATACATTTGAATGTGTCTATCAATTATTTGAGCAATATTAAATGCAATTTTGTTATGATTTTTATTATCATAATAATCTCCTTTAAGAAAATAAGGAATTTGAATGATTTATTCAAAATTTAAAAAGTTTAATAGCACAATATATATATATATATATAAACATATATAGCGCATTATAACATAATTTTGAAAATTATGGACCATCCATAAAGGAATAATATCAATCAAACACACCCAAAATAATAGAATGATATTTTGGTAAAGATAGAAAGATGAAATAATTTTAAAATTATTTAATTTTTTGGGAGAACAAAATTATCTTCAACAAATTTTAGATAACAAATTATATATTATACCACAATTACAAAATGATTATCTATTCCCACACATCGCATGATTCTATGACTAATTAAATTAATTTATAAGTTTTATCCTAGTCATCCATTTAAGGCAATGTCAAGGATTTCAGGAATCTTTGCATGGATGAAACATTGGGCTTCATATTATATGTGATTATAATTAATTAGTATAATTACTACATATTTTACTCTTTACAAAATTATTATAAATTTTACTACAAAAACTTTACAAACTTATAATCATTGATCACAAAAAAATTAATTCAAACATTTATTTATTATATTATTGATATATATTAATCACATTCATTGTAGCGTCTCTATGTAAATCGTATGTAATAAAATTTTTAGTCATTTCTATAAAAATTACTTCTAATTCTAGGATCAAATTCATCAACTCCAAGTGAAATTTAATAGATTTGGAAATGCCTCGTTCAAATTCAAGAGGACTTTTAGATGATGAGAAATTGACAAACACAACAGCAATAACTTAATTAACACCCCCCCCCCCCCCCCAACCCCAAGAAAAAAGGTGGAATCAATAACTAAAGAATTGATGGAACTTACTAGCATCAAAGGAAATGGTTGCATCAAATTGAAGAACACAATACAAAGTCAATAAAAATATTGTATTTTGTGTCTTTTTTCATGAGAAGCAGTTCCTATTATGGGCAAAAATAGTAGTTATTTTTAGCTAATAACTACCCCCACGAAGTAAGGAAGTAGTTCCTTATATTTTCCTCTTGAGTGACAAGTGTCTTCAAGTCGTATATGCAATTGGCAAGTGACATAAATCATGACATAATTTGTCAAAACATATATGGTGTGGCTACCAAACTAACCCATGACATGGTCGACAACTTATGTCATCATCTTTAGAATTACAAGTGGTTTTATGCCAATTATATGCTCCCATCGATATTATTATTGATATTTACTTTTAATGATATAATTAGCAGTGTATATTTTTAAATCCCTGTTAAAATACCAATTAACCAATTTTAAGGCCAAGTTGCTAATGTAACAATCACTAATATCAAGCAAGATAAGCACAATGGAATAGAATAATACATTAAAATACAGTGACCTAGAGAAAACCAATGGAATAGAAATTCCACAGCAACAACCCTGCAAGGATTTAACCTATCAATTCCAAGGTAAAACAAATCCACTAATTGATTAGAAATTTTATAGTACGAAATAACCCTATTTCTAGTAAAACTTACTAACATTACCTAAAGCAACTCCAAAATCCACGAAGTTCCTCAATTAGCAAAATTTTTTGAATGTGAACCTCCAGTCCATGACTTCAAGTACCCACTTGAACATTTTGATTCCCGTAACTATGTAAACTTGATGCGGCAACAAATTCAACAACACAGATCTTCAATTTCTTCAAAGAATATTAACAATAGAAGCTTTAAGAGAGCTTGGGTAGAAACCACTAGATACAAAATAGGTGGCACTTCTCTTTCTCTAATCAAGTCCTATGGAGTTTCATTTCTTTTTTTCTTTTTTCTTTTATTTTTTGATAAAATGGAGTCTCATTTATAACTTGGCATTAGTGTAACCACATAAGTATTGTTGCTAATCTTCTTAGTAATCTAAAATGGCCCATACTTCTTGTCCTTCAATTTGTTGTAGGTACCAACAAGAAATCTCTCCTTTCTAAGATATACCAGCACTAAATCCCCAATATTGAAGATCTTCTCACGCCTTTGCTTATCAGCAGCTTTCTTGTACTTGGCATTTGTAGCCTCAAGTTTCTGCCTTACCTCTTCTTGCATGGCCTAAATATACTAAGCCATATTCTTTGCTGCTTGACTCACTCCTGGAAGCTCAAGTAAAGGTATCGAGTCCAAAGCGTGTTTTGGGGGCACGTAGTAGACAATGGCAAATGGAGACTTACCAGTTCTTCTACTGACTGAGCTGTTGTAAGCAAACTCTACATGGGACAATGCAAGATCCCATCGCTTAGGCTTCTCACCTGAGATACATCAGATTAGATTCCCCAAAGTGCAATTAAACACTTCTGTCTGGCCATCAGTCTGAGGATGACTGGTGTTGCTATAATTCAAGGAAGTGTCAAAACACTTCCACAAAGTCTGCCAGAAGTGACTAATGAACTTGGTATCCCTGTCAGAGGTGATGGACTTTTGCACTCCATGCAAACACACAACTTCTTTAAAGAACAAATTAGCCACTCAAGTAGCATCTAAAGTCTTCTTGCATGCTATGAAATAAGACATGTTCGAGTACCTGTCAACCACAACAAAAACAAAATACATACCTCACTGGGTTCGAGGAAGACCTAGTATAAAGTCCACAGACAAATCCTCCTATGGTGCTTGTGCAACTGGCAAAGGCATGTATTCTGGGATTGACCCTTAGCAGTTTGGCAAATTGGACACTTCCTCACATGATTGTCAACATCCCTCTTAAGTTGTGGCTAATAATACCTCTCCTCCACCAGTGCTATAGTCTTATCTCTGCCCATATGTCCACCCAAACCTCCACCATGTAGCTCTCTAATAATTTGCTCCCTCAATGAACTTTTAGGAATGCATAATTGATTACCTCGAAAGAGGAAACCATCCTTTATGTACATACTATTGACAGCAATATGAGTTTGTTGACACTTACCCCAAATATCACCAAAATCCTCATCATTCTCATAAAGCTCCTTGAGGCAATCAAACCCTACAACCTCAGAACATAGGGTGGTCAACAAAGATGCTCAAAGCTGAGCGCATCAGCCACCTTATTAGTGACACCAAACTTGTGCCTCAATGTGAAATGGAAGCGCTATATGAGGGTGATGCGACAAATCACAGGTGCGCATGGTACCCTTTTGACTTATGAATTATAAAATATACAAATTCAAACTCATAGTTAACTCAGTCTTTGCCAAATTCCAAAGGATTCTCCTCTTCCTGTCTCTGGACAAACGATATGATGATTAATTGCACAAATGAATTCATGTACATCATCGAAAAGAGAAAGAGGGAGCAATTAAGACAAATTGCACTAAAGTTTCCTCTTAGGCTCTTAGCAAAACCTATGACAAATTAAGCTAGAATTTAATCAAAATAGTTCTATCCCATATGAGTTTTAGTCTGTTGCCGATACAAGCTAATCATATAACGTGAATGCACATCCTCCGTCTCATTGTTTTTGTCCCAATTCATGTACCACAAGTGAAGTTATGACATGAGTCTCTTTATTTTGTATTACTTTTTAATTCTAAACACTGCTAGCTAACATCTCTCTTATTGAATAACTAAACTTTACTTCTTCTTTTTTTAGAAAAATTAAAACTTTATTAAGAAGAAGATAAATTCAGTACATCATGAGCAATAACTGACTCAATTAGCGATGGATTTTCCTCTATCCATGTTATATAATTATCAATATTATCTATTTATTTTGCCAGAAGATATGCAGGTTTATTACCTTGACGCTTCACATGAAATACTTGAACCGATCTAAAATCTTGAAGTTTGTATGCAATACCAGTTAGAACATTTGAGACAACCGTAGGAGAAGTACATAATCCGAGGTGAGTGTCAACTACAATCTTAGAATCATTTTTAACTACCACATCCCTTATACTGGTATACCATGCAAATGACACTCCAATTTTCATAGCTTTCGCCTTCATCTCCAACAGACCCAAAGGTTGAAGAAGTTTCTTGCTCATTGATGCTGCAACCCTTCCTTCATGATCACGAATCACCACCCTAACCCCAGACCCTTGAATATGACTAAAAACTGCGCCATCCACATTTAGTTTGTAATTTAGGGCTATTGGTAATGTCCATGAATCAGTCATCTCCATCCTCGGTGAAGCAATAACATGGTTTGCTCCCTAAAATTTAGCAAGCAAAGTCTAAGCTTTCTGCACCACCATTGTTGTCGATTGATGAACACTCCCATGTCGGACTACATTCCTATTGAACCACATGCACCAAGCTACCATAAAAATCATCTCCAAAGTGTCATCTCCAACATGTTAGACAAAAATCAAATACCATACCAGATCCACAAATTCTTGATAATGGATTCCTTATGTCTCAAACACAATACCGGATAAACTCCACACTTCCTGTGCTTTCCCACACTCCGAGAACACATGGTCACTAAATTCTTTCCCTAGACCGTAAGCTTCACACCAAGCTTCATCAATAACCTATCGCTGACGCAGATTCATTTTTGTAGGGAGAATATTACGACAAACTCTCCAAGTGAAAGACTTAATTATATTTGGGAGATTCAAGCCCCAAGTGAAAGACTTAAACATATTCTCCAAAATGTTTGTGTATCAGCATTGGAGGACCCCGCTGTACTCTCCACTAGAAATTCAATCACTACAAGCTTGTACGTACTTCGAACTGTAAATCGTCCCTTTGGAGTATAAGCCCACACTAGCCTGTCATGTGGAAGACAACTACTTAAAGGAATGCTGAGGATTGAATGGGCATCTATTGGAATAAAAATTCGATGCACTAGCTCTTCACGCCATGCACTTGTTTAGAGATCAATGAGTACACTCATCATAGATTAAGCGGGGATGGTGCTTGGCTAGGATAATACTTGTAAATAAGACAGATCATTAAGCCATTTATTAGTCCAAATACCGATTGATTTCCCATCACCCACCTACCATTTACACCTTTTTTTGACAATATTCTACATCGCAATAATGCTTCGCCATGCAAAAGATGGTTGAGAACACAATTCAACCCCAAGAAAGTCACTATCTGGAAAATACCTTGCCTTTAAAACTCTATAGACCAGAGATGATGTACTTGTTTGAAGCCTCCACCCTTGTTTGGCTAAAAGTGCAAGATTAAAAACTTTAAGATCTCAAAAGCCTAAGCCACCCTCCTCTTTTGGAGTAAAAACTTTGTCCCAACTAAGCCATTCCATCTTAGTTTTTTCATTAGTTTACCCCCACCAAAATTTTCGAACCATGCTTTTCATCTCATCGCCTAAAGTATTTGGTAATTTAAAGGCACTCGTAGTGTACGTCGATATTGCTTGTGCAATTGCCTTAATAAGAATCTCTTTTCTAGCCTATGAAAGCATTTTTTTCCTTCCATCCTACTAATTTATTATCCAACCTCTCCTTCAAATTTTGAAAAGTATTGCATTTAGACTTACCCACCAAGGATGGCAATCCCAAATATGTCTCGTGTTGCATAATAACTTCCCTCATAGCTCAGCAAAAAATAAGACTATTATCTACAAAAAATAAGTGTGCTATTGCTGGCCCTCTCAGGCATGCTGCTACACCTTTCAATAAACCATCCTCCACAAATTTTGTTAAAAGAGAGGATAGACCCTCTGCACAAATCAAAAATAAGTAGGGTGAGATGGGGTCCCTTTGGTGCAAACCCCACGTGGGGGGTAATATGGCCACGAGGTTTCCCATTAATTCTAATAGAATAGGACACAGAGTGTATACAACTCATCATAAGATTGATCCACTTCACATGGAAACCCCTTCTAAGCATAATTTTCTCCGAACAACCTCATTCAATCCAATCATAAGCTTTACTCATATCAAGTTTCACTGCCATCTCTCCAACCTTCCCTGACTTCTTTTGATTGATACAATGCATTGTTTCAAAAGCAATTAGTACATTATCACTAATAAGACATTCAAACATAAAAGCACTTTGATTCTCACTAATAATATGTGGAAATAGTTGTTTTAACCTGTTAGCCAAAACTTTAGAGGCTAATTTGGAGAAGACATTACTAAGGCTAATGGGCCTAAATTGGGTGATCTGTGTGGGGTTTTTAATTTTAGAAATGAGCACCACATGTGTTTCATTGAAATTAGGAGGGCTAAACCATGATTCAAAAAATCTAGGACAGTTTTAGTGACAGAATTACCAACTAATGACCAATAATGCTAATAAAACAAAGGGGGCATATTGTCAGGTCCCGGAGCTTTTTTAGGATGCATTTGTTTCAAAGCTTTAATCACATCAACTACCTAGATATCTTGAGTTAAACCAATATTCATGACATCGGTCACCTTGGGCTTGATAGCATTTACCACCGGTGAGGCATCTGATGGACCATTGGATTTAAAGATGTTAGTAAAGTAACCCACCACAAAGCTTTCAACTCTTTGATCATCCTCTTGTTAGACACCTTTTATATCCCATAGACCCAAAATCGAGTTACGTTGGTGCTAATGTGAAGCCTTTGCATGAAAAAAACTAGTATTTCGATCCCCATCCACTAGCCACATGTTTCTAGACCGTTGATTCCACATTACTGATCCCATATCCAACCACCCATTTAGTGCACGTCTAACCTCTTCTATTTCCCCATTCATAGTGTCTCCATTCTGTAGTTCCAATCACTGTAGCCATTTCTATAGCTCAACTACCTTCCTTCCAACATGGCCAAATTCCAAATTATTCCAAGGAACAAGTCTATTTCAACAACTCTCCAAGCAATTCTCAAATTGACAACCACCTAACTTAAATAAGCCATCATGCCAAGCTTCCTGGACAACTTCATCACACCTAGGATCTTGGAGCCACATTGCCTTAAAGAGAAATAACTCCCCCCCCCCCCCCCCCTCTCTTTCGAGCTTGTTTTCTCTCTTAAGGAAAACGTAAAACAAGTAAAGAATGGTCAGAAGAAGACATGGAAATATGGTGTAGTTTAGTGCCGTGGAACTATGCTATCCATTCATTATTTGCTAGTGCATGATCCAACCGAACCAGTATTCTCCCTTCCTCCCCATTATTTTTTGAACAAGTAAATGGTGAATCTATAAAACCCAAATCATGGAAAGCACACAAATTTATGACCGTTATGAATTTTTCCATCAGTCTAGCTGGCCTAGGATTCCCCCCTTTTTTCTCATTACTACTGGTTATCTCATTGAAATCTCTAATACAGAACCATGGATGCTGATTATGTATTCCAAAAGATTCAAGAATCGACCAAGTCTCCTCTCTTTTGCTTATGTCAAGCTGACCATAGAAGTCTGTTAGCCTCCAGACTTCTCCCATTTTTTTATAATCTATGTAAGCATCAATGTACCACCATGAAAGTCTTCTAACCTCCACCTTTGATTCTGGTTTCCATAAAAGAGTCAACCCCCCCCCCCCCCCCCTCCCTCTCTGTCCATCACTTGATACTACTAACCCTTAAGTATAACCCAACTTATGCTTTAAAAAATTCATCCTTTCCTGTAGTAATTTTGTCTCCATGAGGAAGATGACCTTGGGAGCTTCATCTTGTAGCACACTTTGAAGGGCATGAACTATTCGGTGGTTCCTATGCCCCTGGCAGTTCCAGCGTAGGATACTCATTGGACCCGGCAATGCTACTTAGCAGTCACCACTGATCCTAAGTGTTGGGCCGTAAGCTTGCCCAAAACTTTTGTTTCTACCTTCAACTTTTGCTTCCTTTTCACAATATTTTCCTTATCCACCTCCATTACCCTCTCTTTATCTATTTTTCTTTTCTTTATCAGAAATTCGACCTCTTTATCCATTGTATCATTTTTTTTTCTTTGAGTTGAGTCTTGTCTCTTCCACTTACCATGTTGTTGGGCTGGATTGGGCAAGGATGTATTAGAGTTTAAACCCTTAATTTCTTGGGGTCCCACACCCTCCATACCATTCAAAACATCCGCATTAGCATGTTGTACTACCGTAGTTGAAACTTCCAATCCAGAACTACTCTCCTTTATCTGATCCTCTATCCTTGCTTGGAAATTAAAAACACCCTTAACTGCATTACACTCCCCATCAGACTTGGCTGGTTGATCCACATAATCCCTATCCATATCTTTCATATTTGTGTGCCCCTTTTCTTGGTCTATGTTCCCATCCAAGCCTATAGTACTATTTTGTGAAAACTTACCAATTTCCCTATCAATACTCTCTAAATGTGCACCAAACATCTCTAGATTAGTAAAAATTTCTTTTGCGAAGCTTGACAGCTGACAATCAGAATTTCCATGAACCTAGGTTGGTTGAACTTCACCATGTCTATTACTCTCCTCCCACTCTATACTTTCTCCGGTGATGACTTCCAAGAAGCGAGCCATCAGCCGTTGCTCTTGTTGTGCCACTGTCATAGCAAGTGGACACTAGGTCAGCTTATTTTGCCCAACATGGGACACTTGAAACCGCTCTATGATAGCCCGTAACCAAGCCCCATATTGCTAATCCTCCTTCAAAGTGAAAACCATGGCAGTACTGGAGATGGAAGCCATAGTAGTACTGGAGATCAAACATATTCAAATCATGAGGAAGAAGAAGCTCCAACGGCTACTCCCATCAAAACGGTGTCGTGTATAAGACTGGGTAAACACAGAGGAAAGCTAAAACAAAACGTCACCGTTTCTCATTAAAGGGAAACAGTGCCGTTTTATATTGCAGTTGTTTTATCCTTTAAGAGAACAATGTCGTTTCAGTAAGAGTGTAAGATTATTAAACGGTTAGTCAGTTAGCAATTGGTTAGCATTGGGAATGCACATGTGTGAATCCGTTATAGCATGTGTGAGGCAATTATTAATCTTCCTGGTGCTTCTTTTCTCCCACTGTAATAGTATAAATATAGGTTGTAGCTTCCATTGATAATTGTATTGTGTATTGTATTCAATGAAATAATACTTGAAGAAATTTTCAGAATTTCTCTCTCTATTTTTCCTTTTCTTCTCTGTTTTCTTGTTCTTAGAATTTTTGTGATAGAATCCATAGATTTGAGAAAAGTTTTCATGGTACCAGAGCATTGAATCCTTTTCAATGGCTTCTGCTCCTTCTGGTTCGTCCTCTTCAACGTCTGCTTCAACTACTTTGCCTACTATGGCTACTGCAAGTTTACCATTGAATACTTCACTGTTGCTGTTATCAAACATATCATCCATGATGACTGTGAAGCTCGATTATGGAAATTATATAGTATGGAAACATCAGATCAAGGTAATTCTTGATACATATTCGATGATAGATGTTTTTGATGATTCAATCACTGTTCCAAATAGGTTTCTTAAAGATTCATTTGGAAATTATACTGTTGAGGTTAATCCATCTTTCATAGCTTGGAAGAATCGTGAACAAGCAATGTTCACCTTCTTGAATTCCACTCTTTCTCTTGTAATTCTTGCTATTACAGTGGGGCAGAAATCTGCTAGAGGAGTGTGGAAGGTGTTGGAGAAAAGATTCGCATCTGTCTCAAGGTCTCATGTGATGAGTCTAAGAAATGAGTTGAATGCAATTAAGAAAGGTGTTGATTCCATTGATGGATTTTTTCAGAAAATTAAGCAAGCCAGAGATAGATTGGCTGCTGTTTCTGTGTTTGTGGATGATGAAGAACTTCTGCACATCATTCTTGATGGTCTTCCCTCTGAATATGATTCTTTTAGTTCAGCAATTAGAACTAGAAGTGATGTATTGTCAATTAAGGAGTTGAATGTTTTGCTCAATGCTAAAGAGAAAGTAATTAAAAAGAGATCTAATACAGTTGATTTAGCTTCTATGGATATGGTTGCAAAGTTTCATTCTCAAGGTTTTCAACAAGGAAAAGGAGGAAGGAATAACAATCAGAGAGGAAGAGGTCGAGGTAATAATCATAATTTTGGAGGTTTTCACTATGGTGGTGATGGTTATTCCAATCCTAATCAATTTCAGAATTTCAACTCAAGCAATTTCAATCCAGGCAATTCAAGATTTTCTTAGTTTCAGAATTTTAATCAATCTAAGCAATCATCAAACCAGAATTTAGGTCAATCAAGTAGGCCTATCTGTCAGATCTATGGCAAGAATGGTCACTCAGCCCTTGATTGTTACCATAGAATGGATTTCACATATCAAGGGCATCCACCTGCAAAACTTGCTTCAATGGTGGCTAATGCTGCTCAAGTTCAAGCTTCCAATGCCTGGCTCACTGACATAGGTTGCTCAGATCATGTGACTCCTAACCTGTCACAACTCTCTCTTATGTAGCAACCAATTCAAGGATCAGAGACTATTACAGTTGGCAATGGTCAAGAATTGTCAATCACTCATATTGGTAATGGTGAGCTTCGAACCTTATCTCATAACTTTATGCTTGGTAACATTTTAAGAGTGCCTAACCTTGCCTCAAACCTTCTATCTGTTCATAAATTTTGCCTTCAAAATAATGCACATAAGTTCTTAATTCAAGATTTACTTACGGGGAAAATCCTCTACGCAGGATTGAGTAAAGATGGAGTTGGACATCCAAGCTCTAAAATTTTACTTTCTGCTTTGAAACCTGTATTTCCTTCTATTTGCTCATCTCAGATTGATGAAGTTTGTTCATCTTGTGAATACTGTATAAGTGCTAAAATGCACAAGTTTCATTTGAATAAAACACCTCTTGTTTCTACCTCACTTCTTGAACTTGTACATAGTGATGTTTGGGGTCCTTCTCCACTCACTTCTTTACTTGGTTTCAATTACTATGTGATTTTTGTTGATGATTACTCCCGTTTTACCTAGTTATTTCTTCTCAAACATAAAAGTGAGGTCCTATCTGTCTTCAAACACTTTAAATCCATGGTTGAAAATCAGTTCAGTTCTAAGCTTAAGGTTCTAAGAACTGATAATGGTTCTGAGTATATTAACAATGAGTTCAAGTCCTTTTGTTCCACTTCTGGTATTCTCCATCAATCTTCTTGCCCACATACTCCTGAGCAAAATGGTGTTTCAGAGAGAAAGCATAGGCATATAGTTGAAACTGGTCTTACTCTTCTATACCAGTCTCATCTTCCTCTCAATTATTGGTCCTATGCATTCTCTGCTGCAACTTACCTTATCAATAGAATGCCTTCTTCAGTATTAGCATTTCACTCACCCTGGGAGAAGGTTTATTCCAAATCACCATCTATTCATGCTCTTAAAACTTTTGGCTGTGCCTGCTACCCATTCCTTAGACCCT
This sequence comes from Quercus variabilis, assembly GCA_030445155.1. NCBI lineage: Eukaryota > Viridiplantae > Streptophyta > Magnoliopsida > Fagales > Fagaceae > Quercus > Quercus variabilis. Next base: position 42,854,156 of record CP129453.1, on the reverse strand, counting down.
TTACCCAAAATAAGTTACAGCCCAAATCTAAGCCTTGTGTTTTTCTAGGCTATCCTCCACTCTCTAAGGCTTACATATGCCTTGATCCAACTACTAACAAAATCCACATTGCCTGTCATGTTGTGTTTAATGAGTCCCTCTTCCCTTTTGCTTATGATTCCAATCTCATGATCCTCATATTCCTTTCTCATCATCTTTCTCTAACTGGTTCTCTCCATCTTCACACCCTATTGATAAGTTTGTTCTTAATTCCACTACTGAGTCTGCTACTGTCTCCACACCTCCTGATCTCACATCTTCTCTTCTTCCTTCTTTCCTTTCTCCATCAATTCCTATTCCTGTTGTTCCTCCACCTTTAGCTGTCCCTTCATCTGTTCCTATTCCTGTTAATTCATCATCTTCCTCCCAAACTACTTCTAGTGTGCCTGATTCTACTGCCATTGTTCTTGGTTCCACTAATTCTCACCCAATGCTCACAAGGTCAAAGCATGGCATCTATAAGCCTAGAGTTATGCAAGTACAGGCTGACTACACCATCACAGAACCTTCTTCTTTCACTGTTGCCTCTAAACACCCTCAGTGGGTAGCTGCTATGGATGCTAAGTTCTAGTCTTTACAGAAGCAGAATACATGGTCTCTGGTTCCTCTCCTCCTCACAAAAATGTGGTCACTTACAAATGGGTTTATAAGTTGAAAAGGCACAATGATGGCTCTAAAGTAAGATATAAAGCCAAGTTGGTTGCAAGGGGGTATCTTCAACAGTATGGCATGGATTATGATGAGACTTTTAGCCCTGTGGTAAAGCCTGCTATTGTTAGGATTCTTCTAGCTTTGGCTGTGCAATTTGGCTGGGAATTGAGTCAGTTAGATGTCAGTAATGCATTTTTGCATAGGGTTCTCAAAGAGGAAGTTTATTTAGCTCAGCCTCAAGGCTATATTGATACTGCCTTTCCTAAGCATGTGTGTCTTCTTCACAAGGCCCTTTATGGTCTCAAACAAGCCCCTTGTGCCTGGTTTGAAAGATTTACATCTCAATTGTTGCATATTGGCTTCTATACTTCTACTGCAGATAGCAATCTCTTCATTCTGAGGCATGAGTCTTCAATTGTTTTTCTGTTGCTATATGTGGATGATATAATTATCACAGGCAACAAATCTAGCTATTGGGGGTTGACTTTGATCTCAAAGATTTTGGCTTACTTCATTACTTTCTTGGCCTGCAAATTGATTACACTTCTTCTAAGTTATTTGTTCATCAAGCCAAATATGCCTCTGATCTCATTAAGAAGTTTGGCATGACTAATTGTAAGCCATGTAAAACTCCCTCCTCACCTAACTCTCATCTTCTACCTAATGATGGTCCATTATTATCTAACCCTACATCCTATAGAAGCTTGGTTGGTGCCTTACAGTATCTCACATTTACAAGGCCAAACCTATCCTTTGTTGTTCAACAAGATTGTCAACATATGAGTACTCCAACTCAAAATCATCTTCAAGCAGCCAAACGTATTCTTAGATATATTCAAGGCACATTACATTTTGGAATTGCCTTCACTCCTGATCCTATTTCTTTATCTACTTATAGTGACTTTGATTGGGCTGGAGACCCTGTGGATAGGCATTCCATTACTGGTATGGTGTTTTTCTTTGGCAATTCTCCCATATCCTGGTCTGCCAAGAAACAAGGCACTGTTTCTCGTTCATCAACTGAGGCTGAATACTGTGCCTTGGCTTCCACTACTGCTGAGTTGTATTGGATTAGAATGCTTCTTAAAGATTTTGGTCTCTTTCTTCCTCATCCTCCTCTTCTCTGGTGTGATAATGTTAGTGCTCTAGCGATTGCCATTAATCCTGTGTTTCATGCCCGCACCAAACACATCAAGGTTGACTACCATTTTGTTCGTGAGAAGGTCCTCCGGCGTGATGTGATGCTTAAGTTCATCTCCACCCATGATCAGTTAGCTGATCTGTTTACTAAAGGACTTCCCTCTCCACGGTTCAATTGGCTTACCTCCAAACTTATGTGGAAATTCCTCTTTCATTTAAGGGGGGATGAAAGCCATGGCAGTACTGGAGATCAAATATATTCAAATCATGAGGAAGAAGAAGCTCCAACGGGTACTCCCATCAAAACAGTGTCGTGTATAAGATTGGGTAAACACAAAGGAACGCTAAAACAAAATGTCACCATTTCTCATTAAAAGGAAACGGTGTCATTTTATGTTGCAGCTTTTTTATCCTTTAAGAGAACAATGCCGCTTCAGTAAGAGTGTAAGATTATTAAACGGTTAGTCAGTTAGCAGTTGGTTAGCATTGGGAATGCACATGTGTGAATCTGTTAGAGCACATGTGAGGCAGTTATAAATCTTCCTGGTGCTTCTTTTCTCCCACTGTAATAGTATAAATATGGGTTGTAGCTTCCACTGATAATTGTATTGTGTATTGTATTCAATGAAATAATACTTGAAGAACTTTTCAGAATTTTTCTCTCTATTTTTCCTTTTCTTCTCTGTTTTCTCGTTCTCAGAATTTCTGTGATAGAATCCATAGATTTGAGAAAAGTTTTCACAAAGTTCCTTGGCTGCTTACCCACATCCTACAATCCTTTTCATCATGGTTCATAACACCACACCAGTAGCAAAAATTTGGCATACACTCATATTTAAAGGATATCCACTGTGTCTGAGAGTCCCTCACATTCACAAGATGTCCCCGACACAAAGGTTGGCTAATGTCGATATTAACTCGCACACACATGCAACGCCCTCGGCAATCCCCCTTAACCGATTCCTCAACACTCTCAATCCTACCCTGCGTGCTAGCGGTGGCCACAGTGTTTGCTTTTGTCATCCATCTGATTTGTAGGCCATGTATCTGCACCCAAAAATATGCAGTGTTGAACTTCGCATCCTCCACCGTTGCGGCTTCATCTGGGCAAAACAGACCAATCAAATATTTATCGAAGGACCAAGGTCTTTGCATTAGAATCCATTGAGGGTCATCTTCATCATCAAAAATCAACATAGCAGTATTGTTTCCAAGGTCACGGACATCAAAATTTCCTCCATCCCTCCACATACTCTTCAAGGTCTTGACAGCAGCTTCCAAATTAATTCTTCTCTTCATAAAAAACTTAGCGACAAGAACCCTACTATTTCCGACTTCATTATTGGATAGACTGACAGTAGTGCTCTCCCTGGTATTGAGTGAAAGATTTGCCTATCGACCTGTGAGATCTTCCATCGCAGAGACTAGATGGCAGAGAAGCAAGAGTGGCAAAGAAGCAAGACTAATAGAGTAGAAAGAAGAAAAAGAAAAAAATTCTACCACGGAGGGGAAAGAGGTGCCTATGCAAGGATAGGCGAAGGTGTGCCTAGAGAAAACCTAGAACGCGAAAAAAGTGGTTATGATGACAATTATTTAAAAAAGGGAAAAGAGCTGATGCAATCTCGGTTGTGAATTTTTATTGAACTGAACTTCAATTTGCGAAAGGAGCATGAAAACTAAAACACGAGATGATATATTCAGCGAACTAAAATAACGTTAACGGCAAGAAGTTCATCTAGTCAAAAAGAGAGATGTTAGCCAGTAGTGTTAAGAATTAAAAAAATAAAGAGATGCGTGTCATAAGTTTACTAGTGGTACGTGCATTTGAACAGGATCAATAGGACCTAGGATCTTAACAGTGGGCTAAAGCTGTGTGGGCTTTGCTTCGCTGGAGAAAGTCCAATCACTTTGGTGAGCCTATTCAGTGTTGACCTAGTGACATTCAAATCCGCATGGTGCTTGTGGTTAATAAGAACACCGGTGAAAAGAACCGGTTGCCTTACAAACTTTGAAGTTCAAATTGGTATTTTCTAAAGAGAAAATCAGGGGCACAAAAAATTTGACATAAATTAGTGCGATAGATTGATAGTAGTAAATAAAAAAAGTAATATAAACGATGAATTTAAATAAAATTCAGTAAAATCTTGCCTACTTAATCAATATATTAAAAAAAAAAAATTTGTCAAATTTTTTGTAGCATTACTTAGGTAGTGGATGTATTACTCATAAAGTTTGCAGATTCTACTAAGCATTTATGCGTGACACATCACAAATATGAATTAGAAATTTATAATTTGTCAAAAAGCAATATAAATAGAACTTTATAGTTTGTCAAAGCAATATAAACAGGACTTCATAACTGGCCACTAATAAGTTAATCTTTCTTTTCTTTTGCTACATGCAGAAAGTGTAAAGTGTAATTGTTATCAAATTCCTTTTTATTTCTTCGAGGAGAAGTACTGTAGTAGAAATTTAGCCTTGGGGGAAGTAAATTCATCTCATGTTTGCACGTTTAAAAAAACCTAAAAAAGCAAAGTCAAGAGTAAAGGCATTCAAGAATAACTTTCACCACATTATCAACCAAATAGCAGCAAATGTTCTCATATATTTGACAAGGCTTGTGTTTGGGAATGTTGTGCCCCTTTAAGTTATTGGGCTTATTTTTTGGGCCAGGAAGATTAGTTTTAGCCCATTTCTGGCGCACACTCATATATTTCTTGGGCCAAGCAAAATTCTTTCTTGGATTAAGTCATCTGGTGTACATGCTCTCTGAATTCAAGTTTTTTTTTTTTTTTTTTTTTTTTTGAGAAACTGAATTCAAGTACCTTGTTCAGAAAATCAAAATTCTAATTTCCAAGAAAATAGAATAGAATAAATAAATGAAACCAGTTTTTTTGGATTTCAGCTTGAATTTTCTATTGTCATCTCACTTGGCTGTTGGATCCCTCTTCCAAAAATCTTGAGTTAATAATAATAATAATAATAAACTTTTGTTAATTGAGAGGATATATATCTTCTATGGTACGTTGCTTCTTTTGCACCATGAAATTAATGCGTTTAGGTACAATTTATCTATAAAATGTGGTCAAAAATTAAAAATTGGCTTATTTTTAAAAAACTAAAGTTAGATCTTTGGAAAAAAAAAATGCAAAAAGCTGTGTAACAAACTGACACTAAGCAGCCACTCAAATGTACCATGTCAATGAAGAGAAGATATTTTTTATTTTTTATTTTGAGGATAAACGGCAGAGGATATTTTTTATATTTGATTCAACATACATGATCAAATATATCTGTTTACACCATATTTGGACCTACCTAAGTGGAGTCAAACGTGGCAACTACTTTAATAAAAACAAATTTTCTACTAATCTTTTGAATTTGAAGTTTAAAATTTGTTTTTTCTCAAAAAAAAAAAAAAGAAGATTTAAAAAAAACCAAGAAAACCAATCCATTTGGTCAGTATATGAACTCATTAGCTGGTTAGAAAGGAGCGTTAGTTTAACGAAATGGAAGAAGTGAAGCTATTGGGAGCTTGGCGTATTGTTTAATGTTTGTTGATATCGATTTTTTATTTAAAAAAAGAAAAAGAAAAAGAAGGCCGAACAGTAGGGAAGCCCAATAGAAAGTGAAAAAGGAATATAATAAGAAATTGGTAAGTAATGGCAAAAACAAAAAGCTGAAAAGGCCTAAAGAAAAAAGAAAAGAAAAGAGAAAGAGATAAGGCTCAACGAGTCGGGCCAGCAGAAAGTAGCAGCAGGCAAACCCATGAGCCCCAGAAGAGGCAAAAGTGGGGCAAGCCCAATAAGCCCATTCCATCCCCTATAAAAGATAAACACGAGTAGAAAGAATGCAAGGCGTAGAATGAGACAAGGCCATACATTAGCGGCAGAAATGGAGTAGGAAAAAAAGAAGACAAAATAGGAAGTAATGGGACAACCACATTTTGGCCAGAGTACCACCAACTTGTACCCAGCTAATGCAAGGGAGGTGGGCCCACAGTCAAGGGATTTGCAAAGGGTGTTGTTTTCGGGGGGGAGGGGGAGGTCTATTCCTAGTATCCAGCCATTGCCTCTTTTGGGAGGTGCTCTGCTAAGAAGGCATCTTTGCTTAAAATAGGTAGTAAATGGCTAGGACCACTTGATGCATGCCATAGAAATAGGTAAAAAGAAACTCAAAGTTTTGCCCGCCGGATGAGAGGATAGACCCGCGGCAAAACCAAACTAATAAGGATTTGTCGTGAAATAAGTAGTGGAAGAGAGAGAAAGCACTGAGCATGTCAAGGTGTAGTGGAGGCCGAACAACTATCGCGCTAATGAGCAACTCTAAAAGGGTGCTCACAGCAAACAAAGACAATTGGTGAGCAATAAAGGTAAAATAGAGAAATTCCACAGGCTGAAACCAATATAAATAGGAATAGTAGCCATAAATGGAATGAGAGATAGTGACTAAGGCAAGAAACAGAGAGAATGGAAAGAGAAATAATAGAGAAAAGAGAAAGAATGAGATAGAAGAAAAGAGAGTGAACACAGCAGAAAAGGCATACACCAATAAACCATCTTTTCCCTCCCTCTTACAGCAATCCCACTCTTTGAAACAATGAAGCAACAATTAGCCATCCAGGCCCATTCCCCAAAATGCATAACTTTGATAGCTTAGCCCAATAACAAGATTATCCAAGCTAGGGTCTGAGCTCTCTTTGGTTCACTTCTACCAAAAGAATTTATTATTTTACATTCTACTATATTATTTTGCATTCTATAGTGTCATTATACATTCTGCTATATCATCTTATATTCTGCTATATTGGTTACGATGATTACTTCCTACTGTAACTAATCTTCTTGCTAGATATTTGATCTGAAAACTATAAACATATATTGACATTCCTAGACTAATATGCATATATTTGTTAATGCTTCTTGTCTTTATTTTAGATGATGAGCTTGTGCAAAAAGGCCCTTTAGCTAGGTCCTGCTAGAATAATGGGTCAGGCCCAACTCTTTGACCCACAGTAGAACAGTCCTCAACCTAGCAAAACGAGCCTTGGCCCATCAACATAAAAAGCACCTACAATGTTTACTGCTATAGGGTCACATGGGCATTAAAACTCAAGGTTGTGAAATATGAATATATGTAGAGGAGGATCTTTCCAACAAGAGTGATCTTCTTTTATAGTTAGGGCCATCATTGGACTAGGGGGGCCAATGGCCCCCCTCCCCCCATTTTTTTCTAAAAATACTATTATATATGTGTACTAATTTTAGCAATTTTACTCTATAAAATTACGCTTTGTTTCTCTTAAACAATATCATTGATTCTTTTAAGAGTAAAATTATACTCACAAACATTTTTACAAATTGTTTTGGTAGCAACTCTTATTGGTTCGCATATGGGCCCATCACTCACATCATTTTTTTACTTACCAATAATCACTTATCACATCAGTAATTTATAAAAAAAAGTTTGTAACTCTAGCATTTTCCTCATTTTAGTGGTTGTTAAATATTTTTAGATCTAAAATTTAAAACAAAATATACAAGTCTAGAAAAAATAGCTCAACAACAAAAATTACCAATAGTAAAATTTTAAATAAAAAAAAAAAAATAAGCTCAATTTACCAATTTTGTCCAAAATAAACAACCCTGCCCTTTAAAAATTTCTAAATAAAAATAATTTTGTTCTTACCCACGCAAAATAAAATAAAATAAAAATCTCAGCAGTTAAGTAGTAGCAAAGTTAGAGATTAAAACTAATGCACATAGCCAACAGTAAAGTTGCCCCCCTAACTCAAAGTTCTGACTTCATCCCTATTTACAGTACAACCTAGTTCACAAGAAGGTTTTGGTGCTCGTTCATCATGGAAAACCAATTGCTGAGACAAGTGTTATTCTTGAGTACATTAAGGAGGTCTGGCCACAAAATCCCTTGCTACCAGATGACCCTTTTGAGAAGACATTGGCTTGGTTTTGGACTAAGTTTGGAGAGGACAGGGTAATGCATTTCCTTTTTCCTAGGAAAAAATAGCTTACATTTTAATGGCAAAAATGGCCAAAATACCATGTTCGTCCAAAATATTTAGTGTTCTACCACTATTTGGAAAATATTTAGCAATCTAACACCTTTTTAAAAACTTGAGTTCTAGAAACTTGAGTTCCATAAAAATCTGCCACAATGGCATCCGTTGACCTAGAATTTCTTAATTAAATGGCCACGTAAAACTTGAGTTTCATAAACTCAAATTCTTTGTAAATAAAACTCAAGCTTTATAAGCTCGAGTTATATAGAAATTTTGAACGTAGAACTCAAGCTCTTTAAACTCAAGTTCTACATTAACCCCTCTACCTATAGTTTAAACTATTTTTGAGTCAACTACCTTGGCTGGTTGGCTGTTAGTGTCTACCGACTAGCCTACCTACGACAATTTATTAAGTCATTCTCTATTAATTATTTGCAATTTTTGTTTTGTTTAAGCCTACCCTCTTTGTCTCGTGATTGCCATTCTCCCTGAGCATTACCTACAATCCAAACTAAAGTACTAAACCACGAGCTTATTGTAGGTCGTCTCTAACACTTTACACTTACTACAATCGTTATATACTGAATTTTTTATCCTTCTTTTTCGATTGGACTGCTATCTGTGGTGGGCTTTTGTGATTTTAGGCTGGATTGCCTCTTACTGCATTGAGCCCAAGTGTTCTGCACCGGTTCAATTGCAACTCACCTTGATTTGGCTTATGCACAAACTATGCCTCGTTTGCTAAAACTTTGGTCACATACCCATGGCAAGTGAAGCTCCTATAGAAGAGTTATGGCAAATAAATGCAATAAAACAATGATAAAAGAAATACGTTACTGTCAGGCAAAACAAGTAAGAGATCCTTAATTAAAATAGGGAAAAGAACGATATGACAACAAGAAACACATTATAGGTGAAATTGCAAAGACAAGAGAAGAAACAATAGCAAATAAGCGATAAAATCAAAGAAGGAAAAGATCAGTTTGCCATGTTCAGTTGTGTCACGGGACTAAGGCGAAGGAGGGAACCACTTCCTCATTGTGGGTAACTTCACAAGAGGATCCTGCCGAAGAAATTATCCACTTTGAGGGAATGGGCCTGAATGGCTTGTACCCAAATGTGTCCTTTATCCTCAACAGAGGGTAGGCTTTTAGAGGGAGAGATGGGATTAGCCTATGAGTGCATGCCTACCATTCTACACTCTCTATTTCTCTTCTTTCTCTTTTTTTTTTCTTCATTTTGTTACCTTGATTCTTTCCCCCACTCCTTTCCTTTCTTCCTTAATGCTTACTTGTTTAGTGTTATGGTGATGGTGGTGCTGTAATTCTCTCCCAGGGGTTACTACTGTTGTGATGATGCTACGATGCACGGCAAGAACCCTTTATATACTGTCTGCCATGACTGGTTTTTACCATTTTAGCCATTAACTACTTTTTTCTGGTTTAGGTTGTTCTTCTCAACCACCCATTAGTTTGTCAATTGCCTAGCCACCACCACTTACCTGTGCTGGCTGTGCCACTCCCCATTACTAGACAAAGAAGACTATTTTGTTTGCTTGCTCACTGTGGCATTCTTATCCACCACAGCGTGGGTGTTCTCTCTTGCTATCCCTCATGGCATGCACCTAGTAGTTCCAACTCATCCTTCCTTCTTTTGGGTGATATGTCATTCCAGCAGGACATTACTCCCAAAAGAATATAAGTAGGAAACCTAGAATAGGCTTTCCCTTCTCCCCACCATCAAACCATACTCTAACTTACCTCTAACCCATGACCCATCACTCTTGTATTGGCTGGGTACAAGTTGGTAGTGTCTAGGCCTTGCGCATGCTCCACTTTCGGTATACATCAAAAGCTTGCCCGCTGCTCATGCGTTTGCCATGGTTTATAGGCTCATCTGTGCATTCTACTGCTCATCCTTGACCTCTTATGGCGTGAACTGTTTTTTCTATTTTCCATTCTTTATTGGCTTACTTCTTTCGAGGGTTGGGCCTTGCTTGATTGTGGGTTTTCCCCTCTTTAGCCCATTCTTTGCTCCTTTCGTAATCTTGTTGCCATTCTTGCCATACCACTTTGCTATTCCTGCCATGGTGTTATTTGACCCATGCTTATCGGGCCTCTTTTGGGCCTACTGCTTGTTTTTCTCTCAATGACTCAGTATGGTCATTGGATTTATACTCATGCTACTTTAGGCTTTCTTAACCCATTACATTGCTTGTGGGCTCCTTTATCTCACTTCTTTCTTCTTAGGCATCATTGGCCCATTTTTCTCTGAACCGGACTGGATTTCCAACGCCTCGGGAAACTGGTTGAGATAGATGACAACACCTTTTTCCTCTCTTCCTTACCAGAGGGAAATCTTCTCTTATGGCCTTCACCTCCCGCTCAGCCCGGAAATAGAACCTAGAACCCTTCTGATCCATTCATTTCTGCAAGCAAGGGGGATCCAGAGCAAAGCCCCCCTTCTATTGCATAACCTAAAAAAGCTATATAAGCAAAGTACCAAAGTGGTTGCAGGAACGATATGCTTTAGTTACCTTACCGGCGAACGCTTCAAAAGGTGACCAGCTTTCAATACTAGTTGTTATGTTATGCTGTTTTTTTTTTTTTTTTTTTTTTTCCAATATCATTGAATAGCATGGCCTGGGAAATTCTGCATTCCTATGGGCTATTACTAACTCTTTTGGGCTTCCTTGGCCCAATTACCTTATCCTTCATCCTTGGGGCTCATGGGCTTTCCATGAACCTCTTACTTTCTTACTTCATTACTTCGGGCTTGCTGTGGCCCATTTTTACTTTTCTACATCACATAATACCCATGGGTTTACTACTTCTCTCTCTGGGCTCCTTTAGGCCCATTTGCTTTCCTCAAGGCCCATTTATTTACTTTATGGGCCTATGATCCATTGTTCTTGCCATTCAGGCTTAATGGCTTTTCTATCTATCCACTAACTCTTCTTTGCCCTATTGTTGGGCTTCTTCCTGCTACTAGGCTTCCAAAATGAGCATCAACACTATCTAATGGGGATTGCGAACATAATCTTTGTCCAATTTCCCCTCCAATTCTTTTTCTTCTTTGGTTTCTCCCTAATTATATTCTTTGGATGTTGGTCATTATCGTTTACTTAAACATGTTGAATGGGTAGATTTTCACATGCTTATATATTGTTTCTTAAGAAATTTACACAGATCTCAAGTTCTATGTTCAAATTTGTAAATAGCTCGAGCTTATAAAGCTCGAATTTTATTTACAAGGAACTAGAGTTTAAGAAATTCGAGTTCCACCTAGACTTTTTTTATTAAAAAATTCTAGGTCAACGGGTACCATTGTGGTAGGTTTTATGGAAGTTGAGTTTTTAAAAGTGGTTGATCTCTAATTATTTCCCAAACAATGGTTGAAGACAAATTATTTCGGCCAAACATGGTGTATGTGCAAGTTAGAATATCAAGACAATGTAAGAGAACGAGCGATGAATCTAACGGTACATTTAAGTGAAAAGGCTTAAGAACAATAAGAAATGGAAACTTTAACACTTTAACGTCTAGAGAAATGCAAATGTGAAACAAAGAAAGTAAGGAAGGCACAAGAAAATACGTGAAAAACCCTTTGAAAGGGATAAAAACCACAAGTGAGTAAAGGGAAGAATGTCCCTCACTCTTAGAGCTCTCTATAATGTGAAAGTCAAGGTTTTCATACAATGGTGATATTCTTCCCAATTCTTTGTTTCTACCTTACTTTCCTACCCAAGCTTCTGCCTCTTTCTCAATATCTTTCTAGATTCTTGCCCTAATTATTTAGCAACATGTACCTCTTATAATATGAGGAATGTTGTTAGGTATATAAGGACAGGTGTCAAACCATGATCCCTCCATTTGAATCCAAATATAGCTATTGTACTATGTTAAGGCTGGATGAGAAAGAAAACTTGCTGATGTCAGGGTAGTGGGATGAATGGCGGCTCTGCTACAACGTAGGGAGCAAGTCATAGACAAGGAAAAGGACATTAGGGATACTAGGAGTGATGGACGTGTCCTCAGTAGTGGTCCAACATAAGCTCAGCCAAAACAAGGTGTTCTATAGCATTTAGCCATAAGGGCTCGCTATCTCCCTTTTACTCTAGTGTTGAGTGTTCACGCCAGGTGCAAATCTCACTTTTCCCCAAGATGGTCATGCCATTGGCACGGGCCAAAGATCCTCTTTTTTAGCCAACGTTCCTTCCTCATAGCTAGCCCACATGTAGGGTCTAGATCCAGTCGCATTAGCATTCACATATGCCTTGACTGGTGTAATGTACACATGGTATTTGGCCATTTTTGCCACATTTTAATATGTTAATCTCTATGCTTACCTGTTGCAATAGAAGTATGAAATCCTCAAATTTATGCAATATTCTTCCCCTTTATTCCAAGTTTCTCAATAAATTTTCAAATGCTTATACCAAACTTTACTGTTAATGACTAAAAAACCAACGTTTTTTTGGCCATTTGGTGTAAAGTTTTATTAAACCTCACTTTTTTAAAATATAATTTTTTGATTTCAAAACTGTCTTCAAAAAAGTATAAAAATAAATAGTACCAAACAGACACTGATTGAACAACAAGTGAAAGCAACACAAGAAATGAAAGAACTTCTGGGAATCCTAGAAGAGCATGGTCTTGGGGAGAAAGAAGTTTTTTGGTGGCAATAACATAGGACTGGCTGACTTAGCCTTTGGATGGATAGCTTGCTTATTGGAAATCACTCAAGAAGCAGCTGGGATCAAAGTGTTGGAAGCTGATAGCTTCCCTCACTTACAGGCATGGATCAAAAACTTCAATGAAATTCCAGCCATTAAAGAGAGCCTTCATGATCGCAATGAGCTGTTGACATATTTCAAGTGGCGAAGAGAACTTGTTGTCTCCTCAGCCGCATCATAAATATATTAAACACTACTAGCATCATCTTGTGTGCTCTCTCATTCTCTGAATCCATTTCTCAAGATATGTTATTCTAAAAATAAGTTTGCGTGCCTGAGTGCAAAAAAAACATGGCAGTGTGACTGGTAATTTATTAGATATATAATGCTACAAGTAGAAGTTTGCAAATATTGAGTGTTGTTTCCCCTATATTTTAAAATGGTCAAGTTTGGAGACCATTTTCTAGATAAATAGAAGTCACAAATAAATTGATGTTTACTTTTTTTGTGTGTTTGTGTGTTTTGAAAGTCATAAATTTTGGCTAATTGATGTTTTCCAATTTGCAAGTCATAAATTTCCTCCCTTTTTTCTTCATAAAAAAAAAAAGTAAAAGCATATCTCACCCTTGGTCACTTCCAGTTCTGGTTCCAAGTTTGCTAGTACATCTATGTAGCAGAAATTATCTCAGGACGCCATTGCTTGAAAATTTGCCTCCAGAAAGAAACTTAAAATTGTGAATAACCCAATGTACTGAAATCTTTCTCCCCCAAATAAAAAAGTACAGAGTTATCTGTTCCTAGACAGTAAATCACATGAATTTTTATTATTAACACAATTTTTGCAAGGTTTCAGACCACTATTGATACCCCTTAACACAACTAATTATTAATTTTTCATACATCTTTAGTAAAGATATATATATATATATATACACACACACGTCAAAGCGTTTAATATGTTTATGATGCTGTAATCTATCTCTCTCTCTTTCAAGTTGTAAATTTGTAATTATAAACATTCTTGCTGTGAATTATTAATATAGAAGATTTTGTTATCATGACTGTAAAGAATTTTAGTCATGCACAAAACTATTAGAATTGGAAAGATATGGGAAGTGTGGGGGAGAAAAGCCCAACCAAGCGCATTGGGCCCAAGGCCCTATCTGAGGACCACCGTTGCCCGAAGAGATGAAAAAGCTCAGTTAGGGGCCCTGAGAGAGGAGCATGTCTGGAGAAGGGCATGGCCGTGATCCGAGGATATGTTCAATGCGCCGAGGAGTCCAATACCCTCGTATCCGAGAAGCCTTGGTCTGACATTCAACCCTTTGCAGCCCAAGTGATCCTCTCGACAGGTGTAATGACGGAATGAACCTCGAACACGAATGAATATAACTGGATCGGAGAAATATCTAAGAGACAGATCTCAACCACCGCATTAAATGCACCGCACCTACTTCTCTGGCCGCATTAATGTGGAAGAGACCCCTGAACAGTATCAGCCCAGCTACCACCACTCACACAAGGCTAGGGGACACCCTTGATGGGACAGGCACTCAAGTGGATGCCCGGATGGCGAACAAGTGGACGATCAAGATAAAGTGAGGAGGTACTATATAAGTAGACAAGCCCCCTGATAGTGGGGGATCGAAAATCAGAAAGAAAAGAGAGTGCATTATTTTACTGTAACTCTAAGAGTTGTAACCGAAGTTCATCAATGAAAATCACCTCTTCGGACTAGACACTCATATCCGTCCGAGCATATATTAATTCAAATTCCCCCATTAGCGTGGCTGTTGAATACTGTTACTTTCATTATTCGCCCGTCTCTTTCACCCACTCTCTACAAGTTTATTGTTTTGGGTTCAGTGGGCTCCAAATCCACCCCTTCTTGGGCTTGGGCCGCAAAATCTGACCTTACAGGAAGTTTTATATTTTTTAATTTGTTTGTTTTTTTCCCTTCAAATGTATAATAGTAACACCAATAATCTAATAATAGTAGGTGCCCACTTAACAAGGAAAAAAACACAGAGTATTATGTGCAATTCGTTTCCTTGATTGATTTGATTCATTCTCCCTAAAAATTTGGCATTTTTTTTTAAGCTTTTTATTTTTTCATGTGAAAACACGGGTCAACCCGACCCAACCTACATGCAACCTGATTATCTCGAACCCATTTTCAACTTGTTTTTAAACCCACCCTATTTTGGCCTACAACTCAATTGACCCAACCCAACCCAGCCCGACCCGACCATTTGTCATGTCCGCTAGTGTTTCTAAATGAGATATTTAAAGTTTTAATTCCCCCACCTCCAAGTATCAATGTATCCCAAAAAAAAAAAAAAGGTATTAGGGAATTTATAAGAAGCTCAACAATTTTATGACTGTAAAATCCTATAGTCTTGAGTTGTTGGATTCTCTTATCAAGCATGTATTTGAGTATGATTGAATTCGCTATGACTCTGAAATTTGTGATTGAGGATGGTTTTGAGAAAAATTTTCAAAATTTACTATTATGTTAGGCAGAGTTTTGTGGGTACTTTGATTTAAATTTTTGTCCTTGAAAATAATTGAGCACATAGTCAATTTTTCTTTACTCCATTTTGCCTATAAAGAGAAGGAGTTGAATTAATTGGGTTAGGAAAGTTCAATCTTGCTTTGCTCTAGAATCCATTGATGGATCCTTGAGACGAAATCCTAGTTGATACCAAACATTAGAGAAAGGATCTAGGCAATTTTTTTGTCACAGCCATAAAGCTTTCCCAGCCATCCTGATTATCACGCCATCATTGCATGGTGTATTCTTATAGTCAACCCCCTAAAGCCTTATTTTACATAAGCCTTTATTTGTTCTTTTAACTATATAAACCATTCCCATTCTAAGCCTGAAAAACCATGAATTTACCTTACATTTTGAGAAAATACTTTGGTGGAAATTTGCATTTAAAGAGAAAGTTATTTCAAATTAAATTATCCACATTATGTTTGCTCTATCATTGTAGTATAGTGGTGAGTATTCCCGCCTGTCACGCGGGTGACCCGAGTTCGATCCCCTGCAACGGCGCCAAGAACTTGATCGGTGCAAAACTGCAAGTGCACAGTATCCAATTTTATCTAGAGAAATCACTAAGGTTTTTGTAATTGGAATTTAAAATAAAATCAATTTAAAGAAAATGCGCAATGGAAAAGAAAGATGTTGTTCAAAGATCAAACTAATGGGAAGAAAACTTCTAGGAAATCGATTTCACCTAATTCCTCACTATGCTTTACTCATCTAGCTAATTGAATTTAATTCTCTCTGTTTGTTAGTAATCTCCACACTCATCCAAAAGCCTCTTTCGACAGTCAATTGGAAACATTCTTGTTCATCATTTTACACAAGAGTATGCAATTTAATAAAGCAAGAAAGCATTAAGACCAACGATTTTAATACTACATATGTTCATACAAGTCTTTCGATCTCTATATTTACCTATGCTGAAATATTCAAGATCTATCCTATAACTCCCTCTTTCAATAGCAAATCACAAGATCAAAATCATCTAATTAATGGCCAGTTAATTAGAAGCAATAAACTCAGAATAAGTTAGACAAACATGAAAAGAATTAATTCAAATTAATATAGAAAAGCAAACATAGTTTGAAACTAGATTACATCGTTTTCCTAGAATAAAGAAAATTTAGTTCATGCTAAAAATTAAGTTCAACATAAACGAATTCACCATATTTTTTCTGAGAAGATTTGAAGGGAAAATAAACACGGGAAAATAAACGCAAAAAAATCTGCTTCAACGTTCCTTGTTTCAGCCTTTTTCTCTTTAAGTTTCAGCGCCTCCTTCCTTTTGTTTCAGCGCCAGGTTTTTTTTTTTTTTTTTTTTTTTTTTTTTTTTTTTTCAGCCTCCCCTTCTTTTCAGTTCAATTCAGCGCCTCTTTTCTTTCTTTCAATTCAGCACCTCCTTTCTTTACAGCCGTGGTGCCCTTTTTTTTCTTTTAGACGTGGTGCTCTTTTCAGCCCACTAAATTTTTCTTTGTTTTTAGCACCTCTCTCTTCTTCTTTTTTTCAGCCAAGAACGTGTTCTTTTCTTCTCAGATTCAGCAAAAAAAAAAAAAACGCCTTGCACCCTAAAGCCCCAACGTGTTGCTCAAAAGCCCAAACCGTGTTGCCCTTTTTCAGCCCAAAACATTCCTCTCTTCGGCCCAAAACCTTGCTCTCTGTTCAGCCCAATATTCTCTCTAGCTGCTTCAGCTCTCTTTTATTTGGTTAAATCTTTATTTCCTTCAAATCTGCAATAAAATTTAAATAACAATAATGAAGTCTAAAATCAACAAAAATAAATAAAATTAGACTAAAGTTTAAAGTTGAGAAGTGGTAAATTATGCCAAATTATGCAAGTCATCAATGACCTAATTAAATATAATTAAATTTCATAGTACTTTTCCAAAACATTGAATGTAACTTAAAAACCAAATAAGAAAATGAATTATAAAGCAATCAAAAAAAAGAAGAGGGGGATTATAACAAAGCTTACATGCAAATATAAATTATATAATACGGTTTCCAGCACACCTACGATTACCCTCAGCATTGCTTTTCTTTTCTTTCTTTTTTTGGCTAAGAAGCATTTTAGATATGCTAGAAATGAGAACGAATTCTCAATATATTGATGCATAGAATATTGTATAAGATGAGGCCTTTATATAGAGAGACGCCTATGACACAATATTGTACAAAAGTACAGTGACAGTGCACTAACAGCCCTCCTCAACTTCGAGATGAAGGATGAGAGACCAACCTAAATTTGGAAACTAGATCACGAAAGCATCCAGAGGATGGGATTTGGTAAAAATGTCTACAAGTTGACCATGAGAGGCAACAAATATCACCCAAAAGGAACAATGAAGGACGTGATACCGAACAAGATTGAAATCGATTTTGATATGCTTTGTCTGTTGGTGAAAGTCATCATTACAAGCCATCTGAATGAAACTTCTATTATCAAATCAAAGCTTCATATAATATTAGAGGTCACAATCCAAATTTTTTAATTTTAGGGAACAAAATCAAAATTTTCCCAAACTTTAAGAATATAAATTGTAATTCAATCTCTTATAATATATTGAAACCGAAGAAAAACGACTGTTAGTCTGTTACTTGTTAAAGAATTATTTAGGGTGAAATGCCCCCAAAAAATTATTTGATGAGGAATGATAAATTATTTTATAACAGTACAACAATCATCTTGATTCTCAAAAATAAATAAAAATTATAGAATCATCTAGCGAAGAAGGTTTCAGGAAGCACCTAATGGTCCAACCCACTGTTTAAATTTGAAAATATTTTCTAGGATAGTAGTACCCTCAATTTTAAATTAAGACCTTTATGTGTTCAGAAATTTAGTCTGGCACTAATAGTTAGCCGCCCTTACCTAACCTATTATATTAACCTAAAACTTTTTTTTTTTTTAAATAATATGATATGAATGTATTGGGGGATATTGGGCTTTATCCCTTATTTTGCAAAAAAAAAAAAAAAGAAAAAAAAAAAAAAGAAATATGTCCCTGTCCCTGTTTTCAAATTATTTAGGTTCGTGTCCCTGTTTTAGTACTCGATTATCTAAAAGTCAGATTCTATACGAAACTCGACTATACTAAAATCGGGTTCTATGTAACTCGATTTTACTATGGTCGAGTTTATATCATGTTTTTGCCACACTGGATTGCCAACGTGACTTTTCTGCAATAAAATATTCCAGCTGGACAATTTAAAACTTGGCAATGTGAAAATTGAGTTCTATGCAGAATAAAATCAAATTTTGAATGTAACGTCTCCAAAACACTTTGTCTCTCTCAGTTCGATTAGTAGCCACCTTTGTCTCCCTCAGTGTGTTTAGTACACCCTCTCCAACGCGCCTCCTCTCCAAGTGCACTCCATCTTTAAGTTGTCTTCTTTCTACCCGTAGACTGAAACTCAACCCAAACCCTAACCTAACTATCACCTACAATTCTACCATAACCCTCACTTGAAACTCTCACCATCAAGCTTAGAAATTAGAGTTAAAGGATTAAAAACGCATTAAGGTAGTTTCTAAAATCTGAGTTCAATATTTTTTGCTTTTGCATTTAATTTGAGTTAAGTTTGGCTTGTGTATTGAGTTGAGTAAAAAAGTAGATGGCTTGTGCATTTAATCTAAGTTAAGTTTGGCCTTTTGAGCCTAAAGAGTTCTAAATTTTTCTCTATTAGATTTTGCCTAACTTGCATTGATTTGAGTTTGCCTAAAATTCCTAATTTGCATTGATTTCAGTTTTCATTATTTGCATTGATTTGAGTTTGCCTGAAATTCCTAATTTGCATTAATTTGCCTAAAAATATCTTAGGCAGCTAGTAGACAAAAGCTATAGCTGCTTTGAAATTGAAAATTATTTGGTTGTTCTTCAAATAATTGTAAATCATGTTGCTTGGTTTTTGTAATTGAGTTTTAAGAGTTATATCTACATGTATTAAGTATTGACTAATTGTCTTCACTTCCACTATGCTGATATATTGTGGGAAGCTAGAATTTGTTTCAAAATGTAGTAGTTTTGGTAGAACAACCATAATAACCCATGTTAACTTATAAAAGTCTCTCTCCATCCTCTTGATGTTGGCTTATTGGTATCAGTCATGACCAATTTGTTACAAAGCTCAACAAGTTACCTCTTACCAAAGAACTTTCTCTATTTATCTTTTAATATTGTAATATATAAGTCTATGACAGAGTTTATTCAAAAGAGAGTATAAAGGATACAATGCCAGGGAAAAGCTATATTGATTAAGATTTTAATTTTTAGTGGTAGATTGATTAAGCTAATATAATTTTGTGGAGATTTTGTTGCCTAATATGTTATGCTTGCATCGATTTGTTGAATTTAGGGGTACTGAAGATGGTTGTTTTTCAATGAATTTGAACCATATTTTTTTGGATTAATGGAAGCCGACTAGAATTAGATAATTAGACCAGAGATTTATAAAAGGACTAAAGAGTTCAACAATTGAAGAATCTCAACAAATTCAAGGAGTTTTGTAGTGATCTGTGATCTTAATGGGCATGAAGAACTTTTGGACGTACTCTGTACGTTTACAAACATAAATTCATTGAACCTTCACACTGATTGCCCTTACAAGGTGAAAACTCTATAGTCCAAGAAGCCTCCTATATGCTTGATGAAAGGGAAGATATACCCTGGAAGGCCTTGTGTGGTTAAACGGGCCTCAACACAGACGGACCCTAGTTGGACAGGCTGGGCGCATGGACTAATTGAACGGGCTGCTTGGCCATGGGCCTGCTGGACCCCTCAAGGGGGGCAATTTGGCCCACTCTCATAAGGGCCCAAATGGAGTCCTTGCGCTGGTAGGACTCCGGAAATCTTATGTATTTGGTAAAAATCTTCCCTATAAGAGAAGGACTTGTCCATCACGTTTAGGATTCCTACAAAAAGAGTCCTATAAGGAAAAGACTTCCGAACCAAGAAAGGAAGGTCAACCATCTACTACTATAAAAGCCCTAATGCACTCACAAAATAAGGTACGCATAATTAAACCATCTCTAACACTCTAGAGTTGAAAAAGAAGTTCTAACTTGACCTTCGGAGGGTATTCGGCCGACACCACACCGGTGTCCTTCGACAAGTTTTTTCTCTTTTGTTTCGCGCAGGTTGCCTTTCGAGTGGAAGAGTATCTTGCGGCATATTTATGGATTTCCTTGAATCATCAGTTGGTGCCGTCTGTGGGGAACGAGCGATTAAGCCATACTATCGTTTCCCGAACTAAAAGGCTTGCATGGTACTCATCCGTTCAATGGCAACTACTAATGATGTGCAAGAGGAAGAGCCGCCCACGACTGCCCTCGAAAGACAAGTTCGGACCCTCAGTACCGCCGTGGAGCGTCTCACCAAACAGAACCGCAACTTAGAGGAACAGCTGCGCCAGAAGACTGCAGCGCAAAATAACCGGCCGGAAGACCAGGAAGGAACTAGCAATCCGAACAGGAATCAGGAGAGACCTGAGGGCAGCCACGCCCCAAGTAGGCCGGAGAGACAGCACGTGAGCATGCCATCCCTCACGGATGCAACCCCACCACATATTGCCGCCGAGATGCAGGCAATGAGAGAATAGATGGAGGTCATGATGAATGCCCTCAAGGGGCGAGTCTCCAGTGATCTTGACAATCTAGTCAATCGCACCGACTCACCTTTTACTGTGGCCGTGAACTCTTTCCCCCTACCGCACAAGTTTCGCATGCCGAACATAGATAGCTATGACGGGATAAAGGATCCTCTAGATCACTTGGAAACCTTCAAAACCTTGATGCATCTGCAAGGGGTACCGGACGAAATTATGTGCAGGGCCTTCCCAACTACACTGAAGGGTTCTGCGAGAGTTTGGTTCAGTCGGTTGACACCGAATTCCATCAGCACTTTTAAGGAACTAAGCGCTCAGTTCACCTCACACTTCATAGGGGGACACAGATACAAGAAGTCTACGGCGTGTTTGATGAGCATCAGACAAAGGGACGACGAGACGCTAAGATCCTACATAACCCATTTCAATAAGGAAGCACTCTCAATTGATGAAGCAGACGACAAGATATTGGTGGCAGCCTTCACGAACGGATTAACGAAGGGTAAGTTTTTGTTCTCATTGTACAAAAACGACCCCAAAACCATGTCAGAAGTACTCTACAGGGCCACCAAGTACATGAACGCGGAAGACGCGCTGCTCGCACGGGAAGAAAGGCCCAAAAAGAGGGAACGGCAAGTGGACGCGCGCCAGGACCAAGGGCAGAAGAGGCCAAGAACAGGAGACAGGAGGGACGAAAGACGCCCTAAGCCCCCAAGCGGGAGGTTCACAAGTTTCACCCCCCTAAACGCCCCAATTGACCAAGTCTTGATGCAAATCAAGGACGAGGAGGCGCTAACATTCCCAGGAAAGCTAAAAAGCGACCCCAGCAAACGGTCGCGAGACAAATATTGTCGTTTTCACCGAGATCACGGACACAACACGGCCGAATGCTACGATCTAAAGCACCAGATTGAAGCCCTCATTAAGCAGGGGAAGTTGCAAAAATTCGTCAACAAAGAGAAAACGGATAACAATTGTCAGGAACCGGCCCCTCGACGAGACAATGAGCGCCCGAGGCCCCCCATCGGAGATATAAGGATGATAGTAGGGGGAACCGCACCTACCAGTTCTTCCAAAAAGGCTCGAAAGACATACCTCAGATTGGTCCTGAACGTCCACAAAACGGGCCCAATGCCCCATGCCGCGCGGATGGAAAGCCCTATTATAGGATTCACCGAAGAAGATGCAAGGAGACTTCATCATCCGCATGATGACGCGCTGGTCGTCAGTATACGTATAGGGGATTACAACGTCCACCGGGTGCTGATCGACAACAGCAGCTCAGCGGACATTCTATACTATCCAGCGTTCCAACAAATGGGGATAGACAGAGCCCGATTGATACCAGTTAGCGCTCCCCTCATCGGCTTCGGAGGGACTAGGGTATTCCCAATAGGTTCCATCGTACTCCCGGTGACGGTGGGTGATTACCCACAAGAACTCACTGAGAACATAACGTTCCTCGTGGTAGACTGCTCCTCCACTTACAATACGATCCTCGGACGACCTACACTCAACTCGTGGAAAGCAGTAACATTCACATACCACCTAATGATCAAATTCCCGACGGACCATGGGGTTGGGGAATTACGGGGAAATCAGGCAACCGCCCGAGAGTGCTACGTTGCCATGATGGAAATGGAAGATCACCACCAAGCAATGTGCGTAAAAGAACAACGAACGGTGGTAGAGCCAGCTGAAGAACTGGAGGTGGTAACACTCAACGAGTCCAAACCAGAGCGAACCACTAGAATAGGAATGTCGGCCTGCCAACCTGTGCGCCAGGCCCTCGTAACATTTCTCAGGAAGAACCAAGACATCTTCGCATGGACCCATGAAGACATGCCCGGGATCGATCCTTCTGTTATAGTCCACAGGCTGAACGTGAACCCTTCACACCCCCCAGTCCAACAGAAAAAGCGAGTGTTCGCTCCCGAACGGGACAGAGCAATAGGACAGGAGGTCAGGAAGCTACTCAAGGCAGGTTTTATAAGGGAAGTGTATTACCCAGAGTGGTTGGCGAATGTGGTCATGGTCAAAAAAGCTAGTGGAAAGTGGCGGATGTGCGTCGACTTCACGGACCTCAACAAAGCATGCCCGAAGGATAGCTACCCCCTCCCACGGATAGATGCGCTGGTCGACTCGACGGCCAGACACCAGCTCTTAAGTTTTATGGATGCCTTCTCAGGCTACAACCAGATCAAAATGGAGGAACCCGATCAGGAGAAAACATCCTTCGTTACCAGCCAGGGCCTTTTTTGCTACAAGGTGATGCCGTTCGGACTCAAGAACGCCAGGGCAACATACCAGAGATTAATGGACAAGATGTTCGCAAACCAGATGGGGAGAAATGTACAAGTTTACGTTGACGACATGCTGGTCAAGAGCCAGTTCGAAAGAGACCATCTGAGCGACCTCCAAGAGACATTCGATACCCTGCGATCATACAAAATGAAGCTGAATCCGGACAAGTGCGTGTTTGGGGTGACGGCAGGAAAATTCTTGGGTTTTATGGTATCCCAAAGAGGAATAGAGGTCAATCCAGAGAAAATTCGGGCCATCATAGAGCTTAAACCACCGAGGACAACAAAGGAGGTGCAGAGCTTGAACGGCAGAATCGCTGCCCTGAGCCGGTTCGTATCAAAAGCAACGGACAGATGCCTGCCGTTCTTCCGAGTCCTGAAGAAATCTTTCGAGTGGACGGAGGAGTGCCAGAAGGCATTTGAGGATCTAAAGAAATATCTCTCCTCGCCACCTTTGCTCAGCCCATCCAAACCAGGAGAAGATCTCTACTTATACCTAGCCGCTTCAAATGTGGCAGTAAGCGCGGCCCTAGTGAGGCAAGAATGAAGAAGCTTTGCGGCTACAGCTAGACCTAGTCGAGGAAGTCCGGGCCACAGCCGAACAGAGGATAGCTCGATACCAAAACCTCATGGCAAAGTACTACAACTCCAAAGTCAGACACAGAGACTTCCAGATCGGGGACCTTGTGCTTCGGAAGGTAATGGGAGCAGCTAAAGACCCCTCGCAAGGAAAGCTTGGCCCAAACTGGGAAGGACCTTACAAGATCTCATCTTGGCAGAGAAGAGGAACCTACCATCTAGAAACCATGGATGGACGGAAACTGCAACACCCGTGGAACACTGAACACCTTCGAAAGTACTACTAATAGACTCCAGCTCATTCCTAAAGTTTCAGTAGTTTTTATTTCGAACAATTATGTCTTTTACTTTTAACTTTTCTATACTGCTTTTTTGAACAAACCTCTCTACTAGTGCCTTTTTAAGCCCAAGGGGGCAGGCACCATTTTCCTATAAAAACTTTTTCTTTCAGGCAACAAGATTTTTTCTGCTTAAGTATTCAGTACAAAAAGATTGTCCACAAAGTGGACGGATCATCCCAAAGGGATGAAAACACTAAGTCCACAAAGCGGACGGATCATCCCAAAGGGATGAAAACACAAAGTCCACATGATGGACGGACCAATAAGGTTGTCCACAAAGTGGACGGATCATCCCAAAAGGATGAAAACACTAAGTCCACAAAGCGGACGGATCATCCCAAAGGGATGAAAACACAAAGTCCACATGATGGACGGACCAATAAGGTTGTCCACAAAGTGGACGGATCATCCCAAAAGGATGAAAACACTAAGTCCACAAAGCGGACGGATCATCCCAAAGGGATGAAAACACAAAGTCCACATGATGGACGGACCAATAAGGTTGTCCACAAAGTGGATGGATCATCCCAAAAGGATGAAAACACTAAGTCCACAAAGTGGACGGATCATCCCAAAGGGGTGAAAACACTAGGTCCATACAATGGATGGACCAATCATTCCAAAAGGAATGAAATCTTAGTCCACATGATGGACGGACCAATAAGGTAGTCCACAAAGTGGACGGATCATCCCAAAGGGATGAAAACACTAGGTCCATACAATGGACGGACCAATCATTCCAAAAGGAATGAAATCCTAGTCCACATGATGGACGGACCAATAAGGTTGGCCACAGAGTGGGCGGATCATCCCAAAGGGATGAAGACATTAAATTCGCATAAATAAACGGACCCGTGGAAACGTTCGCTAGTCGAATGATTCCATTTAAGGAGGAATCAACTACCCAACGGACGGGTTCAATAAGCTATGTTACTAGACGGACCATTTCAAAGTCACCCTACGGACAACCAAATGGGCAGAACGGAGTTCGCTTGAAACATACATCCCATATAAATGAAATAAAAACAACGAATCTTGCATATATATAAAAAAAAACCACATGAACGGTCAATACATATATAAACCCCGCAAACAGGACGGGTCCATAAATTGTTCAACACTTACAAAAAAAAAAAAATCTAAGTTATTACAAAGGAGAATCATGGCTGCTCTGATCCGTCTCCCTCTCCGGCTTGGTGGTCCCCAACAACCTTGGCCTGGCTATCCACTGCAGTATGATCCGTCGGAGCCTTATGGACGAAGGCATTCTCGTCGAATAAAGCATCAGTGTCCTCCGACTGAACGGGCTGAACAGTGGACGGCTCGGGGGCAGAGACACTGACGGAGGACAAGTCAAGCTCCGGGTACAACTTCTTAACCTGACGGAGAGCGTCGTCGAACCCATTGTTGTAAACGACACTCAGCTCCGCAATCAGGTCGGCGGAGTCACGGTACTCGCGTACGGCGTCCACCTTGGCCTGACGGGCTTCGTTGTCCTTTTCAACTAGCTCTCTCTTCAGGCCCTCCACCAGTTGAGCGGCCTCGTCCCGGGCTGCCTCGGCCATCTTAAGTTTCTTCTCTTGGACTACTCTCTAGGCCTTGAGGTCGACCAGCTCCTCCTCCATCACCTTAGCCTTGTTGCGAATCTGGCCAATGGTGGTCTCGTGTTTGAGACACCGTCCCATTAGACCTTTCATCATGACCATGGCCTGGGAAACGACGGAAGTAAGCAGACAGAAATTTAAAAAAAAAAAAAAAGAGAAGGAAGATGAACGGACTAAAGGTAACGGAGTAATCACCTGGGTAATATTGAAGAGACCCGTCTCCCCCATAGCCTCCGTCGAGTGATTCCCAAGGTCCTCGTAGTCCTCGGGAGAAATTATTGAAGACAGTTTTTCCAAGGCGTACTTGGAATCCTCGCGGAGCAAGACGGGTGGTTTTTGCTGCTCTCTAGGGGCACCCGTCATCAGCCCTTTGCCTGCACCATGTTTGGCCGGAGTAATGGACTTAGTCCCCTCAGCCATCAAGCCAATAACTGGGTCGAGTGGGACTTTGGGCTGCTTAAGTGGACGGTCACCTTTTGCCGGCAACTTCCTCTTCAGCTGTTGCTTGCTTGGGCCCGTCCCCATAGGATCCGTCCCAGTCTGTTTGTTCTTGGCAGCTTGGAGTCTTATGGCTGCTCTCCTTTTCGCATCCTCCATCTCTGAAATGGGATGACGGACTAAGAAACAAATAGTAAAAAATAAAAATAAAAATAAAATAAAAAAAAGGTCGCAAGGATAGACGGACTTACGCAGACGGGTTTGTTTCTCGTACTTTAAGGCTGCTGGTGTGGGCAAGGGACCGTCACAATACCAGTTAATAGTATTAAGGTTGACGAGCTTGGCCCACGTCCGTTCCTCTGGTTTTGTCTTTGAAAAATTTTTTTCAAGAAAACTAAATTCTTCAAGTGTAACTTGGGGTCGACGACGAACTGCAACACAGAAGACGGAGGTTAGAAACACAAAAAAATTAGTAAGATGTACGGAGTCGTTATTAACGGAGCATACCAGACGGGTTTAAAATGCCCCAAACTGTGTCGACGGGAAGGAAGTCCGTCTCCCCTGGATGACACATCCAGTCCTGACCTTCCATAAAGAAATACCGGCTCTTCCAATCCCTATTGGAGTCCGGGGTCTCATAGATAACCTTCAGGACGGGGCTCCTAGGAACAAAACTATACATTCCCCTCGACTTGTCAATTTCATCTGGACGGTAGCAATGAAAGAACTCTCTTATTGTAAGTCTCCTCGCTCCGTCGGACATGGCTCCGTATAGGACCTCCATGGCAATAAAGACTCTCCAGGCGTTGGGGGACACCTGGCTGACGGAGATGCCTAGATAGCTTAAAAGTTCGCGATGTAACGAACTCAACGGAAACCTCAAACCAGCCTTAAACACTGGCTCGTATACGCCCACTCCGTCAACTCCCTCATAGTAGCACTTCTCTGACTTATATGGAAGACGGAGGGGGATGTGATCTGGAATTTAGTAGCGGTCCCTAAGGGTATTGAAATGCCCCTCCTTGATGGTAGATAGGAAGGCGTGAACCGTCCACTCTGGGGGCAAGATGAACTCCCTAAGTCCATCTGCCCCTACGACGGACCTAACCATTGGCTCTTCGTCATCTGATCCCTCGTGGAACTCGACCATCTCCAGGCCCTTATGTGTTGAGGACGAGGAAGATGATGACGGACTACTCTCGCTCGTGGTGTCATGGTCTTTGAGACCTAACGGGTATACCCCTTCATAGTCCGCTCCGTCACGAACGACGGACTGGTTACTCGACGCACTAGACATAGCCTACAGGCAATTACAGAACCTAAGACTCTAACAGGTTTGAAAAGATCGACGGGCGCATAATGTACGAACATAAAAACTAAAGAATAAAAGACGGAGGCATAATAACTCACCAGAAGATTGATGCAAGATCTGGAGGACGACGGTTGAGTAAACGAACGGACTGCTCTCTGACAAGTGTGACGGACTCGCTCTGACAAATCTCTTTCAGCAACAAACTGAGAAATGGGGGGCGAGGGTTCGATATTTATAAGAGAGGTGCACGGAAGTCGAAGCGACACCTCGTTCCAAAACAACAACCACTGACAAAGTGACATTTGGCACGGCGCATTAATTGGTTTCTGATCCAAGCAGCGTACGGATGGAGGTTCGCGGACATAGGCGAGCAATGGTTACGTCCCTGATTTTTATCCGTCACCCCATGGGTCCGTTCATTTGTTGTTCACGGACTCATAGGGTGAGGGGGCAACTGAAAGGGAAGATATACCCTAGAAGGCCTTGTGTGGTTAAATGGGCCTCAACACAGACGGACCCTAGTTGGACAGGCTGGGCGCATGGACTGATTGAACAAGCTGCTTGGCCATGGGCCTGCTGGACCCCTCAAGGGGGGCAATTTGGCCCACTCTCATAAGGGCCCAAATGGAGTCCTTGCGCTGGTAGGACTCCGGAAATCTTATGTATTTGGTAAAAATCTTCCCTATAAGGGAGGGACTTGTCCATCACGTTTAGGATTCCTACAAAAAGAGTCCTATAAGGAAAAGACTTCCGAACCAAGAAAGGAAGGTCAACCATCTACTACTATAAAAGCCCTAATGCACTCACAAAATAAGGTACGCATAATTAAACTCTCTCTAGCACTCTAGAGTTGAAAAAGAAGTTCTAACTTGACCTTCGGAGGGTATTCGGTCGACACCACACCGATGTCCTTCGACAGGTTTTTTCTCTTTTGTTTCGCGCAGGTTGCCTTTCGAGTGGAGGAGTATCTTGCGGCATATTGGTGGATTTCCTTGAATCATCACTTGATAATTTAATTAGACACGTTCTGCTGCATGCCTTCTCTTCTGAAGGCAAGTTTTATGATCTCATATGATATTTAGGTGCTTTGTGTCAATACTCAAAATTAATTTTTATAATGTCAAATGGGTGACATTATGGTATCAGTAGAGTTATGGTGGTGATTTGCATATTAGTATTATGTGGAAAAGAGTAAATGGATCCAACCTGTACATAATTTTTTTTTGTTTTTTGTTTTCTTCTTTGCTGTTTGTACATATTTTTCTGCCTACTTCATTTTTCTAATTAAGTTGTCTTCTCTTAATACAAGTTTTCTTACCTATCCTTAAAAAAAAAAAAAAAAAGAAAAAAAAAGAGTAAAATAATCCTTATACACCACGCTAATGGCAGTTACTGCTTTTGCTATTTCCTGGACCCCACCTCAAACTTATATTAGTTATTCCAAAGTATCAATTCTTATGGGATAAAGTTTGGCTTTCAATTGGTATGGAACCATCTTTTCCAACCTATTACAGGGTGATTTATAAGACTATCCATGTTTATTATTTAAAGAAGTCACATGACATCTATAGTCCTATATATAGTCCTATCACGTGAATAATTACCCATGCAAAACTCCTATATATAGTCCTATATGCATGACATCTAGATATACTGATCTAAAGTCACATTTTGCAATGTCGCAATTAGCTACTACCTCATTTTTCAGATAACTATAGGAGGGAGAGAGATTCCAATGAGAGGGAATACTATGCTAGACTGAGACGGGAGTGGAATTTCTACATTAATGAGTCCAACACTCTGCACAATAATCTCAAGCTACTTAGAGCACCTTTGGTGGATTGTATCTTGCTCACAATGCCATGACAAAACATGGACCAATGTAGGCGTGCAATGGCAAAAATCCAAAAGGAGAACAATCTGATGTTACTCTGTAGATGCAGGTATCACATGTTACAACTTGCAAAAGAGCTAGCCGCCGCAACCAACAAGCAACTTACACCAGTGGAACGTAATAATATCCTCAAGTATGAGGACTACCTGTCAGAATGAATACCTATGTAAGGCATCACCTACCTGGGTTCTATGTGGTGTGTGTATTATATTTAGGATTAAGTTAATAATGTTAGTATTGTTAGTGTTCGATATGCAGTGCATGCATATTGATGGCATCGTATGTAAGAATATTTAAGTTTTTTGTGTTATGTGTATAATAAATTGGTTCAATATGCAGTACATGCATATTGAAAAACATCCTATGTGATAATATTAAAGTTTTACTAGTCACTAACCCGTGCGATGTACGAGAAAATTCCAAAAATGAAATATTTATGAAACATTCTAAATAGTTTTTTTTTAATGAAAAAAAATAATAAAAAACAATAGAACTCCAATGCTTGCACCTACTTATTACACAGTCTAGAAACTATCCTATAGGATATATGTCCTACCTATTTTCACAAAAAGCATTAATTTGTTCTACACATCTGAAATCTCATTCAAGCATGGTTCATGCAACCCAATTGATGCTAGCAACTGTGAGTTGGCAAGCTCCACAATCAAATCCCTAATCCATAGTTCATGACAAGAGTGTAACACTCAATAGAGCATGGCAACCATCCACAATGAGTTTCCTTGGCAAGGAATTAATTTAGTATGGACTATAATAGGAGAATCATGACTATCTCTAAAACTAAGGCCCAAACTTGCATAATAGGTGGTTTTGAAAAAAGGCCAATGCTATGCCTAGTTTTGAGATGAGGAGAATTAGGATTTGTAGTTGTTGGGCTCACTTAATATTTAAGCTTATGTTTTATAGCACTATAAAGTTTAAAGATATCTTAGGCTAGTAAACTGTTAAAGTTATTTAGGTAAAAAGGGTGGTAAGAATAAGTTGTCATTTGGGGGGGGGGGGGGGGGGGAATGTTATGTCCATAATATTTTCTCAACACTTTTACAATAAATCCTAAATGGTAGGTTGTTATGAGTGGGAAAAAACATAATTTAAGTTGTGGATTCAAATTGGAACCAATAAAAACTTACCATATATCTTTTGTTATAAAAAGTGTTGAGAAAATATTGTGGACGTAGTATTTATTAAAAAAAGAAAAAGAAAAAAAAAAGGATTGTTTTGTTAGCAAACAAATATGAACCACATTAAGTAAAATGCCATTGTCCACCAAAACTAATAAAATGTTAAAATGAACTAATAAAATAGTAAATGTATTTTAGTGGGTTATTGATTTATGGGAAGGAGTAGCCTAGTTGTGACATGAGGTTGAGGCCAAAATTTTGTCGGCTTCTTTTTCTTCTGTTTGCTTTTCTTATATTTATAGACATGGTAACTTAGTTGCTCATAACCTTACTAAACATGTTAGTCATGTCTTATGGTCTGGATGGAAGATGTTCCAACACACATAAACTCTATTCTTTTAGCTGATTTTGGCTAGTTTTGCTCAGCTTTTTTAATACAACGTGCTGATTTGATTCCCAAAAAAAAAAAAAAAAAAACTTCCAAGCCTCCAATGTAAGACTTTTTTTTTTCTTTTTTAAATGACGAAGAGGAAAAACTAAAGTTTTTTTTAGATGGTTGTTGAAATAACTTTGTATTCATCCTCTTTTTTTTTTTTTTTTTTAACTGTTAATTAATTTAACTTTTTGTGTGGTTCATATATAATCTTTGTAAAAAGGTTTGCAAAATTTATTGCAGCTTTGTCCACCAGAATCCATAGCTACAAATTTCTTTTTTTTCTTTTACTCTTTTTTTTCTTTCTTAAAAGCTAGCTTCATTTAATTTCGGTCAAAATTCACAAAATAGGTCGCAATGGCCACAATTACTAACATATCAAAGAAATATAAACGTTAAAAAAAAAACTACTAAATTTCTTCTTCTTTTAATTTTCCAAATAGTTTTAGGCATAAAACTAAATCAAGGTTTGAAATATAGTAGATCTATATTAATGGTCTATGTCAGAGACATTGCTAATAAGCTCACAAAGAAAGATGATTAGACTTAACAACTGATTGATCTCAACCTTAAAAAAAAAAAAAAAAAAAAAAAAATCCTAACTTTGTTTTTGAAGAAGAAGAAGAAGAAGAAGAAGAAGAGACTTTGAGATTTAAAAGAAGCAGAAGAGGAAGTATAGAGTGCTTTTTCAACGAAGGAGTTAGACCCATATTGGATTTTTACCTATCTTTCACTGCATCTTTTGGTTGGGTCTTGAGAGAATGATGAATTCAATGTGGGTTTTGGCTGAGTTGTGGGAGGGGAAGTGATCGACTTTGTAGGTTGGGGACGGAGAGAAAGAATGGTAAAAAAAAAAAAGAAAAAATTAAGTCAACAGGGAGCTGAAAATAAACGTTAAAAATAATAATTAAATAAATATTTAAGGTGTAAATTTGTTAGACTTGAAAAATTGATATGTTAAAGTCTCATGAAGTTAACAAAAAGTCCATGACTTTGGTTATATAGTATGTTAAAGTGTCCCATATAGATTAAGTATAGGTTAACCATATGTTTATAAGCACTTGGACACCATCCCCTTACAAGCCGGTTTTTAAGGGTGAGTTCTACCCATGGGTTCCTAACATAGTATTTATAATTAAGTTTAAAATTGTAGTAGATTTTTGTTTTCTTTACGAATATAAATCTAATACCTATGATATTATACTTTTTAAGTTTTTGTGCTATTAACTACTATGTATGTGCCAAATGTTAAGGAGCTCATATATGGAATGAAATAAATGCATTTATTAATATTGTATTTATCCTTATATGTGAGTATTAAATATTTGTCCTTATGAATTCCTTTTGAATGGTTCAACAATCTTCTCTTGCTTAAGGCTAAGTTTATCTCTTCTTAGCTGGCTATTCATTCACCTCCTTAAATAGAAGTACCAATTTCATACAATATTGGAAATTTCAAGTAGAAAAACAGCAAGCATATCTTTGGAAGTCTATATTCAATATCTAAAAAGGCTAGTGTTCATTGATCTTTAAAATGAAAGTACAAAACCTTATACAAAAAACGTATTAGTCCAACAACAAATAGCAATGCACACTTTGATGCAATGTGCATTCCTCGAATGGCCAAAATAAAAATAAATAAATAAATAAAAAACAGCTACTCAAAAATAAAGCAGGATTGCAAGAGCATATTTGCTAAACTTATTGAATACATTACATTTTCTATGCACAAAGCCATAAATAAGACATGCTTTTTTGTTTGGATAAAATCTTCCACCTATGATTTAAAGGGTCATGTTAATGGGTGCCCTTAGGGAAATTGTTAATAAACCATAATAAGAAATTTTTGACATCATTTTCATGGGAATTATAAAAATTTGTCAACAACATTTATTGCTTTATCTTTCTCCCAATAAAAGATTTCTAAAAATAGTTCCTAATTTAAATACATACAATATCATAAGCCCTTTGTTTGTCCTTTGTGTAGTACTTTAATTATTAAAAGAAATACATAATTTTTGATTGGGACAAGTTAAAAATTAATTATGTAAAATTTGGGACCTTATCTCCTATAATTGGTGAGTATATGCAATACCTACAACGTAACAACTGTTCTAATAAGAAAGTGTGAAATAATTTAAAAAAAAAAAAAAATAAACAGAGGCACACGCATAAGCTCAAACTAACAACTAACTTGTCAAGCCCTAAAAACATTCATAACCCATTTATCGTCAACAACCAAACAACTCCAACTCTCAATAATCCTTCCCAACCACAACCTACCAAATTTAGAAAAAAAAAAAAAAAAATTCCCCATATACTTTTTTCATGAGAAACAGAATATATGAACTTGGTAAAGCTTGCAGCAAAGAAATTTTTTGAATTGCAACCCGAAAATCCTGGAAAATATGTGGTCTTGTCTAATGCTTATGCCACCTCTAGGTTTTGGGAAAATGCTGCAGAGGTCAAGGCTGTGATGTGGGAATCAGGGATCATAAAGGAGCCTGGTTATAGCAGAATAGAGGTTCAAAATGGGTCCCAATTCTTCTTCAAGGGTGATAAACAATCTAAGGAGCTATATGAGTTGATCAAAGAAATGACTTGTATTTCAAAGGATGCAGGTTATGTTCTTGATCTAAGCGACAACTAACTCACGTCATGGAAAATGACTCATTTCTTGTGAATATCTCTCTGTTGCGAAGCAGCGCTATTTGAGAGAGTAAGAGCTGTATGCCTAAAACCTTGGTGCTTTCTTAAATTTTGTAGAATCTGGAAGGTCCACTTATGGGTGAGGCTCAATAGAAATCAATTACACATCAAATATTATCTAATTAGGCATCTGGATCATTTTAGTTATTTCATTCTTCAAGAATTTAAACATATTTTTATCTGTACCAAAGAAAATTGTTTAGTTTCAGTTTATTAATTCTGGTGACAGCAGCGATAGATCCATTCCATCTGTCCAAGTATATAGGTCGACCTGTTCAGTGTCCTGACTCCTGCTAATGCCAAAAATTGCATTTCGAATAATGGATATCGATGCTTGCATATGTATCTATGTGTTCAGTCTGTTTAGGTTTTTTGATGATGTGTAAAGGTCAAAATTTGTTGAATTCACAAGCAATCTAGATCAATGACAAGTGTATGAAAATTACTTGTATGATGTGATATACTAGAAGACAACCCAAAATTTCAAGATTAAGGCTTGGCTGGTGTTGTTGTATGATATGATATATAATCAATGATAAATGTGTAAAATCTTGCATGATACTATATTGTAAGCTCGGAAATGTGTTGAAAAACACAAGAGCAATTTAGACTCCCAATTAAACTTACGGCTCGATAGTTTTTACACTAACTTAATACAAAGTGCGGAATAGTGTAAATGCGAGCAGATAATCAAATAAGCTACTCTAATCCATAAACTAAGCAACACAGCAATATAATGGAATATAAAAGTGTAAGGAAGAAAGATGCAAACACAGAAAACACCAAGACGTGTTTTCGAAGAGGAAACCAAAGAACTCGGCGAAAAACCTCTCCGCCGCCCTTCAAGCGAAAATCGATCCACTAGACAATCAGTTGAGATATATGGGTTAGCATGAGATCCTCCAAGCCAAATCTACCCGATGCACCTAAGCCCTCCAAGCTCCTACTCCAACAAGGCTTCTCGAAACCGTGTCTTGTCTACCTCTCTGGATCCCGCAACAAGCTCCATGTTGCATCTGCCATTCCAGGCTTCTTCCAATGCTTCCCAGCAGCACCAAAACGTCACTCAACACACTCAAAGGGTGAGGTAAGTGTTTGGGCTATCAACCTCTCAATGGTGTAGAAATGAAGAGGGAAGGGTTGAGGAAATACCATAAGCAAGAGTATAGAGAAAGGTGGGGATGACAATCTCTAATTCCCAACGTGTTTGGCTAGGGTTTTCTCTCTGAAGCATACCTCAACATTTGTGGGTAATGAGGGTATATATAGGATAGGTGCAAAAAGTGTGAGTCAGTCAGTACAGGCTGGCCGAACAGAATGTCTCACAAGTGTCTCGCGGGAAGGCCTTACCCACGAGATACTCGCGAGACATAGCTATCTCCACCTAGCCTGACTCTTCGCATTCCAACATGTGTAAGGCACATGTTTCACTTCGTGGGAAGCTAAGTCGCGACATACCCGTGAGAATCCTTCAGCCTCCAAATGCTTGAATCTTCACACACTCTCTCTATCACACAACCCTTACAACAAATCCCACAATAAATATAGGGTATGAACTATTGAAAGTAATTACAATCAAATTTGGCAAGGAATAAAAGCCAACAAAATACATAGTTGTAAATAACAACTTTACAATCTCCCCCTTTGGCTATTCCATGACAAAATCCTAAAACAGACTCTAGACTTAAACGTGAGTTTGGAAACAAAGGTAAAACTCACTCACACCTAATTCTAGATACTGATACGCTCTTGAAACATATGAACAAGTATCTCCTGAAACACAACAACACAATAACATCATTGTATGCAGAAAACTTGAAAAGCATATGGAGTAATAATAGCATGATCAAGCAAAATGAAATAGAAACACTAGATCATGGCAGGATCAAACAAGCAATATCTATACACAAGCGATCACTATGCTCATTCACACAAGGAATGAACATCTGGATATGCAAGATGATAAGCTCATTTGAAGAGTATCATTTGCAAATCCAACACTCAACCAATGCGAAATATACGAAGTATATGCATCTAGGAACAATCCTACTAAGGCACAAGAGTGTTGTATCGAAGTAAAAAATATGACATTAAACTTCAAGTAAACAAGCATAAGGGCTACATACACAAGGAATGGCATATGCATGGCACAAACCATAAAAACCTACAAAACATGCAATAAAACAAACCCTAAAAGCTTACAAAAGCAACATGGGTACAAACTAGACATGCTACAAAACATAAAGAATATCACAAAAGAGACTTCTGAAATTATACTTAAATAAAAACAAAGTATCAAAGCTTTAAACCAAAAGCAGTAAACATAAAACATCAAACATAGGAACTGGTGGCTTCTTCTCCCCCTATCATAGGTAACCATACTCCCCCTATTAATGACTTCATCTCCCCTTTTTTGTCAAGGAATAGCTAGTTATTCTCTTCTAGCTTCCATTGAATTTCGTCCAATTGAGTTTGGAGTGATATGAGCTGTGAATCAAGACATCTGTGGTGAGCGTACATGATTGTCGCCAGCCCGAACATCTTTGCACTCATCTCTTGAAGAGCAGCAGAGATATTGGTGAACTGTTCATCATAGGTATGAGTTATAGAGCTCGAGGTTCCTGACGGTGCATGACTTTCTTGCTTGGTGTTCTTCTTGGTGTGGCTCATACTCGCATAAAGAGATCGAATGTTAATTGGACTTGGCCTTGAATATGGTCGCTCATCTTCCAATGGACGGACACCTTTGAGCTTCAAAATCCTTAAA
Source organism: Quercus variabilis (assembly GCA_030445155.1). Classification (NCBI taxonomy): domain Eukaryota; kingdom Viridiplantae; phylum Streptophyta; class Magnoliopsida; order Fagales; family Fagaceae; genus Quercus; species Quercus variabilis. The sequence continues at coordinate 42,817,958 of CP129453.1, read as the reverse complement.
ATAAGGCGATAGAAAGGAATACAATTCCTTGAAGCGGTCCGGTCAACCGTTTTTGCCAAAATGTGAAAATATGAGAGCACACATCAATCTCTACGTTAGTGATTAGATCATTCAAAAGCAATGCTCGACCAAGATTCATATATCCGGTGCTGAACAATGGATAAAGATTGCTACACATGATCATTGAAAGAAGTCTTAATTCGAGAGAAAGGGATGCCACATTGATTGACTTCTTATTTGAGGAGAATTCCAAATTGGCTCCTAAAGACTGTTTGAGATACTCTTCATCTGGGTTTAGCTCATCATATACCGGCGATATGGGGAGTATTGGCCGGTTGATGTGTAGAATTTCCGCCAAATACATTGGTGTGACAGAAAAACTTTTTCCTCGAACCCAACATTTTAATTCATCTCCAACGACAATGGCATTGGCATAGAATTCCTTAACCATGTTCTCATATGTGTCCTCGAAAGTTGAAAGCAGATAGTTCCAATCTTTCGTGGCAAACCAAATGGGTATATTTGTGTCCCTGAGTGATGGCTGATCAACGCCCCTTTCAACTAGCAAAGGAGCATCCTGAAAGAGGTTCTTATAGGATTCAAAAGCAGCATGAGACCTAAACAAGTTAGGATCAAAAATTCCCGTTGAAAAACGAGTTCTCTTTGGTCTAGGTGAATCGGCATCAACATCAATGATCTTCTCTTTCCCTTTGTTGTTGCCACCTTTCACAACTGAAGTCTTGAATGGAGACATCTATGCAACAAAACACACAAAGAAATAGGGAAAATGTGCACAACACAGAACACATAACACATAACTTGATTAGATTCAAGTTAGTTCAAAACAAAAGTAAAATTGCATGGAACATGACATACTCAACTCCAAACAATATGCCAAATGCATAAACACAATGCAAGAAACTAAGTAACTGTGCATGTGTGTGCATATGTGTGCAAGTGCTAATGTGTTTATACATGAGAGTGCAGCAACAGATGCATGAGGGGTTCCTAGGTGTGTGCCTAGTGTGTTCACCATGGGCAAAGAGTATGAAACATATGACCAATGTCCAAACTGAGTGAAACAGGGTCAAACACATGAAAACCCATAGAATGAAATCACTTGATTCCAATTGGCACAAAAATGTCACTCGGACATTTTGTCAAACACTTAGCATGAACAAATTTACTTTAAGCATGAACAATGTATGAACATGGTGAAAACATGCCTAAATACATGTGAAAATGCTACAAGGGGCCAACACAGAGGCACAAACATCAAATGGGACACAATCCAATCAAAAGATTTGACACAAAAATGGAAAGAAATGAAATTGAGAATTACTTTAGTACATGCATTTACTAAAGTAAGGCAATATACTTTTTTATTAATATATATATATATATATATATATATATATATATATTTCATTTCTCAGTTTCATTTCTTTTGAAATAAGCATAGTTTTCTGGTTCTTTTGGTGAGATTATTGCGTTTAACTTTCATCAGTTTTTTATGTACACTAGGAGTGATAGTTAGTTTTGACCTGTATTTGGTGACAGTTAGATGTGATTGGTATTGATGAAGCCCAATTCTTTGAGGACCTTTATGATTTCTGTCGTGAAGCTGCTGATCATTATGGCAGAAGAGTAATAGTTGCTGGACTAGATGGTAATTATCTAAGGTATTTAAATAAGCCACCAATTATATTTAGCTATTTTTATGCTCATGATTTTTTAAAATTTTCTTACCTAGTTATAATCTACCACCATTCATTTACCGGCTTTTAGGTCATTAACCATACTTTGTGGATTGAGAGTTTTAGCTTATAACTTTTTTTTTTGAGAAACAATTAGGTTATAACTTAAAAAGCTTTTTTGCAATTAAATGGCATCATATCAAATTACATTGCCTGGAAATTCCAACAAGATCCTTCTAATGATGAATATAAATATTGTTGACGGGAGGAGCTTTGGTTCTGTGCTGGATATAATTCCTCTGGCTGATTCCGTGACCAAATTAACTGCTCGCTGTGAACTTTGCGGTAAACGTGCTGTATTCACCTTAAGGAAAACAGAGGAGACAGAGACTGAACTGATTGGTGGGGCTGATGTCTACATGCCTGTGTGTCAGCAGCACTATGTCAGCGGACAAGTAGTCAAGGAAGCTGCAAAGACTGTCCTGGAATCTCAAAACGTTCAGTGTGTCTCTTATGCATAGTTCAACTGAGGAAAACAGTGGAGACAGACCGAACTGATTGGTCTGTCTACATGCCTGTGTGTCGGCAGCACTATGTCAGCGGACAAGTAGTCAAGGAAGCTGCAAAGACTGTCCTGGAATCTCAAAACATTCAGTGCATCTCTTATGCATAGTTCAACTGCTTAGTAGGATATCTGAAATTTCCTAGCATGCTCTGCCTTGTAGTCTACACAACTTGTCAATAGTGAAATTGACATTGAGTTAGGAATTTTACACCTTTAGGTCCCTATCAAGAATGTAGATATTGTTACATCTATTTATGTGGTCAATGTTTGATAGATGCTTTAATTATCATCAATATACATTGCTGGAAAATATAAAACTATAGTGAATGTGAATTTGAAACAGGTTTTTTTCTATTCTTTTCTTTTTCTTAAAGAACTGTTTATAGTCGATAGTTGTATTCGCATGTAGTATGAAAGTTTAAAATTTAAAGTATAGTTTTCTCAAGTGCCGTATCTTAGATACCCTAATAATATCAACAATTTGCTTGTGAACTGTTGTCTCCCTTTTGAGAAGTTAAAAGTTGTTTTGGGAATAGGTTTGTGTTCTACTTGGTAGTAAGGTCTTTTTCTTTAGATTTATGGAAATCAAAGTTGCAGGTCTTATTTTCTTACCTTTGTTCTAAAAGCAAATTGCCCTAAGATCTTTTTAGATTTCTGGGCTTAGCCTAGGAATCACCAAAATTTGAACTAAGATTGAAGATTGTAATGAAAAGATACCTTGTCTAGTCCGACTCCTATCCCTATTCTAATTTATTAGATATGTTAGAGCTTTGTAATTTGAGTGTTTGATGTACTACTACTCAAATACACCACTAGTGTACCTAGGTATTCTTTTCTTTTTTTAATCAATAAAGTTTTGTTACTTATCAAAAATAAATCTTAACCTAGCAACTTCATTAAAAGTCACATGCTAGTCAAATGACCTTTTGAAATACTCGAGACATAATAATAAATGAAACATAAAATATAGAAATAAAAGACAATGGACTGATGGGCTTTTTTTTGGGGGGGGGGGGGGGGGGGGTTAAATTTTCCTACATCAGTTCTCCTTGGATTGGAGCAAATTCATCCTTAGTTGGGCTTCAATTCTCCACAATTTATCGAACTCCCAAATAATATTTTTAATCTTTTCATTCTATGTCTTCTTAAATGCATCAAGAAATAGTACTTATTTTAAAAAAAAAAAAAAAAAAGCCTCAAGAAATAGCTACTTAGCCTTAATATGCCAATAAGAACTTCTGCATAACAAGGTTTGGGACATTTCTTCAATTTGTGACATGAACACGTCACATAGAACAAAGTATCATCATCTGACACCATACAACTTTGTTCTAAAATTGGCTTAACCCTATCCATGTATCTCTTGGAGCTTGTCGAATTGTGTCTCGCAGCTCCTGCTCCATAAATTCTTCCTAAACACAATCAAATCTTCTATCTTTATCTTCATAAAAAGGAAGATTATCATGATTCAGCATTATGCCAATAGAAAACTTATTAAACATCGGACAAAGTTTAGCTACAAAATTGGTTGTAGCCTTAGGCTACAAACTCACTCAATAAAATAAATATTATTACATATTTTGAAAATCTAACAGTTGAATTACATTTTTTTTACGCTCTTAATGCGCATGTCAATTTTTGCGTTAATCGGATATCATTTACTATATAATCTATAATCTTATATTTTATGCATAATTTTAAATTACAAAAACTTGCAATTTAAAAATTTATTGATAACATAGCTATTGATCTTTAATTTTCTTGAAATTTTGCAAACATGGAGAATATAAGAAGAAGATGCAATCCAATGGCGAATTTGTCAAAATTCACCTCCGGTAAAAAGATATTGAGTGAGTTTATAGCCTAAGGCTATAATCGATTTTATAGCTAAATTTTGTCCTTAAACATCACATCATTCCAAGTAAAAGTATCCGTCTTCACTAAAATTTTTCAATTTTGAATTCCATCAAACAGTACTAGGTTTTTCAAATCGTGTGTATGCAAATCTTCCATGTCCAAAAGAACACTCTTAGGACTTGCATCGAACTCTTGATGTGCATTACTTTAATAAAATAATTTCTTTAATTTGTATTAAGTACTCACCCCTAAACCAGCATAAAGAGAATCCCAGTTTGTGGCGCAAACTCTTTCAAAATTTTCACCCTTCAATTCAACTACGCACACCAACTGATCTTCCAACCTACCTCATGCCGCATGCTCTGACTGGTATCACGAAAGGAGTTTTCATCTTCTATATCATCATTCTCATCCTCATGACCACTTTCCAATATGTCCAAGGGGTTGTAGTTTCCTTCCAAAATCTTCATGTGAGTCTCCCACTGGTTCCCATTGCTGAAAAGAACAACTAGCAATAAATCTTCAATAATACGCCTCATCTCATTATTTTTTTTGTACTAGCGTTGATTTCCTCTACCATCATGATCTCTACCATGGCCAGCCATAGCTTAAAGTTACTACCTTTGACTTAGATATGAATTTTTTGGCTTAGATCTAGGATCTTTTGCTCTAATACAAGTTGATGTGGTGAGGACTTACGCTAGCATAGAAAAAGTAATTCTAGCAAAAAGATTAAAAAAGGAGTAGAAAAATAGAGAGAATAAGATTGAAGTTGGAACAATTAGATACAATTTCTTGGCTCGGAGCTTAAGAAATATTCAAATATGAAATTTCATAAAATAGATAAGAAAAGGTTACCTGCAACAATTCAAAAAAAATGCTATTTATAATTAGTGACTCACTAAGAACCTTGTAGCCCAACTAGCACCATTTGGTGTTTCCAACGGAGATGTTTAGGGTTCAAATCCCTCCATCCCCCCAATTATCAATTTATCAGTAAAAAAAAAAAAAAAAAAAAAAAGGCAATTGTTGACTCTAGAAATCTTACTCTTCATCTTACATATAATTAATAAAATCCTAGTGATCCAACTTCATTGTAAGTCACATGATCTATTAAAATACAGACCAATGGGCTTTTTTTTTTCTTTGGGCTTAAAATTTCCTATATGAGACTTTCACCACTGATGGATCCCATGAAAAGCACACACACCATGCTTTGATTCTAAAAACAAAATTTTAAATCTTTTTTTTTTTTTCCACATACCATGTTGAAAATATTCATTTCTTTGCAAACTGCCCAATAATTGACAAAAAGGGAAGAAATAATGAGCTCTTTCTTCTGGCCCAAAAAAATGGAAATTGTGCTATCAAAGAGGCAATTCTGTGAAAGGGGGAAGCTAGTCCCATTTGTTTTATTTTATTTTACCTTTTTAAATAATTTGTGCATTTTAAGAAAATGCTCTTTCAAACCCTAGTAATGTATCACCACCAACCAGTTGGAGGAGTTGGTACCTCCCCAAGGGTGTGTGGGTTCAAGCTGATGGGGTCACAGCATCTATATTATGTAAGTGTTTCTAACCCTTTATATATATATATATATATATATATATATATATATATAAAATAAAAAAATTAAAAATAAAAAAAAAAACCCTAGTAATTTATGACATCAGTAAATAGTTCTGGACATTCCCCGCTGATGGATGATGAATATCCTGTAAGGTCTAAGTTGTGCCATGTCAAATGCTAGCAAGAGAACCACGTTACAAAATTTAGTGAAATAAATAAATATTTTATATCAATCACAATACCTTTAATAACTTTGTCATTAAGTCTTGCAGAGCTATCATTTAAAACTGATACTGCATCTTCTTAATCCATGCTGGCCAGTCTTCTAAAGCTGGGTTATTAACTTTTGATGTATCAACACACTGGCCAATCATGGAAGATTCCACTTGCATGAAAAATTGAACAATAAGCTGATTAATATGAGTGTTACCTAATGAGCTGCATCAACACACTTTATTCAGTCAAAATAGTTAGTCCTCTACATTGAACACAGGCATAGGGTCTGTATTATCAAGTAGTATTGCAAACTCAACATCAGTATCCCTCATGTCCAACATGGCTACCTATGTTCTCTCTGCTAAAACATTTGCACTTGCTGAGCTTGAGAAGGCAACAGATAAATTTAGTTCAAAGAGGATTTTGGGTGAAGGAGGATTTGGATGTGTTTACTGTGGGATTATGGAAGATAAAACTGAAGTTGCAGTTAAATTGCTTACAAGGGATAATCAAAATGGGGACTGTGAATTTATTGCAGAAGTTGAGATGCTAAGTCAATTGCATCACTGCAATCTTTTGAAACTGATTGGTATATGCACTGAAGGGCGGACATGGTGCTTGGTGTATGAGCTTGTTCGCAATGGCAATGTTGAGTCCCATTTAAGTGGTATATTTTCTGCATTACCCTTTATTTTATTTTGTTTGTAATTATTTAATGGAATATAAGTTGGCAAACTTCATTCCACATTGCCCCTGTATTGGTGTTTTAGGTGTTGACAAGAACAAGGGCCCTTTAGACTGGGATGCACAGATGAAGATTGCCCTTGGAGCAGCAAGAGAATTGGCCTATCTTCATGAAGATTCTAATCCTTGTGTAATAGTTTCTCAAAAAAAAAAAAAATCCTTGTGTAATACACCGTGATTTCAAGGCTACTAATGTTTTACTAGAAGATGACTTCACCCCCAAGGTTTCAGATTTTGGGTTGTCCAGGGAAGCAACTGAAAGGAAGTCGTCAGATTTCTACTCGGGTCATGGGAACTTTTGGGTAATCATACTATTTTAAAGTCATGGTCTTACAATTCTATCAGTTCACGTAGGTTCTTGATTGGACATGCTCTCTCTCTATCTCTCTCTCCACATATTTTGTGACATACTTTGGATTAAGAAGTATTCATTTGTATATATACTACCATATTTCTAGTCAGCAATTCCAAATATTGTTGAACTTTGAATCTAATGGGTTTGCAGGTATGTTGCCTCAGAATATGCAATGGCAGGGCATCTACTTGTCAAGAATGATGTCTACAGTTATGGGGTTGTGCTCCCTGAGCTTCTCACTGGAAGAAAACCTGTGGATATGTCCCAACCTACTGGACAGGAGAATATGGTAACTTGGGCATGGCCACTACCGACCAGTAGGGAAGGTTTGGAGCAATTGGTTGATCCTTCTTTGGCTGGAAGTTATGACTTCGATGACATGGCTAAGGTGGTAGCCATTGCTTCCATGTGTGTTCACCCAGAGGTGACTCACAGACCTTTTATGGGTGAAGTTGTGCAAGTTCTGAAACTTATATACAATGACACAGATGAGACTTGTGGAGATTGCTGTAGTTGAAAGGAGTCTTCTGCTCTACAATCTGACTTTAAAGGAGACTTTGCCCCTTTTGATAGCAGTTGGTGGAATGCAGGTGGGATCACCCCTCGGTTAACTTATGGGCATGCCTCTTCCTTCATCACAATTCATCACAATGGAGTACAGTTCTGGTCCAATTGAAGAGATGGAAAACAGACTGTTTTCAGCTTCAAGTTTGTTTGGGGATGAGATGTCTTTACCGATTGGCATGGGAACAGATCAGGTCCCTTAAGAACAGTCCGAAGGAAGGTGGCCTTGTATAGATTTACAGGAAGTATGAGTGAGCATGGGGTCTCCTTCCAAGGCGTGCTTGGAATGATGGGTATTGGGTATAAGATTTCGTTCTAGTGTTTCAAATTGTACAGTTCCAAAGAATCAGAGCTTTTATTGAGAGGATGATTGGTGTAGTTTAGGTATCTAGGATTTCTGCGGTTACCGTGTTTGGAGAGAGAGAGATTGATTGACTTCTAATTTTGGAAATATTTCATTCGTTAACAAATACAAGTTGGAGATACAAGTTGAACACTCCCTGTATCATATATGTTATAATATATTTTTGTGGTTCTATCTTCGATTGAATTTTTGCCGTTTACCTCCCATTTGTTAGGCTGGAAATCTGAATTTTCCTAGTATGCTCTGCCTTGTAGCCTACACAACTTGTCAATAGTGAAATTGCAATTGAGTTAGGAATTTTACATCTTTAGGTCCCTATCAAGAATATAGATATTGTTACATCTATTTCTTTGGTCAATGTTTGGTAGATGCTTTAATTATCAACAATATTCATTGCTGGAAAATATAAAACTATAGTGAATGTGAATTTGAAACAGGTATCTTTCTATTATTTTCTTCTTAAAGAACAATGTACAGTCAGATAGTTGTTTTCACATATAGTATGAAAGTTTAAAATTTAAAGTATAGTTTTCTTAGGTGCTATATCTTAGATACCCTAATAATATCAACCATTTGCTTGTGAACTGTCGTCTCCTTTTGAGAAGTTAAAAGTTGTTTAGGAATAGGATTGTGTTCTACTTGGTATTATGGTCTTTTTCTTTAGATTTAAGGAAATCAAAGTTGCAGGTCTTAGTTTCTTACCTTTGCTCCAAAAGCAAATTGCCGTCAGATCTTTTTAGATTTCTGGCCTTAGCCTAAGAATCACCAAAATTAGAACTAAGATTGAAAATTGTAATAAAAAGATACCTTGTCTAGTCCAACTCCTCTCCCTTCCAATAAAAGGGAGGTAAAAATATCATCTGAGTGTAAGATGTACTACCAAACTAGAGATGGACATATTGTTAGTGTATAACAGTAACGGATGATCACACAATAATATAATGCACCCTCACTTATACAATAACTCTCTACTTGGTGGATGATGTTGCTTCACCAATATGCAAAAGAGAATAAATTTAATGTTAAAATTAGTCATATATTGAAGAGGTATGTTTCTTAGATAAGATATATTTTTTAGAGAAAAAGGAATGTCTACCCAAGAGACACGAAGGAGTTCATAATTAGTATGTTAAATTATTTTCCTCTCTTTATTCGTGTTGTTGATTCCCACCCTAACCGAATTGGCATCCATATCATTAGAACCATCATATATCACCAAGGTGTGCAATAAAAAGGTAAAAATGACACAATGACACAATAAAGACTCATGAGTTATGATTCTATAAAGTATACTTGTATCCAAATCTTCCCTCTATCATCTCTAAAAAATCATTTTATATTCAAATGCACACACGCAAAGTCATGATTCCATTAGGCTTATCTCATGATGAAGCCAATGAGACAACCACTAGAATACCTTTACATAAGACTTAAGAGTAGTGATAATTACATAACAGTAGCGGTAATTAGATAATTATAATGTTACACATTGTGTTTAAGGGTACACATTTGAAATCGTGTTTTTGTGTTTTCAGTTATAATTGTGAAATGAAAACAAGATTTTAGTTTTAATTGTGAACACCATTTCACAATTATAACTAAAATCATGTTTTCAAAACATAATTTCAGTTAAAGTCTGTAGTGTATAACTCATCACATGCAACAATAATTAATGTTTAGATAATATCATGCCTACTAGGCCACTACACCCCCCCCCCCCCCCTCTCTCTCTCTCTCTCTCAAGAAAAATCTAATAATACACTGTTTGAAACGGGTGGTGAGTAACAAGTATTACTCCTCCAAATGTTGTAGGGCTAGACATGGTTGGATTGAGTACATTGTTAGGTGATTAGTAGCTTCTAATTAGCTTACAAAAGAAATGTGTCATTTTAAATTTATAATTTGATACTCATTTTTATATATATTTCTTGTTGGAGTCATTTTAAATTTATAATTTGATACTCTTTTTTGTATATATTTCTTGTTGGATATGTGTGTGTGTGTGTGTGAAAATTCTAGGAAATGATGTATACATAGTGATATATTTACGTTAGAATCTATAATATCAAGAATGTTCAAGACCAACAAAGATGGAATGATTTTGCCATTTATTTTATATCAGCAAACGTGTCACAAGTTGTATAGTATGATTTTTGACAATTTTTTTATGAAATGATTTTTTTCCATTTGAATAATTCATTATTAAGTTTTATTTTATTTTTATGTTTTTATGAAACAAATGACAAGTAATTTAATAATTATTAAGGTAATTTACTTTAAAAAAAAAATTACTACTCAAGTTCAAAAAATTAAAATGTTACTTTAACTAAAATCAGTTTCAAGAATTTTTTTTAAAAAAATTAGTATTTCTCTGAGGTACAAATCACGTAAGTAATATGTTAAATAAATAAAAGAAATATTCGGACTTAAAAAAATAAAAATAAAACAGAGCAACAAAACAAGCGGGGGCCCTATAAATACCTTAGATTCATAACGGCTCTTTCTCATTCAAAAAGCTCTCTGAAAGTGCTCTCTCTCTCTCTCTCTCTCTCTCTCTCTCTCAAACACAAACACGCCAATTTCTCAAGGAGAAAGCTTCTTCCACTGACTCAGACTCAGACTGAGAGGTACCGATTTCTAGGCTATACTTTTCTTTTCCGTTTTGGGTTTTTATTTTTATTTTTTTATTTTTCTGGGGTTTGTGATTTTTTTTCTGTTTTAATTCTTTTGAAAAATTCATTATTGTTACTTGAATATTAGGGTTTCATATTGGGTTTTTCGTTGATTGTGGGGGAAATATTCTGTTGGGGTTTTTCTTGATTATTTTTTTAGGGTTTGAATTTTCTGGGGTTTGATATAGAAGTGTTTGTGTTCTTTCAGATTAGGAAATTAAGTTTCCTTTTCCGTTTGGGGTTTTTGATTGTTGTGGAAGAGGGTTTGTGATTTCGGAAATTCATTCCGCGTTGTTACTTCAATCTTGGTGTTTCTGGAATTTTTGTTGAGTTGGTGCATTATTGGCATTGTCTGGAAAGCTTTCACATGGTCATGGACAATCCTGATCAGAAGAAGAGAAAGAGGAAGAATAGTAGAGACTCTGTGGCTGAGACACTGGCGAAGTGGAAAGAAAAAAATACTGCCCAGTTTGTGTCTTGTGGGGCTCCTAAAGTTCAAGCCAAAGGGTCAAAGAAAGGTTGTTGTGTGAAAGGAAAAGGGGGACCTGAAAACTCACTGTGCCAGTACAGAGGGGTTAGGCAGCGGACATGGGGTAAGTGGGTGGCGGAGATTCGTGAGCCAAATGGTGGAAAAAAACTCTGGCTAGGGACTTTTGAGACTGCCATTGATGCTGCATCCGCGTATGACAAAGCTGCTTCAACAATGTATGGTTCCTCTGCTCGGCTTAACTTTCCAGATATCACAACTCACACATCTCCAATGGAATCTGTGAAGGATTGCTGCTGGACTTCCTCTGAATCGGTCCCTTATTCAATGGGAAGTCCTGTGGGATCTGAATCCACAACTGCGGCAAACCCTTCTGAGTTTTGTGCTGATGAGGATGCACTGTATTATCCTGTCACTGAAGCTGACATGCCAAGTTTGGTGGGGACAGAGGCCGAGGGTGAGTCTACTGGTGTGTCTGAGTTTTGTGCTGATGAGGGTACTCTGTATTATCCTGTCACAGAAGCTAAGGATGAGTCTACAAACTATTTTGGGGATAATGGACAGGAGAACTTGCTGGACTGTTCAGAAAATGAAAATTTTATGTATGAAATTATGGCTCTATTAAACGATCCTGTTGGCAACACAGATTCAGTGCTGGGTTTTGGTTATGATGCTGATCAACTTGGATTGGGGAAATTTTAGCAGGCTCATTAACAGTATGCCACTTATACCACTTATTGGAGTGAGCTTTTAAAGGTTTAGACTTCGTGTAAATGTCTAGTTTTGGTTGGTATTAGTACACTTGTCAAAAAGTTTTGGTAGGGTATTTTTATTCACTTACTGATTCTGTGTTAAGGTTTATACTTCATGTAAATGTCTAGTTTTGGTCAGTATTGCTATTAGTACTGTTAGTTATCACTTATCAAAAAGTTTTGGTAGGATATTTGTATTTGCAGGATTTTGTTTTGAGGTTTAGCCTTCATGTAAATGACTAGTTTTGGTCAGTAATAGAATTACTTATCAACAAATTTTGGTAGCATATTTGTATTTTTTTTTTTTTTTTAATTCTGGTTTACCATATATTTATTTAATTTAAAATCTTCCCATTCTTCTGTTCTTCCCCCTTTCTCTCTATCTTTTTCCTTCCCAATTGATAGTTTGCTATATGTTTCTATAATTGCCTGTTAGTGTGTTTCTATAATTTCTATATGGTAGAGGCAGTGTCTTATGCTGAATTTAAACTCCTATGGTTGGTGTTGCTGTCAATATCTGTTATTATTCAAGTTTGGACTATTCTTTAAATAATCACATGGGCACAGCTTGTTACTAGTGGCTCTGCTTCTATCTGTCTCTGAATTTCTTTCATTTTACAATGGACCATGTAGTTGGAAGTTAGAACTTAACATATTCAATGATGAAGTCAAATCCTTCTCATAAAAAAAAAAAAAAAATGATGATGAAGTCAAATGACGAAAACTTCTTTTTTCACTTTTATGTTTTGTATGTTTTCTTGTATCTCTATTCTAGTTTCAAATCAAGAAAGCCTTGATAGCACATAGTAGAATAGTTAACATCATTTGTACTTTTCCTAGTACATTGTCCGATCAAATATGAGAATTTCCTTCACTTCAATTTTAATAAGAGACTTTAATTGAGCTAAACTAGAACCAACTTAAAGCTTCAGAGTTGAAATAGTAACAAAGAAGACATAGAGGTGTGCAATTACTTTTCTTTAGGATTAAATGGATCCCAAACTGTTAGATTATTGTTCTCACTGCCTAGCTTGAGGCATAAACCTAGATTATTGAAACTTTGTATAAACTCAAGTCATTTTATCTTGATTACTGTCGCCATAGAGTAATTACTAATTAGAGAAGTTATAAATGTAAAGGAAACTTGGCATCAAAGGGGTAAAATTGTATATAAACCGCAAAACACATCTATCAAAATCTATATACCACTAATAAGGTTTTGTAATGGATTTCTAATAATTTTGTTATGCATAGACATGGGTAAAGATGATGTAGTGGATTCCTAACAATTAGATATTGCATTTGCTGATTAGCAAAATTATTGTTTAAACTTGAAAACATACCATTATGTAGTAGAATATGGGTTTAAGTGATAACCTGGTAGTAATGGCATCCGTAATAATGTCTAATGTCTATAGTTCGAACTCCATGCCCCCCCTTCCCCAAATCCTTTCCATGCAACCACACAATTTTCCTTCCCCTAAAACCCACAACCTTTTCTCCCACTTGTTCCATTCATTCAATCCAAAGTTGTGGCGTGCATGTGGAGCAGCTGACTCCTCCTGCGTCTCCCAGAGAGATTCACGTGATCGTTGGCCCCTTGTTCAACTGAAAAACCACCACCCTTCTTTGCAGAATTGAATCTCCGAGCAGCAATGGCAGGTTTGTGAACCTTCACTACTTTTAGTTACTTTCTTTATGTGTGTTATATACATGCTTGAAATTTATGTGAGTTGTGGATAAAATTTTAGCTCATTTTGGAGGATGGTGTTTTTTTTTTTTCTTTAGCTCGTTTTATGTGGTTGGTGTTGTTTTAGCGTCAACTATCAAACATTAATTGGGTAGTTGAACTATTTGTATGGAAATGTTCCCTTTTTAAATTTATGTATTGTAATTGATCTTGAGCTTGCATTTACGTGATTGTTGCTTTTCTGGTGGACAGTGTTGTTATTATGCCACATATGAGATGTCTTAGGTGCAGTAGTGTTGATTGGAATTATGCTGCTTTTATATGCATATTTATGTATGCTTTATGATTGAATTTTGTGGGTTGTTGATAATTTTTTTTGGGTGGATGGGTAGTATTGTTTTTGTGCCAAAGATGAGATCTTTAGATTCAGTGGTGAAATAGGTAGTATGAATATTTGACTGTCTGAATGGAATTTTTCCATTCTTACATACATTTTTATATATATGTATGTATGTATTATAATTGAATTTGAGCTTGAATTCATGCGGGTTGTTGACAAAATGCTGCATTTATTTGGTGGGTAGTATTATTTTCTGTGCCAAATATGAGATCCTTAGGTTGAATAGTGAATTGGGTAATTTGAATATGTGGCAATTTGAATGGAATTTTCCATTACTATATACATACTTACGTATGTAATGTGATTTTTGTAAAGTTCAAGGTTTGATGGAATTGACATGCGTAATTGCATATATTATTTTTAGAATTGGGAAAGAGTAGATTTTGGCAATGTTCTGGTTCAATTGATGGAATGTGATTATCACCAGCTATCAGGTTGAGCCTTACAAGAGCTACCTCCAATTGGATAAAACATTAAAGGGTCTTTGTATTTCAGGAAGATTGAGGGAAGCTGTGGGGCTGTTGTGCGCTACTGTAGTGCAAGTGGAACCAAGAACTTGTGATCTTCTATTGCACGAATGCATATTTAGAAAAGAGTATAAGAAGGGGAGAAGAATCCATGCACTAATGGTTGTTGTTGGATATGATCCCAGTGAGTATTTGAAGACTAAGTTGTTGATATTGTATGTGAAATCAGGGGATCTAGGAACTACTCATGTTCTATTTGATAATTTGCGGGAGAAAAGCTTGGTTTCATGGAATGCAATGATTTTAGGGTATGTGCAAAAGGGGCTTGAAGAAGTGGGGTTAAATCTTTATTACAAGATGAGACAGACTGGTTTTATACCAGACCAGTATATCTTTGCATCAGTCTTCAGAGCTTGTGCCACTTTAGCAACCAATACTTGAGCATGGGAAACAGGCCCATGGTGTCATGATCAAGTGTCAAATTAGGGAAAATGTGGTAGTCAATAGTGCCCTTATGGACATGTACTTCAAATGCAGTAGTTTATCTGATGGGCATTGGGTAATTGACAAGTCTTTAAATAGGAATGTTGTTATGTGGACTGCTTTAATCTCTGGCTATGGTCAGCATGGAAAAGTTGTAGAGGTTTTGGAATCTTTTCATAGGATGAAAACTGTAGGTTTCAAACCAAATTATGTTACTTTTCTTTCAGTTCTTTCTGCTTGCAGCCATGGAGGTTTGCTTGACGAGGGTTGGGCATATTTCTCATCTATGACCAAAGATTATGGAATTTAACCAAGAGGGAAGCATTATGCAGCTATAGTTGATCTTTTAGGGCGTGCTGGCCGGTTACAAGAGGCGAATGAGTTTGTTCTGAACTCACCTTGTAAGGAGCACTCAGTTATATGGGGTGCTTTGCTTGGGGCTTGTAGGGTTCATGGAGACATGAACTTGGTAAAGCTTGCAGCAAAGAAATTTTTTGAATTGGAACCCAAAAATCCTGGAAAATATGTGGTCTTGTCTAATGCTTATGCCACCTATGGGTTTTGGAAAAATGCTGCAGAGGTCAGGGATGTGATGTGGGAATCAGGGATCATAAAGGAGCCTAGTTATAGCAGAATAGAGGTTCAAAATGGGTCCCAATTCTTCTTCAAGGATCAGCGAAATGACTTGTATTTTAAAGGATGCAGGTTATGTTCCTGATCTAAGTGACAACTAACTCACTTCATGGAAAATGACTCGTTTCCTGTGAATATCTCTCTGTTGTGAGGCGGGGCTATTTGAGAGAGTAAGAGCTGTATGCCTAAAACCTTGGTGCTTTCTTAAATTTTGTAGAATCTGGAAGGTCTACTTATAGGTGAGGCTCAATAGATATCAGTTACATATCAAATGTTATCTAATTAGGCATCTGGATCATTTTAGTTATTTCATTCTTCAAGAATTTAAACATATTTTTATCTGTTACCAAAGAAAATTGTTTAGTTTCAGTTTATTAGTTGTGGTCATAGCAGCGATAGAGGCATTCCATCTGTCCAAGCATATAGGTTGACCTGTTCAGAGTCCTGACTCCTGCTAATGCCAAAAATTGCATTTTGAATAATGCATATTGATGCTTGCATATGTATCTGTGTTCAGTCTATTCATGTTTTTTGATGATGTGTAAAGGTCAAAATTTATTGAATTCACAGGCAGTCTAGATCAATGACAAGTGTATGAAAATTTACTTGTATGATATGATATATGAGAAGACAACCCAAAATTTCAGGATTAAGGCTCGGTTTTTGTTTAGTGTGATATATGAGAAATGCAGTTGTTTATTCCTGGCATTTCTCGCTACTCCGCTTTCCTTAAGTTCCCAAACTAGATATAAATTACATGACAAGAACCTCAAAATTGAAACAGAAGCTTATCAAATTATATGTCATTTATGCAAGATATGTAATCACTTCTCCCAACTGCTTTCTCAACCTTTCCTCCTCAGTTCTCATCCTTCTAGAAATTAAATGGCCCCCTCCCTTAATCCTCTTTGTCCATATGCACATCTAAATTCATTTTTTTGCAAGATCCTTATCACTCTAAACCCATTATTTTTCTCAAGCTATTTTGGATGTCATATAACTTGTAATTCTCAATTTCATTTCTTTCCATTTATTAGAAGTAATTGATATCAAATTTCATTTTATTGGCATAATAACCTTCTCTTGAGCCTAGTAAAGTCTGTAAAACATATTATGTCTGACTAAGTTTCTTATTTGCCTCTAAATCTTGGTTTATTCTAATGTGCTGCAACATCTAAGCTGGAAATATTGTGTCAGGACCCGAACCCTAAACCTAAGATCCCTTTCCTCTCCCATTATTTTCTCAAAGACCCAATGACCCTATATAGATATTGGAATTCTAGTTTTTTGAGTAATAGAAAGATATCAGTGTTCTGTTTGGATTTCTTCCATTTGTTATCTAAAGCTTTTGATTTTAATCAATTTAACTATGGGAGCTTGTAATTTCTTATCACCACAGTTGATATTGTTCGTTCAAGAGATACTTCAACTATGTGAAGCATCTTGCTGCACAGGTATTTGAACTACAAAAACACCAAAACTTTTGTTAGAAAAAACTTTCCGTGCATTATGCAAATACAGGGCAGCAAATATTCAAATATTTGATTTACTGAACAATGTTTAAATGTATTTGGAATTATTCTTATGATGCTTTGTTTCTTTTTTACATCTCTGTTATGCAGAAGTGTGGCAATAATAAAATCAAATGAGGATACAAGATATGGATTGGATTCGATCATGACACATGATGGGGCAAAATTTCCATGCTTGGTCTTACCTGATTTGTCATCATTCAGACAAAAGTTTGGTCTTGAAGCATATGATCAGGTATTTCAATGACACAATTTGTGATACATGTATTACGAACAGTATTCTTTCTTTTGTAAAAATGCAGAACTATTTTCTTTTGTGTGCGTGTGTTCTCTGTGTGTGTGTGTGTGCGCGTGTGTGCACATGTGTGTGTGTATTGTTTGAAATAAAGTTATTGATTTTTGGAAAATGTGCAGCCTCAGTAATGAGTAAGTGGTTTGTGCGTCTGAGAAATCTCAATTTGAAATGAGCATAGTTTTCTGGCTTTTTTGGTGAGATTATTGCATTTAACTTTCATCAGTTTTCTATGTACACTAGGAGTGATACTTAGTTTTGAACTGGATTTGGTGACAGTTAGATGTGATTGGTATTGATGAAGCTCAATTCTTTGAGGACCTTTATGATTTCTGTTGTGAAGCTGCTGATCATGATGGCAAAAGAGTAATAGTTGCTGGACTAGATGGTAATTATCTAAGGTATTTAAATAGGCCACCAATTATTTTTAGCTATTTTTATGCTCATGGTTTTTAAATTTTTTTTTACCTAATTATAATCTAGCACCATTCATATAACAGCTTTTAGGTCATTACCTATTCTTTTTGGATTGAGAGTTTTAGCTTATATATATATATATTTTTTTTTTTTTTTGAGAAACAGTTAGGTTATAAGTTAAAAAGCTTTTTTGCAATTAAATGGTGTCATATCATATTACATTGCTTGGAAATTCTAACAAGATCCTTCTAATGATGAATATAAATATTGTTGACAGGAGGACGTGCTGGATATAATTCCCCTGGCTGATTCCGTGACCAAATTAACTGCTCGTTGTGAACTTTGCTGTAAACGTGCTTTCTTCACCTTAAGGAAAACAGAGGAGACACAGACTGAACTGATTGGTGGGGCTGATGTCTACATGCCTGTGTGTCGGCAGCACTATGTCAGCAAACAAGTAGTCAAGGAAGCTGCAAAGACTGTCCTGGAATCTCAAAACGTTCAGTGTGTCTCTTATGCATAGTTCAACTAAGGAAAACGGTGGAGACACAGACTGAACTGATTGGTCTGTCTACATGCCTGTGTGTCGGCAGCACTAAGTCAGCAGACAACTAGTCAAGGAAGTTGCAAAGACTGTCCTGGAATCTCAAAAACGTTCAGTGTGTCTCTTATGCATAGTTCAACTGCTTAGCAGGAAATCTGAAATTTCCTAGTATGCTGTGCCTTGTAGTCTACACAACTTGTTAATAGTGAAATTGCAATTGAGTTAGGAATTTTACATCTTTAGATCCCTATCAAGAATGTTGATATTGTTACATCTATTTATGTGGTCAATGTTTGGTAGATGCTTTAATTGTCATCAATATACATTGCTGGAAAATATAAAACTATAGTGATCGTGAATTTGAAATAGGTTTTTTCTATTCTTTTCTTCTTCTAAAAGAATTGTTCGGAGTCAATAGTTGTATTCATGTATAGTATGAAAGTTTAAAATTTAAAGTATAGTTTTCTACTTTTCTCAGGTGCCATATCTTAGATACCCTAATAATATCAACCATTTGCTTGTGAACTGTTGTCTCCCTTTGAGAAGTTAAAAGTTTTTGGGAATAGGTTTGTGTTCTACTGGGTATTAAGGTCTTTTTCTTTAGATTTATGAAAATCAAAGTTGCAGGTCTTAGTTTCTTACCTTTGTTGCTAAAGCAAATTGCCCTAAGATCTTTTTAGATTTCTAGGCTTAGCCTAGGAATCACCAAAATTAGAACTAGGATTGAAGATTGTAATGAAAAGATATCTTTTCTAGTCCGACTCCTATCCCTTCCAATAAAAGGGAGGTAAAAATATCCTCTGAGTGCAAGATGTACTACCAAACTATAGATGGACATATTGTTAGTGGTTCGGAATGGGTGGTTTCTAAAGATTTTTTTATTGAATCTAAGTTGTTTCAATTGGTTGTGGAGGAATGAGGGAATTTTTTCTCCCTTAAGATTTTTGAACGTGGAAAATACTACATACATTCAGTTTTTATGGGCATGAGTGCAGAAATTTGGTTAATGTGGAACCTGGAACACACTGTGATTGGAGTCAATCCAAAGTAGTTCTTCACACTCAAGGAAGGTGATACTGCTTACACTTTGCAGCGAGGGTCAAACTCAATTGGTTAGTACTTATTAGTGACTGAGCTTAAGGTAGGCGGGTTGTGGAGATCTATCACTATCCCTGCCGGAAAGTTACAACAAGGATGGAGGGACTTTGGGATTGAATTAAGAAGAATGTTGGAACCTTTCCATTATGCGTTGGGTGGATTGAAATTTGTACCGTACAAGTCTAAGTAGATTCCAGAGTTTCGTTCTTGTAAATGTGTTCCCCTCCCCCCCCCCCCCCCCTTCTTGTTTAGTCTTTAATATGTTTGTGGTGGCTAGCTCAACCCCCACTTTAATAAAATAAAGACTACCTGCTTTTGCCAAATTGCGGAATACTTATATATGTGTGTGTGCGAGTGTGTAGAATTGTTTTTAGGCATCGCCTTATGCACTTTAAAAATTGCTGGAGGCACTAACCCAAGCACTAAGGGGTGTGTAGGTGTATATGTGTGAGCGTATTTGGAATTTGTTTTAGGCATTGCCTCATGCGCCTTAAAGGGTGCCTAGGTGCCTAGGCATTAGGTGAACATCTCACTAAAGGTGCCATGCCTAGACTCTGAAGGTGAGCACCTCACTAAAGCCTCCTAGCTTTAGAGCTTTTGGAGGTGACCTTAGTGGCAGTTCATCTCACCCGAGCATGTAGCTTACTTTGGACCACTCTAACTTTAGCTATCAAATCAAGTTATATTGCTTAAGCCCAACATAATACACCAATTAGAAGACATTTCTTGCTCATTTGCTTATCCTGATACAAAGAAACACTCTATAAGCATTTTTTTTTCATCTACTTATCAGCTGAATGCCTTACATATCTCCTTTTGTTAACATCTCTTGAGAACATATAATTCAAATTTGTTTACCCTCTTTCTTTCCTTGAGTGCCTCACTAGTGCATTCAATGTAAAATTTATTTGGCCACTTAATGCAATGCATCATTTAGTAATAGTTTAGATCCATTCCAGCTTTCATTGATAACTGTCCATGAATATCTTCAGTTGTGCTCAACATATGATGTTCCTTTACTTCTTGCAGAAAGGTCAATTTCGATGGGTGTGTCATTTGCTGCATCAAAACCACCCAAAACATGGGTGGTTAAGCCGTCTTTGGGACCATCCACTACCCCTGCACCTTCTCCACTTTACCAAGGTATTACTGTGCTCATAATATTAACAGCTTGACATTACGTTGTTGTTAATAGTTTTCTCTATCTTTACTTATATATGTCAGGTCCTAGCAGTAATCCCTCACCAATATGCGTTCATCATCGTCATCATCAGCATGTTAAACCTGATGCAATTGCTCCATCCCCTTCAAAAAACCATGGTAATATCCATCTGTCAAATTGAATTTGTCTACTTGAGAGTCTGTGTTGCTCACACGCACATTTGTATTATAAAAAAAAGATACTGAGATATCTACAATGAAATAGGGCCATACCATTGTTTATAGTGCTTCACAACTTTACAAGTGAGAATGCATACCTAATATAAGACTCAAGACATTTCAATTTTGGACATGATATGTTCAGTGGTAACTAGGAGAAGTAGATGATTTTTTATGCGTGACTCTTTTGTGTGCCCAAATGTCTGTAAAGAACCCTTATGCAAAAAGCTAAGTATCAAGATATCAAGAACACTTAAAATATTTATGACATATATATTTGACAAGTAACCCTGTTTTTACATTTTTAGTGTCTACTGTCAAAATTTTTGCTTGTTGGTGAGGCAAATATCAATTTTTATGCCTTGAAATTTGCAAGATTAAAAAGTTACCACCCTAAAAGGTTAAGCTGAAACTCATGCCTTTTCTATTTTGTTTCAGATGTTATAATAGGTTTTTTTTTAAAAAACTTATAAATTCAAATAAAGCCAGTGCATATTAGGAAAGTCAATCAGTGGCCTTTATCTTTTAAAAGAGGAGAATGTTTTTGGTGGAATGCAGGATCAACAAAATGGTAGAGAAAAAAATCTTTAAAAGTTGAAGTCAAAGTGTTTTATGATAAAATAGAAACTATCACTTAACAAAATTGGTAATAGTACCAGCTCTCTCTCTCTCTCTCACTCTCTCTTAATGCCTTAAGTGTGTTTTTATACTAGGGAAAATGGATTGATTTTTTTTTTTTCCTTGGTAAAGTGACTCACAAACCCTATGGAATAGAAATCGTGTAACATTAATTCCTTAAGGCTAAATTCAATTGGTAGTTTGAAATTTTGAACATTAGTTGAAAGATTGATCGTAATATCTTGTTCATCCCGAAAGCTAGAATGAAAGCTAAAGGTCTTTTTCTGTTGCTCATTTTGAGTTTTTTAACCACTCATGTACTCGTTAATGGATTTTTTGGCAGCTTGTGATCAAATTTGTATAGAGCCACTTACTGCAACTCCCATTGGTTCACCTTGTGGTTATGTGTTTCCCATGACAGTCAGACTTCTTCTGGATGTAGCCACTTTATCTGTTTTTCCAGTAATGAGGGAGATAGAGATTGAGATCCGGAAGGCACCTATTTGGAGCAAAACCAAGTTAAAATTATGGGTGTTATTGTCGACAGTCAAAATCAGGAAAGTACAGTTGTGGATATTAACTTGGTTCCACTGGGAGAGAAGTTTGATAATACTACTACAGTACTGACATCTGACAGATTTTGGAATAAGAAAGTGCCTCTAAATACAACTCTTTTCAGTAACTATGAAGTGCTATACGTTAGTTATCCAGGTACCTACCCCGATCACCTTTAAATTTCTAGCAAAAGGGGAAAAGAACAAAAAGGAGTCCTTCAAGTATCCTTCTTTTTTATTTTATTATCATGTTTTGGTCACTGAAATAGTTTTCATCAGGGATTCCTTCTTCACCACATTATGGGAGTTACATTGGCAATGGACCAACAGGAAGTGTTGGAGACCTCCCAATCATAGCAAATTTTATCAACAAGAACTAGGGGATGAATCTTATTAAAACCATTGCCATAATATCTTTGTCTGCATTTGTGCTCCTATTAGTTTTCATTGGAGCAGTCTCTATCTTTTTGAAGTGGAGGAAGGTTAGAAGACCATCAAATGCCGTTGGTCCAGCATCTACACCCTCTGCAAACAAAAGATCTGGTAAGTTTATGAATTATTATGTAGATGCATTTACTCAAATGCGATGCCATCAAATGTTTTTAAACTTTTTATGGTGAACAATGCTCCATCATGACTGTATATGTGTTAGTTCTCCCTAGCTTGAAAATTTTGGTTCCTTCGCAGCCACCATTTATTTTAAATGCCTGCCTAGTGCCTAGTTATTACATATAAATAAAATATCATGAATGTTATATTATAATTTGTCATTTTTGGTTGCACAGAATCTAGTCATGCCTGGTGAGTTATTACTCAAAAGTATTGATGTTGATCGTGTGGCTTGTGGTCATGATTTAATTCCACATTTGCATTATATTTCCTAGATATTCCATTTGTTTTGAGTCATCCTTTTGCTAAAAAATTTGATAATAATGTAATTATTTTTTTTGTTAATAATGTCTGAAGTAAAGAGGAAAACACTTTCAAACACTAATAATTTACCAGATCAGTAATATGAACTTTGATGTGGTGAGGAGAACATAGGTCTAGCGTAGTAGAAGGGTTTAAGAAGAAATTCCAATAAGAATAAGGCAAAGAAAAAGGATAATAGGAATGAGGTTGGATCTGAATTGCTTTTTCTAAATAAAGAAATCATTGCAAAAAATAAAATAAAAAAACGAAGCAAAGGGCAACAACCCAATTACATGAGATGTAGGAGCAAAGAACAAAAAAAGGAGGGGTAAAAAAGCCATAGAAGAGATAGGAGATGTTCAAAGTCCATTCATATGAGGTCTTCAAAAGCAAAGCATAATCTCAAGGGAGTCCATGAACTTCAGCACTTTGGCCCCTCAAAGTAAACATGCATTCCTTTCTCTCAAAAGACACCACATTAGACACCGAGGAACCACTTTCGAAATCCTCCCATTACTTCTCTTGTACAACATGATAAACCCCACATCACAAAATAAAGCATTACCTAGGAGACACCAAAGAAGTATAATATCATAAACAACTCCCAAGTCATCACAAAATGTGGAAAGAGATCAAATCTGAAATTTCTTGAAGGCTATACAAAAAGGATGCCCACGATTTAAAAATTTCTATGTATAAAATCCTTTAGGAACTCTAGAATTCTAATCTTTCGTCTTATATATAAAAATTAAATCTCTTCTTCTTCACTCTCTTCTAGATTGGAGTGCTACTTTTAACTCTTTTCCCTGTTCTAATTTATTAGATATGTTAGAGCTTTGTAATTTGAGTGTTTGATGTATTGCTACTCAACTACACTACCAGTGTACTTGGGTTTTCTTTTCTTTTTTTAATCAATAAAGTTTTGTTACTTATCAAAAATAAATAAATCTTAACCTACCAACTTCCCTCTTCCACACATTACTGGTGGATGCTACAGCCGCTATCGCTTTGGTTGCTGGAGGGGAATTGTTAAGTGAAACTCTCGCCGCCTTGTTTGGTAAACGGGATGTTTACCCAGGCGCCGTAGTCTTGCCTAACCGTTCGGCCAGAGATGCCTTTGTATGGTATAGCAAGCTGTTTAGCTACTTGTATCGATTTGCTATAGTGTGGTTAGATACAATGTGCTGGCAGCCTCCATTTGGCAAGATGGGAATGAAGGTCGAGGGAGCAGGGAAGAAAAGGTTATTCCCTATTGGTTGGCCTACCCTTGTATTAAAAGTCACATGCTAGTCAAATGACCTTTTGAAATACTCGAGACATAATAATAAATGAAACATGAAATATAGAAATAAAAGAGAATGGACCGATGGGCCTTTTTTTTGATTGGGGGGGGGGGGGGGGCTTAAATTTTCCTATATTAGTTCTCCTTGGGTTGGAGAAAATTCATCCTTAGTTGGGCTTCAATTCTCTACAATTTATCAGAGTCCCAAATAATATTTTCTATCTTTTCATTCTTTGTCTTCTTAAATGCATCAAGAAATAGTTCTTATCAAAAAAAAAAAAAATGCATCAAGAAATAGCTACTTAGCCTTAATATGCCAATAAGAACTTCTGCTTAACAAGGTTTGGGACATTTCTTCAATTTGTAACATGAACAAGTCACATAGAACAAAGTACCGTCATCTAACACCATACAACTTCGTTCTAAAATTGGCTTAACCCAATCCATATATCTCTTAGAGCTTGATGAATTGTGTCTCGCAGCTCTTGCTCCATAAATTCTTCCTAAACACAATCAAAGCTTGTATCTTTATCTTCATAAAATGGAAGATCATCATGATTCAGCATTATGCAATAGAAAAATTGGCTTAATGCTATTTGGGACTTCCTTTGGGTGCCAAATTCAAGGAGGTATCAATATGGAATCTTATTTTAGAGAAAATGGAACGAAGACTAGCAGGTTGGAAAAGGCTTTATTTATCTAAGGGAGGTAGGGTTACTCTTATTAAAAGTGTCTTATCCTCCTTACCTACTTATTTCATTTCCATTCTTCCTATTCCTAGGAAGGTTGCTAATCGTGTGGAAAAACTACAAAGAGATTTTCTTTGGAGTGGTAGTAATGATGATTCTAAATTTCACTTGGTGAAATGGGCTAAGGTTTGCAAGCCAATGTAGGTTGGGGGGTTAGGTATCAGACGATTGAGAAGTTTTAACATTGCTTTGTTGGGCAAGTGGTTGTGGAGGTATGGTTTAGAGGCAGATGCACTATGGAGGAGGGTCATAGAGGCGAAATATGGGAATGTTTGGGGTGGTTGGTGCACGAAAAAGGTGACTAGTTCATATGGTGTTAGCCTCTGGAGATTTATTAGAAGTGACTGGTTGAACTTCTCTAAACTATTATAGTATGATGTGGGTGATGGTACTAGAGTGAAGTTTTGAAAGCACATGTGGTGTGGAGATTGTTCCCTCAAAGAGGCTTTTCCAGAACTTTATGGTCTTAGTAGAACAAATGATTCTTCAATGGCAGAGGTTATGGGTTGGCCTGGTGGGCAACTGCATTGGAGTTTTCTTTTTCATTGTTCACCACAAGATTGGGAGGAAGAATCTTTTGATCAGTTCATGGATATTGTTTACTCTTCGAAAGTGCGAAGGGTTAGCCCTGATAAGGTTTGTTGGAAGCTAACTAGGAGTAGAGGATTTGAGGTTAGTAGTTTTTATCTTTCCTTCTACCCTCCTTCACTTTCTTTCCCTTGGAGGTTGGTGTGGCACTCAAAGGTTCCCTGAGGGTGGCTTTCTTCTCATGGTCAGCTTTTTTAGGTAAGATTCTTACAACTGATAACCTTCGCAAAAGGCGTATTGTTGTTCTTGATTGGTGTTACATGTGTAAGAGGTGTGGAGAGTCAGTGAATCATCTTCTGCTTCATTGTCCCTTAGCCAGGGAGTTGTGGTCATTGGTGCTTTGTTTGTTTGGGCTGCATTGGGTTATGTCACTTAAGGTTATTGAGTTGTTTGAATCTTGGCACGGTAAATTTGGGCGACATCACAATATAGATTTTTGAAGACTTGTGTTGCATTGCTTGATGTGGAGTATTTGGAGGAAAAGAAATGCTCGCTGTTTTGAGGGATGTGAATGGTCCTTGCTAGAGAATAAGTCTTTTTTCTTACACACTCTCCTTGTTTGGAGTGTGGCTCTATCGCATTTTTCTTGTTTTGCTCTTCTTCTTTTACTTGATCATTGTAATTTGGGTTCTTGATTTTTGCCCCCAAAGTACATCCCCAATGTACTTGGGTTGGCTATTTTGTTTATTAATAAAATTTTTCTTAATCTATCAAAAAAAAAATATATATATATATATATATATATATTATTAAACATCAAATCATTCCAAGTAAAAGTATCCATCTTCATTAAAATTTTTCAATTTTGAATTCCATCGAACAATACTAGGTTTTGCAAATCGTGTGTATGCAAATCTTCCGTGTCCAAAAGAACACTCATAGGACTTGCATCGAACTCTTGATGTGCATTACTTTAATAAAATAATTTTTGTAATTTGTATTAATTACTCACCCCTAAACCATCATAAAGAGAATCCCAATTTGTGGCGCAAACTCTTTCAAAATTTTCATCCTTCAATTCAACTACACACACCAACTGATCTTCCAACCTACCTCATGCTGCATGCTCTACTTGGTATCATGAAGGGAGTTTTCATCTTCTATATCATCATTCTCATCCTCATGACCACTTTCCAATGGGGATATTTGCAAAATAACGGTGGTGAGGGAAATAATATAATAGGTCAACATGCGTTAGAAATAATACTGCAAACTAGCATCTCGAGTTCAAAAGGGTCGAGATGCCTTCTAAATATCGAGTCTCAAATACTCGAATTTCACTAGCTAATTTGATCAGTTTTTTCCAAATAGATCGCGAGTCTTATAGACTCGAGTTCTAAAAAGCAAAACCGAGTCTCTAAGACTAGATTTTGGTACCTTAAGACGCAAAGAACAATCTGACGAAGAACAGAGACCAGAGGAAGAACTGAAGAGGAACGATGGAGCTTCGATCTAAAGAGGAGCGATGTGCAGCGTCGACAATCTGACGAAGAACAGAGAACAGAGGAAGAATGAAGAACATTAGGGCTCCGATTTGGTGGATTGAACAAAGAACGCTGGTTGATTGAACGCTAGGGCTCCGATCTAAAGAGGAACGTTCTGCAGTGTCGAAGAATGAAGAAGAACAATGCTGGGTCAAAAGAACTTGAGGAAGAAGAAGGAAAATCATATGGTAAAACTCAAGTTTTCAAAACTCGAGTATTAAAAAGTAAAACTCAACTCTTAGAAACTCGAGTTCCACTTGAATTTTTCCTCCACCTCACCTACCACCACATGCAAATCAAGACTTAAAAACTCGATTTTTATATTGGAACTCGAGTTTTAGACACTCAAGATGCTAGTTTTCAACATTATTTTCAAACGTGACAACTAACTAAATGTTTTAATATTTATTGTTATTTAGAAAAAAAAAATCACTTTCCAATATGTACAAGGGGTTTTAGTTTCCTTCCAAAATCTTCATGTGAGTCTCCCACTGGTTCCATTGCTGTAAAGAACAGCTAGCAATAAATCTTCAATAATACGCCTCATCTCATTATTATTTTTTTCTACTATCCTTGATTTCCTCTACCCTCATGATCTCTACTACGGCTGGCCATAGCTTAAAGTTACTACCTTTGACTCAGATATGAATTTTTTGGCTTAGATCTTGGATCTTTTGCTCTAATACAACTTGATGTGGTGAGGACTTACGTTTAGCGTAGAAACAGAAATTCTGGCAATAATATTAAAAAAAGAGAAGAAAATTAGAGAGAATAAGATTGAAGTTGGAACAATTAGATATCAATTTCTAGGCTCGAAGCTCAAGAAATATTCAAAATGAAATTTCATAAAATGGATAGGAAAAGGTTACCCACAACAATTCAAAAAAATGCTATATATAATTAGTGACTCACCAAGAGCCTTGTAACTCAATTGGCACCATTTGGTGTTTCCAACGAAGATATTTAGGGTTCAAATTCCTCCATCCCCTCAGTTATTGATTTATCAAGGGGAAAAAAAAAAGCATTTGGTGACTATTTATGAAATAGGTTAAATGTTAGTCTTTCTAGACTTCTATTTTATTTTATTTTATTTTTTTGATATAATAGATAGATGTTTTTCTAGACTTCTAGTACATCACGAATCATAATAGTTGCAAATATATGTGTTTGTTTGGATGTAATACAATTGCCAAGCTTGTCTGACAACTCTGACCATCCTAAATAATAATATTATATATATATATATATATATATATATATATTGATGAAATAATATATGCTTGTTGAGTGTCTACTGTCTATTACATTACATAATATAAGATATAATAATGTTTTTTATTATAAGTTCTGTATCTAGATTCAAGGATGGTTTGAGTTTTGAGTAATTAGCTTAGAATTTATGTATTTATATATTATATTTGATAATAATTGGAGGTTTTGTTTGGTATTGGGTATGTAAATATAGTAGTTTACACATGCTTATGCTACTAAAACCAGGTCTATAAGTTATATAACTAGTTTATAAAATTGACTGGTCATACAACATCTTTATTAAGACGTGTTGTACCCGTTTTTAGCATTTTTAAGTTTAAAAAAAATGTTCAAGTTGTGGGATTAGCAACATATTGTAACTATCTCAAATTTTTATTTATTTTTATAATCACATTTCAATTGGCTACTTGGACTGTTTGGTGGGACATTTCTAGCTATATACATGCTGAAAACTATCCTAATTTGATTAGATCTATCTATTCTTCTTCATCCCCATCCCTTCCCCTTTTTGTGGAAGAGAGAGAGAGACAAAGAGTTTTTTGATATTCTATTTTAATATATAACAAGTATTTAGTTAGTAATTTATGGAAATCATGAATTTTTTAAGGATAAATGTAAATCTTGATTGTATATATTCTATACTACTATTTATAAGACTTTTCCTATTTATGATTGACTTTTCTATGGTTCAAAAATATTCTTACACCCTGACAGAATTTTAAGACAACCTAGTAAAAGTACATTTTTTAACTCCACTAAAACATTGGCTACAAAACATGACCACTCACTTATGGAGTCCAAATCTTTTGTCCCACTTTTCCTACTCCACTCTATACTCCACCAAAAAGTACTTGCCATGTGTTCACCTAATTAAGAGCAGGAACAGTGGGACTGAAGATTTGGACTCCTCACTTATTGGTTTTCAAATTGCAATTAGATTCTCAAAAAAAAAAAAAAAATGGGATAAGGATAAGTATTTTTTTTTTTAATTTTAAATTCAATAGTTTTATTTTATTTTATTTTATTTTTTAAATCAGAGGTGTTTTGTTTTTGGATAAAAAGGAAAACAAAAGGCTAAATTTAGGGGGGGGGGGGGAAATAAATGCACTTTTGGTCCCTCCATTTTGATGTCATTTCTATTTTGGTCCTTACATTTCTATTTTACCACTTTTAGTCTCTAAAACTAAAAACACATTTTATTTTGGTCCTTATCGTCACTCACTTAACAGAAATATCCTACGTGGCAAACGGAGTACACTATCGGCACAATAAATGCTAACATGTCCATTAAAATAATATTAAAAAATGCTACATCAGCATCCATGCTGGCATCCACATCAACATCTAACTTAAAAAAAAAAATTTATCAATTTTAAAAATTAAAAATTATAAAAAATTATAAATAAAAAAAAATGGTGGAGTTTAGATCTGTTATGTTTGTGCTTAGTTTCTTCTTCTTCTTCTTCCCCAAATCTTTCTCTCAATTTCTCTGCCTCCCATTCTTTCTTTTGTCTTCTTTCTTTCTTCCTCTTTTTCTTCTTTCTCCCTCTATCTTGGTGCTTAGCCTTCTTGAACTCTTTAAGTAAGTTCCTCCATTTCTCTTGTCTTTGATGAAATCTACTCCCACAAGTGCTTGTTCAACTCTGTCTTAGATCCACATCTCAGCTCTTGTCTTGGACCCACATCTCGGCTCACCTTGACTTCGACTTCGACTTCGACTTCGACTTCATCGTCGCTGCCACTATAATCACTGAGAATCATTTGTTAGTGCTGGTGGTGAGAGTGGGCGTGAGTGTGAGGGTGAGGTTAGGGAGCGTGGTGAGGTGGCATGTTGCCGCCGTCGATGCCATCATATGGATTTCCAGTTAGATCCGAAACCCCTCTCCCTCCTCATTCTCTCTCTCTCTCTCTCTCTCTCTCTCTCTCTCTCTCTCTCTCTCTCTCTCTCTCTCTCTCTCGGTTGAGTTTGCTGTATTTGGTTTGGATTTTTGATAAATTTGAAAAGGGATAATATGGGTTTGTGAAAGGAAATTTTTGGGTTTGTGATAGAGAATTTGTTGGGTTTGTGTATAAGGGGATTAGTTGGGTTAGTGAAAAATGTTTAGATCTCAGGATTGACATAAAAAATTTGGTTGGTTGTCAGATTTGGAATTTGCTTTTGTGAAACTGAAAAATTTGTTTGGTTGCCAAGAAAATGGATAAGAGTATCTTAATTTTCCTCAAAACCAATCTAAGTTCAAGGATGGAGTTCTTCACTACCTTGACTCCATTGATTGCCGGGGTTTGTGTGTGTTTTTGTGTTTACGTTTATGTGTTTGGTTAACAAGAAATGGCAAGAAAATGCTAGAAATTTAGGGTGTGTGTTGTTACATTTAAAATCTGGGTTTCTGTTTATTGTGTTCTTGTTAAAGATGAATTCAAATCTAAATTTTTATGTATTTTTTAAATTTTAATTCTTTTTTTTTTTTTGTGTTAAAAGTTGGAAAATTATTTTTTTTTTAATTAGATGCTGATGTGGCATTTTTAATATTATTTTATTTGCCACGTTAGCGCCAATAGTGCACTCTATTTGCCATGTAAGATATTTTCATTAAGTGAGTGACGGTAAGGACCAAAATGGAACGTGTTTTTCATTTTAAAAACTAAAAGTGGTAAAATAAAAATGTATGAACCAAAATAGAAATGACTCCAAAATATAGAGAACAAGTTTATTTACGCCAAGAATCAACGTGGAGGTGTTTTATAGGAGGTTAATTTTTTTTTTTTTTTTTGAGAAAGAAAAATCTAAGATGAACTTGAGGGAAAAGAAACCTAAGTTTTAGGGGTTCTTTTTTTGAATTTGAAACGATTTGTTATTTGACGTTGTTGACCCTATCTCTAAAGAGAAGTCACTATTTATTAATAAGAGTATTTTTTGAATCACATAAAAGTCTAGTTCAATAAAAAGAATTTTTTTTGGTAATAGTGTGACATTATTGACCCTATTCTAAAACATTTTTAAGAGAAGTTATTAGATACTAGATGAGGATTTTTTTTACTATAAAAAAAAAAAAAAAAAAGTCCAATTCAAGGAAGGGAATCCTCTTATATATATTTATATTTATGAAATGGGTTTAAGTTACACCTGGTGTAACTCTTGTAAAGTTACACAATTTTTAAGTTTCAGATTTGTAAGAGCTCTAACAATTAATTTTTTTTTTCATCGTTGGTTCTCAGGAGGAGGTAGCTCTACACTCTCCACTGTAGCATAGAGTTTCCCTTCTCACTGAGAAGGACGTTGTACCCTCTAGTTGTAGAACTAGTAGGGCGTGTGTGGTTTTCTATTCCTCAGGTTGTGGCCGTGGTTATCCACAAGATCATAACATGGAGGATTTGGCTCAAAAGTGGAAAACACTGCCTCTGTCGGAGGTTGAAGATACTAAGGTGGACCTTTCAAGGGGAAAGAAAAAATTAGATTTCGTGTTAGCTGCTAAGTTCTTTACTTGTAAATCATTAAATGTTGAGGCGATGGTAAAGACTTTTCGACCACTATGGCATACTCGGGGTAACTTTGAGGTGTTTGATGGAGGCAATAATATATTGTTGCTAGCTTTTGAAATGGACGTGGATGCAGAGAAGGTCATGCAGGGAGCACCATGGGCTTTCGATAGACATTTAGGAGTTGACCAAACTGATCCTCTGGGGTTTCAAGATAATAACGGATGTAATCTGATAGAAGTGGAAGTCACGGAAGATAATCCCATAAATGAAAAGTGGAATTTGAAAACAAAAGCGGATAAGGATAATGTAAATTCTAGTGGGGTAGCATTTGAAGTGGGATTCAAAGTGGGTTTTGAGGGATCAGAGATATGTTTTAAGGTTGGCTGTGGTAACGGGCACGGTAGCAGGGGTACTAGCAAGGGCTGGCCCAAAAGAAGTGGTAATAAATACAAAAGTGTGAGTCAATCCATGCATAGCCCAAAAGTAGAGTCCATGGAGAAGTTTACAATTGAAAGCTCGAAAGCAATAATGAGTTGAAAGAGGTTTACCACAAGACCTCAGACTCTTAGTAATTCTTCAATTGTTGACATGAAACCTTGGCAAGAAAGGAAGCAAGCAGAAAATGTGAATAAGGAGGCTACGGCAAGGGGTTGTATCAACTATGGGATTGGCGCTCCCGTAGTTGGAAGAAAAAAAAAACAAAAAACAAAAAAAAAAGAAAAAAAAAGTGAAGGTGTCGTGTTGATGTCCTTGTAAGTCAAGAAGGTGTCATTTGGCACTTTTTCTGGTTTTCTAGGCATCCGGAGATTATAAAGTGAAGATTCGCTTCTCTTATAGTAGTTTGGATTTTGAAGATTTTTTTTTCTTTTTTTTTTTTTTTTTTTTTTGTTTTCTTTTCTTTCTTTTCTTTACGATGTAATCGTGCTACTCTAGCGTATGCTAGTGTTGCAAAAGAGAATGAGGCGGTCACTATTTAGTTAATAGAATGTTCATCTCTCTCTTCCCTGTTGTAAATCATGATAATTAATAAAGTCTATTATCGTTTCCTCTTAAAAAAAAATCATTAAATGTTATAACTTTCCACTTTTTTTCTCTCTCCTTATTTATTGTTTTTCACTTAATTAAAGGGCACTTGTCATTTTCAACAACCTACTTTTCAGATGATTCATCCTAAAAGAGAAATTAAATAGATATTTGATGATAAAATTATATTCTAAGAAATAAAATTTATACAATTATATATACAATTGAATTTAAAAGTAATCTACTGCTTTTCATTTCAATAAGAAAGAAGAAATGATTTGTGGAAAAATCAAAAGGCCCAACGGTAGGTCTGTGTTCGTGGTTGTGATTCTTGAATCAATATGTGAAAAACAAAGCATTAAAGGTAAAAACTCATATATGTTGCTGGCATTGATTGAAGATTAGACACAATTAAAGATCGAAACTCTATGTTTGCGGTTCTAGTAATGCTATATGCTATAAAATCTGGATACTGTATTAAACTATGAAATTTTAAACAGATTGTTTAGACTTTCAAGTTTCAAGTTTCAAGTTTCAAACAGATTAGCCCAAATCTAAGATCCCCAAGTTGCATGAGGATTTTTTTTTCTTTTTTATATTGTTAAAAAGGTTGCATATATAGCCCAAATATAAGAATTACAACCACACAAATCTTTTCTTATAAAGGGTTGTTGGTTTGTCCGCCATATAATAAAAAATCTTTTCAAATTATTTAATTTCTTTTTTAGGAAGAATCATTGTAAAAGTAGGTTGTTGAAAATGGCAAGTGCCCTTTAATCAAGTGAAAAACAACAAATAATGAGAGAGACAAAAGTTGAAAGCAATAACATTTAATGATGTCTTCTTTAATTGATAGATCTTTTTGAAATCTACAGTGTAAAAAATGTAATTTTACAAGAATTACATAAAATATAACTTGAACCTAACATTATATATATATATATATATATATATATATATATAAGAGAATTCCCTTTCTTAGACTGGACTTTTATGCGATTATTTAGAAACACTCCCAGACCTTATGTTTAACAGGGAAAAAACTTATGGATAACCCGATAAAAATATATCTCCAACTCTACTTAAAATACCTACAAAATAAAATACTTTCCTACTAATCTATATCTTTAAAACAAACTTATCCAAAATATTTAAAAAAAAAAAAAAAAAAAAAAAAAAAAAAAAAAACTTCTCATAATTTGAAAAAAAAATTGAAAAATAGTTTTTTTTTTAAAAAAATTTTATTTTATCTAAACAATTTAATATCTCTAAATGACAGCTCTAAGGTTTTTTTTTTTTGTTTTGTTTTGGTTGTGTCATAATCTAAAAATTGAAATAAATGGAAAATTATGACACTAGACCAAAAAAATAAATAAATAAATAAAACTTTATCGCATGTGCAAAGTGCATGTGAGGAGGCTATTGTATGTCTATATATATATATATATATTTTTTTTTTTATAAACGTATGTCTATATATATATATATATAAGCCATAAATAACTATTTGTAATTTTAGGAAAATTGTAGCTTATCAATTATAATGTATGTGTTATTCTCAAAACTTCCCCCAATCATTTGTTACAAAAATTACAACAACAAAAATTGTGTGAATTTTTAACGTTAACCACCACTAACTTTTGACAAAGAGAAGGAAGGTACTCTATGAGAAGAAGTGGTAGATATGTCAAACAAAGAAAAAAAATAAAAGCAATGGGATCCAATAATTTTTTTGGTGGTTGCCTCAAATTTTATGATTATTTATTTATGTATTCATTTTGTATATGTGTGATAACTTTACAGGTTGAAAATTATTAATCTTTAGAAAAAAAAAAAAAAAAAAGAGTCCTTGAGCACACGCATAAGTATATGTACTCGCATGTTTAAAGGTTAGTTATTTATATACTATTGAAATTAGATATAATGTTTACAAGAAGTTAAATGGAAGTAACTCATCTTTAAATTAGAAATTTATGATTTTGACAAAAAAGCAAAAATAAATTGCCAATCAATGAGGAAAGTATGGTTAAATGGCGTTCACAAGTTTTTTCCTAATGGTTAGCCCAAGATCAAGATGATGAATCCCCTCAAAAAAAAATTTAAATAAATATATAAAAAAGATCATGATGTTGAACATTCCAGTGAATAGAGGAAAGAAGAAGAAAAGAATGGGGGAATTTGGTTAAGAAGAGAAGTGATTAAAGTTAAGCAATCAAGTATATAGAGAGCCATGTTTTCCATTATGTTGTGTGATATTGATTTCAATTTTTAATTTTGTTTAAAAGAAAAAGCTTATTTCTATTTTTTATGCCAAAATTCAGTATAATAGAAAGTTATGATTTGGAATTTGATGTTATTATAATTTTTTTTTTTTTTTAATTTCTAAACTCACTACGGTTTCTTTATTAAAATGCTTTCAATATTTTTTCCCACCATGATTGGAAGGTATAAATTATAAAGTTGATATCTTTTTGTAAGACTCCGGATGACATAACAGACTCCAAAATTATATCCATTGTAATTCAAAAATCAAAACCATACATATTCTTGTATTTTATATCTATAATGTGTCCAATGCAATGTGTGAGAGATCAGGAAAACTAGCTCCTAATGGTGCTCTTAGAAAAGGGGTGAGGCATCGTCGCCTTCCCTTTTCAAGATTATGTGTGGAGTCATCACTTATTTTTTGTTGCAAAAAATAAGAAAAAAGAAAAAGAAATTTACATTGTACATGTTTGAATAACACAATTTCTCATTAACTTGAATGAATCACAATTTAATAAATGAAATATACATGGCTTTGTTTCCTAGATTACAATCTAGTAAAAAATTACAAAGCTTTGTTTCCTAGATTACAATCTAAAGAAGGAAAATTACAAGGCTTTGTTTCCTAGATTACAATCTAAAAAAGGAAAGCATAACACACTTTCTACAAACCAAAATCTAGATTCAAGGGCTAGGTTATAGAATGGGAAGATGTTAGTCACCCATTCTGCCCAGACAGAGTCTGGTTTTCTAAACTCGAAATGACCATTTATAAACCCATTTGAATGATTCATTATAATGACATATTGAAATTCCCAAATTTAAGATTAATTCATTCTTTAAGGATTCAAAGTTTGCAATTTTATTTAAGAAGAAACACAAAAAACTTGGTGATATTCTACATTGAAAAAAACATTTTTTATTATTAAAAAAAAAAAAAGTTTAGATATGTATTTGACGAAAATACAAATCAATTTTTTATATGCAAAAAAAATCAGATATGTATTTAATGAAAATACAAATAAGTTTTTAATGCAGAAAAATTTTTAGATCTATATTTTCATTAAATACAGATCAGTTTAGTATGCAAAAAAAATTTCAAATTTGTATTTAGTGAAAATACAAATCTGATTTTAATGCAGAAAAATTTTCAGATCTATATTTAATGAAAATACAGATCTGTTTTGTATGCAGAAAAAAATTTCAGATTTGTATTTAGTGAAAATATAGATTAGTTTTTATGCAGAAAAATTTCTAAATCTACATTTAATGAAAATTTAGATCTGTTTTGATTCAGAAAAAAATTCAAATCTGTATTTAATGAAAATATAGATCAGTTTTTATATGCAGATAAATTTTAGATATGGATTTAATGAAAATTCAGATCTGTTTTGATTTAGAAAAAATTTTAGATCTATATTTAATGAAAATATAGATCAGTTTTTATATGCAAAAGAAATTTAGATATGTATTTAATGAAAATACAGATTTGTTTTTGTTGTTGTTGTTGTTTTTTTTCTTTTTTTCTTTTTTTAATGCTTTTAGTAGTTTATTCCAGATCTTGAAATTTAAAGAAGAACTAAATCTTAAACCTAGACATGTTAATCAACTATTAAACAACAAATTAAACATGTGAGCATGGCCAAAAAAAATATGAACAAGATTGTATCAATCAATGAATAAAATCAAACATACATTCTTGAAAATCATGCAATGAACAAAACATATATATATATCAGAATCATATAGGAAATAAACCAAAGAGCGAGATTAGAGACATACTTGCATGAATATACCATTCAATGAAAGAATATTTTAGAAATCAAAGAAGTTTAACCTCTTTGAAATCTAAAATATGTTTGCTTATAGGAAAGAAATTCTTAAAGCCAAGACTTCCCGAACGTCTTTAACCTAAGGGGAACAAGGAAGTGTTTTCCAACTCTAAAACTGTATTTGGACAAATTTTAGAGTTATTTTCATGATAAACCTCATTTTAAAGTGATAATTAGAATTTTTAAAATAATTACTTTGAATATAATTATCCCAAAAGCCTAATTATCTATCGTCTTTAAATATTATCAGCTTATTTGTTTTAATCCCATGCAACAAATCTCACTTTAAGAAAAATATTTAACCAATCACAAAAATTTATTTATTTAATTTTTTTATAGCATTATTTATTTAATTTTAATCATTAACCAATCAAAATTAATTTCAATTAATCACATGTGATCGGCTTCACCCCCATACAATGTATGCAA
This sequence comes from Quercus variabilis, assembly GCA_030445155.1. NCBI lineage: Eukaryota > Viridiplantae > Streptophyta > Magnoliopsida > Fagales > Fagaceae > Quercus > Quercus variabilis. The sequence goes on along the minus strand of CP129453.1, from coordinate 42,780,692 downwards.
ACTGTGAACATTAAATCTTGTGATATCTGTCAATCCAACGGTCCGATTTGGGAATCGGGCATACCATTGCGACCGTTAGAATCTCAAAACCATTTTTATGGTATGCAATAAATGATTTAATGCATGTAATGCAACTATGATTTTTGGCTATATGAAATGGTCATTTTAGCCATCTTCCAAGAGTAAATTATGTGTGCAAAAGTGAGTCTCTACACAATGGAATTGGTGACTATTTTATTTTATTTATTTTTCATTCTAATTTAAAATCATACATATTTCATATTTGTGCACTTTTTGTTTATATGCATTCTGTTGTGTATATAGGTATATACATAAATAGATTGTAGGAATGATGTTTGAGTTTGAAGAATATTGTTTCATAAAGTTGTTAAAGTAAAAAATTCAAGTTCTGTAATTTTCTAAGTGAAAATTTGAAACACAGCATTTTCGATCGGTCGAAACTTTGGCTTAATCGATTGAAATGGTAAGAAAATAATCTTGGAGCATCTGGATGAATCGACCGCTATTCAATTCCTATTTGATCGATCAAAAAGAGCACTCAATCAATCGAAAGGAACTTTTGACCAATCAAAAGTCGTAAAACAGGATTTTCTGCCGAATTTTCTAGTGATTGTTCTTAATGTTTGAAGAGGTATCAAGCTTTATGAAAGGTTTCATGAAACATTTTCACTCTCCATACATGTCTTTTGATGAAATATAATCCTATGGATATAAATAACTAATTCCACGAAATAGTAAGTTAGAGAAAAACACAAGAAATCCTGTGGTCATTCTCCAGAATTGTTATCTATAGAACTCAACATCTTAGTTGTATCTTGCGGACAAATTTGTGATAACCATTTAGCAACAATAGCGTGAGGGGAAAATATTGTCTAAGAAAAATGATATTATGCCTCCAAGTTATTTATTTTCTGTTTGTCTTCTATGTTAATCTTGTTCTTTCATTATTACTTTGTGTAATATCCCAAACACATTCCACGCAATATTTTTTATAAGTTAGATGACGCTAAAGATGAATTTGAACCTATCTCTGAAAACTAAGACAAAGGTTAAACAAGAAAAAAATAACCAGGATTAGAATTACAACACCTCATAAATATAGGAATGAAAAGTGCATTTTAGCCTATCAAAATTTATGTGCTTACAAATATAAAACATGATAATTATTTGAGATCATATATTTTAATCAGGTTAAAATGGCTTATATCTGTATTAACCCACAAATAATTTCAATCAAACACAATCTATTTATTAACTAAATTGAAATGAGTTGTATTTATGTTACCCAAAGATAACGTACTATGTGGGTCATATTGTGTCATGCCGCTTAAAATTGTGTTCGGGTTAAAAAGTTTTTACACGATTATTAGATAGGCCATGTTGAAATTGACTCATGCAATCAAATATCTCCATCCCCACATTCGCATATATGAATTGTTAACATTAGATTGCCCTATAGTTGAACTACTAGTAAGTACATTATGGTATTTTTATTTTTTAATGAAAATATCGGAGGTTCAAATCCCCCTTCCAAATTACCATGGTTTTTTAGTGAAATTTTGTAGTATATCTTTGTGTTAGAATCTTATTCACCCTCTTCCTTCTTATATGTTTGTTTCTAATATATATATATATATATATATGTTTCATTTTTTTTGGTCAAATATTCAATTTTTGCAATAAATATTACTAAAAAACTTCTATCAAAAGTTATTTTGTTATGTAGCCCATTTTGACAAACTTGAGTTCCAAGTAGATGTTGATTGTTTGATGCAAACTTGAGTTACAAAAGGGATAACTTTAGTTTTAGGCTTTTTGTGTGTGCGCGCGCGCGCGCGTGCAAAAACTAATAGTTGGAAAAAAAAAAAAAAAAAAAAAAAAAAAAAGAGCTCATTGTTTCAAATCTCGAATTTTCATCCTAGGCCTAACCCTTGCTAAATGTTTGATTATTGAGTTGAATGCTTTGAGTGTTGTCCAATCTACATATATAATAATAGGTGAAGCAGAGAGAAAATCCAATTATATTTCAATTGGATTCTTAATTTTGCGTCATTTGTCCTAATCAAAACTCAAAAAAAAAATTTAATTAAATTATAAATTTGACTTCAATTTTATGTCATGTATCTTATCTAAATTTTTTAATTTCTGTGCCCAAATAAATGATGCATTAACATTTAACACGGAATCCAAGAAAACCACAATGATAATGCTCATTAGCCTAAGTAAGAACATCTTACCTGCACACTTTTGTGGAGATTATAAATTGGACTCCAATTTTGTGACATGTATCTTATCTCAATTTTCTAATTTTTGTGCTCAAATAAATGATGCATTAACATTTAACACGGAAGCTAAGAAAACCACAATAATAATACTCATTGGCCTAAGTAAAAACATCTCATCTGCACACTTTTGTGGATGATCTCAATAGAGTCTGGAGCTCTTATAATCCCACAACCAGAACCAAGGAGTCCAACGAGAAAGACTATAAAAGTAAAATATCATCTCCTCCTAATTCCATATCATCATCCCATGTCTCCTCCTCTCTCAACCTCTACCAACTAAATCCACACACTGCCCTCTCCTTCACCTTATGGATTTCTTAAAGCAAGGCCGAGTTCAAACACAATCTCACTCTTCCTTGCTTCACACTCTCATATATTAGTGCTTCATTGGCGCCTCCAAGAAGATTCCAAGCTCAATAATCAGTTCTTATTTTTTAATAGATTTTAGTGTGTCTGGATTAAGATTTAAATCTTAATTTGTTAAAAGTGACAAAAATATAATCATATATATTATATTAAGTTGAAGTTCAATTTTAGAATTCAAATCGAATTAAATTAATTTCTAATTGTAGTTTAATTCTGTACTATGTGTCCAATTTGATTTTTAAATGTTGGTGTTAAGTTACTTCCTTGTCTTTCTACTGTAATTTTTTATTCAGATTGTTACAATTTAATCCAAAATTTTATTTGAATTTTCCTATTATTGTTACTATCAAATATTATCATTCCAATTGTTTAATTAGAATTTGAAATTGGATACCAATTTAAATTCATTAGACCTGCTTCGTGATAATACAACTATGAAGGATGTATAAAAACATGCACAAACTCATCTCTCTAAAAAAAGATATTAGAGAGAATTTCTTTTATTAGTCATGGAACTTCAGAGGTATTTTCTTTATACAAACGTTCATCATGTTACAAAATGACATATCGTAAAACTACAAAATGAGTACAACTCTAAGGGTTTTTTTTTTTTTTTTAAATTTTTTAAGCTACGAAAATTTCAATCACCAATAGAGATTAAATATTCAAAAGTGTAAATGGATTTTTTGAATAAACATTGTCACCAAGGTTCATCTTTCTGTGTAAAATATATATACTGCTAAGTTTTGTTAATGAAATTTTCTGGTTAATAATATGAATTTAGACTTAACTGAGTCTTTTAAATATGAATAAACTCATAATTAATAATATATCTATTCTCGTGCGGTAGCATGGAGCTACATATTAGTTGATGAATAAAGATAGCATAAATTTGTGAATAAAACCTTTATTGTCTAAATGCAGACAAATAAAGCACACCCTACCGTGAAGCTAATCAATGTACAAATGTTTTAGCTAGAATGAGATCGAGTGCTATGATAAGGTCAAGACGTTTTGTAACAGACTTGTTAATTCTTAATCTAAGCTTAATCCCTTTCTATAAAAAAAAGGAATTCGAACAAAATTTCTCTTCAAATTAGTTTGGAGAGAAACCCTATGAACTCATCATATATCTTTATATTAAATGTGAATTTTGAAAATCTAACTGTTAGATTGCACGTTCTTATTACGTCTTGAATGCTTACAAAATTTCAAGAAGATCAAAGATCAATTACTATGTCATCAAATAAATGTTATAATTTTAAGTTTTTGTGATCTAAAGTTGTACATAAAAAATAAATTAATTGATCAAATATTAAATAATATATAATTTAAACGAAATTTGATATGTGTATTAAAAATATAAGAAACATAAAATTTAATAGTTTGCGGAGAAACTTTGCGCATTTTCATTCCACTGGGGGAGAATCCCACTTGAATACGATAAACTAGAGACGAACCGTGCAAAGCCCAAACAGGAAGTAGAAAAGCAACAAAGAAAGTATCACATAACAAGGAATCAAAAAGCTCCGACAGACAAAACCATTGAAACCCAAACTCACAACAAAGCTGCAGAAGAACAACCAAAAGCGGAAAGCCAAAAAACAACAACAATGGCAGTCACATCTACTAATCTCAACCATATCGCCTCTCTCTTTGTAAATTCTCCTTGCGTACTCTCTCATCCCATCCCAAAGTCCTCCTTTTGCTCTATTCCTCTCAGCGACTCTCGCGTCCTCAGAACCAACTTAAAAACCTCAAGAACTCACAGACCCTTTTCTGTACAAGCCATGTCTGAATCCTTTGGGTCTCGCCTCGAAGAGAGCGTGAAGAAGACTGTGGCTGAGAACCCAATTGTTGTTTATTCCAAAACTTGGTGCTCGTGGGTTCATATCTTTCTCATTTGCTATTAGTTTTTTGTTCTGTTTTGTTTTGTTTTGATTTGATTTTGTAGTGTTTTATGCTAATTCTTGTGTTTACGTTGTGGGTTTTGTTTGGTTTTGGGAAATCTAAAAATGGGCTATTCATCAAACTTAAAACAAAAATTAAAATGGGTTTGTGTTGAATTGAAGGTACTCTTCTGAGGTCAAAGCTTTGTTCAAAAGACTTGGTGTGCAGCCTTTAGTCATTGAATTGGACGAACTAGGTAAGTGTTTTTTCTCTTTTAAACTTTAAAAAATAAAAATAAAATTAGATCTTTGTTTGCATTGTTTTTATTATGCATTTGAATATTATGGATTTAAAGTAAGCTGTTCATCTAGTTCCAATAGGTTGTTTCCCACATATGTTGAATGTCTGTAGGGTTGATTGGTAATGATTAAAGTTTCAATAACTTATGTCTGTGTGTGTGTGTGTGTGTGTGTGTGTGTGTGTATTTTGTAATTGGATAGTTACAATGTACAATGTGGGGAGGGGGATTTGAACCTTGGATGTCTTCTCCATTGGAAACACCAATTAGAAGGCTCTTGGCTAACTTAAGATAGAAAAAAACAAAAGAATAGATTTTTAATTGTGTGTTAATTTATTTTTTTTATGAAAAGATGCACTTGTGTCCTAAACACCTTAATGATCATTTTGATCACTCTCATTGACTTCCATATTCCTTCAAATGCTAGATTATTCCTTTTCATGTATATTGTACACATTGGACAGGACAACACCAATCTTCAAGAAACATAGGCTCTCCTCCCATCTATTTTGATCCCCCAATGAGCCTGCAATCCAAGAACTTGAATATATGACAGTTGGACAACTTTTATGCAGATTATCTTATAAGACTGATTTTGAATACATCTGTGGAGTTATATTGTAACTTTTTATTAGCCCATAAAATGGTATATTATAACATGTTAAGGTGTGTCTAAGTGCAAGATGTTTGAGGCATTTTGAATTTATGACTTGTAAGATCCTGCTTGTTCTTCAGATATAATATGTTAAGACATGTCTAGGCATTAATGTTTTGAGGCATTTTAGAAGCCAGAGTCTTAAATTTCTCTATAATTCTGGAAGTTCCTCATAGCATAGAAGTTTCAACTATCAAGAGTTCAATGACTTTGGCTAGCTGATGCCTGAATTTTTCTTGAAGGAGTACAATAAGACTATTCAATAAGAAGAAATCACAGAACCAGTTTCTACGACTCATTTTTATTCTCATCTAAAACTGAAATGTTTAACCCTTTGTTTGGATTTTTGAGAGGATGAGGGAGAAATAATAGACAAGGTAAGAAAAAGAAAAAGAAAAAAGAAAAAAGAAAAATTCTTTCCTTTGCCTTCTTCTTTCCAAAATTTAAACGAGGAGTGAGCTTTCCCAATGAAGGAAAGTTACTTTTTCTGTTTGTTCCTCTGTGTGTTCCCTCTCCCTCCTTCCCCCTGTCGTTTTTTAAAATAAATTTTTTTGTGTGTGTACCTAAACAGGGAGAAAAAAAAGTCATTGTGTGTGTCTGGAAGATTGGCTGAGTTGTTTTAATTATATGATGTTACACATAAGGACACCCAAGTGTCTTGTAGCTTAATTGGTTAGCATCTACTAGTGTTTCCGTAGGAGATTTCTAGGGTTCAAATTCCCCCTCTCCCAATATTGAATTATAAAAAATATGTTATGGACTGATGCTATATTCAATATCATCAGGATTTTCTTCTTCCTTACTTTTTTTGGGTGATAATTGTGTTTAAATGCCTATTGATTTGGTCAGTGACTCAGTGCGCTGTGTTGGCAATTTCTGCTGTTGATGCCAAGAACCTGGTTTCAACTTGGAATAACCAACTGATCAATTAATTCTATCGGTAACTTTCTATTGAGACATCCAGGGTTCAAATTCCCCCTCTCCCAATATTGAATTACCAAAAATGATGTTATTCATAAGGACTGATGCCATATTCAATATCATCAGGATTTTCTTCTTTCTTACTTTTTTTGGGTTTAAATGCCTATTGATTTGGTCAGTGACTCAGTGCCCTGTATACTACGCTGGCAATTTCTGCTGTTGTTGATGCCAGGAACCTGGTTTTCAATTTGTAACCACCAACTGATCAATTAATTCTAACATTAACTTTCTATGGAGATCCTATTTCTTAATTATGTTGTTTCTCATGGGATATATCAAATATTGCTGTTGGAGAATATTAGTGACTGCCATGTTTAAAATTTTCAAAGTCATTCCTTGAATAGAAATATATAAAAGTTTTATATATATATATAGTTAGTTAGTTAGTTAGTTCTTTGCCACCTAATTGACAGTTACTACGAAAATGGACATTTGGTTGTCCATTTCATTTTTGTAGTGCTTATCTTTCAGTTCAATTATACTCTTACCTATTCATTTTCCCCCTCTTTCAGGTCCCCAAGGGCCACAAGTGCAGAAGGTTCTAGAGAGGCTTACTGGGCAACATACTGTACCGAATGTCTTTATTGGTTAGTTGTACTTTTGTAATGCTTAACATTTAATTCTAATACTTCTAGAATATACTTTTTATTTTTTCTTTTTCTTCTGGTTTTTCTTCTCCTGAACAACATGGTGATTACTGCTTCAATTTATTTTTGAAATGGATAAAAGTATACGTTTGAATTGACTGTTTTAATAAGCACAAATGTAGGGGTGTTTCCCATATGGAATTTGAAAAATGGTAAAAGCATAATTTCCAATATAATAAGCTATGTCACTGGTGTAAATTCTTGAATTGTGCAAGTTTAACTTAAGGATTCGTGTCCTATTGCTGTTGTGACTGCTTCCTGTGAATGCAAGACATGCAGCTTTATAAAACTTGTCAAGCATATCCTGAGAATATACCAATGATTGGATTTTTTGTCTTGATGAAAGATAGTAATCAGTTTTATTTCAATGAGAAAAATGTGCTGCAGAAATGCTGGGCTTCCTCCTTCCACACTACGACAGTTTTTAACTTGAGGCATGCTTAGCCAATGCGTCTGCTGTCCATTCAGGCCATTACAGTATCTACTAGCATGTACCACCCAAAACTATTGTAAGCCTTGAACCAGGTTCTCTATTTCATCTGCATTACGCCCAACTTTTGAGCTCTTTAGTGTTTTCTGGTTAATTCTGTTTATCACCCCAGTCAAAACTCCTTCAAAGACAGCATTCCAGATCTTTAGTTCAAACGCAAGTTTATGGCTCTCAGTAGCGCAATCATCTTGATTACTTTCTAATGCATCTGTGACTTTGGGTTCCCTTGAGCTCAAAGCTGCAATGACCTGTCCGTTGTTGTTTGTGATAATTACTACTGCCCAGCTGCTTCCAATGTTTTGAATATTGCACCATCAAAATTAATCTTTTAGAAGTCATGTTTGGGAGGTTGCAACTGCTTCTGCATGCGGCTATGGTATTGTGACTGTCTTTGCCATGCACTGATTTGCTGTATTTCTCATAAATTAATATTCCTAAGCTTCAGTTTCAGTTTTTTGTGGTAGTATTGATGGTTTTCCATGCCATTGAGTGTTCTTCTGATGCCAAACTCTACAGGCTATTACGAAAAATAACTCAAGAACTTTTTGGTTACTCCTGGTCAAAACATTGAGCACTAAGAACTAGAAACCTGTCTGGGACACTGACATCTGCAGCTGGAGCACATTGCCAAATCGCTTGTAGAACTGACTCTTCAGTCATACTCATACAGCATGTCACACAGAGCCCATTAGGGGGCACTTTCTGTGGGCAAGGTTCAGCTTTGTAGGCGCACCATGCAAAATTTGATTTTGTTTGGCACATTCATATTCCAATCCTGCTTCCACATCCTGTTCTTCACTGTTTGAAGTTTCCCCAAACCAGTTTACTTATTTACTTAAGCATATGCACTCTTAACTGTAAAAATGAAGCCGTCTTTTGTGTAGGGCCACATCATCCTATCCTCAGATATTTGCCCACTTAGAGGAATTCTTTGGATCACCTGACTTTGGTTGGAATACTTAATAGAGAAAATTCTATACCCCCACCACTTGGCGTGGTCAAAGAGATCGCTTACCTCACATCTGGTGACAACATGATTTGAGTTGAAGATTCCATGAACGTGGAAGGCTTTGGCTGCCAATGGTCACTCCAAATCTTCACTTTCTCCCCATCACCAATCCTCCACCTTACCTGAGATAAGATCGCTTTCACACCCCAGATACTCCTTGATGCATTTCCTATTTTCTCTCTAAGGATTAGTTATGGAAGTACCTTGCTCTAAAGACCTTATGAAATTAGCTTTGTTTGACCTGTGTGAGTCTCCACCTTTGTTTTGCAAGCATAGCTTGATTGAACTGTTGTATATCTCTGAAGACTTTAGGGTGCACATTCTGTCCAACTTCATAACTGGGATTTAGTAGTCATGATTTTGTGTTTTTAAAATTTTTCTTAATGTATGTATTCATTTTAGATACATCTGTTGTTCCAAATCTTATGTCCAGTAAGTTTAACTCAAATTGAAATTTGGACCTTGAAAATTTAGCTTTATGTGTACTGATTTGTTGGATCCATTTGGTAAAGGGGATGCTTCCAGAACCTGTCAGGATGTAGCCTAGTGGTTGGACTCTTGGGATGAGCTGTAAACCCAGACATCTTGGGTTTGAGTCCCCCCTAGGAGAACGGTTCTGGCGGGTAGGGTCATGTATCCATGGTTTACTCCTCAGGGTTGTGTCAAAGGGCCCTACCTTGATGAGTTTCCATGCCATAAAAAGGGGGGATGCTGCTAGAGTGAAACACACTGGACAGCAATATTTTAGACCGCTGTCCAGTCAAAGCAGGATCTGGAAGTGTATATACTACGTGGACACTCAAATAGTCTCACCTGATTGTCTCTGGAATTTAAAACATAGAAAAGATATGTGATCCTCTCCAAATAACAACCAACAGAGGACAGCCTTAGTAGCTAGTACCATTGAATATTTGGCTGTGTTAATGACTCTTTTTAGGGTTTGTTGGAAGCAAACTCAAACGTAGTTGCAATTTGGTTGGCTAGGGATAAGTTGAATCAGTTCACAGTTTGACAGCTAATGTATGAGGGGTTCAGGCTTCTATAACTTGCCAAATTCTAAAAGAAACTGGCAATTGGAGTTTATCCCTAGTAAAATGGTTCAACATTTGAGTGCATAATGAATTTAATATTTCCAAAAAAAAAAAAAAAGAATCTTAATCTATTTTACGATATATGGGGTCATCTGATTTAGAAGATCATAAAAAAAAATCTGTTGACCATGAATGTTAGGCCATAGATATTGTTCTGTCTTAACTCTTAAGTATTATAATTATCGAATATTACATTTTTTGTTTTTAGATGATGCTCTTTCGTTCAGAATATTTGGCAAATTATCCATTGCAAGATATTTATCTCAGTTTGTCCTTCAAATTATGTCCATTGTTGTGATCTTACAAGTCAATACAAGACGAGCTATGACTTTCTTCTGATGGCCTTTGTTCATAAATAAAGAATGCAATGATGATTACCCCATTGTTTTTGATCCCTTGTCTAGTAACAGTATCATTGAAGATATGACATCAATCATGACAATTTCCAATTTTAAAATGATGCCAGAAAAAATATTTTAACAATGTGAAAGCACCAGTTGACAACGTATGACCTGATGTTGTTTACGTATGCTTCTTTTCAAACTAGTAACTATTTATTTGATGATGGGAAAATTATCAGAGCCATTTAGAAAATATATGATTTAATGTTGGTTTTGAAGCAATAATTAGTTTTTCTTATGCTGTATTTTCTATAATGGATTTATTTGGATATTGCTATTATTGAAAATAGATACTTATTCTTATTGTTATCCATGACCAGGGGGCAATCATATTGGCGGGTGTACAGGTACAGGTTTTCTTCCATCATCTTTTACCCATTGGTTTATGTTGCCGAGTGTTGTCTCTCCTCCTTTGTAGGGGGGGAAGTAAGGGGTTCAAAACCTTTTTTTTTACCCATTGGTTTAGGTAACAGTGTATGGTTATTAAAAGGAAAAGGAAGAAGGAAAATACATTCTTCATGCTTGTCTTTTATACAATAAACATAGAGGTAAACATATCTATGACAGTTAATATTATAACATTCACCTTTTCTCCCCTTAGCTTTTTCTATATTGTTCCTGAAATTCTTCTTATATCTTCGATAAATTCATGGATATAGTGGCCACCCAAATTAAAATTTTCATTTATTTACTTCCTAGTGATTCCCAAATTCTTGGCCTGCAACTGCTTATGCATCAATCTATTTCATGTTGACCACACTTCTAATATTTCTGGCATTACATTTTGGCACCAATAATGATCTTTGTCATTCTAATGACTGCCACAGATATGGGTTACACTAGTTAAAAGAATTCTCTCGGGTTGTTTTTTTTATTTTGTTTGGAGAGAGAGGGGGTGGTGTGAGGTTTACATGTATATTTCTTACATAAAAGACAAGTATGAAGAATGTCTTCTCCTCTTTCTTCTTCTTCTTCTTCTCCTTTATTTTATTTTGTTTTTTATACGTTTGTTGCTTATTATAATGCAGACACAGTGAAGTTGTACCGAAAAGGTGAGCTCGAACCTTTGCTATTAGAAGCTAATACTAAGAATACAGAGAGCTAGTCAAAGAATCTGTTCTTCATGTCAACCTGGGATTTCACAAGAAAACAAATCACATTTCTGTCTCTGCAAATATCATGCATTAGATTTACAGTGAACCTTCTTAGCTAGTAAATTCGTATAAAATCCTTAATTTTGGCAGTTGATGAAGGGTATGCGCATCTAAATGCTGAGGGTACCTGTGGGTGTGGTTGGAACTGTACATTTATTTGAATGTAACTTTATTATTATCCCCTCCACCCCCCACTTATTTCGGTTGCTTTGTAATTTAATTTCTTATTTTTGGTTTTTAAGTTACATTCCATGTTTTGGAAGAAGTACCAAATAGTTTAATGAGGAAATAACTGTGCTGAGATTTCGGAAGTGAGAAATAACTAGGGGTCATGAAATTGCTGAGCTTCTTATGGATTCACTGATATCCATATATCTAAAGATGGATAAATAATTGTAAGGGTATAAAGAGAATGGTCTGAAAAAAAAAAAAAAAATCATGTGATTTTTAGGAACCGATTACTCTGAACTAAGTTACTAAAGATGGATAAATTTTCAAGCAATGGCAACCTGAGATCATTTCTGCTACTTCAATGTGCTAGGAAACTTGGAACCTGTATTGGAAATGACAAAATATGAGATTTATGTTTTTAATTATTAGATTATTTAGGAAAAAGGGGTGAAATTTATGAACTGCAAATTGAAATTGAATACACCCCACAATTTTTGTTTTACAACAAAAAAAAGAAGGAAAACTCAGTTTATTTGGCTTTCATATTTTATCTAGAATTTGTTCTCGTAGTCATCACTCGCCAGTTTTTAGTGAGAATAAGAAAAAAAAAAACTACGTAATAGCAAGCCTCTACATGTAGAGCAGAATTGTACATCTAGTAAAATGCCAGTCACAGTGCCCTGTCTTTTGCACTCAGCCATGCAAACTTATTTGTAGAATAACAAAACTTGAGAATTAGATTCAGAGAATGAGAGAACACAAGCTATTGAATTACAAACCAAGCTGATGCTAGTAATGTTTGATGCTTATGATGCTGCCGAGGAGAGCAAGTATTCTCTTGTTCCCTTGAAATATGTTGACAGTGCATTGCGATCAGGAAGGTCCTCTTTAACCACTGGAATTTCGTTGAAGTTTTCGATCCATGCTTGTAAACGAGGGAAGCTATTATCTTCCAACACTTTGACCCCAGCTGCTTGTTCCAGAAATTCCAGAAAGCAAGCTATCCACCCAAAAGCTATGTCGACCAATCCTATTTTATTGCCACCAAAATACTTCTTCTCTCCAAGACCATGCTCTTCTAGGATTCTCATAAGTTCTTGCACTTCTTTTGTGGCTTTCACTTGTTCTTCTCCACAAGTAACATAGAAGCTTAAAAAGATTTTCATCTAAATCACATAAAGCATCAAGTTAAAAGAGGTAACACTTACACTCCATCTTATCTGGGTTTGGAAAAAAATTTCTTTGTTGTTCAGACTTTTTTTTGTGTGCGCAAAGACAATCACCTTGATTTTATGATTTTCTCCTTTTTTGCATCTTTAGTCAAATGACATTTGAAAGAAATACTTTTGAAACTCACAAATGTATAAAAGAAAGTAAGATTTGTAGCAGAGGAATGCTAAGAACACAATATTTTTAATATTTTTTTTTCACAAATTGCTGGTATGATATATTATGATTGCAACATCACTTTCACTTTAATTTATCATTTGACATCACTTCTATTATGCATTAGTCACTGCAAAACATGTCAATAATTGTAAAAAATTATATCATAGACTTATTGTTTGTAGCCCAAAAACAATAAAGAAGAAAAGAAGTAATAGTTATGATTTTATGCAAGCTAATCTGAATTATTAGTAGTAGAATTACCTTGTCCTCTCCAAACTTAGTCCAGAACCGAGCCACAGCTCTCTCATGAGGATCATCTGGAAGCAAGGGGTTCTGTGGCCACTTCTCTTCAAGGTATTCGAGAATGACAGTAGATTCCGGGATGGGTTTCCCACCATGAAGAAGCACAGGAACCGTCTTGTGCACTGGGTTGTACTTCAAAAGCAATTCAGTCTTGTTATATATATCCTCTTCTAAATATTCATATTTGATACCCTTGAGCTTCAGAGCCCATATAACTCTGTAAACATAAGGACTAGGCCAAAATCCTATTAGCTTTACTTCTTCCATTCTTACTCAGATTTTCTTTCTTCCTGCCCGAGTGAGTTCATATATAACTAGTCAAATTGATTCCCTGGCTTTATCTACAAGCTTATGGTTGGTGTTTATTCAACAAAATAATAAAAAAATAAAAAATTTAGAAGATGTCATTTTTTATTGATCTATTATTGACTAAAGGTCAGGTTCACTACTGTACAAATCATTCTTTATTTAAAATGAAATTACGTTCTACTAGATAAATTAGGTTGGATGCCTTGAAAACAATGATAAAAGCGAGTTTACTTTGACTGAGTCTATGAGCAGTACTATTCATATATGGATGGCTCAGTCATATATGGACGGCTAGCTACTCTGATATTCTAATATGACGCGCACTGTGTTATCCACTCAATAAAACACAAATTAATCTAACTTCTATATACGACAATACATTCATATCATATTATTTTAAAAATCAAAGTTTTAGGTTAATATAACAGGTTAGGTAAGGGTGGCTAACTATTATTGCCACGCTAAATTTCTGAACACATAAAGTCTTAATTTAAAACGGGGGTACTACTATCCTAGAAAATAGTGGGTTAGACCGTTAAGTGCTTCCTGAAACTTTCTTCACCAGATGATTATATAATTTTTATTTTATTTATTTATTTTTGAGAATCAAGCTAATTGTTGTACTGTTATAAAAGAATTTATCATTCCTCATTAAATAATTCTTTTGGGGCATTTCACCCTAAAGAATTCTTTAGCAAGTAACAGACTAACAGTTGTTTTTCTTCAGTTTCAATATATTATAAAAGATTGAATTACAATTTATATCTTTAAAATTTAGGAAAATTTTGATTTTATTCATTAAAATCTACAATTTATATCTCCATGAACCCTTCAAGGCCCAAGCAAAGCACCTCATATCGCTGAGTGCTCCTTACAAGCTTTTCCAAGTTCATTCGCTTCTTGTAACCGGCCAGCATGCCCTAAAAGATCAACTATAGCTGCATAATGTTGTCCTCTTGGCTGAATTCCATAATCTTTGGTCATAGATGAGAAATATGCCCAACCCTCATCAAGCAAACCTCGATGGCTGCAAGAAGAAAGAACTGAAAGGAAAGTAACATAATTTGGTTTGAAACCTTCCTGTTTTCATCCTATGAAAAGATTCCAAAACCTCTACAACTTTTCCATGCTGACCATAGCCAGAGATTAAAGCAGTCCGCATAACAACATTCCTATTTAAAGACTTGTCAAATACCCAATGCCCATCAGATAAACTACTGCATTTAAAGTACATGTCCATAAGGGCACTATTGACTACCACATTTTCCCTAATTTGACTCTTGATCATGACACCATGGGCCTGTTTCCCATGCTCGAGTGTTGCTAAAGTGGCACAAGCTCTGAACACTGATGCAAAGGTATACTGGTCTGGAATAAAACCAGTTTGTCTCATCTTGTAATAAAGATTTGACCCCACTTCTTCAAGCCCCTTTTGCACATACCCTGCAATCATTGCATTCCATGAAACCAAGCTTTTCTCCTGCAAATTATCAAATAGAACGTGAGCAGTTCCTAGATCCCCTGATTTCACATACAATATCACTGGGATCATATCCAACAACAACCATTAGTGCATGGATTCTTCTCCACTTCTTATACTCTTTTACAAATATGCATTCCTGCAATAGAAGAGCATAGGTTCTTGGTTCCACTCGCACTCCAGTAGTGCACAACAGTCCCACAGCTTCCCTCAATCTTCCCGAAATACAAAGACCCTTTAATGTTTTATCCAATTGGAGGTAGCTCTTGTAAGGCTCAACCTGAAAGCAGGTGATAATCACATTCCATCAACATGCATTCCTGCAAATATGCATTCCTGCAATAGAAGAGCATAGGTTCTTGGTTGGGGTTCCACTCGCACTCCAGTAGTGCACAATAGTCCCACAGCTTCCCTCAATCTTCCCGAAATACAAAGACCCTTTAATGTTTTATCCAATTGGAGGTAGCTCTTGTAAGGCTCAACCTGAAAGCTGGTGATAATCACATTCCATCAATTGAACCAGTACATTGCCAAAATCTACTCTTTCCCAATTCTAAAAATAATATATGCAATTACGCATGTCAATTCCATCAAACCTTGATCTTTACAAAAATCACATTACATACATAAGTATGTATATAGTAATGGAAAATTCCATTCAAATTGCCAAATATTCGAATTTCCCAATTCACTATTCAACCTAAGGATCTCACATTTGGCACAGAAAATATACTCCCCACCAAATAAATGCAGCATTTTATCAACAACCTGCATGAATTCAAGCTCAAATTCAATTATAATACATACATACATATAAAAATGTATGTAAGAATGGAAAAATTCCATTCAGACAGTCAAATATTCATACTACCTAATTCACCACTGAATCTAAAGATCTCATCTTCGGCACAAAAACAATACTGCCCGCCCACCCACCCAAAAAAAATTATCAACAACCCGCAAAATTCAATCATAAAGCATACATAAATATGCATATAAAAGCAGCATAATTCCAATCAACACTGCTGCACCTAAGACATCTCATATTTAGCATAATAACAACATTGTCCACCATAAAGGCAACAATCTTAAAAACAACTCACGTAAATGCAAGCTCAAGATCAATTACAATACATAAATTTAAAAAGGGTACATTTCCATACAAATAGTTAAACTACCCAATTCTGCACTGAACCTAAAAGATCTCATGTTTGACAGTTGACACTAAAACAACACCGACCACATAAAACAAGCTAAAAAAAAAACACCATCCACCAAAACGAGCTAAAATTTTATCCACAACCCACATAAATTTCAAGCATGTATATAACACACATAAAGAAAGTAAGTAAAACTAGTGAAGGTTCACAAACCTGCCATTGCTGCTCTCAGATTCAATTCTGCAAAGAAGGTTGGTGGTTTTTCCGTCGAACATGAGGCCAACGATCACGTGAATCTCTCCGGAAGACACAGGAAGAGTCAGCAGCTCCACGTGCACGCCACAACTTTGGATTGAATGAATGGAACAAGTAGGAGAAAAGGTTGTGGGTTTTAGGGGAAGGAAAATTGTGTGGTTGCATGGAAAGGATTTGGGGAAGGGGGGACATGGGGTTCGAACTATAGACATCAGACATTATCACGGATGCCATTACTACCAGGTTATCACTTAAACCCATATTCTACTACATAATGGTATGTTTTCAAGTTTCAACAATAATTTTGCTAATCAGCAAATGCAAAATCTAATTGTTAGGAATCCACTACATCATCTTTACCCATGTCTATGCATAACAAAATTATTAGCAATCCATTGCATAGCCTTATCAGTGGTTTATAGATTTTGATAGATGTGTTTTACACCTGTTTTTTTTTTTTGGGTGGTAAATATACAATTTTACCCCTTTGATGCAAAGTTTCCTTTACATTTATAACTTCTCTAATTAGTAATTACTCTATGGCGACATTAATCAAGATAAAATGACTTGAGTTTATACAAAGTTTCAATAATCTGGGTTTATGCCTCAAGCTAGGCAGTAAGAACAATAATCTTATAGTTTGGGATCCATTTAATCCTAGGGAAAAGTGATTGCACACCTCTCTGTCTTTTTTGTTACTATTTCAACTCTGAAGCTTTAAGTTTGTTCTAATTTAGCTCAACTACAGTCTCTTATTAAAATTGAAGTGAAGGAGATTCTCACGTTTGATCTGACAACATACTAGGAAAAGTACAAATAATGTTAACCATTCTGCTATGTGCTATCAAGGCTTTCTTGATTTGAAACTAGAATAGAGATACAAGGCAACATACAAAATATAAAAGTGAAAAAAGGAGTTTTTGTCATTTGACTTCATTATCGAATATGCTACACAACAACAACAACAACAACAACAAAAAGAGAAGGTAACAAGAAGAAGAAACCTCATCATCCTCAGTTTGCAAAATGACCAAAACATCCGAAAACTTGGGCCTTCGGAGAGGGCTCTAACCCTGTGCTATCTGTTTCTTTCTTTGTGTGTTTATACAATGTCATTATTTTTCTTTTACTCTAAGGCAAGCCATTGTGCTCTTCTTTTGCTAGGTTTCCTCTATCCAAAGTTGGCCAATATCTTCTGCTATTCTCATGGTATCTGAGGATGCACCAGAAAGCCCTCTCCTAGTGAACCCAACTGCATAGAGCCCACTATTTCCTTGCCACCCATTTGGAAACGGTGCCTTTGGAAAACTATTCTTCGAGAAGAATTCACCTTCCTGTATATAAACCAATACAACATTAGCCTGTTTGTGCAGAAAAAAATATCAATTACAAAACAATCATAGAAGGAAGCTTCTAAGAGTTAATAGGACAAATTCAAAACTGGCATAAATACCTAACCATAAGCTCAACGTCTGACATTTTTTAGCATGTAAATCAACTTAACAACTTCCTTATTCTTTTGTTTAAAAACCAATCATCAAAACCGCCCTTCAAACACCCAAAAAATAAGATAGACAGAGGAATTAGAAACCTTCTCACCTGAAGCCAAGAAGGGACATTGTGGCGGTATCCAGTAGCAAGTAGCCATTTTCCCCCAACTGAATCAATATCAAGCTTTTCACCATTTTCAAGCTCAACTTGGTCACTTAAGAACTTCTTGATATCAAGAACCACCTTAATGGCACCAGATTTGATTTTGTCCAATGCACAAATTTCCAACACAGGAGTCTTCCCCTTGTGTTCTTGAGCTGCATTGGCCCAACTGCTGGCCTGCTCAACCTGTATTTCTCAATGTTTCCAAGCACTAACCATGATAGAAACAAGAGGAGCTTGTCAAATGTCCACTAGCCAAAGGGGTAGCACCATTTCATCATTGGAACCGCCAATTCAAATGCAGCTTTTCCACAAAATTCTCTTGAAAAGACATGCAGTAACGAAACAGAATAAATGCCATCAGAATATTGGTTAAATGATTAAATTTACTATTTTCCAACAACTTAAGCTTTTCAAACTATTAGAACAAGCGGCCCTAAGTCCGAACCCTATCTTAAGCTAGCACTACATGGAATTAATTAATAGTACTCACCGAGCTACAAACTGCCAAGGATGGAGAGGCACTGTAGTTGCAAAGATTAAGGGAAACTTCCATGCCTAAATTACCACACCGCACAGCTAGTACTTGCACTCACAAGAATGCAAGTGTGTATATGAATCTAATAAAAAAGCTAACAAAATAGCCTAATACAACAAAAATCCAAAATCATTTTTTGTTAGAATATGTTGGAAAAAATATGCCAACTTTTGAGCACTCGAATAATTTTAGACTAGGCCAAAAGCCTTGTAACTCAACTGGTTGGTGCTTCCTGGAGATTCTAATGAAAACACCCAGGGCTCAAATACCCCCACTCCCAACTATAAAATTATCAAAAATAATTTTGGACTAAGGCTTGATTGTTGCTGTTACAGTATCATGTTAGTTGCACACTTGATAGCTTCCTTGAAAATATGCAAATTTTAAGCACTCAAATAATAAATTCCAACTAACCTAATACAACAACAACCAAGACTTGGTACCAAATTATTTTGAGTCAACAATCATGGATCCATTAATAATAGAGTGACTAAATTTTACGCAGCTACCTACCGCAACCCTCTTCCTTTTTCCGGGCTTGGGACCGGCTGTGAACAAAACATATGGCACTAAGCACCAACACAGGCGGAATTAAATTTTTCTAACCTAATACGCATTGAAATTTTAAAATCCTTCAGAACTTATGCTACCAAATACCATTAAGATAGCATTAGCTATGATGTTGACATTGCAGTCTTTATGGGCATTGTCATTTTAAATCAATAGGTTAAACCGATAGGGTTCTGCAGTACAATATCTTACCTCAAATAAACTGTCTGTCTATAGAATGAAATCATTCATATTTCAAAAATATTAAGTTCTAACTTCCAACCACATGGTCCATTGTAAAATGAAAGAAATTCAGAGACAAATAGAAGAAGAGCCACTAGTAACAAGCTGTGCCACAGGTGATTATTTACAGGAATAGTCCAAACTTGAATAATAACAACAAAATAATAGATATTGACAGCATCACCAACCATAGGAGTTTAAATTCAGCATAAGACACTACCTCTACCATATTAATAGGCAATTATAGAAACATATAGCAAACTATCAATTGAGAAGGAAAAAGATAGAGAGAAAGGGGGAAGAACAAAAGAATGGGAAGATTTTAAATTAAACAATTATATGGTAAACCAGAATTTTTTTTTTTAAAAAAAAAAAAAATACAAATATGCTACCAAAATTTGTTGATAAGTAATTCTATTACCGACCAAAACTAGTCATTTACATGAAGGCTAAACCTCAAAACAGAATCCAGCATGCAAATGCAAATATCCTACCAAAACTTTTTGGTAAGTGATAACTAACAGTACTAATAGTAATACTGACCAAAACTAGACATTTACATGAAGTATAAACCTTAACACAGAATCAGTAAGAGAATAAAAATACCCTACCAAAAATTTTTGACAAGTCTACTAATACCGACCAAAACTAGACATTTACACGAAGTCTAAACCTTCAAAAGCTCACTCCAATAAGTGGTATAAGTGGCATACTGTTAAAGAGCCTGCTAAAATTTCCCCAATCCAAGTTGATCAGCATCATAACCAAAACCCAGCACTGAATCTGTGTTGCCAACAGGATCTTTTAATAGAGCCATAATTTCATACATAAAATTTTCATTTTCTGAACAGTCCAGCAAGTTCTCCTGTCCATTATCCCCAAAATAGTTTGTAGACTCATCCTTAGCTTCCGTGACAGGATAATACAGAGTACCCTCATCAGCACAAAACTCAGACACACCAGTAGACTCACCCTCGGCCTCTGTCCCCACCAAACTTGGCATGTCGGCTTCAGTGACAGGATAATACAGTGCATCCTCATCAGCACAAAACTCAGAAGGGTTTGCCGCAGTTGTGGATTCAGATCCCACAGGACTTCCCATTGAATAAGGGACCGATTCAGAGGAAGTCCAGCAGCAATCCTTCACAGATTCCATTGGAGATGTGTGACTTGTGATATCTGGAAAGTTAAGCCGAGCAGAGGAACCATACATTGTTGAAGCAGCTTTGTCATACGCGGATGCAGCATCAATGGCAGTCTCAAAAGTCCCTAACCAGAGTTTTTTTCCGCCATTTGGCTCACGAATCTCCGCCACCCACTTACCCCATGTCCGCTGTCTAACCCCTCTGTAATGGCACAGTGAGTTTTCAGGTCCCCCTTTTCCTTTCATACAACAACCTTTCTTTGACCCTTTGGCTTGAACTTTAGGAGCCCCACAAGACACAAACTGTGCAGTATTTTTTTCTTTCCACTTCGCCAGTGTCTCAGCCACAGACACAGAGTCTCTACTATTCTCCCTCTTCCTCTTCTTCTGATCAGGATTGTCCATGACCATGTGAAACCTTTCCAGACAATTCCAATAATGCACCCTCTCAACAAAAATTCCAGAAACACCAAGATTGAAGTAACAACGTGGAATTAATTTCCGAAATCACAAACCCTCTTCCACAAAAATCAAAAACCCTAAACGGAAAAGGAAACTGAATTTCCTAATCTGAAAGAACACAAACACTTTTATATCAAACCCCAGAAAATTCAAACCCTAAAAAAATAATCAAGAAAAACCCCATCAGAATATTTTTCCCACAATCAACGAAAAACCCAATATGAAACCCTAATATTCAAGTAACAATAATGAATTTTTCAAAAGAATCAAAACAGAAAAGAATCACAAGCCCCAGAAAAAAGAAAAAAAAAAAAAAAAAAAAAAGAAAGGGAGTATAGTCTAGAAATTGGTACCTCTCAGTCCGAGTCTGAGTCAGTGGAAGAAGCTTTCTCCATGAGAAATTGGCGTGTTTGTGTTTGAGAGAGAGAGAGAGAGAGAGAGAGCACTTTCAGAGAGCTTTTTGAATGAGAAAGAGCCGTTATGAATCTAAGGTATTTATAGGGTTCCCGCTTGTTTTGTTGCTCTGTTTTATTTTTATTTTTATTTTTTTAAGGCTGAATATTTCTTTTATTTATTTAACATATTACTTATGTGATTTGTACCTCAGAGAAATACTAATTTTTAAAAAAATTCTTGAAACTGATTTTAGTTGAAGTAACATTTTAATTTTCTTGAACTTGAGTAGTAATTTTTTTTTTTTTAGTAAATTACCTTAATAATTATTAAATTACTTGTCATTTATTTCATAAAAAAATAAAATAAAATAAAACTTAATAATGAATTATTCAAATGAGTATCAAAAATATAACATTGAGAGATAAATTTAACTTATCTCTCAATGTCTCTCACACACACACGCGCATACATATATATATATATATATATATATATATCCAACAAGAAATATATATAAAAATGAGTATTAAATTATAAATTTAAAATGACACATTTCTTTTGTAAGCTGATTAGAAGCTACTAATCACCTAACAATTTACTGAATTCAACCCATGTCTAGCCCTGCAACATTTGGAGGAGTAACACTTGTTACTGACCACCCGTTTCAAAGTGTATTATTAGATTTTTCCATTTGTTTTTTTTTTTTTTTGGGGGGGGGGGGGGGGGTGGGGGATAGTGGCCTAGTAGGCATGATATTATATAAACATTAATTATTGTTGCACGTGATGAGTTATACACTACAGACTTAAACTAGAATTATGTTTTAAAGACATGATTTTAGTTATAATCGTGAAATGATGTTCACAATTAAAACTAAAATCTTGTTTTCATTTCACAATTATAACTGTAAACACAAAAACACGATTTCAATTGTGTACCCTTAAACACAATGTGTAACACTATAATTATCTAATTACCACTACTATTATGTAATTATCACTACTCTTATGTAAAGGTATTCTAGTGGTCATCTCATTGGCTTCATCATAAGATAAGCCTAACGGAATCATGACTTTGTGTGTTTGCATTTGAATATAAAATGATTTTTAGAGATGATAGAGGGAAGATTTGGATACAAGTATACTTTATAGAATCATAACTCATGAGTCTTTTTTTTTTTTTTTGATAAGATAACTCATGAGTCTTTATTGTGTCATTGTGTCATTTTTACCTTTTTATTGCACACCTTGGTGATATATGATGGTTCTAATGATATGGATGCCAATTCGGTTAGGGTAGGAATCAACAACACGGAGAGAGAGAGAGAGAGAGAGAGAGAGAATAATTTAACATACTAATTATGAACTCCTTTGTGTCTCTTGGGAAGACATTCTTTTTCTCTAAAAGATATACCTTATCTAAGAAACATACCTCTTCAATAAATGACTAATTTTAACATTAAATTTATTCTCTTTTGCATATTGGTGAAGCATCATTATCCACCAAGTAGAGAGTTATTGTATAAGTGAGGGTGCATTATATTATTGTGTGATCATCCGTTACTGTTATACACTAACAATATGTCCATCTACAGTTTAGTAGTTCATCTTACACTCAAAGGATATTTTTACCTCCAATTTATTGGAAGGGATAGGAGTTGGACTAGACAAGGTATCTTTTTATTACAATCTTCAATCTTAGTTCTAATTATGGTGATTCCTAGGCTAAGGTCAAAAATCTAAAAAGATCTTAGGGCAATTTGCTTTTGGAACAAAGGTGCAACTTTGATTTCCATAAATCTAAAGAAAAAGACCATAATACCAAGTAGAACACAATCCTATTCCCAAAGAACGTTTAACTTCTCTAAAGTAGGCTACAAGACAGAGCATACTAGGAAAATTCAGATTTCCAGAGGTAAACAGCAAAAAATTCAATCGAAGATTGAACCACAAAAATATATTATAACATATATGATACAGGGAGTGTTCAACTTGTATCTCCAATTTGTATTTGTTAACAAATGAAATATTTCCAAAATTAGAAGTCAATCAATCTCTCTCTCTCTCCAAACACGGTAACCGCAGACATCCCAGACACCTAAACTACACCAATCATCATCTCAATAAAAGCTCTGATTCTTTGGAACTGTACAATTGAACGAAATCTTATACCCAAAACCCATCATTCCAAGCACGCCTTGGAAGGAGACCCCATGCTCACTCCTACTTCCTGTAAATCTATACAAGGCCGTCTTCCTTTGAATTGTTCTAAAGGGACCTGATCTGTTCCCAGGCCTAATCGGTAAAGAAATCTCATCCCCAAACAAATTTGAAGCAGAAAACAGTCTGTTTTCCATCTCTTCAACTGGACCAGAACTGTACTCCATTGTGATGAATTGTGATGAAGGAAGAGGGATACCCATAAGTTAACCGAGGGGTGATCCCACCTGCATTCCACCAACTGCTATCAAAAGGGGCAAAGTCTCCTTTAAAGACAGATTCTTGAGCAGAGGACTCCTTTCGACTACAGCAATCTCCACAAGTCTCATCTGTGTCATTGTATATTAGTTTCAGAGCTCGCACAACTTCACCCATAAAAGGCCTGTGAGTCACCTCTGGGTGAACACACATGGAAGCAATGGCTGCCACCTTAGCCATGTCATCGAAGTCATAACTTCCAGCCAAAGAAGGATCAACCAACTGCTCCAAACCTTCTCTACTGGTCAGTAGTGGCCGTACCCAAGTTACCAGATTCTCCTGTCCAGGAGATTCTCATGTCCACAGGTTTTCCTCCAGTGAGAAGCTCAAGGAGCACAACCCTGTAACTATAGAAATCACTCTTGACAAGTAGATACCCTGTCATTGCATATTTTGGGGCAACATAACTGCAAAACCCATTATATTCAAAGTACTTCAATATTTGGAATTGCTGACTGGAAAAATGGTAGTATATATACAAATGAATACTTCTTAATCCAAAGTATGTCACAGAATATGTGGAGAGAGAGAGAGGGCATGTCCAATCAAGAACCTACTTGAATTTATAGAATTGTAAGACTACGACTTTAAAATAGTATGATTATCCAAAAGTTCCCATGACCCGAGTAGAAATCTGACGACTTCCTTCAGTTGCTTCCCTGGCCAACCCAAAATCTGAAACCTTGGGGGTGAAGTCATCTTCTAGTAAAACATTACCAGCCTTGAAATCAGTGTATTACACAAGGATTAGAATCTTCATGAAGATAGGCCAATCCTATTGCTGCTCCAAGGGCAATCTTCATCCGTGCATCCCAGTCTAGAGGGCCCTTGTTCTTGTCAACACCTAAAACACCAATACAGGGGCAATGTGGAAGTTTTCCAACTTAGATTCCACTAAATAATTACAAACAAAATAAAATAAAAGGTAATGCAGAAAATATACCATGTAAATGGGACTCAACACTGCCATTGCGAACAAGCTCATACACCAAGCACCGTGTCTGCCCTTCAATGCATATACCAATCAGTTTCACAAGATTATGGTGATGCAATCGACTTAGCATCTCAACTTCTGCAATAAATTCACGGTCCCCGTTTTGATTATCCCTTAATAACAATTTAACTGCAACTTCAGTTTCATCTTCCATAATCCCACAGTAAACACGTCCAAATCCTCCTTCACCCATAATCCTCTTTGAACTGAACTTATCTGTTGCCTTCTCAAGCTCAGCAAGTGCAAATGTTTTAGCAGAGAACACAGGTGGTCATGGTGGACAAGAGGGATACTGATGTTGAGCTTGCAATACTACTTGATAATACAGACCCTATGCCTGCGTTAAAAGCAAAGGACTAATTATTTTGACTAAGAATAAAGTGTGTTGATGCAACTCATTAGGTAACACTCAAATTGATCAGCTTATCATTCAATTGTTCATGCAAGAGGAATCTTCCATGATTGGCCAGTGTGTTGATACATCAAAAGTTAATAACCCAGCTTTAAAAGACTGGCCAGCGTGAATTAAGAAGATGCGGTATCAGTTTTAAATGATAGCTCTGCAAGACTTAATGACAAAGTTATTAAAGGTATTGTGATTGATATAAAATATTTATTTATTTCACTAAATTTTGTAACATGGTTCTCTTGCTAGCATTTGACACAGCACAACTCAGACCATACAGGATATTCATCATCCATCGGTGGTGAATGTCCAGAACTTTTTTTTTTTTTTAAATTTATAAAAGGGTTAGAAACACTTACATAATATAGATGCTGTGACCCCGTCAGCTTGAACCCACACCCCTTGGGGAGGTACCAACTCCCCCAACTGGGTGGTGGTGATACATTACTAAGGTTTGAAAGAGCATTTTCTTATAATGCACAAATTATTTAAAAAGGTAAAATAAAATAAAACAAAAGGGACTAGCTTCCCCCATTCACAAAATTGCCTTTTTGATAGCACAATTTCCATTTTTTTTGGGCCAGAAGAAAGAGATTATTTCTTCCCTTTTTGTCAATTATTGGGCAGTTTGCAAAGATATGAATATTTTCAACATGGTATGTGTGCTTTTCATGGGATCCATCAGTGGTGAAAGTCTCATGTAGGAAATTTTAAGCCCAAAGAAAAAAAAAAGAAAAGAAAAAAGGACCATTTGTCCTTATTTTAATAGATCATGTGACTTTCAATGAAGTTGGATCAATAGGATTTTATTAATTGTACGTAAGATTTCTAGAGTCACCAAATGTTTTTTTTTTCCCGATAAATCGATAACTGGGGGATGAAGGGATTTGAACACTAAACATCTTCGTTGGAAACACCAGATGGTGCTAGTTGAGCTACAAGGTTCTTGGTGAGTCACTAATTATAAATAGCATTTTTTTTTTTTTTTTTTGAATTGTTGCGGGTAACCTTTTCTTATCCATTTTATGAAATTTCATATTTGAATATTTCTTGAGCTTCGAGCCTAGAAATTGATATCTAATTGTTCCAACTTCAATCTTATTCTCTCTATATTTATTCTCTTTTTTTAATCTTATTGCTGGAATTTCTTTTTCTACGCTAGACATAAATCCTCACCACATCAAGTTGTACTAGAGCAAAGTATCCTAGATCTAAGCCAAAAAATTCATATCTGAGTCAAAGGTAGTAACTTTAAGCTATGGCTGGCCATGGTAGAGGAAATTAAGGCTAGTAGAAAAAAAAAATAATGAGATGAGGCATATTATTGAAGATTTATTGCTAGTTGTTCTTTTCAGCAACGGGAACCAGTGGGAGACTCACATGAAGATTTTGGAAGGAAACTTCAACCCCTTGGACATATTGGAAAGTGGCCATGAGGATGAGAATGATGATATAGAAGATGAAAACTCCTTTCATGATACCAGGTAGAGCATGCAGCATGAGATAGGTTGGAAGATCAGTTGGTGTGTGTAGTTGAATTGAAGGATGAAAATTTTGAAAGAGTTTGCGCCACAAACTGAGATTCTCTTTATGATGGTTTAGGGGTGAGTACTTAATACAAATTAAAGAAATTACTTTATTAAAGTAATGCACATCAAGAGTTCGATGCAAGTCCTAAGAGTGTTCTTTTGGACACAGAAGATTTGCATACACACGATTTGAAAAACCAAGTACTGTTTGATGGAATTCAAAATTGAAAATTTTTAGTGAAGATGGATACTTTTACTAGGAATGATGTGATGTTTAATAATTTTTTTATTGGCATAATGATGAATCATGATAATCTTCCTTTTTATGAAGATAAAGATACAAGATTTGATTGTGTTTAGGAAGAATTTATGGAGCAAGAGCTGCGAGACAAAATTCGACAAGCTCCAAGAGATACATGGATGGGGTTAAGCCAATTTTAAAACAAAGTTGTATGGAGTCAGATGATAAGACTTTGTTTTATGTGACTTGTTCATGTTACAAATTGAAGAAATGCCCCAAACCTTGTTATGCAGAAATTCTTATTGGCATATTAAGGCTAAGTAGCTCTTTCTTGATGCTTTTTTTTTGGTAAGTACTATCTCTTGATGCATTTAAGAAGACAAAGAATGAAAAGATAGAAAATATTATTTGGGACTCCAATAAATTGTGGAGAATTGAAGCCCAACTAAGGACGAATTTTCACCAACCCAAGGAGAACTGATGTAGGAAAATTTAAGCCCTCCCAAAAAAAGGCCCATCAGTCCACTGTCTTTTATTTCTATATTTCATGTTTCATTTATTATTATGTCTCAAGTATTTCAAAAGGTCATTTGACTAGCATGTGACTTTTAATGAAGTTGGTAGGTTAAGATTTATTTATTTATTTTTGATAAGTAAAAAAACTTTATTGATTAAAAAAAGAAAAGAAAACCCAAGAACACTGGTGGTGTATTTGAGTAGCAGTACATCAAACACTCAAATTACAAAGCTTAACATATCTAATAAATTAGAACAGGAAAAAGAGTTAAAAGCAGCACTCCAATCTAGAAGGGAGTGAAGAAGAAGAGATTTAATTGTTATATATAAGATGAAATATTAGAATTCTAGAGTTGCTGAAGGCTTTTACACATAGAATTTTTTAAATCGTGGGCATCCTTTTTGTATAGCCTTCAAGAAATTTCAGGTTTGATCTCTACCCACATTTTGTGATGACTTGGGAGTTGTTTATATGATATGACGCTTCTTCGGTGTCTCCTAGGTAATGTTTTATTATGTGATGGGGGGTTTATCATGTTGTATGAGGCTCTTTGGCAAGACAAGTAATGGGAGGATTTGGAAAGTGGTTCCTCCGTGTCTAATGTGGTGTCTTTTGAGAAAAAGGAATTCATGTTACTTTGAGGGGCCAAAGTGCCGAAGTTCATGAACTCCCTTGAGATTATGCTTTGCATTTGAAGACCTTATATGAATGGACTTTGACATCTCCTATCTCTTCTACAGCATGCTTTTGAAGACTTTTCTTACCCTTCCTTTTTTTGTTCTTTGCTCCTACATCTCATGTACTTGGGTTGCTGCCCTTTGCTTCGTTTTTTTATATTATTTTTTGCAATGATTTCTTTACTTAGAAAAAGCTATTCAGATCCAAACTCATTCCTATTATCCTTTTTCTTTGCCTTATTCTTATTGGAATTTCTTTTTAAATCCTTCTACTACACTAGACCCAAGTTCTCCTCACCACATCAAAGTTCATATTACTGGTCTAGTAAATTATTAGCATTTGAAGGAGTTTTCCTCTATACTTCAGACATTATTAACAAAAAAAATAAGAACATTATTATCAAATTTTTTAGCAGAAGGATAACTCAAAACAAATGGAATATCTAGGAAATATAATGCAAATGTGGAAATAAATCATGACCACAAGCCACAAGACCAACATCCATACTTTTGAGTAATAATTCACCAGGCATGACTAGATTTTGCGCAACCAAAAATGACAAATTATGGTAGAACATTCATGAAATTTTATTTATATATAATAATTAGGCACTAGGCAGGCATATAAAATAAATGGTGGTTGCAAAGGAACCAAACTTTCAAGCTAATGACTAACACATATACAGTCATGATGGAGCATTGTTCACCATAAAAAGTTTAAAAACATTTGATGACATTGCATTTGAGTAAAAGCATCTACATGATAATTCATAAACTTACCAGATCTTTTGTTTGCAGAGGGTGTAAATGCTGGACCAACGGCATTTGATGGTCAAACTTCTTCCACTTCAAAAAGATAGAGACTGCTCCAATGAAAACTAATAGGAGCACAAATGCAGACAAAGATATTATGGCAATGGTTTTGAGGTTCATCCGCTGGTTCTTGTTGATAAAATTTGCTGTGATTGGGAGGCCTCCAACACTTCCTGTTGGTCCATTGCCAATGTAACTCCCATAAGGTGGTGAAGAAGGAATCCCTGATGAAAACTCTTTCAGTGACCAAAACATGATAATTAAATAAAAAAGAAGGATACTTGCAGGACTCCTTTTTGTTCTTTTCCCCTTTTGCTAGAAATTTAAAGGTAATCGGGGTAGGTACCTGGATAACTAATGTATAGCACTTCATAGTTACTGAAAAGAGTTGTATTTAGAGGCACTTTCTTATGCCAAAATCTGTCAGATGTTAGTACTGCAGTAGTATTATCAAACTTCTCTCCCAGTAGAACCAAGTTAATATCCACAATTGTACTTTCCTAATTTTGAGTATCGGCAATAACACCCATAATTTTAACTTGGCTTTGCTCCAAATAGGTGCCTTCTGCGATCTCAATCTCTAGCTCACTCATTACTGGAAAAATAGATAAAGTGGCTACATCCAGAAGATGTCTGATGATGACGGCATATTGGTGAGGGATTACTACTAGGACCTGACATATATAAGTAAAGATAGAGAAAACTATTAACAACAACGTAATGTCAAGCTATTAATATTATGAGCACAGTAATACCTTGGTAAAGTGGAGAAGGTGCAGGGGCAGTGGATGGTCCCAAAGAGGGCTTAACCACCCATGTTTTGGGTGGTTTTGACGCAGCAAATGACACACTCATCGAAATTGACCTTTCTGCAAGAAGTAAAGGAACATCATATGTTGAGCACAACTGAAGATATTCATGGACAGTTATCAATAAAAGCTGGAATGGATCTAAACTATTACTAAATGATGCATTGCATTAAGTGGCCAAGTAAATTCTACATTGAATGCACTATTGAGGCACTCAAGGAAAGAAAGAGGGTAAACAAATTTGAATTATATGTTCTCAAGAGATGTTAACAAAAGGAGATATGTAAGGCATTCAGCTGTTAAGCAGATGAAAAAAAAATGCTTATAAAGTGTT
Source organism: Quercus variabilis (assembly GCA_030445155.1). Classification (NCBI taxonomy): domain Eukaryota; kingdom Viridiplantae; phylum Streptophyta; class Magnoliopsida; order Fagales; family Fagaceae; genus Quercus; species Quercus variabilis. Next base: position 42,750,555 of record CP129453.1, on the reverse strand, counting down.
TCTGTGTATCAGTATAAGCAAATGAGCAAGAAATGTCTTCTAATTGGTGTATTATGTTGGGCTTGAGTAATATAACTTGATTTGAGCTGCCACTAAGGTCATCTCCAAAAGCTCTGAAGCTAGGAGGCTTTAGTGAGGTGCTCACCTTCCAAGTCTAGGCAAGGCACCTTTAGTGAGATGTTCACCTAATGCCTAGGCACCTAGTCACCCTTTAAGGTGCATGAGGCAATGCCTAAAACAAATTCCAAACACACACACATATATACCTACGCACACTTTAGTGCCTAGATGAGTGCCTCAAGCAATATTTAAGGCGCATGAGGCGACACCTAAAAACAATTCTACACGCACACACACACATATATAAATATTCCGTAATTTAGCAAAAGTAGGCAATCTTTATTTTATTAAAGTGGGGGTTAAGCTAGCCACCACAAATATATTAAAGACAAAAAAGGAGAGAGAAAGGGGAGGGGGGGGGGGGGACCACATCTACAAGAACAAAACTTTGGAATCTGCTTAGACTTGTACAGTACAAATTTCAGTCCACCCAAAGCATAATGGGAAGGTTCCAACACTCTTCTTAATTCAATCCCAAAGTCCCTCCATCTTCGTTGTAACTTTCCGGCAAGGATAATGATTGATCTCCGCAACTTGCCTACCTTAAGCTCAGTCACTGACAAATACTAACCAAACAAGTTTGACCCCTGTTGCAAGGTGTAAGCAGTATCGCCTTCCATGAGCATGAAGAATTACTTTGGCTTGACTCCAATCACGGTTTGTTCCAGGTTCCGCATTAACCAAATTGTTGCACTCTTGCCCATAAAAACTGATTGCATGTAGCATTTTTCCTGTTCAAAAATTTTAAGGGAGAAAAAATTCCCTCCTTCCTCCACCACCAACTGAAACAACTTAGATTCAATAAAAAAAATTTGGAAACCGCCCATTCCGAACCACTAACAATATGTCCATCTATATTTGGCAGTACATCTTGCACTCAAAGGATATTTTTACTTCCATTTTATTGGAACGGATAGGAGTCGAACAGAGGATATTTTTACCTCCCTTTTATTGGAAGGGATAGGAGTCGGACTAGACAAGGTATCTTTTCATTAGAATCTTCAATCTTAGTTCTAATTTTGGTGATTCCTAGGCTAAGCCCAGAAATCTAAAAAGATCTTAGGGCAATTTGCTTTTGGAACCAAGGTAAGAAACTAAAACCTGCAACTTTGATTTCCATAAATCTAAAGAAAAAGACCTTAATACCAAGTAGAACACAAACCTATTCCCAAAAAACTTTTAACTTCTCAAAAGGGAGACAACAGTTCACAAGCAAATTGTTGATATTATTAGGGTATCTAAGATACGGTACTTGAGAAAACTATACTTTAAATTTTAAACTTTCATACTACATGTGAATACAACTATCAACTATAAACAGTTCTTTAAGAAGAAGAAAAGAATAGAAAAAAACCTGTTTCAAATTCACATTCACTATAGTTTTATATTTTCCAGCAATGTATATTGATGATAATTAAAGCATCTATCAAACATTGACCACATAAATAGATGTAACAATATCTACATTCTTGATAGGGACCTAAAGATGTAAAATTCCTAACTCAATTGCAATTTCACTATTGACAAGTTGTGTAGACTACAAGGCAGAGCATACTAGGAAATTTCAGATATCCTGCTAAGCAGTTGAATTATGCATAAGAGACGCACTGAACGTTTTGAGATTCCAGGACAGTCTTTGCAGCTTCCTTGACTACTTGTCTGCTGACATAGTGCTGCCAACACACAGGCATGTAGACAGACCAATCAGTTCGGTCTGTGTCTCCACTGTTTTCCTCAGTTGAACTATGCATAAGAGACACACTGAACGTTTTGAGATTCCAGGACAGTCTTTGCAGCTTCCTTGACTACTTGTCCGCTGACATAGTGCTGCCGACACACAGGCATGTAGACATCAGCCCCACCAATCAGTTCAGTCTGTGTCTCCTCTGTTTTCCTTAAGGTGAATAAAGCACGTTTACCGCAAAGTTCACAGCAAGCAGTTAATTTGGTCACGGAATCAGCCAGGGGAATTATATCCAGCACAGACCCAAAGCTCCTCCTGTCAACAATATTTATATTCATCATTAGAAGGATCTTGTTGGAATTTCCAAGCAATGTAATATGATATGACGCCATTTAATTGAAAAAAAGCTTTTTAAGTTATAACCTAATTGTTTCTCAAAAAAAAAGTTATAAGCTAAAACTCTCAATCCAAAAAGTATAGTTAATGACCTAAAAGCCGGTATATGAATGGTGGTAGATTATAATTAGGTAAGAAAATTTTAAAAAATCATGAGCATAAAAATAGCTAAATATAATTGGTGGCCTATTTAAATACCTTAAATAATTACCATCTAGTCCAGCAACTATTACTCTTTTGCCATCATGATCAGCAGCTTCACGACAGAAATCATAAAGGTCCTCAAAGAATTGAGCTTCATCAATACCAATCACATCTAACTGTCACCAAATACAGGTCAAAACTAAGTATCACTCCTAGTGTACATAAAAAACTGATGAAAGTTAAATGCAATAATCTCACCAAAAGAACCAGAAAACCATGCTTATTTCAAATTGAGATATTTCTCAGACACACAAACCACTTACTCATTACTGAGACAGTGCACATTTACCACAAAACAATAACTTTATTTCAAACAATACACGCACACACACATGCACACGCACATGCACACGCGCACACACACACGCACGCAAGAAAACAGTTCTGTATTTTTACACAAGAAAGGACAATTGTTCGTAATACATTTATCACAAATTGTGTCATTGAAATACCTGATCATATGCATCAAGACCAAACTTTTGTCTGAATGATGACAAATCAGGTAAGGCCAAGCATGGCAATTTCGCCCCATCATGTGTCACAATTGAATCCAATCCATATCTTGTATCCTTATTTGATTTTATGATTGCCACACTTCTGCATGACAGAGATGTAAAAAAGAAACAAAGCATCATAAGACTAATTCCAAAAACATTTAAACATTGTTCAGTAAATCAAGTATTTGAATATTTGCTGCCTTGTATTTGCATAAAGCATGGAAATTTTTTTCCAACAGAAGTTTTGGTGTTTTTGTAGTTCAAATACCGGTGCAGCGAGATGCTTCACATAGCTGAAGTATCTCTTGAATGAGCAATATCAACTGTGGTGGTAAGAAGTTACAAGCTCCCATAGTTAAATTGATTAAAATCAAAAGCTTTAGATAACAAATGGAAGAAATCCAAATAGAACACCGATCTCTTTCTAATACTCCAAAACTAGAATTCCAATATCTATATAGGGTCCAAGGGTCTTCAAGAAAATAATGGGAGAGGAAAGGGATCTTAAGTTTAGGGTTTGGGTCCTGACATAATATTTTCAACTTAAATGTTGCAGCACATTAGAATAGACCAAGATTTAGAGGCAAATAAGAAACTTAGACATAATATGTTTTACAGACTTTATTAGGCACAAGAGAAGGTTATTATGCCAATAAAATGAAATTTGATATCAATTACTTCTAATAAATGGAAAGAAATGAAATTGAGAATTACAAGTTATATGACATCCAAAATAGCTTAAGAAAAATAATGGGTTTAGAGTGATAAGGATCTTGCAAAAAATGACTTTAGATGTGTATACGGACAAAGTGGATTAAGGGAGGGGGCCATGTAATTTCTAGAAGGATGAGAACTGAGGTGGAAAGGTTGAAAAAGCAGTGGGGAGAAGTGATTACATATCTTGCATAAATGACACAATTTGATAAGCTTCTGTTTCAATTTTGAGGTTTTTTTTTTATGATTTATATCTAGTTTGGGAACTTAAGGAAAGCAGAGGAGTGAGAAATGCCAGGAATAAACAGCTGCATTTCTCATATATCACACTAAATAACAACAACCAAGCCGTAATCCCAAAATTTTTGGGGTTGGATTCTCATATATCACATAGTATCATGCAAGATTTTACACATTTATCATCGATTATATATCATATCATACAACAACACCAGCCAAGCCTTAATCCTGAAATTTTGGGTTGTCTTCTCGTATATAATATCATACAAGTAATTTTCATACACTTGTCATTGATCTAGATCGCCTGTGAATTCAACAAATTTTGACCTTTACACATCATCAAAAAACCTAAACAGACTGAACACATAGATACATATGCAAGCATCAATATGCATTATTCGAAATGCAATTTTTGGCATTAGCAGGAGTCAGGACACTGAACAGGTCAACCTATATGCTTGGACAGATGGAATGGCTCTATCGCTGCTGTCACCAGAATTAATAAACTGAAACTAAACAATTTTCTTTTGTACAGATAAAAATATGTTTAAATTCTTGAAGAATGAAATAACTAAAATGATCCAGATGCCTAATTAGATAATATTTGATGTGTAACTGATATCTATTGAGCCTCACCCATAAGTGGACCTTCCAGATTCTACAAAATTTAAGAAAGCACCAAGCTCAAATAGCCCTGCTTCGCAACAGAGACATATTCACAGGAAATGAGTCATTTTCCATGACGAGTTAGTTGTCACTTAGATCAGGAACATATCCTGCATCCTTTAAAATACAAGTCATTTCTCTAATCAACTCATATAGCTCCTTAGATTGTTTATCACACTTGAAGAAGAATTGGGACCCATTTTGAACCTCTATTCTGCTATAACCAGGCTCCTTTATGATCCCTGATTCCCGCATCACAGCCCTGACCTCTGCAGCATTTTCCCAAAACCCAGAGGTGGCATAAGCATTAGACAAGACCACATATTTTCCAGGATTTTCGGGTTCCAATTCAAAAAATTTCTTTGCTGCAAGCTTTACCAAGTTCATGTCTCCATGAAGCCTACAAGCCCCAAGCAAAGCACCCCATATCACTGAGTGCTCCTTACAAGGTGAGTTCAGAACAAACTCATACGCCTCTTGTAACCGGCCAGCACGCCCTAAAAGATCAACTATAGCTGCATAATGCTGCCCTCTTGGCTGAATTCCATAATCTTTGTTCATAGATGAGAAATATGCCCAACCCTCATCAAGCAAACCTCCATGGCTGCAAGCAGAAAGAACTGAAAGAAAAGTAACATAATTTGGTTTGAAACCTTCAGTTTTCATCCTATGAAAAGATTCCAAAACCTCTACAACTTTGCCATGCTGACCATAGCCAGAGATTAAAGCAGTCCACATAACAACATTCCTATTTAAAGACTTGTCAAATACCCGATGCCCATCAGATAAACTACTGCATTTAAAGTACATGTCCATAAGGGCACTATTGACTACCACATTTTCCCTAATTTGACTCTTGATCATGACACCATGGGCCTGTTTCCCATGCTCGAGTGTTGCTAAAGTGGCACAAGCTCTGAACACTGATGCAAAGGTATACTGGTCTGGAATAAAACCAGTCTGTCTCATCTTGTAATAAAGATTTAACCCCACTTCTTCAAGCCCCTTTTGCACATACCCTGCAATCATTGCATTCCATGAAACCAAGCTTTTCTCCCGCAAATTATCAAATAGAACATGAGCAGTTCCTAGATCCCCTGATTTCACATACAATATCAACAATTTAGTCTTCAAATACTCATTGGGATCATATCCAACAACAACCATTAGTGCATGGATTCTTCTCCCCTTCTTATACTCTTTTCTAAATATGCATTCCTGCAATAGAAGAGCATAGGTTCTTGGTTCCACTCGGACCCCAGTAGTGCACAACAGTCCCAAAGCTTCCCTCAATCTTCCCGAAATACAAAGACCCTTTAATGTTTTATTCAATTGGAGGTAGCTCTTGTAAGGCTCAACCTGAAAGCTGATGATAATCACATTCCATCAATTGAACCAGTACATTGCCAAAATCTACTCTTTCCCAATTCTAAAAATAATATATGCAATTACGCATGTCAATTCCATCAAACCTTGAGCAGCTTTACAAAAATCACATTACATACATAAGTATGTATATAGTGATGGAAAATTCCATCCAAATTGCCAAATATTCAAAGTACCCAATTCACTATTCAACCTAGGATCTCACATTTGGCACAGAAAATAACACTACCCACCAAATAAATGAAGCATTTTATCAACAAACTGCATGAATTCAAGCTCAAATTCAATTATAATACATACATAAAAATGTATGTAAGAATGGCAACATTCCATTCAGACAGTCAAATATTCATACTACCTAATTCACCTGTTCACCACTGAATCTAAACATCTCATCTTTGGCACAAAAAAAATACTACCAACCAACCAGCAAAATTCAATAATAAAACATACATAAAAATGCATATAAAAGCAGCGTAACTCCAATCAACCCATTACACTACTACACCTAAGACATCTCATATTTGGCACAATAACAACACTACACTGTTCACCATTAAAAGCAACAATCTCAAAAACAACTCACGCAAATACAAGCTCAAGCTCAATTTTAATACATAAATGTAAAAGGGAACATTTCCATTCAAATAGTTAAACTACCCAATTCAGTACTGAACCTGAAAGATGTCATCTTTAACACTAAACAACACCACCCACCAAAACGAGCTAGAGTTTTATTTACAACCCACATAAATTTCAAGCATGTATATAACACACACACACACACACAAAGAAAGTAACTAAAACTAGTGAAGGTTCCCAAACCTGCCATTGCTGCTCTCAGATTGAATTCTGCGAAGAAGGGTGGTGGTTTTTCCGGCGAACATGGGGCCAACGATGACGTGAATCTCTCCGGGAGGCGACGGCGGAGTCAGTTGCTCCGTGTGCACGCCACGACTTTGGATTGAATGAATGGAACAAGTGGGAGAAACGGTGGTGGGTTTTAAATTTAGGGGAAGCAAAATTGTGGGGTTGCACTTGCATGGAAAGGATTTTGAGGCCAAGGAAAGGAGGCCAAGACGAGCGGTTTTGGGGAGGAGAGGAGTGAAGGCTGAGAACGTTGGGGTCAGGAAGGACTTCATATGAGAGAGAGAAGACAGCTTTCTTTGGTTTAAGCTAGAGAAGTTCAGACTTCAGAGAGTTTTTGGAGAGAGAGAGAGAGAGAAATAGCAATTATGTTTTTTTTTAAGATTAAATTTTATAAGTAGGTGATGTAAAAACCATTCCCCCCAATCTCGACATGTCACATTATCTTATCACATATTTAAGAATAAATATAATTACATTCAATCAATTCTAATACCTATATATAAGTTTAACCAAATTGTGAATCTATTGAAATGTTATTAGGTGTGGTAGGATGTATTGAATTTTAATAAATTTTAAGTAAAATGTTGATGTGGCAATCACTTATTAGATGGTGTAAAATATAAGTTTTACACTCCATTCTTATAGAATTTAATCCTTTTTTTTTCTTTTCTTTTTTAAAAAGAAAACAATTATATATATATATATATATATATATATTCTTTTATTTAAGTTGAAAAACAATTATCTATTAATGTATAAAATCATATAATCCGTTAAAAAATCATAATTTATTTTGTCACAAAACCTAGCTTTGATAATAACAAGTACTTAGGTGGTAGTGCAGAACGATATCACTTAATATCCAAAAGTCTCAAAACTTATAATTACCAGGCAAAAATAAGAAATATAGTAAATTTTAAAACTAAATTAATATATAAAAATTAGAACTAGACAACTAGCACATAGTCAATATTAAACAAATGTAAACAATTTTTTTATTGAAATTATTATTTCTTAATACATTTCTACTCAATCATTTGTGATATATCAAAATGTAATTCAACCTTCTTTTAAATCACAACAAACATTATAATTGATTATGGAGTAAATTTTTCACAATTTATCTATTAATGTATAAAATCAAATAATCTGATAAAAAATCATAATTTATTTTGTCACAAAACCTAGCTTTGATAATATTCATGTCTTCATAATTTTCCTCGGTTGTAAGGTAGCAACCTATTGTTTTTTCTTTTTCTTTTTCCTTTTTTGTGGAGACAAGGTCTATTAGAGATGATATATCTCTTTTATTGACCCTAGGTTTGTGTTGGAATTGAGATTATTCAATGAAATCTATCTTTAATTTTTTGTGTGCATTAGTCATATTTTGAGATTATGCAATATTAAATTGTAGATTGTGATAATTGTTTTTATAAAAAAATAACATTTGTTAATGCCAACCCGCACAACCCACCGAGTTAAAAACGCCAAAATTTGTAACCAATCCGCTAGATTTAGACTTTGGTGGGTCGATGGTAGCTTGGAATTTTCCCAACTCAGTAATGGTAGATTGAATAAAAATATTGGCTTTTAACTCGCCCAATCAGACCTGCGCACACTCCTAATCTGCTCTTCCCTACTCCCTTTGACTGAACCCACCATCACAAACACAACCTCTTCTCTTCTTCCTCTAATTGTAGCCACAATCACAAACCCAAGATCTTCTCTCCCTGATTGAACCCACAGTCACAAATTCAACCGCTTATCTTCTTCCTTTGACCGAACCCACTCTTCTCTCCTTGATCGAACCCAAAAACCCAGTCTTGAAACCCATCTGCTCATCTTAAAACTGAAGATTCAAGGGAGGGGATTAGGCTTCCATTTAGGTCAGACTAAAACTCCATAAGTATAAATAACGAGTTATTAGGTTTTGATTTGGGTTAGGGATTAGACGTTTGGTTGTGGGTCTTGTATGCTGTCACAAGTTCATCACTGATTGGGGCAAAGCTTCTAGCTGATTCCACTCCAAAATAGGTTAGTTATATTTGTCAATCTTTCTATGATTTTGGTCTGAATCTTTTTATGGAGCTTTGAAATGGTATTGTAATTCATTATTTCAATCTAGTTGTAATCTGTGCATTATATTATGTTTTTGTTCTTGTTCTTGTTCTTGTTATAGTTCATTGACTTTTATCACACACTTGATTTACTCTAGTTCTAATTATTTACTCTTTTTATTAGTTCTAATTTTATAGTACTTATTGTATTTTATATTGAACTTCAGTTGATTGTCTTGTTTTTATCATCTCATACTCTTGGTGATTTGAGTGCCTTATAAGAGTATCTTTAATAAGTAGGCTGTGTCATTTTGTACATTATCAACTTATGGACTTACAAAGATACTTGCTGTTTTACACTGGTATCATACAAAGAGAAATTGATGTTAACTTGCCTTTGTTGGGTGTATCCCAAAATAACCCAATGTCTGTTTTTAATTCTTCACCTGAAGTTGAGATCACCACCTCTAATAAACTGAAATGGGGTACCAACTTTAGTGTAGAGGAGGATAATATCCTCGTTTCGGCATTACTTAATACTAGTATTGATGTTGTGTATGGTAATGAGTAGAAACAAGAAAAATTCCGTGAAAAAATTTGGCAATACTTTTGCCAACACAATCCATCTGGCACCACACGTACTATTGTCTCCCTATCAAGTTGATGGGGAATGATTAATAGGGAGATAAGTAGATTTTGTGGGTTCATAGCTGCACTTGAAGCAACCCCTCATAGTGGTACAACCGAACAGGATAAGGTATATATTATATTGCAATAGTTTCAAAATAGATATTCACAAATAGTTTGAAGATATTAATTATGTTCTATTTCTTTTAATTTTTTTAGATTGAAAATGCAAAGGCTATATATAGAAACAAAGTCAAAAAAGACTTTCCATTTGAATATTGTTGGCATGTGTTGAAGCACCAACCAAAATGGAGCATGCCTAAGGAAAACTCAAGAGTAGTGCTACCTCCAACTCCAAACTCAATATCTATTGCTGATGGGGATAACGTGTCCTTAGTTGATGACACTACCAACTTTAAGACACCAATAAGCAGGAAGGCCGAAAAGGCCAATCGAAAGAAAATGGCTAGTAGGAAAGATGTTGGAGAATATTTGGCAAAGAAAATAAAAGTTATTGAGGACTTACAAGAACAAGAAAAAGAGTCTTCACATCAAAGCAGAAAGGGTTCAATTGGAAGAGTTGAGAGATAAGGAAAGAATTCGATTGGAAGAGTTAAAGGATAGGGATAGAATTCAATTTGAGGAGAAAATAATTCAAATGGAGGAGGAAAGAATTAGAATGGAAAGAGAAAAGTTTCATATCAAAAGTATGATAGAGGATGAGAGAATTATGAGTGTGGACACAAGTGGCATGTTCAGAGCACAAAAACTTTTTTATGAACAACTTTAAGAGGGAATCCTTGCAAGACAAGCATCAAGTAAATAGTTTGGTTGTTGAAATATGTAAATGATGTCTTGGATAGACTTTATTTTGGTAGTAGTTTATCGACTTTGTTATGTTAGAAAAAGGGAGGATTGATGTATTTTGTTGTGTTAGATCAACCTCGTTATGTTAGAAAAATAGTTGATGTATTTTATTAAAGCCTAGATCAACTTTATTATGTTAGAAAATGGTTGATGTATTTTGTTATCTTATACTATATATAAAAAAGGAATGTATTTTATCATTGTGATCTTTGATATTTACTTGCTTCTCTTTTTGTGTGGATGGCTGAATTATTCTTACAATGGATGCATGTTATGTTTTGGTGCCATACATGTTATGTTTTGGTGCCATACATGTTATGTTTTTGCCACTTTATTGTGATAGGAAGATCATCTATAATGAGCAAATTTGATTATACCATTAGTACTCTACTCTTGAATTGAACTAGGAGATAGAATTTTATTGCAACCAAAAATATATAATTGATTTTAGCTATTAGGACAGTACGACTTATGTAGTAAGTTTTCTACAGCAATGTATTTCGACTCATTTTTATTTTTCCATGGTAGTTTAATGAATAAAATTTATACCATCTTTGTATGGTGTTTTTTCATTGTAACTTACAATTTATGAGTATTTGGGGTTACTTCCAAATGTTGGCTCATATTCTTAGGGAGAGAAGAAAAATGGCCATATTTAGTAGAAAGCTTGTACTCAGATAGTGTAACACCCGCCTCACTTTAATTGAATTTATTGCTTCTAAAGTGAACTTGATGAATTATTTAATTTATTTTGAAGGTGATATTATTTTATATTATGGTTACTACAAAGAAAATAAATAAAAGAGGATGTAATGTGAAAGTTATTTTGTGGATTATTCATATTTAATTTTTAGTCTCCTTATTGTTTAAGGAAAAGGATAAGAGACTAAAACCTATTTGGATTAGGAGTTTTAGTGTTATTGGAATTCTTTAGAGTTTTAGCCCATCTAAACAACCTTAATAGGAGTCTTAGTGGGAATTAAAGTCTTGAAAGCTTATTTAAGTTCTAGTAAGCTTTACCCTAGTGGAAACAGTTTTAACGTGTGAAGCTGAAGGGTAAAATAGTGTATTTGTGAAACGTATAGAGAGAGAGAGAGTGCAAAATTACAAGAGACAAATTCTGCATTTGTGTGGTCGTGTGATCAGGTATATCTTTCTCTCAAACCCTCATGGAAATAACCTACGTAGCTAGAGTAGTTTAGTAGATTGCTTTACTGTCCCTTTTGAACTTTTGTATTGGGCGAAAAGCCCTTGAGTGATAGCTGCTAGAATTTACGCATGGTGGTGGGGCTGGATTCTTAATCTTGAAATCTATACGTGGTCAAGTTCTAAATTATTTTTCAATGCATGCTTCAGGTCTCTACGTCCTAGGGGTAGGAATTAATTGTTAAGTCCACTGTGTTCTTTCTATGGCTACGGGTAGGATGGATCCTTAAATATTATTTATATGTTAGATAAAATTTCTAACACTCAGTACGTGCTATGTTTCTATGTCCTACGGGTAGAATTTTCTATGGATGATATATATTATTTTGGTTTATTATGATCTACAAGTATGTGATCACTTGGAAGCCAACTTGTACTGGGAGAATTTAATAACATAGAGATTTACATTTTCGGCTCATTAGAATTGTTTACTAGGTATTGATTTTGGAGTACTTGATAAAGCAATTAAGTACTAGATTAGCTATAGTTTCAGAATAAATAGTGAGATACGAATTTTAAGAGTGAAATTTATATTTTGTTGCTGCCTTAGTGTATACATTCTTATTGAGTCGTCTTGTGTTTATTTAGGTTCTAATTGATATTGTTTCAGACCATTGAGGTGAAGCTTGGTTTAACAACTAGAGGTAAGTGGACTTCAGAACATGACGTCTCTCAAGACGTATATATTTATATATACTTTTGGTAAATAAATATATATATATATATATATATATACATATAATTGCAAAAGTGAAGTTTCCAAAAACTTATACCATTGTCAATGCTATTACATACCTAAATTTTATTATTTCTTGTATATTACTTTGAACTGTATAAGTTAAGAATGACTCAAAACTATATTTTTGAGAAAGTATTTGTTATATGATATGTGATTGGTATTGACAATGATGTGTTAAAGAAAGAGTGTTTTCAAATGGTTAGATAGACAGTCTGCAACCTTTGCCAACACAGGGTTAAGTGTTGGCCTTCGGCCGATGTAGTGTTATTGTGGTGTGGTGCAGTGTTATTGTTTGCTCTTTGGAGCCAATGTTGCCTCTTTGAGGTTAGTGTTATTGTTCCCTATGGGAATCACCCACCGAGTGTTTAGCAGCTTATGTCTTTGTCTAGGTAATGTTTAATGTTTTCCGTATCAATCTACTGTTATATTGTTATTGATCTTTATAAGTGGAAAAATTGTTTATCATTATAATATATTGTTTCTACCTATTTAGTGTAATTTTTACTAACTAAAGTGATTATTATTTTATTTAATGATTTTAGCCTTATAGTTAAGGGGTTTATTCTTGATAGTTTTACAAAGTATATTATATCACTGTTAAAGCTATTTGTAAATGTTTCGTAAAGCTTATATTTTATCAATAATACTAATATTTTGTTTTGGAAGACATCCTCATGTTATGTAGTCTCTTATTGGGCTTCTAGCTCACCCCCTTTCCTCCACCCTTTCAGATTAGAGCATTGGAATATCTTTTGGTGGTAGATCATTGGAGCCTTAGATTGACGACTTCTTTTGGAGCTATGTTAGTTGGTGAACTATTTTAATATTTTTTTTGGATAGTGAGTTTGACATTTGTGGAACTATTTGAGATTGTATTTGGAGACTTTATTGTTAAAGTTTTTGTTTTATGGATTTCATAGGAAAGATTTTGATGGTTTGAAGTATATTTTGTGGATTTTTAATTACGCTCTGTTCCATTATATTATTGTTGATTATTTATAAGACAGGTTATGCATCTAAATCCTCGCTTTGGGTTTGGGACGTTATAGATAGACCTATAATGCAATAATATGTATTAGTGTTGCTTTCCATAAACAGCCATATATGTATATGTTTACTTTGTTTGATGAAAATCATTAACTTTAGGCTGTTTTCTCATATTTGTTACAGCTTCAGTAATTAACTGGAGTTTGATTTCTCTTTACAAATTAAAGCCCCAAAAAACTAATTTTCTTCTCTTCAGAATTAAGTACTTTGCTTGATGTAAGTCATTAAGTTTCAAACTTTCAGCTTTCTTGATGTAAGTCATTAGGTTTCAGCTCTCGCCCACTCGCTCTCTCTCTCTCCTCATTTTTTTTAAGATTTGATTTGATTTTAATTTTGATTAAGATTTGGTTGGATTGGAAGTTGGACTTTAGTTGGGTTGCTTCACCAAATTGGTTTTTGTTCCTTTCTTCAAATCAATTAATCGCTTTTTTGGACATAAAGATCTATTTAATTAAGTTTGGACCTCTTAAGTTGTACCATAAAATATGAATTTGTAGGTCATGGAAATCTTAAAGAATTTTTTGGTTGAAGCATTATGATTTTGAAATATCTTAAAAGAACTTAGAGATGTACAAAAGTTTCCCTTGACTTGCAATGTAATTAATATTGATCAAACTTCTTAATGAAAACTACATCCATGGTTGGAACTTCTTCTTTTTTTTTTCTTTTTTTTTTTTTCATTTTCGCTATTTTATGATTTTGTCTTTTATTTTTTTTCCCATAGATACAGTAATCTTATTTTGTGTTTCTTGTATTTATTGATGGTTATGGTTTTTGTGCAATGGTTTGAATATTGAAATGGAGTAATACACACACACACACACGGTTGTTGATACCGTATTTTGTCCGCCCTCAATTTGCGTGCCGACCCCAAAAAATACAAAAATATTATTTTCTCCCCATGGGGCTGCAAGAACATCCAAAATAACATGGCGCAACCCGTTCGAGCATCGGAGTACCCAAAGTGCCTTTTTCAGCCAAAACAACCAAAATGCCCCTAGTTGACTCTAAGTTTGACCAAAGGTCAAATGAGGTCAAAACCCTTAGAAAACAACATTTTTCATGGTTTTACATCAAACCCAAGCTTCTCAGATATTTTTAACAAGTTTAACTAAGTTTGATCCGAAGTCGATCTCGAGTGGGCCCAAAAACCCTAATTTTGATCCGGCTATCAGAACAGGTTGAAACCAATGTCATTGCAAAGATTATCAGATTCTTATTCTAACAACTATTCATGAGTCGAAATCAGAGTTAGAATGGTTGAGATATCACAAAAATCGAGATGACGCACCAATCGATGCACCACTAACTTCTGAGAGTCATAACTTTTGATCCGATCATTAGATTTTCAAGTTCCATATCTTTTCAAAAATAGCAAGTCAAAAATTTTTCAAAGGTGTCAAGTTCGACCTGATCAGAGGAAGTTAGAGGCTGGTAGCCCTTGAAGGGTCGCCGCCTCAAAGGTCCTGTCAAGGCTATAAATAGCCCTAGGCAGCCCTTAGATCTAGGAGAGACCACATTTTCCTGAATTTTTCTCTTTGCCTAGTTTTTCTACAAGTTTTTCTCTCTTCTAAACACCAAAAAACACCCAAAAAAACACATCAAAGCTTGTTGATTCTTCTCTCTTCACCAAAAAACCCAAGATATTGTTCTTAGACCCGATCTTCTTTTCCTTGGTTCTACACTTGGGATATGGGGTTTAGGGGTGTGGATGAAGCTTTTTAGCTACCATCCACACCCCTAACCTTCTAAATCTTTTTTTAGTATTTATCTTGCTCTTTTTGCTTGAATAACATGATTTATTGCTTTCTTTAACATGTTTCTTGCTTTATTTGTGTTTCTAGCTTAAATCTCTTTGCTTTTATGCCTTATGCCATGTTTCATGCTTAGATCTACATCTTTACATGCTTGTATGTCTAGATCTACATGCCTAGGGTTTTATGCCATGTTTTCCTACATTTTATGCCTCTTTTAGCTCTAGTTTGACGTTAGGGTTGCATGCTCACATGCTTGTATCAAGACTATGGTTATGTCTTGCAAAGATCTACATGTTTGTATGCATGTTCTATGCTCCTATGCCTATGTCTATGCCTTCACATGCTTGTATGCTTGGATTTGTGTTCTCCCACGCTTTTATGCTTACATCCACATGCTTAGATGTATACTCACATGCCCACATGCCTATTTCCATGCTTATATGTGTAGATCGGTGTGTTTACATGCTTAGATTGATGTTCTCTACATGCTTTATGCCATCATCTATGTGCTTGTGTGCTTCACGCCATGCTTATGTGCTTAGGTCTAGATCTTGTTTGTCATGCCATGTGCTATTGTAGCCCTTTTGTTCCTTTTATCGCATTTTCTTATGTTTTGGCCATTTGGTAGGATTTAAATCTTGACCCCTTTATGGTCTTGATCATCATCCATACATCTTGGCCCATATTAATGGGTTTGGATCACCCATTTTATATGTCTATGCTTGCTTGCTTATATGTTTTATGCTTGTGTTAGCCTCTCTAGTTCTAAGCTTTGCCACGTTTGACACCCTTTGCGGGTTTCTGGTAATGCGATTACATCCGACACCCATAAGGTCTTGCTTGGATGTAACCATTTAGGATGCATCACCATGATGCCAATTGCTTCATACGTACCTTTCCCCCTTTCTGCTCCATGCGATGATATGCTTGCCGTGCTTGTTTGTGCCACCAGTTGGCTTTCTATGCATCTTTACATGCTTGCTTACATGTCCATGCATGAGTCTTGCTTGCTAGTGTGTTGTCTATGCCTCAACACTATGAAATTATGGACATTCAATCTAACCATACATTTTTGTTCCTCGTTGACACCACCTTTTATTTGCTTTCTTGTTTGTTTGCTTTCTCGCTTGTTTCTTTGCTTGCCATGTTTATCATGCTTATCTATTTTATGCCTCTTGTTGGGCTTTGTGGAGCCTAGTTATGTTTGATTTGGATGATAAAATAACCCAAAATAATGTTGCGTGGTTTTTTAATGGGAGATTTTCTAAGGTTTAGTCCATGGAGTGGAGGCTTGGGTTGATAGGCCCAAGCCGTAGCACTCATTGTGAATCCTGTGCGCAGGATGTAGAAAACATTGTTTTCATGATTAGAGTTTCTGGTTGTAGTTTTTGAGAGACAAAAAAAACTGTACTACCGCACTTTTTTTTTCCGCTGATAATAGTGAAATCCATGTAATTCTATAACCGTAGGCAAATTGACAAATCACATAAATATTTTCTTATGCGTGTGATTTTTTTTATTTGGCGTGTGTTTTATCTATTTTGTTTCTCACAGGTTTGAGAATTTCATGTTAATTCCCTACACCTCTTTCATATGCTCTTTGTGTCTTTTCCTTCCATTGCTTATTTGTTGGTTTCTTGTCTTTGCCTTTGCATGTACACACATGGAGCGAGGATGCTTGGAGCTAGGGCACAGTCTCCCAAGCGCAAGTAAAAAAGGTGCGGACCGAAGCATGTAGAGATAAGCCAAGTGACAGCGTTCAGTAGATATAGGAGTTTAGCCTTTTCCTTTGGTTATGTACTCTTTTAAACCCCTTCATTCCTCCTCCCTTTCTCTCTTAGATAGTTTGTATTAGGTATATCATGCCATGTACCATTAGTCCTCATCTCTAGAGTATGGCGACCCCTGTTTATTTTCATGCACTTATATTTTGGGCCATGCTCTAGGGATGTAGGCATTTACTTTCTTGCTCTACATGCTTGCATTATGCATGATGTATGTATATATATACCTACTCGCCCCTTCTAGTGTGATTATCACAGCCCATGTCACCTAAGGCAAAGCGATGCCAAATTTCCGCCACGAAAGTAAGGTGACATGTCGCCAGATTTTCGCTGTGGAAATCTAGTAGTTTGCCTGAATGTCTTAGGAAAGCATAGATTGGGACCACACTCATTCAAAAGCCAAACCTCAAAACCCCCATGCGTGCTAAGCCCCAAAAGCCAATTCCAAGATCACGTTTTTATTGCCAATCTCTAAAAATTAAAGTTTTATCAAAACAAAAGACTGTCCTTGGATAGGCGTTGTGGGGTGCCTAACACCTTCCCCACACGTAACCAAACTTTCGGACCTAAGAATCAAGATTTTTTACCATCCACATTAGATTAGGAAAAATGCTCTTTTTCTTAGCCTAGGATTGGTAATAAAATCAACTAGAAACAGGTAACTAATCACATCTTAGAAAAACATAATGATTGGTAGCGACTCCACTTACCTTTGATAATCCCTTAAAATTTGGCCCAAATTCCTGCCATAACACCAAAGGTAGACCTACCTTCCTCTACCAAGAGAGGGAGAACCTGAAGTCCCACACAAACCATACCATGCACTACACATGCCCACATGCATGCACCAAAATCATCAAGAGGAGCCTCCAATGGGCCTTGCGCGCGCAGGAGCATCGCCACGGCTAGTGGTCAAACGAAGGCCCGCGAGGGCGATTTTTCGCCTCGATTGAGGCCGAGTGTTGACAATGGTGAGGTCATGCATCTTTGGTTTTTTCAATTTTGGCAAATTATATTCTTTGGTTTTCTAAATAATTTATCTCTCTCTCTCTCTCTCTCTCTCTCTCTCTCTCTCTCTCTCTCTCTCTCTCATTTTTTTTCCACCTCTTTGGCTTCTCAACTCCCTGCAAAGTCTTCAAAAAAATGTTTGAACTAAAAATATTTTTTTTGTCATTGTGCCAGTCGATTTTGCTATAGTTTTTTACTCTAGGGAAAATGTTTCAAATAATAAAGTAGTGTAGCACTCAGAATTTATTAGTTGGGAATTGAAGGCTTTTAGACAAAGCAAATCCGGTGCATGCTCTACTTATATTCCTTTTATATATTAACATGTGCCTTTTTATTTTTGAATATGCAGATGTTAGGAGTTTTGATTCATGTGGACAATGTCTGGATAGCTATATGGATATACTCTAAAATGGTTTGAGTTTAGTAGTTTCTTTTTAGAATAAAACATTTTTGAAAGGGCTTTCATTTGTATATTTAGGACTTTTTATGTTTTATTTTCATCTAGAAAAATTGACATTTTCTGCAAGGTTTGCATGTGTAAATTTTGGGATATTTATGTTTTATTTTTATCTAAGTAGAATGTGATATTTTTAAGAATTATAGCAAAAGTGCATTACTTGAACTATGCAAACCTTATTTAAATGGTTAAAAATTAACTCTTTTTATTGAGATCAGTCCCAAAGACAAAAGTCCAGGTTTAGTTCTTTTGTTGTTGTATAGATAAATTGCCAATGGTGGAGCGTAATGCTAACATTGAAAGATAATTACAAGCAGTATATGCAATTAGTGCCTTCCTAAGTCCAACACATTCTTTCTTCTATTTTTTCCCAATCAAAATTAGAGCTTCCCCTATTTAACTTCAAGTGAATTAATGCTTCCTTTTTGTTTTATTGAAGTCATTCATAATTTGCAGAGCTAAAAGATAAAAATTATGTTTATTTTTGGGCAGATTCTATGGCCTCTTTTACACATGTACTTTCTAATTATAGAGCAAGTCTATGGACCAATATGTATACGGACCAATATAGTCTACGAGAGTTTTTTTAAGCAAGTCTATGGACCAATATAGTTTCTGCATGTAACAGAGCAATCTATTGCAACGAAAATTTCAAACTAATAAATTATTGCAACAAAGTTATCATTACAATAATTAGATATTAATTCTTTTACAATCTATTGCAATGACAAACATGAAACTACAATTAATATATCGTTGCAATAACTTAGTATCAATTATTTCAAAGTCTATCGCAATGACAAAATGAAGTAATTATCTATTACAATGAAAATATTATTGTAATAATTTAATCCGACTTATTTTGGTCAATTATTTGTAATCTATTGCAATAAGTTTTGTAAAGTAATAGCCTATATCTACAAGATATTAGAAATAGTAAAATTTTTATTGCAACAATATATATTGGGATAATTACAGATTACCCATCTGTGGTTCCAACATTTGTAACTCGATACACTTCCTTTATTAATAATATTTTGAATTAAGTAATAGCATATATTATGATTATATATTTTATTAATTTGATGTTGATGATTCACTGAATTTTTATAAAATTGTAAATGGAAGTTCAAATCATAAGCTTAGTCCATATGATTGAAAGACTGCTTGTAAGGGTTTTGTGAAAATACTTGTTTACTTGACATTTTTCTGTTGATTTATGCTCTTGCTTCGTATAGATGGGTACATTGTGGCGTCATTTGTGATGGTATTGTTTTAGTTGTTGGCTTGGTAGTTTCCTATAGATAGTTTTATTTTTTCATAGTTTTATTTTTTCACAACATATATTGAGTTGAGATTTGGATTTTGAAATAACCATTGGCTTAAATAGGTAATATCACCAATTAAATTGAGCTGCTTTATATCTATATTTTCATAATGTTTCTATGATTTCTTGGAAATTTATCCACATGATATTTTAATGGAATCGTCAAGTACAAAAATGGTATATCTGCACATTTCTTTTATTTAGATTTTTATTGTTTACAAGCAAGTTAGTAGTCTAGCTCGACTGAATGTTGGGACAAACAGCAATAACCATGCTTATCCTTCTAATAAAGGAAAAAAAAAAAAGAACCCCATATTAAACCGATTCACCCACTACTACTGCTACTAGTATAGAAGAAGATCTATTTGAAAGAAAATATTGTAAATTGGAAGTGGCAGCTTACATTCCACTACTATCCACATTTTGTATTTATATTCAAATATACAGAGATTGTTGATAAGTTACAACTCTAAGTTACAATAGAAAGATAATTACAGCCTAACTACAATCTGCAAAGTCTATCACTAAGTGAAGATTACATGATAAATATAATTTGTAGAGTTTATCACTAAGTGAAGATAACTTCAGCACTTCTTCAGGAGATTGAGTCACTAGCAAACTCATCTTTATCCTTAACATTATTAACACGCACGACTACCAATACAACAAGTTGCCTCAGACCTTGTATAGGGTTCCAAACCTACGCTTCTTCAAATATCCTATATAAAAAAAGGTTAGGAGCTTCAAAGCTTTTGACTAAGAAGTGCAAAAACTTTGAGAAAGAAGCGCCTTATATTCTAATATTAGTAAACGTTAGGGGTGGCAAAATTGAACACGACCCGTGAACCCAACACGACACGAAATTAGCAAGTTATGAGTTGAAGTTTAATGGGTTCGTGTCATATTTGGATTGACATGACAGACCCGTTTGATAAATGGGTTAAGTTAGGGTTCAACCTATGGAACCCGTTTAACCTATAGAACCCATTTGACCCGTCTGACCCATTTAATTAAATGAAATTTTACCAACATACTATTCAAACCCTAGATATTTAAACTTATTAGTTGTTGTAGTTTATTTTCTTTGGCATATTGTGATTGATTATTTATGATATTGAGATATGCTTTAGTTTTGAATGATTATTTGTGATGCAGTTCCTCATTAGTTCTAAATTTTATTTAAAATATTTATTTGCTTGTTTTTTCATAAATGTTTTTCTTCATTTTGATAAAATCAGATAAACAGGTCGACACGACTGACCCGTTTAATAAATGGGTCGTGTTAGGGTTGAGGAATATTGACCCGTTTAATAAACATGTCAAGTTAGTATTGACCTATATAGTTGGATATGTATAAGTTGACACAACACAAACCCGACACGTGAACATGAATTACCACCCCTAGTAAAGGTGTCTTAGCTTGAGTTTTCAAACATTATAGGCGAAAATGCACTTTTGGTCCCTACATTTTGGGTCAATTTCCATTTTGGTCACAAAATTGATTTCCTTACTAATTTCGTCCCTAAAAAAAGAAAACAGATTCTATTTTGGTCCTTTCTGTCAACCCACTAACAGAAATCTCCTACGTGGCAAACGAAATGCCCTATTTGTTAATGTGGCGCTAACGTGGCCATTAAAATATTATTTAAAAAAATTATTTGGCATTTTTTAAATGCCACGTCAGCATTTAAATTTTTTTTTTTAAATCAACATTAGAAAATTTATAATAAAAAAAGAAATTTAATTTTTAAAAAAAAAAACCTTAAATCTAATTTAATTAAATTTTTTTTAAAAAAATAATTATCTTTTTAATTCTTTTTCTTTTTCTTTAACCTTAATTCTTTTTCTTTTTCTTTTAACCTCATCAGTGATTAGATTTAAAACATCTCTAAACTCTCTCTATCTCTAATTCTCTCTTTCTCTCTTCACCCTCGATGGAATCTCTCTTAGACCTAAACTCTCTCAAAATCTCATCTCCGTCAATCTGCCAAACTCCAATCTAACCCAAACTCTCTCTAATCTTAGTGATGAGGTCGCTGCTGTCGAACTCGTTCAAGGCTTAGTATAAGGTTGCTGCCCTTGAACTCGTTCAAGACTCAATGAGGTCACCGTTGTCGTCAAAGAAAGAAAACCCATCGACCCATCGAACCCATCGAGAAGGTCAGTCGATTCAATAACTCACCATAGTTGCCAATTTGGTATGGCTCCATTGTATGAAACCCCAATCACCGATTCGGTATTGGAGCCTAGATCAGTGGTTGTGAAGTCGAGATAAGTGGTTCTCACACCTCTTTCTACCTCACCGTCTCTCTTTTCCTCTCTTTAAGGTTGATTTAGAAGTTTTTAGCTTAGGATATTTGTAGATTTGGTGTTAAGGCTTTGCTGGTTGCTGGGAAATTTTGGAAGATTTGATTTAGTGGTGGTGCTTTACTGGATGTTGGGTTTCTATTCTTTTGCTTGGATTTGATATTCATGTTCTTTAATTCGGTGGTGGTGATTTGGGGGGTTTTTGTTTGTTTTTCCTGTGGGTTTTGCTATGTTTGTTTGCCAAGAAAATTTATGGGTTTGAAGGCTAAGGTTTGCTTTGCTGGAGATATGGGTTTGGCCTTTGGTTGAGATCTAGGTTTGGGGTTTGGTTCTTTGCTAGAGATTGACTATGGGGAAGAACAAGAAAGAATAAAAATAAAATAAAAGATAAGAAATATGTTTAATTAATTAATTTTATTTTGATGTGTTTGGTTATAAAGAAAGTACAAGAAAGACAAAGAAAATTATAAGAAAATAAGGATTAATTTGCTAAGAATATGAATCTTAGAGATTGGAAAAAAAAAATCATTTTAATTAAAAGAAAGTAAAATTTTTGTTTAAAAAAGTATAAAAAAATTTATTTGTTTTTTAAAATTTTTTAATTAAAATTAAAATTGAGGAATTAAAATTTTTATAATTTAAATGCTAACGTCGCATTTAAAAAATGCCAAATAATTTTTTTAAATAATATTTTAATGGCCATATCAGCACCACATTAGCAAGCAAGGCATTCTGTCTATCACGTAGGAGGTTTCCGTTACTGGGTTGATGGAAAGGACCAAAATAAAATCGATTTTCTTTTTTCAGGGACAACATTAGTAACGAAATTAATTTGGGGACCAAAATGGGAATTGACCCAAAATGTAGGGATCAAAAGTGCATTTTCGCCAACATTATTCTGTAAAAGCATAATAGCATTGTCATGGAGAATCTTGTGCACTTGTAAAACTCTTAACTGCCTAATTTTAGTTTAACCTTAGTGTGTATAATCTTCATATTGATCTATATACATTAGTTATATAAAAATATTCATGTCCAATTTTTACACTCCTTGGGAACCCATGCTTTAGTATTGGAATTTGCTACAACTCATGGAATTTAGACTAAAAATGCATACTTGCCCACTAGGTCAAAAGGCAAGCAAAGGGGCCGGTTTGTGTCAAAGTACTATAAGGGTTTAATAATGGTAACCCTTAAAAAAATAAAAATAAAAATCCAAAGCCAAAGCCAACCCTTAAAAAATTGATAGTCATTGCTTGTGATACTTTAATTGGCTTTTAGTTCATCCAAAAAAAAACTTTAATTGGCTTTTACTTGGTGTAGGAATTCATACATCACGAATTTTCTTTTGGCAATCTAACATAATATCAAATACATTCCATTCAAGAGGACTAATTATCTACAAGACTTAGTGAGGTCGCCACTGCCGTCAAAGAAAGAAAACCCATCAACCCATTGAGAAGGTCCGCCAATTCGGTAAATCACCATAGTCGCCGATTCGGTATGGCTCTGTTGTACAAAACCCCAGTCATCGATTCGGTATTGGAGCCCAGATCAATGGTTGTGAAGTCGAGATCAATGGTTCTCACACCTCTTTCTACCTCATCGTCTCTCTTTTCCTCTCTTTAAGGTTGATTTGGAAGTTTTTAGCTTAGGATTTTTGTAGATTTGATGTCAAGGCTTTGCTGGTTGCTGGGAAATTTTGGAAGATTTGATTTAGTGGTGGTGCTTTACTGGATGTTGGGTTTCTATTCTTTTGTTTGGATTTGATATTCATGTTCTTTGATTCGGTGGTGGTGATTTGGGGGTTTTTGTTTGTTTTTCCTGTGGGTTTTTCTATGTTTTTTTGCCAAGAAAATTTATGGGTTTGAAGGCTAAGGTTTGCTTTGCTGGAAATATAGGTTTGGCATTTGGTTGAGACCTAGGTTTGGGGTTTGGTTCTTTGCAGAGATTGATTATGGGGAAGAACAAGAAAGAATAAAATAATGAAAGCAATAAAATTAAAATAAAATAAAAGATAAGAAATACATTTAATTAATTTATTTTGTTTTGATGTGTTTGGTTAAAAAGAAAGTACAAGAAAGACAAAGAAAATTATAGGAAAATAAGGATTAATTTGCTAAGAATATGAATCTTAGAGATTGGAATAAAAAAAAAATTATCATTTTAATTAAAAGAAAGGAAAATTTTTGTTTAAAAAAAGTTAAATTTTTTTTTTTTTTAATTAAAATTAAAATTAAAATTGAGGAATTAAAATTTTTATAATTTAAATGTTAACGTGGCATTTAAAAGATGTCAAATAATTTTTTAATAATATTTTAGTGGCCAAATTAGCGCCATATCAACAAGCAAGGCATTCCATCTCCACATAGGAGGTTTCCGTTAGTGAGTTGATGGAAAGGACTAAAATAAAATCAATTTTCTTTTTTTTAAGGACAACGTTAGTAACAAAATCAATTTTGGGACCAAAATGAAAATTGACCCAAAATGTAGGGACCAAAAGTGCATTTTCGCTAACATTATTCTATAAAAGCATAATAACATTGTCATGTAGAATCTTGTGCACTTGTAAAACTCTTAACTGCCTAATTTTAGTTTAACCTTAGTGTGTATAATCTTCATATTGATCTATATACATTAGTTATATAAAAATATTCATGTCCAATTTTTACACTCCTTGGGAACCCATGCTTTAGTATTGGAATTTGTTACAACTCGTGGAATTTAGACTAAAAATGCATACTTGGCCACTAGGTCAAAAGGCAAGCAAAGGGGCCGGTTTGTGTCAAAGTACTATAATGGTTTAATATTGGTAACCCTTAAAAAAAATAAAAATAAAAATCCAAAGCCAACCCTTACGAAATTGATAGTCATTGCTTATGATACTTTAATTGGCTTTTAGTTCATCCAAAAAAAAACTTTAATTCGCTTTTACTTGGTGTAGGAATTCATACATCATAAATTTTCTTTTGGCAATCTAACATAATATCAAATACATTCCATTCGAGAGGACTGATCAAACTGAGCAATCTTCACGTGCACATATGAGTGTGGACAAGTTGTTAGGACATATATGTTTTAACTTGTTTAAGAACATATGTCACTTATTTATGTAAATTGGCTAATCCTTTGACAAAACGCACTCTGCTTGTAATTGGGTAATTCTAGGTGTTTTTAATACTTCAAGAAACAATGTTTCAAGGTCAAGTGTTGAAGTCATCAAGTCTGTCCAAGAGAAAGCAAGTTGAAGTGCACAGTTTTTAAAGCTCGACACCTCTCGACAGCTACCTCGACACCTGCTATCTGTCGAGATTTAAAAAGTCAGATTTCCAATCTGATTTTCTTGGGATCCGTGAATATGATTTTGGGCCTTTTTTTTTCTAACCCTAAACATATAAAAGGATTATTTTAAGAGCCGTTTTGGGTGACACAAGTTGCATTATCATTGAGCAATCTCTGTTTAAGCAAATTGTGATTAACAGACGAAGTTCTTGACCTAGTTCATCTTCCATCAAGAAGTTGCTGTGTATTTGCACCATAGGGTTTTGTAACCAAGCATCTTCCTGTTATTCATCATAAAGGATGAACTGAAGAACTTTGCAACCAACCATTCTTCCTCAGTTGGTGTTCTGAAGTCGCGTACTTGGATCCGCGCATTGGTTAGTCACGTACTTGGGAGCCGTGCATCATAGGTGGAGACTGTCACTACAGATCAAGTCCAATTGGATATTGGGGTAAGGGTTCAACTGTAGGTTGGTAAGGTACTTGGGATTCCTTTACTTGTAACCGCTTGATTTGATAATAGTGGAGTTTCGGGAGTGGTGACCTGAAAATCACCCGGTGGGGTTTTTGCCATTAGGGTTTTCCCCATTCGTAAACAAATCACCGTGTTATTTATTTTTCCGCTGCTTATTTAGTTGTTGGTGATTTGTTTGTGCTTCCATAAAATTGCATGATTAATTGATTAATTAATTACTTGGCTAAATTAATTAATTAGGGTTAGTCACAAGGGGTCATTCAGATTGTGACCTATCACAAGTTACCATGGGCTACCAATAGGATTAGAAAACATCTTAGTACCTATTGGTAGAATGTTTGGTAAAATATTTTTGCTCCCAATAAAGATTGCTACTACCAATATGATTAGACAATTCTTGCTCCAATACAACTACATGCAAACTTTCTAGTGATAGACATACAAAACTATTGCAAAGACCATAAATTGGAAAATAGCAATTAACTTATGCTCAAGAATTCCCAATAAATTAGGATGGTAAATATATATCAAATTTAAAGAAATGTTCACCAACATGGAACCAAGAAAACCAACCCTCAGTCTCACTTGTTCTGATCACTAAATTTAGACTGTAGATTTGTTGATGTTTGAAGCCAGCACAAGCCGTTTACTTTTGATGCTGGAGGAGAAACTGTGCACAAGAATACTCGAACAAGAATGTTGGAAGTTCAATACTTGAAGTATCAAAAGTAGGAATCGCAATATCTACGTCTTTTGTAAAGAATGGGAATGCTAGAAAGAGAGAAGAAGGAAGACAGGTAAATTAAGATAATGGCACAAAAGTTAAGGAAACCATAACCATTTTTAAAAAAAATTGACAATTATTAAACTTGGATAAATTAAAATTTGAACACAAGAAAGCAATTTTACTTACTGGATAATACTAAAAAATATCTTGTCTAAAATATAATTTAGCTCATGCCAAGAGGTTCCTGCATACTACAGTTTAAAACGATTCAAGACCTAAAAGCATAGAATTTTACCACTGTAACAATTAACTTGTATAATAGAATTCTGGCCTAAGGTACCTCCTCTGTAGCATTAACTATCTGTTTCTACAATCCTACAAGACCAGATTTATATTCCTCATTTGAAAATGTGCAACATTCATGTTGCAACAGAAGACTACCCAAACCACACCTCTGTAGATACTACATTTTGTACCCTTTATGACTTGGGTCCCCGTTCCCCAATGATGTTGAATTCTAAGATCCAAGGTTGGTTTAAGGCCTAATCAGATATTAAATTGACTTGAGAAATGTTAAAATAAAAAATATAACTTTTAATGAGCAAATAAATCTATTTTTGGAAAAGTGAGGCCAAGGAAACCCTCAGCATGTGCACCCTAGAAACTAAACAAGACAAGTTTTCTGAATTAATGTTGAGGTTTGGAACGAATCTTGTATCATCTAGGAGTCGTTCCAAACCCCTATTTTCACACTATAAGTAACCTTACATGGTATATTTTCAAAACACATAAAAATTCCATGGGAAAACACTAAGATTTACTAGAAATAGTAAATCACAAAAGAAGTTTTTCACAAAATATTTTCAAGTCAATTTTCTTTTAATTAGAGCCTTTTTTGGCCTTGATCTTTGAGTTTAAGATTACTAATAACTCTTTTATTAAATTGTGAATAGATTTGACTGAGAGAAACAGTCAAAAATCAAGCTTGAAAAGCTTTTGTTTAAGGTATCTAGCTGAAATTTTCTTTTTCTTTTCTTTTCCTTTTTGCACTTTAATCTTTCTATTTGCTTTATTTTCTTGTTGTAATATGTATAATATGTTTACGTAGTCTAGATTTATGTTTTTGTATGTCTAGAAAGCATGTTAGGATGTTAGATTTAGCGTTTTAAGTCTTTGTTGTGTTTCTAGGGTTTCTGGGCAGAAACCCACGTGTGCATAATCTTGCTTGTGCACACAGACTTGATAATGCACACACAGGGTTGTTCATGCATGCGCATGAACTAGCCTAGAAATCTTAATTTTATTTCATCTTTTTTTACTTCTATTTTCACATGTAATACTTCTGTTTGGGCTCTTTTCCATGTTTTTATATTCTTAAGCTTCCATTTCACGTCTAATTGCTTGTTTGCTTTCACATGTTAGAATTAGGATTTATCTTGTATAGTCATATTTTGATGCCATAAACATGCATTCACATGCTCATGCATAATGTCATAGGTGCTGAGTTGCTGCAAGGTAGGTGAAGTAAGTCATTTATTATTATGTATATGCATTTTTTGTGTTGTTCAATGCTTGATTTCATGCTTAAGAGTTTGGAATACATGTTATGGCCTATGCTTAATTATCATGCCCTTATACTGCCTTGTCTTTGTTACTGTCTTGTTTGGAATGTCACGTTGATTAGATAAATGCTAAGATGAGGTGACATGTATACTAGATGTATGTTAGGATCTATGATGTGATGAGATGCATGATTAGATGAATGTTAGGCTTTGGTTGACAAGCATGATAGATGTATGGTTAGGGATGATTGGTGTCACGTTGTGTGTTTAGATGCATGTTAGTGTATGTATGAGTTAGATAACAATATTAAGTGTGCCTTTAATAGAGTTAAGACATAAAACATAATGAGAGGAAGCCAACCTTAGGATTGGGCAATTTTGGGTGCCTAACACCTTCCCAAGACCGTACCTTAACTCCGAACCCATATTTCTGGTAGTAAGATCAATGGTCCTTCCTCGAAAGGACACTATATATATGGTTCTTAGGCCATTGCAAAAACTAGATGGCGACTCCCATTTCCATTGTGCCCACAACCCCCAAAAAAAAAAATCCTCACTCAAAAGTTCTTTTCATTTAAATCACATTGTTTCACTGAGTAATTCTTTATATGTGTTACAATTTTTTTTTTTTTTTTATAACCCTTTATCTGTGTTACAACTTACAAGATTCAACCTCGCGTTGTGCCTTTTATATTGAACTTTCAAATGAACATTGAACTCTTTGAACATTTGAAAGCTAAGGTTGAAATGCCTTATTAGACTCTACCTAAAAGCTTCCTGCTTAACATTTGTTCACTTTTGGGTTAATTGGAGTTCCATTAAAAGAACCTAAAGCACTACCAAGCACTCATATCTGCCATTTAGTAGTTCTTAATAATACAAGGCTAATCGTAATAAGTTTTTTTTTTTTTTTTTAAATCACTATAGCTTTTATTATATGTTGTAATTGTCATGTATTTCTTCATAATATCTGCAAAATCATATGGATTTTCCATTTTCCAATAACTTATGCTCTTTTTATATTTTTTAAACTCATACAGTAAAAGAGGCCAATTATTGCAGAAGAGATTGAAAGCACAGTGTTTCAGCTTGAACCCTATAAAGCCTCAGGACCTGATGAAAATTCTAGCTTTCTTCTACCAGGAATTTTGGAATATTGTCAAGAAATTCCAACTATGTGCTAGCCTTCTCCCATTTCACTTCGTAAAACCCTCAACATGCTTTCGACACTTTTATTACTAAATGCTCAATCCCTGATGATGTTTCAAATTTTAGCCCTATAAGCTTATGCAATGTCATATATAAAATCACATCCAAACTTCTTGTTAATAAAATCAAACCTCTCATGAATGCTCTTATTTCTCCATACCAAAATGCTTTTATACAAGGCAGACTCATTACAGACAATATCCTAATTGCTCATTAATTTGTGGACTATTTGACTAAGTTGAAAGGAATGAAGATTAATTTTGGTGCCTTAAAGATTGACATGAGCAATGGTTAATTGGATCCTTAACTGTGTTTCCACTGTTAGTTATGCTTTGCTTGTCAATGGTAGCCCTACTAATTCTTTCAAACCTTCTAGAGGATTGAGGCAAGGGGATCCGTTATCACCCTACCTTTTCCTTTTCGGTGCTAACATCCTTTCCTTAGCCTTACTGCAAGCTGAGAACGAGAAACTTATCAAGGGAGTTAAAGTTGGAAAGCAAGGTTGTTCATTCATTCATCTGCCCTTTGCAGATGACTCTCTCCTCTTTTTTCATAATGATCATTCCTCTCATGATAATATCAGAAAGACTGCAGAGTGGTACTGCAAAATCTCAGGTCAAAGTATTAATCATCAAAAATCTGAGTTGTTTTGCTCTCCCAATCTGACTGAGGAGGAGAGAAACTCCTTAGATCAATGCTTACGAGTCAACTTAGTGCAAAAACTGAGCAAATACTTGGGAGTTAACTTTAATGGCTTGTTTGGAAGTTTAGAGAGGAAGGAGAGTAGAGGGGAGTAGAGGGAAGGGGAGTAGTGGGGAGGAGAGTAGAGGAGAATGATTCACCTCCACCTTATTTGGATGTTTTTAAAATTAGTAAGGGGGAAGGGAGTAATTAGCCATTCCCCTTGTGTAATTTTGTTAATATAATAAGGGTAAATTAGGTAATTTACTTGGTCAATAGTTTATATACTCTACTCTCCCTCCAAATCTCTCCAATTTGGGGAAATTAAAATTGGGGGGCTAGAGGGAGTCCAAACCCCTCCAAACTCCTCCAAACCCCTCCCCCTCATTCTTTAAAAAACTTCCAAACAAGGTAATTGCATTACTCTCCCTCCCTCTACTCTACTCCCCCTCCTTTTTTAAACATCCAAACATACCATAAACTCAGAGGAGAAAGGATTTCCAAGATCTTGTTGAGACGCTACAAAATAAATTACAAGGATGGAAGGATGATAATAAATAGAGTTGCAATTTCTTTATGAGCTCCCATATATTAATTGAGCTCCTGTACAATTATTATGGAAAGCAAGGCTGTTCATTCGTTCATCTGCTCTTTGCAGATGACTCTCTTCTTCTTTTTCATAATGATCATTCCTCTCATGATAATATCAAAAAGACTGTAGAGTGGTTCTGCAAAATCTCAGGTCAAAGTATTAATAATCAAAAATCTAAGTTGTTTTGCTCTCCCAATCTGACTTAGGTGGAAAAAAAAAATTCCTTAGATCAATGCTTACAATACATAAATATTCAATGCATAATCCCATAAACTTAATAAATAGTATTGTAATTCATAATCATATTTTCATTTATTATAGGAACAATCACAAAATGTAATGCATATAATATCTATTGTACCAAAATTAAAAATAAAATACATTTTTTTCTCAAGAATTCAAAGGTAAGTTAGTGAAAATATCAATTTTTTAATACAAATTATTTATAATATTTTTTATATTATTAAAAAGTATATATAACTTGGAAATTATTTTTTTTAGTTTTAAACAACTTTTTCAAACCTAATTTTTTCTACCATACAATCAAAAACACCAAGAAAAATATCTAAAAATAATAATAAAACTCAACAAAACTACAATTCAACATTAAAAAGAAGGGAAAAAAATTTGTAACTCTTTTTCCTTTTAGAAAAACCAAGGGTACTATAGGGTTAGGATTTGTGGCCCAAGCCCAAAAATAATAAATTTGTAAAGCGTGGGTGATAGAGCTAGGTTAACTATGAAGCTAACAACGGTTGATCACAGGATACAAGTATAAACTAGCATAAAAGTACACGTAAAGACCAAGTAAGTTCAAGTCCGAAGAGACTTATGATAGATTGGATACAGGTTACAATTCTCTTTGTTACAATTTGACCCCCTCCCTCATTAAGAACCCTTCTTCTTTATATATCTTCCTCTACCACCATCCCCATCGTCCACTTGTTCTTCATCCAGCTCCCTACTTGAGTGCATGTCATGTCATGTATCTCTCTTAGCTTTTGTGAATGACGGTAGCTCAAGTTGTACTATTCAGAGGTCTTCTCTACATAAATGCAGCCAAAAAAGCTGCTGCAGTGCATTTAATACGATGGTGGCAGCTTTTCCTTTTAGATATTTCTCCGTTCCTCTTATCTCCAGGCGTGTCTAAAGTTTATCCAAATTGCTGAAGTTACTAGTAACTCATTTGAACCCCCTAAATATTTAAATGACCCAAAAATCCTTTCATCCGAGGATAGTCATCTCTTCAGAACACTGATACTCTCTTCAGACGAAGTTTCTTCGTCCCCATGTATCCTTCTTTCACACGAAATAAACCTCGACAATTTTATCCTCCTCAGACATATGCTAATCTTCACCTTGGGCTTTAGGCCCACTACGTATGGCTAGGCTTTACCCCCCACAATAGCCCCTCAAAATTTTAATTTTTCCTTCGCCTCCGAAGAGAAAAAAATGAGATTTTGATTTGCTACAAAATAAAAATCAGAAATGCAAAAATATCTTAATTCGCACGTGTAGTAGCATGGATTTGCGCGCTTCATAATTGCTGCTACCGTTTCAAGGTTTCCAAAGCCCCATTAATTACTCCAGGTGGCGTTTTATCTTTGCCATCTAACGGTGGACTACTGATCCAACAAACGCGATCCTTCCTCGGAATTTGGGCGGGATAACTCCTTCTCCCTCGCTTGTCTCCATATAAAGCCCTAGAGGAGGTTTTTTTCTCCCTTACTTTACATATTTTCAGACTCTCTAGCGAACAGAGGCATTCAAATCGACCAGACTCTACGATCATCAAATCCAAAATTTCCAAGCATCTCCACAAGCTCAGATATCATTTTCCAATCCGGTTCGTGTAAGTCCTCATATATTCGTCTTTATTCCTCTCTTCGGACACTCTTTTTGTCCTTCAAGTAGTCACCCCCTAGTCATCGCGTTTAGAGTTCCTTCTATCTCGTTTGTTTAGAAAGGGTAAGTATTAGTATCTGGTGGACAGTCCCGCTCAGATGGAGAAGTTTAGAGCCACATACCGCATTCCTGAAGACGTGGGTCTAAGATATAGCCCTCCAAAAAAAGTTCTAACAGATCGGAAAGAGGGTGAAGTGATAATCCCCATCATTGCCTTCCTGGAAGGAGAAATGACGATTCCTATGGGCCCTATCACCACCAACTACCTTCTAAACCATAGACTTAGCCCTGAGCAGTGTGAGCCCAACGTTTTTAGGATATTAGGGGCTGTTGATGATATGAACTGCCATCTGGGCTTGGGACTCACTTGGCTAGACGTGGTGCATATGTACGAATGCCACAATTAGAAAGGAGCGGGATATTATTTGAAATCCCAATCCGACGCTGTTAGGCTCGTCTCCTGCCTTTCCAAGTCTAACAAGGGAATGAAAGACAATTATCTGATCGTCTCAAATGCATGGCACGACAGTTTTCACTGCCCAACCACGCTAGGAGAACCAAGTGGGGGCATCTTAGATTTAGGCTTGCTAACATTAGATTTAGGATTGACTTTCATTGCAACTTAGTCTTCTCAGTCTTATTGTTGCCAACTTTCTGATCGAGTTTTCCTGTGATGTTGACAAATAAAAGAAACGTTTCTCCTCGGCTGAGCCTTACCAACACTGCCGTGCTCAATTATTTGTTGTGATCGGAGATTTTTGTAAGTGAAGACGGGCAACTCTGATCAATCCCCCTTATTCTCGGTTACAACTCCAAACCATCTGATTTGCAGCCAGTCGGGAACGTGATAAGGCAAGGAGACTATCGCTTCAACCGAATCAACGTTGGTCGAAAGGACTTTTTGGCCCCATTTGATCTCCCTCCAGTGCCACATCCAAACCCTCAAGGTGTACCACTACTCGTCCAGCCGGTTCAGCAAGTCCCCCTTGAACCGGTGGTGGTAGGCGAAAGGATTGGCTCTTCGACCTCCTCACTAGAGGAGCAGATAGATAAATTTAGATTCGAGGGAGAAACTTCAAGAGGGGTTCAGGTGATACCATCCTCAGAGTCGGAGAAGGATATTGATAGGCAATCCAATGTCCATCCTCCAATTCTGATAACTGCTCTTCTAGAAGACTCCACAGAAGAAGAAGAAATGTCGGATTTAAAGGTTTTAATGAGGAACAGGGGCAAGAAGGCCGAGCCAAAGGGCACTAGGACTTCCCAACCCGTGATGAGTCTGCCTCCACCTCCACCTCAGGTTCCTGACCTCGGCTTAAAGCCATGCCGGACTTGAAGAAGAAAAGGCCCCTCGAGACTGAGGAGAGGGAGGTGGTGGTGCCACCGAAAACAACCAAACAACAGAAGGTGGCGAGAGACCACTAGAGCAAAAGGGCCTCATCCACAAAGAGCCGGGATGAGCCTCTTGTTGCTGATGTGGGCCGAGGGCAATGCATGTGGTCTCCCAAGTTGGAGCTGGATGGCGCTCCTATTTCTTGGGAGACTTCCCTCAGAAACTAAAATGGGGGAAGAGCAGGGCTAGTGGCTAAAGCCTTGGAGTAACCATTGCTCCTCCCCCGAGACATGGAGTCATACAGGCGCTTTAGCCAGTATGAACTCTTCATGTCCTTCAAGAGGGACCTGGCCATGTTAAGTGAGTTTATCCAGCTCTTCAGTTGGCATATTAATTTTTTGCTCGTTTTATGCTAACACTTTTACTTCACTATGCAGATTACCCAGCAAGTCTTCGTGGCCGAAGAGTGGAACAAAAAGGCCTACGTCGAAGCCCAAACAGAGGCCCACTCTTGGTTTGAGGCAGAGAAAACTCTGGGCAGCTTGAAAGAGGAGTTTTCTCAAATCTCTAAGCAGCTCAAAGAGGTATCCCACAAAAGGAGTAGCCTCAAAGCTGGCCTGCAAAATGCTGAGAGTCAGGCCGCAGCCCAACGCAAGTTGCTGAATGGGACTCAGACCAATTTGGCAGCTGAGAAAGCACTTGTGAAGGAACTTCACGCCGACCTCCAAAAGGCTAAAGAGGCTACCAAGCTAGCTCAGAGGAATGCTCAGCTAGCCAAGGAGGCGACCGAGGCTGAAAAGAAAGCAGCATACCAACTGGGAGTGAAGGTGACCGAAAAAGGTCTAACTAAGCAGTTTGCCTCAGTCAGCCGGGACTACTGCGATATAACATGGGGCAAAGCAATGGATGCTGCTGGGGTGCCTACTGACTCGGAATTGAGACTGCCTGGAAGCATATATTACGATCCTGACATCCGAGAACTCCCAGAGTCTGATCCCCCTCCTCCAACACAACTCCCAAAGGTTTCGGAGCAATCCTTAGTCAACCAAGTCCCTCCCACTACCCTTGAGGCCTCCAAGGAGTCTGGTCAACCAGGTGATCAAAGCGAACCAGCTGAGCCACCCAAGGATAGGGGCGAGATTTGGAAAAAGAGAAGACCTCTTCAGAGCCCAAGGACCAGGCCCCAGAAGCTGCTGCTACTCGGACAAGCCAGGCTGCCGACCCTGTGATCCCTCAGGCAAAAGCTTAGATACTTAGGGTTTTTTTTTTATTATTATATATATTTTTTTTATTATTGTTCTCTTCTTCCTGTTTTTCTTTTATGTAAGCGATTGTAAACTATCCTCTTTTGATCAATGAAACATTTTCTCTTCTACTTTTGGTGTCTTTATTGCATATCATATGACTTACTTTTGCTACAAATAACTGTACTTTGTAATTATGGTAATGTAAGTAAATATAATCACCATATCATGCTATTAATGCACATAACTAAGATTGACATTGAAAAGAGCAATTTGTATAAGAACTACTACTAAATACTGAATACGACAAGTATTATAAAAGCTTCAAAGATCTTTTCGAACATGCACAAAGAAGGCTAACATAAGTTAGAGTTAATTTAAATACATTCGAGGATGTCAGACAAGACTCATTCCAGAGTTAAACCTCAATAATAATAACAACACAATGGTGTTGACTAACCTATACTATCTGATCCAAGGATTGCAGACATGTGAAGGAGTGTTAACTAATCGAAATCATCTGGTCCGAAGACTGCAGGCATGATTTGATTTTAGTTTAAACACTTAGAGAACCGATAAGGAGTGTTAACTAACCCAAATCATTTGGTCCGAAGACTACAGGCATGATTGCATTTAAATTTAAACACTTAGAAAACTGATAAGGAGTGTTAACTAACCCAAATCATTTGGTCCAAGGATTACAGGCATGATTGGATTTAAATTTAAATACTTAGAGAACCGATAAGGAGTGTTAACTAACCCAAATCATCTGGTCCGAGGACTACAGGCATGATTGGATTTAAGTTTAAACACTTAGAGAACCAATAAGAAGTGTTAACTAACCTAAATCATCCGGTCCGAGGACTACAGACATGATTAGATTTAAGTTTAAACACTTAAAGTACCAAGAAGGAGTGTTAACTAACCCAAATCATCTAGTCCGAGGACTACAGGCATGACTGGATTTAAGTTTAAACACTTAGAAAATCGATGAGGAGTGTTAACTAACCCAAATCATCTGGTCCGAGGACTACAAGCATGATTGGATTTAAGTTTAAACACTTAGAGAACCGATAAGGAGTGTTAACTAACCCAAATCATCTGGTCCGAAGACTACAGACATGATTGTATTTAAGTTTAAACACTTAGAAAACCGATAAGGAGTGTTAACTAACCCAAATCATTTGGTCCGCGGATTACATGCATGATTGGATTTAAATTTAAATACTTAGAGAACCGATAAGAAGTGTTAACTAACCCAAATCATCTAGTCCGAGGACTACGGGCATGATTGGATTTAAGTTTAAACACTTAGAGAACCAATAAGGAGTGTTAACTAACCTAAATCATCCGGTCCGAAAACTACAGGCATGATTAGATTTAAGTTTAAACACTTAAACTACCGATAAGGTGTGTTAACTAACTCAAATCATTTGGTCCGAGGATTACAGGCATGATTGGATTTAAATTTAAATACTTAGAGAACCGATAAGGAGTGTTAACTAACCCAAATCATCTGGTCTGAGGACTACAAGCATGATTGGATTTAAGTTTAAACACTTAGAGAACCAATAAGGAGTGTTAACTAACCCAAATCATCTGGTCCGAGGACTACAGGCATGATTAGATTTAAGTTTAAACACTTAAAGTACCGATAAGGAATGTTAACTAACCCAAATCATCTAGTCCGAGGACTACAGGCATGATTGGATTTAAGTTTAAACACTTAGAGAACCGATGAGGAGTGTTAACTAACCCAAATCATCTGGTCCGAGGACTACAGGTATGATTGGATTTAAGTTTAAACACTTAGAGAACCGATAAGGAGTACAAATTGTCATAGTGGTTAAAGAGAAGATTCAATTAATAATAGTACCTTTTGACGTTATTTACATTCTAAGGGGGTGGTATTACATGACTATCTAAGTCCTCCAGGAAATATGCCCCAATGCCAGCCCCTGAAGTGATACGATATAGCCCTTCCCAATTAGGTCCTAGCTTCCCCCATGTTGGGTTTTTCACAGTGCCCACAACTTTCTTAAGTACCAAATCACCAGGTTCTAGGGGCCTTAACTTTACGCTAGCATCATAGCCTTGCTTGAGCTTTTGTTGGTAACATGTCAATCGAACCATTGCATTTTCTCTTCTTTCTTCAATCAAATCCAAACTCCTTTCTAGAAGTTCATCATTACAAGTCGGACTGAACGAACTGGTTTTCAGAGTTGAGAATCCAGTTTCTAGAGGGATGATAGCTTCAGCCCCATAAGTCATCGAAAAAGGGGTTTCTCCAGTAAATCTGCGAGGCGTAGTTCTGTAAGCCCAAAGTACATGTGGCAACTCTTCCACCCACTTGCCCTTCGTATTGTCTAATCTCTTCTTCAATCCATTAACTATGACTTTGTTAATTGCTTCTGCTTGTCCGTTCCCCTAGGGATAGGCAGGGGTGGAGTATCTGTTCGTGATTCCCAGTTTACTACAATAATTCTAAAACGCTTTACTGTTGAACAGTAGGCCATTTTTCGAGATGAGAATATAAGGAACTCCGAAACGAGTAACAATATTCTTCTATACAAATCTATGCACATCTACGTCTCAGATGTTGGCCAGAGGTTCAACTTCAACCCATTTGATAAAATAGTCTGTGTCGACCAGAAGGTACTTCCTGTTTCCTGCGGCCTTTGGGAATGGACCCACTATGTCTAAGCCCCATTGAGCAAACGGCCATGGACTAGATAGTGGGTTGAGGACTCCACCTGGTTGGTGTATGTTCGGGGTAAATCGTTGACATTGATCGCACTTCTTAACATACTCATAGGCCTTTTTTGCATATTCGGCCACCAATAACCTTGAGTAATGGCTCAGTGAGCTAAAGATCTACCTCCGATGTGACTCCCACAAATTCCTTCATACAACTCCTCTAGTAACAACTCAGCCGCTTCAGGATGAATACATAACAGGTACGGTCCTGAATAAGATCGTTTGTATAATTTCTGGTCTTCGAACAGCC
Organism: Quercus variabilis; assembly: GCA_030445155.1. NCBI lineage: Eukaryota > Viridiplantae > Streptophyta > Magnoliopsida > Fagales > Fagaceae > Quercus > Quercus variabilis. The sequence continues at coordinate 42,712,578 of CP129453.1, read as the reverse complement.
AAAATCTGGTTGCCTTCCTCAGAATTTTGTCGGCTTCCCCCTTTTCTTCAAGCAGAATGTCTTCTTTCAAGAATTTGACTATAGGGTCCATCTAGCAGAGCCCGATTCTGATTTGGTGAATTTGGACTGCATCTCTTCTTGCCTCAGTAGGCCCATGCAAGTCCTCGACGAGGATAACTCTCAGCAAATTTTGAACCGAAGAGGTAGCGAGTGTGGCCAAAGAATCAGCATGTGCATTCCCACTTTTAGGAATATGTAGCGAGCTGAAAAATTCGAAGTCCGACTGCAGACGTTTAACTCGGCTCAAGTATCCCTTCATCTTTTCATCCTTCGCTTCAAACTCCCCCTGTACTTGACCCACAACTAACCTTGAGTCCGAGAACAACTCCACTGCCTTTCCTCCCATTCTTTGTACCATAGACATTCCTATCAATAGGGCTTCGTACTCCGCCTCATTATTTGTTGCCAAGAAATCCAGCCTTAACGATTTTTCAATAATGACTCTTTCTGGAGATATCAATACTAGCCCCACTCCAGAACCTTTCTAGTTCGCTGCGCCGTCCACATACACTTTCCAGCGGACAGGGTCTTGTTGAGAAATCATGCCAACCGATTTTTCATCCATGTCCTTCTCTACCGTTATTTCTTCTAAACTAGGTTCCGTGAACTCGGCCACCAAATCTGCAAGGATCTGCCCCTTGATTGAAGTGCGAAGCATGTACTTGATATCGAAAGCCCCTAAGATAGTGCCCCACTTGGTAATTCTCCCTGTGTAGTCAGCACTTCGAAGTACATATTTAAGCGGGAGTTGTGTGAGCATGACAATCGTATGTGCTTGGAAGTAATGGGGCAATTTTCGTGTTCCGAGTACTACTGCCAAAATAGCCTTTTCCAGCGGCAAGTACCTAATCTCGACCTCATGTAAATATTTACTCACATAGTAAATTGGCCTTTGCACACCTTGATCTACACGTATCAGTACTAGACTTACAGCATAGGGAACCACAACAATATAGGCAAACAGGACCTCATCTGGTTCAGGGCTAGACATAATCGGTGGCCGAGCCAAGTAGTCTTTAAGTTGTTGAAAAGCCGAGGCACATTCTTCAGTCCATTCAAACCCTTTCCACTTGTTGATCAGTGAGAAGAAAGGTTTACACCTATCCGCGGACCTAGAAATGAATCGGTTCAGGGTAGCTGTCATCCCTGTTAACTTCTAAACCTCTTTCGGATTCCGAGGAGACTGTAGATTTTGAATAGCATTTATCTGATCGAGTTTAACCTCAATTCCTCTGTGTGTCACTATGTAACCCAAAAATTTGCCTGACCCTACACCAAATAAGCATTTGAAAGCGTTCAAGAGCAACTTGTGTCTTCTTAGGATTTCAAAAGTGTTGTCAAGGTCTTTCACATGCTTAGAAATGACTTTGCTTTTTACCATCATATCATCTATATAGACCTCAATGCTTTTGCCTAACTATGATTCAAACATCCTTGTCATCATTCGCTGGTAAGTAGAGCCTGCATTTTTTAGACCGAATAGCATCACTTTATAATGGCAATTACCAGTAGGGGTAACAAAAGCAGTCTTCTCCTGGTCATCTGGGGCTAATGGTATTTGATGGTAACCTTGGAAAGCATCCAAGAAACTCATTCGAGGATGGCCGACAGTAGCATCTACTAGCTGATCAATTTTCGGCATGAGGAAAGGATCCTTAGGACAAGCCTAATTTAAGTCAGTGAAGTCTACACAGACTCGCCACTTCCCGCTCTTCTTCTTCATCACCACAGTATTTGCTAACCACTCGGGGTAAAAAACTTCTTTAATAGCTCCAGCCTGTTTGAGTTTCGTTACTTCTTCTTTGACTGCATCTTCATGTTCTTTAGATGGTCGCCGAGGAGGCTGCTTCTTGGGGACAATCAATGGGTTGACCCTCAGATGGTGGCAAATGAACTCTGGATCTACTCCTGGGGCTTCGTAAGCACTCCAGGCAAATGTGACAATATTTCTTTTAAGGAAATCAATTAGCTCTTCTCTTTCTGGCTCTTTCTGGTTGAGGCATCTGAGATCCGACTTGGAAGAACCTTTCAGGATTGTCCCCAATTAAAACTTTTACCAAATCCTCGCATCTAACGCCTTCATCAAGATCTTTGACGGGTGACACCCGACTTTTTAACTACTATAAGTATCCCTCAGCCCTGACCGAGGACTCAGTTTCGGGCTTGTGTTGGATGGCAGCCACCAAGCATTGTCTGGCCGAGGATTGATCTCCACAGATTTCATAAACCTGCCCTTCGGATGGATATTTAACTTTTTGATATAGAGTCGAGAAAACAGCCCCTAGTGTATGTAGCCAAGGTCTAGCTACAATTGCCATATAAGGGGAATAAACATCTACGACAATGAAGTCTACTTCTGAGCCAATCTATACAAGCAACCGTATTTGGCCCTTCGAGGTGATAATTCTTCCCTCGAAGCTAACCAAGGGAGAACAGTATGGTGTTAAGTCATCAGGTTTGAGGTTCAGCCCCTTGTAAAGGTCAGGGTACATTATCTCCACCGCGCTACCCTGGTCCACCATTACCCTCTTCACATCATATCCTCCGATTCTGAGGGTGACTACCAAAGCGTCGTCATGAAGTTGAATGGTTCCAACCTTATCTTTATCCAAAAAGCCTAAAACCAGCTGGACAACTGATCTAGCGCTCCTCAAATCTCAACCAAAGTCCCTTGCCGGTAATCGAGCTACTGACATAACCTTGGACAGCCAGGACCCTGTTCTTCCTGGTGCTGCGAAAATGACGTTAATAGTTCCTAATGAAGGTTTTGCAGAATCATTCCTCTCAGGCTCGGAATTCATCTGACCTCCTTGGCCACTGGAGTGATGCAAGAGATGCCTCAACCTGCCTTCGCGGACCAGTTGGTCCAAATGATCCCACAAACTTCTACAGTCTTCAGTAGTATGCCCATGGTCTTGGTGGTATTGGCAATAGAGATTGTGATTGCGCCTCTCAGGATTCCCCACCATTTTACTCGGCCACCTAAAGAATGGTTCATTCTTGATCTTTTCCAAAACTTGGTGGACTGGCTCCTTGAACACTGTATTGACTGCTTGAGCATTTGTTGATCCCGACTACCCAGTGAAATCTCTCCGTGGCTTGTTATTGTTGTAACAATCCGACCTAAAATCCTTCCTTTCCTAGGGGATAACCTTGTCCTTACCCTTCCCTTGTTGTTGATCCTCTTCAACCCTTTTGTACTTTTCAATACGGTCCATGAGTTGACGCATGTTAGTAATAGGTTTACTGAACAAGGACGTCCTTAAATCGTGGTCAATAGAGAGGCCAAGCTTGAACGTGTCAAGGGCCATTACATCAAAGTTGCCCTCCATATCATTAAACATCTCCCAATACCTATCTGAGTACACCTTCAAGGTCTCACCGTTACGCATGCTCAATGATAGCAGAGAAGACAAGGGCCTGGCCACTCTTCGACATGTGACAAAACGTGAACCAAAAGCTTGAGTGAGCTCTTGGTAGGAATTGATGGAATCTGATTTCAGACTGTCGAACCACCTCATTGCAATCGGTCCAAGACTACAGGGGAAGACCTTACACATCAGAGCTTCATCCCTGGAATAGACAGTCATCCTTTGATTAAAGTGGTTCACATGCTCCACAGGGTCCGTTTTACTATTATAAATAGTAAAGGTTGGCTGGTTAAAACGCCAAGGAAGTCTCGTTCCTTCGATTCTGTGCGTGAAGGGTGACCTAGAGATTTGATTCAGAGCCTTACTCATAGTATCGTTCCCTACCCCACCACGTGATAGGCTCCGAAGTTGCTTTTTGCGACGGTGCTCCTCTTCGTATAAGAAGAATTCACTGATTGGTGTTCGAGACCTCTACTCGTAAGTGACATCTTACTCGTCATCCTAATCCTTATCAGAATGCGAAGAAATGCATTTTCTTTTTGCATGGCGCAACTCCCTCCTTAACCTCTCAATTTCCATTTGCATGTTGTTCTTCTCTGCATGAGACACGTGACTTCCTCCATGCGGTTGACTTCGTTCAAGGTGCGTAGTATGCACACTGCCTTCACGATCTTGTCTCTGCTCCAAATTGAGAAAAGAGTCCATGTGTTGGGACGCCCTGGATTCTGCTGGTTGTTGCCTTGGTTCAGCCATTATCGACTGCTGTTGCTTCCACTTATACTCAAGCTCTTCCCACAGACGACGCCAATTGTAGGGTTAGGATTTGTAGCCCAAGCCCAAAAATAATAAATTTGTAGAGCGTGGGTGATAGAGCTAAGTTAACTATGGAGTTAACAATGGTTGATCACAGCATACAAGTATAAACCAGCATAAAAGTACACGTAAAGACCAAGTAAGTTCAAGTCCGAAGAGACTTATGATAGATTGGATACATGTTACAATTCTCTTTGTTATAGTTCGACCCCCTCCCTCATTAGGAACCCTTCTTCTTTATATATCTTCCTCCACCACCATCCCCATCGTCCACTTGTTCTTCATCCAACTTCCTACTTGAGTGCATGTCATGTCATGTATCTCCCTTAGCTTTTGTGAATGATGGTAGCTCAAGTTGCACTGTTCAGAGGTCTTCTCCACATAAATGTGACCAGAAAAATTGCTGCAGTGCATTTAATACGGTGGTGGCAGCTTTTCCTTTTAGATATTTCTCCGTTCCTCTTATCTCCAGGCGTGTCTAAAGTTTATCCAAATTGCTGAAGTTACTAGTAACTCATTTGAACCCCCCAGATATTTACATGACCTCAAAATCCTTTCATCCGAGGATAATCATCTCTTCAGAACACTAATACCCTCTTCGAACGGAGTTTCTTCGTCCCTATGTATCCTTCTTTCACGCGAAATAAACCTCGACAATTTTATCCTCCTTGGACATATGCTAATCTTCACCTTGGGCTTTAGGCCCACTACGTATGGCTGGGCTTTACCCCCCCCCCCCCCCCCCACCCCACAGGTACAATTCCAAAGGGGGAAAAAAGTAGAGAATTGTTTTTTGAAAAAGAAGAAGTATTGTGTTAATGCTGCCATCATCTAATGTTACATCTAATCCAACATGTGAAAAATGGATAGATAGCTAAATAATTTTAAGCACAAAATTGAATATGTTTTCTTAAAAGTCTCAAAGAATACACTAATAAAATAAGGAAGATGAAGAACAATACAAAATATTCATAAACACTTAAAGCAATTACTCAAGCATCTAAGAACATCATATAACAAAGACATAATAATTCACTACTAATTTGTTAAACAAAATATTTACAAACAATGAAAGTAAACTTCACAAATTCCATTGTCTTCAACTGCACTAACTTTTCTTCATTAGCTTGTTCAGACTATTTTGTTGTCTTTTGAATAAATTAAAACCTAAAAACAACACAAAATTTGACATATTATAATATGATATTCCCCAAATAAGATCAACAACAAACACCATTTGTTAAAAGTATTTAGTGTTGTAAAGAAAATGATAATAATTAAAAAAAAAATACTTGCATCAAGGAACGCATATGAATTAGTCAATAATATTCATCAATCTAAGGTAGGGATGCAAGGAAAATAAAAAATAAAAATTCACCAAAAAAATGAAAAAGAAAATTGAGAGAGAGAGAGAGAGAGAGAGAGAAATAACTTTTTTTGTATGGAAAAAATATGCAAAGAATGGGAGAGAGTGGTAAATTTATAGTAAGAGTTTGAGAATAAGAAAAGTCAAAACACAGGCATATAAATGGGCAAAATAATATTTCAAGTTAAAACCACCCAAGAGAATATATATAGACAACATTATTGTTTTAATTTTTCATTGATTTATTATTTAGTTATAACATCAAATTTAAAGTAGATAAATATATAAAGTTAAAATCACCTAAATAAATTTGTAAAGTCAATATTATTTTATATTTAATATTGTAAAAAAAATTAGAGGTAAAAATAAATATGAAAAAGACTAATGGTGTGGTCAATGTTGTGGCTTAATAGGAATGTAGTAACAATAAATGTTATGTTTTAGCTTATATATATATAGATAGATATAGATATAGATTGATATTGATTATTATTACTCTTGCTACCGTCACAATAAATCTGACCCCTTCCCCTATTCCTGTTTACATATATGGGATATTTTAAAAGGTGAACATCTTTCTTAGTAGCCTGATGCCGCATTACGTTAGGGAGCTTGGCGATAATAGCTCCTTTGCATCGCAAAGCATGCTGCTGACCAAGGTGTGCAACTTTAAAAAAAAAAAAAAATATATATATATATATATATAAATATGTACGTATGGCCTAATCCAATCAAAAAAATATGTATGATGATAATCAAATAGAATTTGACTTCAAGCATTAAATCTCCCAGTGAATTGAGTTAGAGACATAAGTAAAAAAAATTATCAAATGATTCGAGGAAATATTTAGATCTATAATGAATTGGTAAGTCTATGTATCAATCAAATGAATTTCATTATGATGTGGATCAATTCAATTAAGGTCATGGCACATTCTCTTACCTTGAGGCAGACACCTTGAAGTCTCAAAGCTTGCAGTGGAGTTCCCTACTATGGCCTATCCCTAGATCAAAGGATGACAGTTTCATTACTTAGTATGTGTTCTATTTCATAAGGGGTGTTCATTTCACAACTTATCTATCAACTCTTATAGACTTTCATTCCTTCTTATTAGGGGTGTGCAGCCAACCCACCAACCCGCCAAAATTGACCTGACCCAACCCAACCCGCCGGGTTAGGTTGGTTTTTAGGGCTTGGTAGGTTGGGTTGGGTTACAAAAAAATTTTTGATAGCAGATCAGGTTGGGTTTAGGTCATAAAATTCCAAACCTGTCAAACCCAACCCACCCACCCACCCATATATATTAATATATATATATATATATATATATATATAATATATTATATAATTAATAAAATTTTAAAATAACTAGCTCTTCCTATCCTATATAAAAGTCAATTAGTTCATACAAACCCTAGTAAATTGTTGTTTAGTCATTAGTGTTGTTTGACTTTAAGGAATTACATTGATACTAATCTTTGGGTTTTTTTAATATATTTATATTTATATTTTTTTTCTACTCAATTTAATAATAATAATAAAATTTGTCCAACTCTTGGGTTCAACCTGACCCAACCCAACCCATGTGGGTTGGGTTGAGTTGGGTCAGACTTATGTGATGGGTTGGATTTTTTTTGACCCACCATGGTGGATTGGGTCAAAAAATCCCCTTAACCCGACTCATGCCCACCCCTACTTCTTATTCTTTACCCTAACTAGGAGTCCCTATAATAACCCCCAAAACAACAAACAAGCAGTTATCCAATTACAAATCAAACATCATACATGCAAATTTTCAGCTCAATCCATTCATCATAGAGTTAGGTGTACATTTCTTGTTGACTCCCTACTCCAGTTACTTCACTTACAAAATTTAAATGGACTATCAAATCACATCCAATTTTCATTCCAATTTACAAATCCTATGGATGTCTAGTATTTTCCATTACAGTTTCAAAGACAAATAATAAAGCCATGATTTATTAAAAATCATAAAAACCAGCACGCTCAAATATGCCCTAATAGAATTTCAGTCAACATGGAAATTACACTATTATTTCTATATTCATCCAATTGCTATTAGACCAATTCCATTACAACCATAACTGTATCAACTTTCATAGGAACTTCTCCTAGCATCCAACTTCAAAGAACAAAATTTAATCCAACATTTTCATGTTATAAACACAGATACTATCACAGTGGCAGTTTTAACACATTTACACATTAATTCATAAAATTATTGCAAATGACCTTAATTTTGTGTGGGAATTTTCATACATACATTAGATATGCGTTGAGGACCAAAATTTGACAAGAAAGCCTGTTTCATAAAAAGTAAGGAAAGACTATGGGTCTTCCCAAAAGAATGCCCAATTCATGAAGTAAAAAAGAACCATGAAGGCCCAAAGTCCCAAAAAGAAGGGAATAATAATAATAATAATAATAATAATAATAAAAAAGAAGACCTAGAGTTGGTTAGGCTAGAGGACATACAGCAAGAAAAAGGATCTCCATCAAGCTAGATGATATGCAGCAAGAAGAATCAACATCAAGGCCCTAGGACCTTAATGTGTCCTTTTGAAGCCTTGAGAAAATGACCTTGGCTAACATATGGAAAGTCAAGGTATATGTTCAGATTTCCTACAAAAACCATTAAAAAATGCAGCAAAACCAAGTATTATCTTTGTAACCCATGGTCCAAGCCCATGAGATCCCGAGTTGGTAGTAAAGGAGAAGTGGTTTGGTCGGTAGGGGAATGATTTCTGGTGAAAGGAGAATCCCAATGTTTTCCCTTGATTCATATAATTGCTTGGAATGCATGAACCAATGGAAAACTCAGTTCCTCCATGTGCATGACATCTCCCCATAATTTCCTCTCAATTGTCATTTTCAATCAAAGCTGTCATCCATTGCATTGAGCAGCCCACCCACTCCTTTGGCTTTTCAAGAAGGAATCTTCCATTTGTAGTTAAAGTCAAATGCCCCTTTTGAGTTATAATTGCCAAAGTAAGCTAAACCTCTGCCCAATGCACTTTTTTAGGTTCCAGAGGACATGGTTTTACCCAGCAAACCAGAGACATCCTCGTCTGGGGTATTAGACCATGTCCACTATAAAAAATAAACACTAAGGCATAGTAGAAGGGGGAAGAAAGGGGATTCAGATGGAGGAAAAAGGGGAGAGTTCAGAGGTTCAAAAAGATAATTCTTAGAGCTTTAAGAGCCCAGCAAGGGAGAGAGGAGAGAAAAGGAACAAAATAAGAGAGCCAAAGAGGAGGATTTCACCCCATATCCTTGAAATCATTCAAAATATCACTTAGCCTCCAAAGAAATATATGTCAAAACATGCACACATCAGATATCACTTTCTCCCATAAAATCCTCCTCACCTAACTATCTTGGAAGGCAATGCCCAAGCAAAGCTACTTGAACTTGAGTTCCAAATCCCACAAGTCTTGTGCAAAAGCACTAGTCTATAAGAATTGGGGCCAGGATCCTCGTGGTTGACTCATTCTTATGAAATTCATTTACATATATGTATATATATTAGAATGTATATCCTAATTTAAGGAACTAACAATTATTTGAAGATATGTGTAGTGTATAGTTTTTCTTATGCAAGACCTATAGAGGTAAAGGGAAATGACAAAACTCCATTGCATAATAAGCATGGAGAAAGATTGTATAATTCAAAGAATCAGCATTCTGGGTTCCATCGATTATAAGCCTAGTACCCCTGGGAACCGCGACATCCCATTCGGGGTACCACGACATCACGCTTGGGGAACCAGGTGAAGGAACTCTTTTAAATGTTCATACAATAAAAGATAAGCCTTAAATATTATATTTCAATCTCCTTCTCATTGTGAATATTATAAATAATTATTTTACTTATTTCACAAAACTAAAGGGTCATTTTATGACACCAAAACACTTATAATGGTATTTTATTACTTAGGAGGAATCGCATTTTTGTCTTGAGAAGCTTTATGTGACTTGCACACAAAGTGGTTCATATAACAACCCCAATAGGCTGCAGAGAACCAAACCCAGTCCAACCATCCATCCTTGGAGGCCTAAGATCCCTTGTCATCAACGGACTTGGGTACTTTCCAAAAAAGGAAAACACAACATGTTAAAATACATTTATAATCATCGAAATGACCATTGATAGCACCATTATGTACCACAAGAATTCAAATTGTTAATCACATACAGTAGCTTTTTTATTTATATATTTTTTTTAATCTTATCTTAGTTCATTTCTCATAATTTGTCACTTTTTCTTTGCAATGTCTTTATTAGCTAGTATGCTAGTTATTTGTTTAATTTTCTATAATTTGGTTATCATTTGAACATATTATACATGTTTAATATAACATTCTTTCTTTAGCTTAATAAATACTTTGACAAGCATGGGGAGAGATTGAAGTGACTAATTAGACATCTACTAAACAGACGAGGGCTTGTGCTTTCATGTGTTTGTTATGGTTTATTGATTTACCTCATATTTAGGTTCTTATTGTTTTTTCTTGTTTTTGGTAGGTAGGTTGCTATTCTTAATATATCAAATCTGTTCATTTTATGTATGGGCTACTATATGCCATGGGGAGAGATTGAAGTGACTAATTAGACATCTACTAAACAGAGGTGGGCTAGTGCTCTCATGTGTTTGTTATGGTTTATTGATTTACCTCATATTTAGGTTCTTATTCTTTTTTCTTGTTTTTGGTAGGTAGGTTTCTATTCTTAATATATCAAATCTGTTCATTTTATGTATGGGCTACTATATGCTACTAAATGTGTCCTTTTATAAAATTCTTGCACAATACTAGATATTCTTTTTTGGAGATGAGAAAAAAATAACAATATATATCAACTGATATTATCAACTCTGGCAAATATATGGAAACCGAGCTCACAAGCAATCATGCAGAGATTTTTAATACCCTTATGTCACTGTTTATGTTTTACTTCATTAAAATAAATAAATAAAAATTCATTAGAAACCTAATTGGGATATTGATGTGAAGGTAGAAAAAAAGATTCTCAAACAATTCAGTGTACCCATTCCAATTCCTCTACATTAAATGTTTAAGTTCAAAATAAGATTTTGTACTTTCATGTCAAGTATAAAATTCAAGAATTTTAGCAAAAGTTTTCCAATTTGCACCACCAATTTGTTTTGTTGTAGGCAGGACTAATTCAGGATAATCTATACTCTGATATATCCAAAATTACAACGTGTTTCTTTTCTTTCATGTGATGATCAGTCAATATGTTGACTGCCTAGAATAAAAACTAGCATGACATCATTGTGCTTCAACGAATATTGGACTAAACAACTGGAAACATTTTCTACCTAAATATAAATTTCTCAAATCATAGCATCAAACAATCGCTTCATACTTTAACTTTCTTCAAATGCTCTGCATAATAATATTAAGTTCCCTCTCCTAAAAATAAAACCTTCGAGCACTAACTAAAGGATGCATGTTAGCCCTACACTGGTTGTGTATTCCCCATAAATAGCTGCAAATCAGAAATGAATGCAAATTGTTTTATGGTTTCACCTATTTGTTGATTCTATTCAAAATCTGAAATTAAATAATTTGGTTTTGGGATCTAGTTGCACTAGCTTTCTATGTGTTAATGTAATGTTCTGCTTGTAGCCTGACTCGTAATCTTAGTCCAACATTGGACAAGATAAAACATGATGATCTGACAACTAGGCATGCCAGGTTAGAGGTTGCAGCCTGGGTTGAGGAGGTTTGAGTTTGTCTGTGGAACATGGTCATGAGGAAGTGAAGGAGAGAACCCTACTTTTGTTATTTTTGGCCGATGTTATAGTTACTAAATATTTAATTTTAACCTGTCAAGTAGAGTAAGCTGACACTCTAGTCAATATCCTAGTCATATAATTAAGGTTCTGGAGTTATTCATCATCAGAATGATATGGAATCTAAGACTCACACTAGATGAGATAAGGAATAATTTGGGGACAGCAAAGTGTATAGTTTGAGGTTAAGAAATCAATGCATATGCAGTAAGAACGTACTGTTCCACTAGAGCTAATGATTCTGAAAATAGTTGACAGTAAGTATGAAACATTTGAACCTCCCATTAACGATAAGGGAGTCCTATCACCACAGAAACAAGAATGCAGACTTTGGCCTAATTAGGATAGTTATCAGCATGTTTAAGTTGGAAATGTACCACCAAAATCATCCAACCAGCCAATTGAAATGTACTTCAAAGTACTAAAAAGAGCACGGCACAACTTAATAAAGATGATGTATAGATATCTAAACATAGTTTCGATTTCTCATATCTTAAATCTCAGGCATTACATCAGATTTGATTAATTAATTGTTAGGATAAAAATCCATCAATATTTTCTCCTATATAAAAATACACATTGCAAGGATAGTCCTTAGAGGTCCACCCACCTGAATTAGTCGACAAAACCATGTGAAGAAACATATGCTGATTTGCAGAGAGTACAAGGGTAGTGAAAGTGAAAATCAGAAAATGGGCCCTTTTGTGATGGGATTATGGAAGAGAAAATGGTGGCCATCCCATGTGTTATTTTACTGTTTTCTCACTGAAATGTCTCCTCTTTGATAGGACACAAACTGAAGCTGTTAATGCAGACAGACAATGGTTTTGAGGAAAACTGCATGAGTTGCTTTTGATTTGAGGTTCATGTGGTAATGCAGAAAAATAGATGGGCCATTGAGTTGAAAAGCCTGTAATTTCATAATCAGTGCCATGGGGACTCATGCCATGTGGGCTGTTTCTAGGCTTTCTATTTTGGAATTGTGAAGGTAAAGACTAAGAACTAGTCCTTATGGCGGCTCTGGTTCAATGTAGGAGTAAATTGACAGTGTTTCTGGGCTTCATTTCTTGTACTTGTAACTTGTTTTTTTCTCTACTACGTACATAGTAGCCGCAGTGGTACGCTTTCAACAATAATTTGCAATTCTAATCAGCAAATGCAAAACGTAATTGTTAGGAATCCATTACATCAACTCTACCCGTGGCTATGGCAAAACAAAATTATAAGTAGTCCATTACATCAACCTTATCAGTGGTAATGTAAATAAAAATTATTTGAGTTTTATACAAAGTTTCCGTAGATTTTCCAATAATTTGGGTCATACTAGTAAATCAATGGTCTTACAGTGTAGCATCCATTTAATTCTCAGAAAAGTAACTGCACACCTTCATGTCTTGCTTGTTACAATTTAAGTTAGTTCAAGTTAGGTCAACTGACGAAGTATTTTGTTGTTAAATAAAAAACCTAAATTTGAATTCAAATCTAATTGGTGTCTTAGCCTAATGATTAAGAACAATCATCATAGAATGAATGTGTCGCCATTGATTTAAATCTTATCATGTGAAAAAAAAAAAAAAAAAAAAAAAAAACCTCTGAAGATTTCCTGTATCTATACTACTTTTTAAGGAGTTTCCCTTATTTGAAATCCTCATTTTTTTTAGATGCCATTATATTCTTATGTTTATGTAGAAACAAAATTAAAAAACAATTTAGTAAAAATACAACTCTAACTCGCACTAAAATATTGCCTAAAAAATAGGGTCACTCTCTTGTTGATTTTTAAATTTCTTGATCCACTTATAAATTAGATTCTCAAAATAAAAATTATATATATAAAAATAAAAAAACACAGCTTTTTTTTTTTTTTTTGGTTACAAAATAGGACCACTAAAAAGAAAAAATGAAAAAGCCTCCACGCATGCAATGAGACTAGTAAGTTCATAAATGTTGTTCACATAATAAAAACAAAATATTTTTGATTGGTATGACAGTGTTTGGTTTTATTTTGGAATTATCTAAACACCAAAAAGACAAACCCTCTTGTATTGTATGAATGATTGATTTAATCATAATTCACGAGGGATATTTTTTCTCCCCAGATAGAGAACGGTGTAGAATGAGCCTTGTGGTAAGCCATAGAGAATGGATACTTGGATTTCTCTTTCGCTTAAGAACAAAATTTAAAGTCTTGACTTATCATACATGGTTTTTTGTGGCTATATGGAGTTTGGGAACTCTTGTCAATTCAATTGCTATGAAAAGTACTTACTACCTCGGCCACACAATTTTTATATGTTTGAAGGGGCATAATACCAAGTTGCCTCTATAATCTATATTGTGACTGCAGTCTAAAGGTGTGTTTGGTTAGGGTGAAAACAAGAAAGATGGAAAATAGAGAAAGGAAAATAAGGTGGAAAATGATGTTTTCTACTGTTTGGTTAGGGAAGAAAAATAAGAGAATAGAAAACAGGGGGAAAAAGTTTTCTCCCCCGGGGCCCACTTTTTTGAATCCTCCCAAATCGAGAGGAAAATGTGGAGAGAAAAGTGCTATGAAAGAACTTTTGCGCAATTACGCCTCACCAACCCCTCATTCAAGACCTAATGACTTGAATTTTGCCTATTCTCAATCCTTATCATTTTTGCCTCTTCTCATCCTTACTTTCACAATACACCAATGTCCAGGTTCTTCTTCTTTTTCTTTTCTTTTCTTTTTTTTTTTTTTCAACGTGACCTGATCAACATTCTATTGTTTCTTGCATCCAGGTTTCGTATGACATTGAGAATTTTTTTTTTTTTCATTCGATCTACCACGTATTATTTACATGTCCTTTGGAAAAACGTAAAACTGTTTTATTTTTTATTTTTATTTTTTAAAAATTGCCTTAGCTAAAAGGGACCTTATAATAATTGAGGGGGAAAAAAAACAAATAAAAACATTATTGTCTCTCTCATCCTTACCTTCACAGCACACCAACGTCCAGGTTCTCTTCTCTCTTTCTTTCTTTCTTTTTTCTTTTTTTTCTTTTTTTCAACGTGACCTAATCAGCATTCTATTGTTTCTTGCGCCAAGGTTTCGTATGACATTGAGACTTTTTTTTTTCATTCGTTTATCTACCATGTATTATGTACATGTCCTTCGGAAAAACGTAAATTTTTTTTTTTTTTTTTAAATTGCCTTAGTTAAAAGGAACCTTATAATAATTGAGGGGAAAAAAAAAATAAAAACATTATTGTATGTACACTATAAATTTGTATGACCACATTTTTGCCCAATTAAATTTATATGTACACTATTGTAATTTTTTACATTATAATAATAAAAATAATAATATAAATTTATATGTATGATGTGGTAAATTTTATTTTATTTAATGAACAAATAAATATATTTCTTACATATTATGTAATAAAGGTATAATAGTCAATTTATATAAATTACATTTTCCATCTTTCCCTTTTTTTCTCCAACCAAACAAAAGAGTTTTCCACCCTCCTACTTTTCTACCCCTCTAACCAAACATACAAGAGGGAAAACCAAATATTTTCTATCCTCCCACTTTTCCATCCTCTCATAATTTTCCATCATCCCACTTTTCCACTCCTCCAACCAAACGGACCTTGGCAGCAAAACTCATCCCCAACCATGTATCACAAATTAATTTGCTTCCATTGGATGTTACAAACAAGGAATTGGAAAGGAAATTAACAAGTTGTTGACACTAACTTCCCTTTTCCATCAGTCTATTATTAGGCCTTTGTTCTATTTTGTGAATTGTGGGCAACGTTACATTAAGGTCAGGGTTTCAAATGAACCCCTGACCTAGCCAAAAAAAAATATTTTATATATAAAATTTTATTTTATTTTTCATTTGGACCCCTAAAATAAAAATTTGAACACTATAACCCACAACTGACATCACTTTTTTATCTACCATTAATAACTTATCACATAGATTTTGTTGTGAAATATTTTTGAAAGTGTTGTGTCAGTAGTACTACTCTTAAAATATTTAATTTATTATAAGAAAGAAAAAAAAAATTTCAAAATTTTGCTCCTTCATTTAAAATATATATATATATATATATATATATATATATATATATCTCTGGGGGACTTTGGCTTACTTTGCCATTGATAACAGATTGAAACTGTTTTTCCCTACACTTTTCTTCTTCGTTATCAAAAAATCACACCACCGTTTCAAACAATAAATATGTATCTACATCTGTGATTCTTTCCTCCTTCTCTCTATCTCTCTTTCTCCCTTTTATGTTTTTTTTTTTTTTTTTTTTAGTTTTTCTTAATGTTTAATCAAGTAGTTTGATAAATGCTTTATAGATTTCCAAGTCCAAGAAGTATTTTAGTGCTTGCTTCAATTCCAAGAGAGTGATCACGTTTATGATTAAAAAGTCATACACTTCAAAAGCAAAAACTTATACTAGTTACTTTTTTTTGTTCTTAGTTTCATATCTACTCCTAATCCTAATCCTAGGTGTGTTAGTGTTACTATTCTTCTTTATCATATATTTTTATATAATTGATATTACATATAAATATAATAAGTTATTTTCTCAAAATATATATATATATATATATATATAATAAGTTATTATTAATTTGACAAAAATGTATTATTAGTTATTTAATTATATTTTTTTATGCATTCAAAAGTTGTTGTTTTACCAATCTTTAAACTATTAATAATTTTTTTGACTATTGCACAATATAATTGTATTGTGAATTGTAGTTAGAATACTATTTTAGATTATTGTAATAATATGAAAGTTTTCTATATAGGAAAAAAAATAATCATTTTATTTTTTACTCGCCCCCCATGACATATTCCTAACTTCACCACTTCTAACCCCCCTAGAAAAAAATCCAAGAGCCGTCAGTGTTTGTGATGATGTCTCAAAATAATATAAATATGGTCCTTTTAGGTCAATGAACGCTATATTGATGATTTTCTTAACTTATTTTTAACTTTATTTGAAAAGTTAATATTCATTTTTCACTCAATTTGTTTTTTTAAGAGTACTTTTAGAAACTCAAACCATTTTATTTAAATGATGTTAAAAAAAAATTCCGTTTCTCTCATTCTTTTCATGATTAAATATTGGGACAACATAATTCAGATACTCAATTTAACATGAAAAACCCACTCTCCAATGTACTTATAAAGAGTATCAAGCCAAAAGTCCAAGCTGGTGTCGTGGTGTAGTTGGTTATCACGTCAGTCTAACACACTGAAGGTCTCCGGTTCGAACCCGGGCGACGCCAAATATGTAAAATCTAACAATTTTCATTTGATTTTTTTTATTCATGTAATTTTTGTCTGGCCTTTGCTCTATTACCTAATCAAACATATTTGAAGTCTTTTTCTCAATAATAATAATAATAATAATAAAACGTATATAAAGTCTTGAATATAAAAAATTATTAACATTCCAAGTTCTTCTCAACTTTATATTATGCTTTCCAGAGAAGATTTAACTGTTATATTTTTTTTTCATTGAGTTTCTGTGTGGCGCAAACCATGTGCAAGGCAACTGAGACTTTGTAAACCTATTATATATGTTATTTTAGTGAGTTGGTCAAACTCAAGATAATAATTTTAAAGAGAATAGTGATGTGCAGCCATATTGGAATATGGTTATCTTCCACCAGAGAGAGAGAGAGAGAGGGTGGTGGGTGCTGGATTCCCATTGTAATGCATGGAGCCTACTCATCTGATGATTGATGATTATTGTCAAGTTGCAATCTCAAACATTGAATCTGTGGGCCTTTCTTTGATAAAACCCTGATGCATAAATAAAGTTAATGGTTTATTAAGATCTCTTAAAGGTCCCATTTAAGGATATCACGAGTTTTGTAACTCAACTTATATCTCGTAGTGTTTCAAACGTAAACGTTCAAGATTTAAATCTTTCATCCTCTAACTATAAAAGTATAAAAAATAAAAAGCAATTTTTTTTTAATTAAAAAAGGGGTAATTCGATAGTTAGAAGTAGGGTTTTATCAACTGATTCTAATTTTCAAGTTCAAATTCCCCTTCTTCTAACTATTGAATTATCCCTTTTAATATGGTGTAAAAATGGTGTTAACTAGTCTGTTATTAAGGCTTTCTTGAATGGAAATTAGAATAGAGATACAAGTACAACGTGTGAAACATAAAAATCAAATTGATCAACAGGGCATCGGTCGAAAAAGGAAACTTTTTGTCATTTATTTAACTTAAATCATTGAATATGCCAATGAGGACAACAGAGTTTAAATTATCAAAATCTTATTCATTGAATATGGTACAAAAATTATATGAAACATGAAAAAAAAGAGAAGGAAATTTTCATATTTGATCTGTTAAGTTCATAGGAAAAGTACAAATAATGTTAACTAGTCTGCTATCAAGGCTTTCTTGAGTTGAAACTAGAATAGAGATACAACATGAAATACAACATCTAATAGTGAAAAGAGAAACTTTTGTCATTTAACTTCATTGAATATGGTACACAAACTGTATGAAACATTGAAACTCCCAAAAAAAAAAAAGGAACAAGAACAAGAACAGCCACATCATCCTCAGTTTACAAAATGCCCAAAACACCTGAAAACTTGGGCCTTTGGAGAGGGCTCTAACTCTGTGCTATCTGTTTCTTTCTTTGTGTTTTTATACAATGTCATTTTTTTTTTCTTTTTTTCTTTTTTACTCTACAAAATTCTCACTAAACAACTGAGATTCACTGGATGATTAAGTTGAAATATTGAATGTTTAGAACTGGGAAATACATCTTCTATGGCAAGCTGTGGTTCTCTTCTTTTGCTTAGTTTCCTCTCTCCAGACTTGGCCAATATCTTGTGCTATTCTCATGGCATCTGAGGACGCACCAGAGAGCCCTCTCCTTGTGAACCCAACTGCATAGAGTCCACTGTTTCCTTTCCACCCATGTGGGAATGCTGCTTTTGGAAATCCATTCTTGGAGAAGAACTCGCTTTCCTGTACATTAAACCAAAACAAAATTAGCCTATTTGTGCAAACAATCATAGAAGGAAGCTTCTAAACCAGTTTTTTAAAAGAAGGATATTTTTGTAAGGTAATAGGACAAATTCAAAACTGGCATAAATGCCAAACTCAGCTCAGAGTCTGACATTTTTTAGCATGAAAATCAAGTAAACAACTTGTTTATTGTTTTGTTAAAAAACCAACTGTCAAAACTGCCTTTCAAACACCCACAAAAGAAGAGAAACAGAGGAATTAGAACATTTTCTCACCTGAAGCCAAGAAGGGACATTGCTGCGGTATCCAGTAGCAAAAACAACTGAATCAATATCAAGCATCTCGCCATTTACAAGTTCTACTTGGTTGTGTAAGAACCTCTTGACTCCAGGAACAACCTTAATGCCACCAGATTTGATTTTGTCCAATGCACCAATGTCCAGCACAGGAGTCTTCCCCATAGTGTTCTTGAGCTGCATTGGCCCAACTGCAGGCCTTTTCAACCCATATTTCTCAATGCTTCCGAGCATCAACCACGTAAGAAACAAGAGGAGCTTGTCAACTAGCCAAAGGGGAAGCCATTTCATCATCAAAACCGCCAATTCAAATGTAGATTTCCCAAGTATTTCTCTTGGCAAGACATGAACCTGTATTGCAAAACAGAACAAACGCCATTAGAATACTTGTTAAATAATTAAATTCATAATTTCCTCAGAACGAGTAGTCCTGAGTTAGCACTATGTGGAATTAAGTAATAGTAATTACCGAGTTACGAAGCACCAAGGATGGTGAGGCATTGTGGTTGCAAAGATCAAGAGAAACTTCCATGCCAGAATTGCCACACCCCACAACTAGTACTTTCTTCCCTTCATACTTCTTGCCGGACTTGTACTCACTAACGTGCATGACATCACCTTCAAACTCAGTTAATCCTTCAATATCAGGCCGGACAACCTCAGCATTCTCGCCTGTGGCCACCACAAGCCAATGGCAAATGTATTCAGCTTCAGAAGTCTTGACACGCCACAATCCACTAGTCTCATCGTACCTAGCAGACTGAACGCACTCATTGAATCGTGGGTTGATCTCGAAGTGCTTAGCATAGTCCTCCAAATACTCTATGAATTGAATCCTTGTTGGGTATTCAGGGAATTCATGTGGGAAAGGAAGTTTAGGGAGCTGGCAAAATTGCTTAGGGAGGTGAAGCTTTAGCCTGTCATAGGTGCGCTTTTGCCACAAGGAAGCTATGCAATCAGCTTTTTCAAGGACTACATAGGGTACTCCTTGTTCCCTAAGACAAGCAGCTGTGGCTAGCCCAGATGGGCCAGCACCAACTATGACTGGACCATTAACCCAAATGCATCTACGAGAGAAGAAATCTTTATGATCAGCAAAACCAAAGAAGTTCTCCATGTTTGTTCAAAAGACTAAAAGGTGTCAATTGTGGGAGAAATGTGTTTGTGGCTTGAAGAGAATAGAATACAAGGTGTGAATAAGCTAGAAATGATTTGTGGACAGTTTTTGAAGTGAAAATATGAGAGTTTTTGTTTTTGAGGTTTGAAAGTTTAAGAGCTTTTGTTAGAGAATATGATTTGAGTTTTGTTTGTAGGGACTAACGGGTGGAGAGGGTCATATATATAGGTAGCATCCGAAGGGAGTGGTGAGTTAACGCCCCTTGAGAGTCTTAGTCTGAAACTTGCAAATCATGAGTCTGCCCCGCCTTTTGGATTTTTTAATCATCTAAAAATGTTATTATATATGGAGCATTAAAATATTAGATCTTACTATATTATTCTTGAAGCGTATATTTTGGGGAATAAATTTATTATTTTCTTGGGAAAGTATTTTTAGTACCACAAGATGTGAATGGGCTTTTTCTCTAATTTTTGTTTTTGTGAAGCTGCTGTGTATAATAAAATGGGGAATGTTAGGCAATATCTGCGTCACCCATGGATGCATGGCAGCTTGATGGTTTCTTTTTCATTGAACACTGTATTATATCACAATGATCTCTCTCTCTCTCTCTCTCTCTCTCTCTAACTTGAAACTGGTGAAGTTCTAGAAATTTGAGTACATTTTGATGGAATTGATGAGCTGAAGAGATGTATCAACAATATACACATGAGGTAGTGTAAAAGGGTAATTTTTTTTTTTATTATAGTTTTTTTTTTTTTATGTGTTTTCTTTTGGGGGGAAATAAAATTGAATTAAACAGTAAACAGAGAATTAGAATGAGAATTAGGGAGCAATGAAAGTGATGGGTCATCCACGTCTGATTTTATTGGCCCACAAAAGCTTGACCTATGATCATCTGAGTTAGTAGAGCATGCTGAGTCAGACGCTCCCACGTGGAGTGGATATCGAGCCAAGCTGTAAGGTGGGCCTACATATACATATATATTTTTGGGCCCCAACAAAAGCCTGTGTAATAAGCATTGGAAATGTGACTGAAAAGCTGTTGTTTCCGGCCCACAGTCATAGAGCCCATTCTGCCTACCCGTCTTGGTCACCACGCTTGTGCCATGTGTTGGCCCCACACGTATCCAACGTACACATACGTTTACCAATTTCCAACACTATCTTTTAGCAAAAAATTAAAATAAATAAAACACCACTTCCACATCCCCATTAATTTTCAGCTTAATAAAGCTAACTTCCACACTTATTAGGAGGTTTATTATAAGCTTATTATTGTTTAATCAATTGGTAGACGCATATACTTTAGGTTTTGGGACTTTTTCAACACTTTTGATTGAATTAAATTAAAGATTATCAAGAGTTTTGTAACTCAACCAACTTCTCTAGATATTTAAAATTTAAATTTTTGAGTAATACTATGGGCACAATAATAGTTCCATAATAATTTCACAATAAACTTTGGGTGTCAAGCGTTATTGGTTCTTATCTAAGTTCACACCGATATTACTTTTTTACTTACCATTAACAACTTTTCATTTAAACTTGTTGTGCAGATAGCACCGTAAGACTCAAATCAATAATAGTAAATAAGCAGAAATTAAATAACAAGCACACACAATGGACACAAGAATTTACGTGATTCGGCAAGCTGCCTACCTTCACGGAAACGACAGAGAAATTTCACTATAAAAATATAGGGAGATACAATAGTACACAAGAACACTCTCAAGAAACTCAAATCCCAATACACCCTAACTCTCTCTCACCCACAAGACATCTTATGCGGCTACTGCTAGGTTTTTAGGACTTCTCTCTTTTTTCTTTTTTTTTTCTTTTTCACACGGTTGCCCTTTCATCTCAAACCTAATATATATATATATATATATATATATATGTGTGTGTGTGTGTCAAAGTTGGCAACACTAGGACTTCTAATACAACAAGTATTAGGTATTGTGTTGACTTGGGCTTGGCAATTCAAGCCACATGGGCCCAACGTCAACAAATCTCCACCTTGGCTTGAATTGATCAAGCTACACAAGCAAACTCCTCCATCACCTCCACCTTAGCCCCTTAAGGGCTTACAAGCTGCAAACACCAATCAAGTCCAAGCAATGCTTGAACTTGTCTGTTGGAGCTGGCTTTGTTAACATATCAAAGGCATTTTTACTAGTGAGAATCTTTGACAAAGAAATATCACCGACAAAACCCATTCTCTGATCTTGTGATACCGCACAGCAATATGCTTTGTTCTTGCACGATATACCTGATTCTCCACCAAATGAATTGCACTCTGACTATCACAATGTAGCACCATGCTATCCTGCTTGAAACCAAGCTCATTAACTAGTCCACTAAGCTAAACGGCTTCCTTTCCTGCCTCTGTCATCGCCATATATTCTGCTTCTATAGTGGATAAAGCAACTACATCTTGTAATGTAAACTTCCAGCAAATTGGGCCACTAGCAAACCTAAATACATAGCCTGTCGTGGACTTTCTAGAATCAAGGTCCCCTGCATAGTCAGAATCCACATAACCCACAGCTTCTGTACTAGCTCTTTGATCAAATAAGATACCGAAATCACGAGTGCCTGTAAGATATCTAAAAATCCACTTTACTGCATTCCAATGCTCTTTACCTAGATCTACCATATAGCTACTAGCCACACTGACTGCATGAGAAATATCAGGCCTAGTGCACACCATCAAATACATGAGACACCCAATTGCATTTGCATATGGCACTTTAGACATATACTCTGACTCCTCATCTATACTTGGACACAACTTTGAGGACAATTTAAAATGGGTAGAAAGTGGTGTACTAACAGGTTTTGCATCAAGCATACTAAACCTCTCTAACACCTTCTTAAGATATCCCTTTTGAGATAACCATAATTTACCAGCCCCTCTATCTCGGTGAATTTCTATCCCAATGATCTTCTTGGCAACTCCAAGTTCCTTCATCTCAAATTCACTACTCAACAAAGACTTCAACTTCACAATTTCTTGCATACTCTTTGTAGCTACTAACATGTCATCAACATATAGAGCAAGAAATATAAAAGAGCCTTCAGCAAATACTCTAAAATAAACACAACAGTCATACTCATAGCGCATATACCCATGTGTGACCATGAATGAATCAAACCGTTTGTACCACTACTTGGGAGACTGCTTCAAGCCATATAATGATCTCTTCAACAAACAAACATAATCTTCCTTGCCAGGTTCTTTGAAGCCTTCAGGCTGTTGCATGTTAATTTCTTCTTCTAAATCTCCATGAAGGAATGCGATCTTCACATTTAGCTACTCTAACTCCATGTCATGCATTGTCATAAATCCTAAGATTACTCGAATTGAGGTGTGCTTCACAACTGGTGAAAAAATTTCATTATAATCAATTCCTTCTCTCTGTGAGTAACCCTTAGCCACTAACCGTGCCTTGAATTTTTCACCTTCCTTTTCTGACAATGCTTCTTTCTTGCGGAATATCCACTTGCAACCAATAGCCTTCTTTCCCTTGGGCAATTTCACTAATTCCCAAGTCTTATTCTTCTGTAATGACTCCATCTCTTCTGACATTGCTACAAGCCATTTATCATTGTCTTTCCTATTTGTAGCCTCTTTAAAAGTGAATGGATCCCCACCGTTGGTTACGAGAGCAAAACTAACCATGTCTTCAAAGCCATATCTCTGAGATGCTTTGTGAACCCGCTTCTCTCTACCTTTAGCAATTAAATAAGACTCTTCTTGTTGCTGCTGTGGATCAATCTCAGCATCACCCTTATCACTAGGTGAACTATTCTTGTCAAACTCCACCTCAACAGTTAATTTCTCCTGTGGATTATCATCACATGTCTCTGCTTCATTCTGTTTGAACATAAAGGCTTCATCAAATATGACATCTCTACTGGTCACCGTTTTCTTTGAGATTGGATCCCAAAGTCTATAGCCTTTAACACCTTTTTCAAAACCAAGAAATACACATTTTCTTGACTTCGAATCCAATTTAGAACGCTCTCTACTCTGCACATGCACATAAGCTGGACAACTAAAGATTTTTAAACTCGAATAATCAACTGGTCTACCTGACCAAACCTCTTCTAGAATCTTGAAATCTATGGCTGATGATGGAGATCTATTAATAATGAAGCTTGCGGTGTTAACTGTCTCTGCCCAAAACACCTTAGACAACCCTGCATTCAATCTCATGCATCTGGCTCTTTCTGCTAAGGTTCTATTCATTCTCTCTACAACTTCATTCTGCTGTGGAGTTCCTTTAACTATGAAATAACGAGTAATGCCTTCTAATTCACAAAATCTTATGAATTCTTTATCTCTATACTCTAGTCCATTATCTGTTATAAGGTATTTTATTTTCCTGCAAGTCTGATTCTCAACCTGTATTTTCCACCTTTTAAATATGTCAAACACATCAAACTTATGCTTTATAAAATAAATCCATACCTTTTTAGAGTAGTCATCAATGAAATTGATGAAGTATTGAGCATCGCTGTGAGAAGAAACTGATGCTGGGCCCCAAACATTTGAATGAATGTAGTCAAGAACACCCTTACTTGTATGAGAGCCTGTCTTGAAACTGACTCTATGTTGCTTCTCATTCACACAATACTTGCAGAAGTCTAGCTTGCATGTCTTCACTCCTTTTAATAAATTTCTCTTGTGCAACTTTAACATACCACGTTCACCAATATGGCCAAGTCGCATATGCCATAATTTTATGTCATCAGTGCTGGACTCTATCGGAGTGGTGACTGCAACTCTTCCTACAACTATGTTCCTAATCAATCTGTAAAGCGTGCTTACTTTCTTTCCCTTCATCACCATCAAAGCACCTTTGGTAATCTTCATAATTCCACCCTTTGATGAGTATGAATAGCCCAAATCATCCAATACTCCTAAAAAAATTAAATTCTTTCTAAGATCTAGAACATGTCTGACATTACTAAGAACTCTCACAACTCCATCAAACATCTTGATCTTCACGATACCAATTCCAATAATCGGGCATGTAACATCATTACCCATTTGGACCATACCACCGTTGTAAGGCTTATACGTGTCAAACCAATCTTTCTTTGCAGTCATATGATATGAGCATGCTAAATCTAAAACCCAAGATTCCGATAGAACATTGTTACTTGATGAAACTAAAAGTAAATCTGCACCAACTTCACTGTCATCTGATGTTTCTTCAGCAACACTAGCTGATTCTAAGGGCTTCTTTCCATTCTTCTTCTCCTCTAAATGCTCTTTCAACTCTTTACACTGACTCTTGTAGTGCCTTTTTTTGTGACAATAAAAGCACTCTACATCTTTCTTTGCACGTGATTTAGATTGTGATCTGTTCCTATTGGAATTCTGTCCTCTTGACCTACTTCTACCCCTATTGCTTGACTCAGACTTTACAATAAGTCCATCAGCCTGAGAACCATCACCATCTTGCTTCATCTTTATGTGTGACAAGAGAGCACTAGCCACCTCATCGAGTACTATAGTCTCTTTCCCGTACATCAACGTAGTCACTAGATGATCAAAAGATGTAGGAAGCAACTCTAACAAGAGTAATGCTTTATCTTCGTCCTCATAATTCACCCCAAAACTTGACAGTTGGGTGTTCAACATATTAAACGTGTTGAGATGGTCCAACAGATCAGAACCCTCCTTCATATGCAAACCATACAATTGCTTCTTCACATACAACTTGTTCGTCAGATTCGTTCTCATATAAAGACCTTCTAGTTTTTTCCAAACCTTCTTTGTGGTCTTTGCTTCTAGGATGTTATGAATGACCTCATCATCTAGGTTGAGATAAATAGCGCTAGCTGCTTTCTCATCCATCTCTATTCATTCTACATCCTTCATCATTTCCGATTTCTTCTCCTTCCCAAGCAAGGCCTTATGAACTCCTTGTTGAATTAGGAGGTCCTTCATCCACCTTTGCCAAAGAGAAAAATTTCCCTTACTACAAAACTTCTCTACATCATACTTTGTACTTGACATCTTTACTGTATCCAAAGAATTGAATCCAAACCTAGCTCTGATACCACTTGTTGTGCAGATAGCACCCCAAGACTCAAATCA
Source organism: Quercus variabilis (assembly GCA_030445155.1). Lineage (NCBI taxonomy): Eukaryota > Viridiplantae > Streptophyta > Magnoliopsida > Fagales > Fagaceae > Quercus > Quercus variabilis. The sequence continues at coordinate 42,686,605 of CP129453.1, read as the reverse complement.
ATAACAATAAATAAGCAGAAATTAAATAACAAGTACACACAATGGACACAAGAATTTACGTGGTTCGGCAAACTGCCTACCTCCACGGAGACGACGGAGAAATTTCACTATAAAAATATAGGGAGATACAATAGTGCACAAGAACACTCTCAAGAAACCCAAATCCCAATACACCATAACTCTCTCTCACCCACAAGACAAGAAAATACTATTCTTCTTCTTATGCGGCTGCTACTAGGTTTTTAGGACTTCTCTTTTTTTTTTCACACAGCTGCCCTTTCATCTCAAACCTAATATATATATATATATATATATATATGTCAAAGTTGGCAACACTAGGACTCCTAATACAACAAGTATTAGGTATTGTGTTGACTTGGGCTTGGCAATTTAAGGCACACGGGCCCAACGTCAACAAAATTTTATTGTAAAATTGTTGTAAAACTATTTTTCTTGTAACTTTATTCTTAAATCTCCCTCCCAACTATCAAATTATAAAAAAAAATAATAATAATAAAGGACAAAAAGTGGCACACTTAATGGATTAAACGTGATCAAAACCCAAATAACCTCAGTAACATCTGAAGATTAATGTTTAAAAGGGTTATCATGGTTGTAGGTATAACTTAACAAAGAATCTAGAGCGTATAAATGTTTGAGGATACAATTTTGTTAGAATTTCACAACAAAACTTAAGTAGCAAGTTATTATTTACTCTCATCTAGGCTCATTATTGTCATCACTTTTTTACCTACTATTAACAACCTTCCATGTAAGCTTTGTTGTGAAAATTTTGTGCTTGTAGTTTCTTTCTAAAATCCCCTTCCCAACTATCGAATTATATAAAAAAATAATAATAATGAAGATTAAAAAGTGGCACTCCTAATGGATTAAAAAACCAAAGTAACCTTGGTAACATTAGAGGATTAATGTCTAAAAGGATTGTCAGGGTTGTAGGTACCGCTTAGCCAAGAATCTAGAGCATATGAATGTTTAAGGGTATAATTTTGTTAGATTATATATATGTATTATATTTCAATATTTAGTAGTGGTGAACACTGCATTATTTATATCAATCTAGAATTACTTTCATCCATGTAGCATGTGAAATGCACCAATAGAATGTTATGTATGGACTTTTTGCTATGATTGGTTGTATGTAAAGCACATATTTCTTTCACATTTGTTATTTGCGAGAGCGGAAAGTATTTAATTAATTATTATATTATTGAATTAAAGACAAGGCTATACACGAGGATGAGAAAAGTAAGGCTTAGGCAAGGAAAAGAAAACGAGTAGTAGTAGTAGTAGTTCTTTGAATCCTATACAGGAGGAATGAGTAATACAGTGCAAAAGTTAGGAGAAAATAATGTTCGGTTTGTAAGAAAAAACAGGCAAGGCTACCTCCCTGGAGGTAGACATATGAAATATCCCCAGAAGGAGTAAGTCGGTGCTACAAGAATTTGAATGTAGAAAAGAAATTAGGTTTTAATTTGACCGAATGTAGAGTAGAAATTAGGGTTTAATTTGACCTAATTCGGTAGGCATAATGATGGTCCAATTACTGTACTAAAATACCCATGTTTTTCTTTTCTTTTTCTTTTTCTTTTTTTATATAATTCAATAATTAAAACGGTGAGAAAAATTGAACTTTGATAATCCCGTTTGTATTGAGGCAAAGAGAGGGGGAGTAGAGTAGACGTGACCAAAAATTAGACTGATTTCTTACCAAATCTACTCTACTCATCTCCTCCTCAATTCAAACAGGAGTTTCCATTAAAAACACCAAAAAATGCCAACTAGTTCAAATACAAAATTCTTAGCAAACCATCCATACTCTAGAGAAAGCTAACTTGGTGAACAAGTTGCTTGTTGTAATTAACTAATCCCTCTGTCCTAATTTATTTGTTTTATTTTTAAAATTTTAATTTTTTAAGAGAAAATTATTTATTATCTTGTCTAATGTATAAAAATATATAAGTTTTTAAAACTACCCTTAAATAAATTTATCAAAAATGGTTTTGGAAATAAAGCAGGGCCATAATAGAAACATTAGTAAATTAATGGTTTTTAATTTTAGAAACAATACAATACTTTAGGACATCCCAAAATGAAATAGAGGACAAACAAATTGGAATAGAGTGAATATAATTTTATGGTTAAACTATATATACATTTATTCAAAATTGTTCTTACACTTTGAAAGTTTCAAAAATGTCCTTATCGTAATTTGATTAATTGAAAATTTTTGCTAGTGTGATCAAAAAAAAAAAAAAATCATAAAATCGAGGTCATTTTGCTGACATGAAGGCTATGATAGTATGATGTATGAATTCATTTTATCAAGTCCGTATTTTTTGTCTATTGGATGACAATTAAGAATTTTAAAAATATAAGAACCAAAGTATCAAGATTATTTTGAAATACATATCAAAATTTGAAGACCAAATATATAATTAAGCATAACTTTGTTAACGCCAACTAGAGAATTCTAAATCTAAATGAATTGCATTAGGATTATCTAGTTTAGCAGTTTTGGAGAATGAATTTGCATATTTTACTACAACAATGCCTTGATTTTCGTTCATGATACGTGGAAGCCTAAGAAGTAGAAGGTTAAGAAATGATGTTGCTTTCGGTACATTTTTATATAAAGAACATAGTTTAAAATAAAGAACATAGTTTAAAATTCGACACGTGTCCTGAAAATAGAAAATTTAAGTGGGGTTTTAGCTTTTCGGTTAGTTGATTATGAAAGTAATTAATTAGTATACCTAGGTTTAGGGTTCATTCGTGTGTGATAGAGTTGTGAAGTACAAATTCACTTTAATTGTGACTAAGTGAAGAGTTTTGAGTTGTAAAAGTAAAGACTGGGCGGCTGTGCCCCACTCACCCACTAGGAGCTCTCGAGTGACAAAACTTATTTTCTTGGGGAAGAAAAGGGAAGCATGTGCATGAAACCTTGAACTCCATATGGGTCTCTCCTTTTCATGAAAAGATTGGAGCTATGAGCTTGGCGTTTCTAAGGTCTTGCATTTTATATTTGCTTTGGAATGAGTAGTATCATCATTTCAACTTTACTCTACTTACCCCATCCCTATTTAAATAAACTAAGCCTCCAAATGCTACTCATACAAAGGGATATGAGAGAGAAATTATCTATTGTTGCAGGGTTTGCAAGGTTAATACTTGTCAGTGGGTTCCAGCTAACTTAACTGGTAGAATTTCTGATAATTGAAATTTTATAAATAGTACAATCATCAAAAATAGACACTATAAGTCCATTTGAAATAGACACTATAAGTCCATTTGGATAGAACTTATTTTACTGAAAATTGAAAACACTGTAGCAAAATAATTTTTAAATGTATGAATAGTGCTGTAAGACCCATTTTTAATGAAAAAGTTGCTGAAAAGTGAAGTTTGTGGGTCTCGTGAACAGTGCACTATTCACAGGAGAATTGGTCAACAACTGCAGCTAAAAAAAAATTAAAAATTAAAAAAAAAAAAAAAAAAAAAAAAAACTGAAAACGTGCCGTGTGAAACATAAACGTAGATCCAAACCCCACCTATAAATTGAAACTCTATAATAATAAAAATATATTATTTTATAAATTGAAACTCTATAATAATAAAAATATTATTTGCCATAATTCTCGTACAACTTGTTAAAGTAATCGATTATAAGTAGCGGATAATTATTTTTGAACGGAAGTATCACTTTTCTATGTTATTCCTAATCAACAACATCAAAACTATCGCAAAAATTATAGTACGAAAGTTGTATCCACGAACTTTCTTTGAAATTAAATAGAAAGAATATTTAGGGATATCCATGCATGATATGACAGAGATATATGTGTATCCTTAGCCCCCACCAGCCTTGCAGTGCTCCACAGCCAGCTTGGGAATGGGAACTGTTGTGGAGCCTTTCTACTTTTAGGATGAGATAGAATTTCTTCTTTATTACTATTTTTTTTTTTCTATATTTCTTTTATAGCAAGATCCTAGGGCTTTCATGGATGCTTTTTTTTTTTTTTTTTCCTTCTGTGGACGGCGGTACTGGCTAATGAAGAAGCAAACGCGTATTTTTTTTCACAGAATATTTTTTAGTTGGGTAATGGCTAACTAAACTATGCAAAAGTTTTGCAAATTCTATAATTAGTTTGAGTCACGCGTAAACAAAAGTTCAAGAAAAGGTGCAATCATATATATTAGGATATCACTGACTTCTTAATTTGAAGTTGTTTATATAAGCTAGACTTATGCTAGAATGTGGATCCTCAGCTTCCTATTAACTTCACTCAGCAGAAAGTTTTAACTCCACGGTATCGGGGATTGGGATTGGCGGTGCCACTATAATATTTATAATCATGAAAAGGTACAATTATAATACAAGTAATGCTACAAACAAAACAAATTTCTTTACTTTATTTTTTCTACAGCGTTAAAATGATAAATTATGAGTAGCGTAACATTACTTTTATGTTAGTGTGAGTGTATGTTTCAAAAACTTTGTTTATTATTGCTAGTCCCAATGTCCCATATAAGTTTGCAGTGAGCTCCCATTTGTGTTTATAAGTTATTGTAAGCCTTCAATGATATCTTAAAATAGCGAGCCTAGTGTGGACTTAAGCCTTATACATATCATTAGTGCCACCGAGCCCAATTCTGTTGGCGTAGTGTTATGTCTCGTCCTCATTTTCATTTAAGGAAAATCAAAAGGTTGTTCTTAAACCTCTATGAGTGGAAGTGTATCCATATTTTTCTTGATAAATTACATAAGTTCTTGTGCAATTGACAAATCACGACTAAGGGAACTTATATTAAAAGGTTGTTTCTTAAACCTCTATGAGTGGAAGTGTATCTATCATGAAGGTCGACGCTATACCATGACCCTGGAGGGTTGCTCAACCAAGGAAGTCATTTTCTCAAAGTTCTACTCCAAATAGTATAAATCAACTTTTAATGACAACATTTTTTGTCTGATTCTATAACATTGTGAGATTGTTCTTAAAATTTTCTTTAATTATTTTTTGTTTTTACTAATTATTTGGGATACTATTTATTGAATTAAAAAAATTGTTTTTCATTAAAATATTTCCAACATTTCATACGTGATCATCACTAACAACATTTTTATTATATATTCACTAATTATTATAACCAATTACCTTAGCAATGAAGAAGAAGTTATAAAATTTATTATGTATCTAAACTTATTGTTATAATATTACCATGGTGGTCGCTTTCCTATTGGCTGCCAAGAACCCCATAGTGAAAAAAGCATAGGAGCAGTAAATTTAGTATTAGGAGTGTTAGAACATATGTAGTTTACTTGTTAGGAACATATGTCAATATTTTATGTAGTTGGCTAATCCTTTGACAAAACGCACTTTACTTGTAATTGGGTAGATCTAGGATGTGTTTAATACTTCAAGAAACATGTTGTTCAAGTCTAGTATTAAAGCCATAAAGATTGGACCAAGAAACAAGTGAAAAAAAGTTGTTCATTAAACCTGGATAAATAGCTCGACAGTTGCTCAACACCTCCCGACAGCTGGCTATCTATCAAGCTCTTCAGTTGATTGTTATCGCAATCTCGACACCTTCTCGACAGCTGGTGGATCGATCGAGAAATCCTCTGTCTTCTCGATAGCTCCTCGATAGCTTCTCGACAGATAGCTATCTATCGAGGTTTAAAGCTCGACACCTCCCGATTGATCAAGGTTACGGAAAATCAGAATTTTCAGATTTGATTTTTGGGCCAAGCTTATTTATTTGTGTAGGGTTTCTTTTCTCACAACCCTAGACCTATATAAGGCTTATTTTAGAGGCCGTCACATAAGAGAATACAAGGAAAACATATGTAAAAGATGACTGATGTCTTATTCTCTCTGAAAGAAGCTACTGCGTCTTTGCACCTTAAGGTTTTGTAACCAAGTGTTTCTTAATCTTCATTGTTGATGAAGTGAAGAACTTTGCAGCCAACATCTTCTTCTAGTTGGTGATTGAAGTCGCGTACTAAGATCCACGCAATTGGTTAGTCACGTACTGGGATTCGTGCATCATCAAAGGGTGGCATTCATATATTAAAGAGTTCAGAGGTTCTGAAGCGATAGAAGGTTTCTGCTGTGAGTTCATCTACGGGGATTGTAAAGTTTAGGGACAAAGGTTTTGTACTAAATCTGAAACTTCTCTTTACTATAGTGGATTGCTTTTCGGGAAGGTTTCTCCCCAGGTTTTTTACTGTGAAACTGGTTGGTTTCATTGGTTTTCCGGGTCATCATATCTTGTCTTATTTATTATTTCAACTGCATGATTTTGACATGATATTGATGTTTGTTTGTTTTTAACAAATTTTATTCATAATAAATCTAATTAACAACTAGGGTTTAAAACTTGTTAATTCTATCAACTGAGATCTAAATTTTCTAACAAGTGGTATCAGAGCAGGTTCACTCTGATTGGATTAATTTCCTAAGTGTGATCCTTGACTCCTGTTGTCACGGATCGTGGACAATCTCTTTTGATTCCTCATTTATTTGATGAAACTAATTATGCGTACTGGAAAGTTCGTATAAAAGGTTTTTTGCAGGCTCTTGGTGAACAGATATGGCAAGCTATTGAAGTTGGTTGGATTAAGCCAAAGGAAGCGTCAGTGGATTGGGATAATGCAACAATTATAGCGACAAATTTCAACAGTAGGGCCTTGAATACTTTGTTCTGTGAGGTGACCAATGAGGAATTCAAGAAAATATCATCCACAGAAATTGCCAAGGAAGCATGGACCATTCTTGAGACCACTTATGAAGGTACCAAGGCAGTAAAGACTGTGAAGTTTCAAAAACTCACTAGCAGTTTTGAAGAAATAAGGATGGAGAAGGATGAGACCTTTGATGAATTCTATGCCAAACTCAAGGATATTGTGAATTCTGCCTTCAACCTTGGAGAATGTATTACAAAATCCAAAATTGTTAGGAAAATCCTTAGGTCCTTACTTGAAAGAGTCCATGCTAAGATCACTGCCATTGAAGAAGCAAAGGAAATTGATCAAATTCCTTTAACTAAACTTGTAGGGAACCTTCAAACCTATAAGATGGGATTAAGCTCAATGGGAAAATGTGGAAAGAGTAAAAACTTGGCTCTTAAGGGTATAGAGGAAGAGACTGAGTACTCTGAAGATGAAGATCAAAGAAAATATGAGGATGAAGATCTAACCTTTATAACTGATGAGATTATCAAGCTTCTTCAGTTTAAAAAAAAGGATAAGGGCAAACCTCCTAGGAAATTTAAATCCTCTAGAAAGGGCAAGAATAAGAAACTCCTCATCCAATGCCATGAGTGCAAAGGTTTTGGTCATATGAGAATAAAGTGTCCAAACTACCTCATGAAGGAAAAGACCAAAAAGTCAGAAGATAAAGGGTTGGTTGCTACTTGGAGTGACACTGAGGATGACTCTTCTGATGAGTTCGTGGATGAATGTCGTCACATTATGGCCTTTGCTGTCTTAATCGATAAAGTGATTATGAAGAGTGCTAGTAATAGTGAGGATTCTTCTGATAATGAAGTACCTAAGAATATGACCCTTCAAGAAGCCTATGATAAGCTATGTACTGAACTCATAAAATCTGAAAAGACTTCTCATCTTTATAGACAAGAACTGAATGAAGTAAAAACTGAAAAAACTAATCTGTTAGTCAAACTAGATAAGACTACAAGGTTAGTTAAGACTCTTGTTGTGGAGAACGCCTCATTAGAAGAAAATGTCAAGAATCTTGAGGTTGAGCTTAGTCAAGCTAAAACTCAAATAGAGAAGATGTCTAGTGCAAAGCTTGATGAGGTATTGAATGCTCAAAAGCCTAGTTTTGATAAGACTAACTTAGGATATGCTGTTTCCTCCAGCCCCCCCTCTTCCATGGCTTTTGGATCAAAGACTATCTTTGTGCCCCAATCTGAATAAGGTAATAAAGGTATGAAATCTAAATCCTTTGTTAGACCTCATGTTTGTTACCATTGTGGTGCTTCTGGACACATTCGTCCTAATTGCTTTAAGTTGTATCCTCATAAGCAATTGTCCAAACGGTTACAGGTTTCCTCTCAAGGACTTACACCTTTGTTTGGAGAGTTATTAAAAGTCTTAAACCTTTTAACTCAATTTCAGGAGAATTTTAATTCTTTTATGTCCTTTAGTAGACATACTAGGACACGTGTCTTTTCATCTTAATGGCCAAAGACTCATGCTATGTGGGTGAGAAAGGAACCTAAGACTTAATTGTCTTTTCTGTTTGTCCTCTCCTTTAATTCTTTCTATCTAAAGTAGGATTCTCTTTGCTTGATTTCTTATCTGCTTTTGAAATCATGCTTTCATGCATCTGCATTTTTTTCTATCATGCCTTCATGTATATGCATCTTTCTTCCTGCTTTCATGTTGTTTGTTTGTTTTTGTTTGGTTATTTTGTTTTTATTTTGTTCTATTTTCAAAATAAACATAAAAAGAGCAAAATCAGAAAAATACAAAAATAATGTGTTTATGTACATTGGTACTTGTGTACCTTGGATGGCCATTGAAACAAAGTTTTCTAAACTTTGTATCTTTTGTAACTTAAATGAGCATTCCTATGCACAACTAAGCAAATGAGCTTTGTGGCTCTTATTTGTGATGAGTAAGATTAAGTTATCTCTTGAACTTAACACTCATATCACTCTTTTTAACGAGTAGGACTAGAAAAATCCTAAGAGAAAGGCATAAATAACCATCTCACCACTATTACCCGCCAATCATAATATGACGCTTGTATGCTTCGGCATAGTAAAAGTGCAGTGTCAAATGCTTAACATCTTGGGTATTTCTTTTCTTTCTTTCATATGTCCATGCATGATATGCTAAAATAAAAGAAAATATGCAAAGAAAATAAAAAGCAAAAGGATCAAAAATACTTTAAATATGATTGCAAGCATATATTCTAGGAGATGTGGGAGTTATAGGATGTACCTCGAAGATGATAGTCTCCATCAAACAGTTATGATTGTGTGTAAGTTAAAGTGATTTTCTCATATCTCAAATCGTCATAACATGTATGCACATATGCAATCTTGCGACATTTTTCACACACAACACGCAATATTATTTGCTACTCTTGATACATATGCAAGTACAATGTGATTTGGCCATCACAAGGTTTTACATGTATTAATGTATGCTCACTAAACTGTCTTGACTTATTTTTGAAATATAAAATTTGTTAGAATTGTTTAGTATGTATGAGTGTGTGTATGTGTGTTTTTTTTTTTTTTTTTTTGGATTTATGTGCTTAACATTTTTTTTGTTGAAAGATATGTCTTTCACATGTTTTGCATGTTTATTTTATCTTGTTATCCATAGCTTCTTATTTCATTATATTCAGGCATTTATATGGATTCCTTGTGCCCCCTTGATCATCCTTGATCGTCTTTATGGTTCTCGGGTGAAGCTTTATAGCTTCTTGTACACTTTGTCAATCATGACAAAAATGGGGAGAAATTGTGGAGACTTTGTAGTTTCTTTTTTTAAGATTCTACAAGTTAGAGGGAGAAATACATTCCTTTGTAAGGAGGAGATGTGTTTCATTTAGTTAGGGGGAGTGCTTACCTCCTTCTTCTTGTACATTAGGTCTTGTGACCATGTTTACATACATCGTGCTTATCTTTTATATTTATATGCTAATGTATGTCTTCTTCATCTACCTTTATATGTGTTATTTCTTTTCTATCTCCATACACATGTTTCTTATTATTGTATGCAATCTATTATTTCTGTTTCACACTAAGATGTCTTGATGAGTTTTGTTTAAAGTGTTTCAGAAATACAGGTTGTCAAAGTCGACTTGTCATAAACTCTCTTTGCAAAGTTTTTCAGGAGTTTGTATTATGATAGATTTTATTGTATTCAACAAGTAAATATAAGTTGAGTGATTTATGACTTCTCTCATATGTTCATTTGTCTGTTGTGGTTTTGTCACGGATTGCCAAAGGAGGAGATTGTTAGGACATATGTGGTTCACTTGTTAGGAACATATGTCAATATTTTATGTAGTTGACTAATCCTTTGACAAAATGCACTTTACTTGTAATTGGGTAGATCTATGATGTGTTTAATATTTCAAAAAACATGTTGTTCAAATCTAGTATTAAAACCATGAAGATTGGACCAAGAAACAAGTGAAGAAAAGTTGTTCATCAAACCTAGACAGATAGCTCGACAGCTGCTCGACACCTTCCGATAGCTGGCTATCTATCGAGCTTTTCAGTTTATTGTTATCGCAATCTCGACATCTTCTCAACAGCTGGTAGGTCGATTGAGAAATCTTTTGTCTTTTCGATAGCTCCTCGATAGCTTCTCGACAGATAGCTATCTATCGAGGTTTAAAGCTCAACACCTCATCGACACCTCCCGATCAATCGAGGTTATGGGAAATCAGAATTTTCAGATCTAATTTTTGGGCCAAGCTTATTTATTTGTGTAGGGTTTCTTTTTTCACAACCCTAGACCTATATAAGGCTTATTTTAGAGGCCGCCACATAAAAGAATACAAGGAAAACATATGCAAAAGGTGACCGATGCCTTATTCTCTCTGAAAGAAGCTACTGCATCTTTACGCCTTAGGGTTTTGTAACCAAGTGCTTCTTGATCTTCATTGTTGATGAAGTAAAGAACTTTGTAGCCAACATCTTCTTCTAATTAGTGATTGAAGTCGCGTATTGGGATCTGCACAATTGGTAAGTCACGTATTGGGATTCATGCATCATCAAAAGGTGGCGTTCATATATTGAAGAATTCAGAGGTTCTAAAGCAGTAGAAGGTTTCTGCTATGAGTTCATCTATGGGGATTGTATAGTTTAGGGACAAAGATTTTGTACTAGATCTAAAACTTCTCTTTACTATAGTGGATTGCTTTTCGGGAAGGTTTCCCCCCAGGTTTTTTACTGTGAAACTGGTTGCTTTTATTGGTTTTCCTGGGTCATCATATCTTGTCTTATTTATTATTTTCGCTACATGATTTTGACATGATATTGATGTTTGTTTGTTTGTTTTTAACAAGTTTTATTCATAATAAATCTAATTAACAACTTGGGTTCATAATAAATCTAATTAACAACTTGGGTTTAAAACTTGTTAATTCTATTAACTGGAGTCTAAATTTCCCAATAAAGAATGAGTGGCCAATTAATCATAGGTTATATATGAAGATTAATTGGCTGGAATTCATAGGTTATATATGTACATATATAACCTATGAATTCCAGCCAATTAATCTATTGGTGCTACTCCCCCCCCCCCCCCCCAAACAAAAAAAAATTTTGGCTAGGGCATAATGTAGTTTTATCTAAATAGTCATTTGTTATTACATCATTGATAGTTTCTAATAGAAACAATGTGATAGTATTTTTATTTTTTTCAAAAGTAAAAAAGATATGGGCAGAAACCAGTATTGACAACTCTATGTTAACGTAACTATGACAATCCGCCGAGAAACTAATACTTAAGACTTAAGCGACTTCAAAAAATTTGAAATTTCCTACTCCAATGGCTTAATATCTCAGTCCCACCCAAAATCCAATAATTCCTTCATGGTAGTAGACAGCAATAATATTAAACTGAATCACGATATCGTCTCCAAAGAGTTTAAAGTCGTATATAATCTACACTGCACCAATACCCTAGTCACTAGACCACCATCTTAGTGATAACAATATGGTCGCATTTTTTTTTTTATGAACTCGATAGATATGGTGGTATTTTTTTTTTTTTGAGAGTTTTAATTTATGATGTCTGTTTCTAATAATAACTCTTTATTATCAAATCAAAACACTAAACGATTTTTTGTATAGGCAGAAATTAAACCACAAATCTCTTATTCAACCATCAGAGTCTTTACCAGTTGAGCTAACTGGAACTCATTGGTAATATATGATTATATTATGTGCATGGGATCGATGAAATTTATTATTATTTCATGAACAAGTGTTAAACCCATGTAAGTGCAATTAATTGTTACAAGTACTGTTTTTATTGTTTTTGTTTTGTTAGCAGTTATATTTTTGGATAAATATATATTCTACACCCATGTCGTATACTCTTAAAATGTGGAGCTACTATGTGATTTATTTTGTAACATTTACTCTTCTTGTTAGTTTTTTGAGACATTTTTGTTATGACACGTACATCTACATAAAAATAATTAAAGAAATTAAAAATGTCATTCTAGATATCCTCACACTTTCAATTCTCTCTTTAATTTTATCCTTTTGAGTTTGTATCTATTCACATCACATAAGCTTTAAGGTAGAATGATTTTTTCGTTAATTCTTATATTAACAAGTAAACAGTATCAAATAAAATGCCTCATGTAATTAACTATATATAAGGAAGAGAAATGTTACAAAATAGAACATGAGATAGTTCCATGTTTAAGGGTATATGATAGGTAGGGGCGATTCCACATTCAAGGTAGGGTTTCACATGAACATCTTGACTTACAAAATAAATGTATAGATACTTGCCAAAAAAAAATTATATACTAAACTACTAATATGTTTTGACACCCTAAAAAAAGTATTGAACACCCTGATTTGAAAATTACAAGAATTTGGGTTCAACAATTATAAGATTAATGCGCTACATCCATAACATTTTTACAATAATTTCATAACAAATCCTAGGAAACTATTACTAATTCTAATTTGGACATAATACTAACATCACTTTTTTACCCACTAATAACAGCTTGTCACATAAGATTTGTTGTGAAATGTTGTGGACATAGCATTACTCCAAATATAATTACGACACCCCAAACATAATCTTTAATCTCTTAAACAATAGAATAAACTCAAATAACATTAATGAAAATTTGATGACAACAAAAATAACCCCAAAAAAAAATATTAGACTAACAAGTGAACAAATTATTCAACAAAAAGTATATTAAAAAAATCCCTAATTATTCAAATTTGTAACTCAATCAACTCATTACATAAAAATAATCTCTAATTTCATTTTTCATAAAATAAAATAAATAAATAAATAAATAAATAAATATATATATATATATATAATTGAGAGAAATAAATGTAATAGTGAGTTCTTCTTAGTGTTGATGCCCATTTTTGCAAATCTATACCGAAAGGCCCATAAGGAAGAAAACCCAATGAGAAGCAAGGCACAAAGACCCACCAAGAAGAACAAAGAGCAAGAAAGATCCAAAGAAAGAAGAGCAAGTGAAAGCAATCTATGGCAAAACGTAAATCTGCTGCAAAATACAAATCTGCCACAGAATATAGCTTTATCGCAGAATATAGTTTTACCGTAGAATATAATTCTCTGGCATAATGGCTTCGGCAGATGAAGACACAAGTCCCTATTCTTCGACAGAAGGCTTTACTGCCGCAGAATACAGTTCTCTAGCAGGATGGCTTTGGCAGATGAAGATAAATTAGGCCCAAGACCCTTTTGATCTAGTCAACATTATTTGACCCACAAAAGCCCAAATCCTTTTGTATAAAAAAGATATGCATGAAAATTGATATGAAAAAAAAAAAGATGAAAGGAAACAAGGAGCAGCAGGAAGTGTCAGCAGCAGGAATCACATGAAGGAAAGAAAAGCCCAAACTAAAGAAAATGACAAACACAGCAGGAAACGTGTGAAAGACTTGCAGCAGGACAAAACAGAGTCGATCTGCTACGGCAGGAACGGCGTGGGAGCAAAAAAAGACAAAAACAGAAGGGTCGGGGCACCACCAACCTGTACCCAGCCAATACAAGGGAGGTGGGCCTACGATCAAAGAGATTCAGATGGCGTGGTTTGGTGGTGGGGGGAAAAGAGGGTCTATATTGGGTTTCCTGCCATAACTTCTTTTGGGAATATATCCTGCTGGAATGGTATCTTATCCAAAAGAAGTAATAAATGGTTAGGACCATCTGATGCATGCCATAAAGCTAGGTAGTGAAGTAGCCCAATCCTGATCTTTGAACCTAAAGGTAGAGGTATATAGCAGGAACAAACAAAAGAGAATTTTGTCGTGTAGCAAACATGTTCTGAGCATATAGCAGTGGTCGGGGCAACCAATGGATTAGTGGGTAATCTTAAAAGGATACCCACAACAAACCAAAAACAGTTGGTGAAGTCCTAGGGGTAAAAAGGAGAAATTCCATTGAATTAGTTTGCTATAAAAGGAAGGTAACCACGACAGAAAAAAGAAAAAAAAAAAAAAGGGAGACCGAGGTAGAGGAAAAAACAGGGGAAATAGTGAAAAACAGGGGAAGAAGAAAAACACTCAGGGGGATGGGGAAAAGCACATAAGGAAGGAAACCCATGAGAAGAGTGTAGTAAATACCCAGAGAGAGAAACCAAAAAAAAAAAGAAAAAAACCCAAGTGAGAAAAACAACCCACAGCAAGATAATAGTTAGAAACTAAGAGTAAAAAAAAAAAAAAAAAAAAAAGAACACAGAGAAAGAAAAAGAAGAGAGAAAATGTGGCAGGAATAGGGGCATACATCAATAGACCATCTTTTTCCTCCCTCTTAGCAAACTAGTAGCTATTTAGGCCTATTCTCCAAAATGCACAACTTTTATGGCAGAAGCCTATGACAAGGTTGTTTAAGTTGAAGTTTGGGTTTTTTCTTGGTTTACTTATTCTATGGATAGATTCAATATTTAATTTTGACTGCAAATATATTTGATTTCTCTCATTATAACTTATATCTGTCGTATTTAGTCATCCTGCTGTAGCACGTTTTTATCACGTATGCCGCATCAGCTATCCTACTGTGGTTTCTTTACTTGTTGTACTAGTTATTCTGCTGTAGTACCTTTTTATTATATTTACCTTGTTAATTATTATACAAGCTAAACCTTCCCTGCCAAAGTTTTCTTCTTTATTTGTTATTATGTGTTTTACTGTTGACACAAACTAATCATTATCCTGCCATAAGTATATATATATATATATATATATATCTTTATTTATGAATATGTGTACATATTTGAGAATATACTAACCAATTTAAACTAACATTTGTTTGATGGGTATTTTCTTTGGGTTTTAGATTTGTTTATGTGCAAAAAGTGGAAAAGTATTTCTACAGTAAAAATTAAGAGTAGTCATTCACACGGCAAACGGCTTTAAAGCACAAAAGACAGTCTTAAAGCATAGCAGACAGCTTTAAAGCACAGCAGAAAACTTTGATGCACAGCAGAAGGCTTTACGGCAGAAAGCTTTAAAGCACAGCAGAAAGTTTTGATGCACGGCAAACAGCTCTATTGCACAGCAGAAGGCTTTACGGCAGGAAGCTTCACTGCACTGCAGAAAACTTTATTGCACAGCAGACAGCTTCACTGCATAGCAAAAAGTTTTACTACACGACAGAAAGTTTTGCTGCACAACAGAGAAGTCAATCCTACGGCAAAAACTAAAGAAAAGTCTTCTGCGGCAGAAACAGAGGATAAGCCCACTTTGCAGCTTCTTCCCTTGGACTTGGACTCAACGTTTGCGCACAAGCCGGACCAAATTGAGTTGCAGTTGGACCAGTCTCAACTCCCTTACTCAGAATATTTAGGCCTACTAGTGCGGAAGGCAGCCTAGCCCAACGCAAAACAAAAAGGCCCCTACGCTTGGTAGCATCAACAACTCTGTTTTCTTTGGTTTTGGAGTCCCGACAACTTTGCTCTCTACAACTCAACTCACAATCGTAGCATGTATTATCCATTGCTCTCTCTCTCTCTCTCTCTCTCTCTCTCTCTCTCTCTCTCATTTTAGCATTCTCAATTCGATCTTACCTCTTTCTAGTTTCTTTTTGTTAGTAGAATGACATTGTAATACTTCATGTATATATTTAAGTTCTCTTTTTATTAAATTTTGTACAATTTAAGTTTTTTCGTGATCATCCTAAAAAAAATATCCGGAGCCTTAACTGATCGATCATAGGTGTAGTAATTTGTCCTTATTTTTCTAACGAGTTATTTAGGGCTGATAACAGTCTAATGGATATAAAAGGAAGTTTCCGTTTGTGCATGGTTTGTTACGTTAATTATCATCAGCCTACCAATATATATGTATGCATGTAACCATGCAACTAAAATACGTAAAGCATATATGCATTTGTGTATACCCGAGAGAGAGAGAGAGAGAGAGAGAGAGAGAAGTAATGGAATCAAGGGTGATGGGTTAGGTTGAATGCATGTTGATCAAATTCTGGTTCAAAACAATACCTGTATAGTCAGTATAGATCCAACAAATCTTCTACCCGGGAAAAAACAAAGACCAAAATCAAAAAACAAAAAAAGAAGGGAAAGATCCAGAGAATCTGAATGAAGGTTGTTAATAAATTATAAATTTTCCTTCCCTATAGCATTTCACATAGCTGTTTTGTTTTCCTTTAATTTATTTATTTATTTTTCATTATTCCCTACAAAAATTAAGTTTGGTGGAGTCTCCTAATGCCTTTTCACTTCTTTATGGTCAAACAGATGGGATGATATGCATGCCTCTTTAGGTTTTTCTGGTGGGCAATGAAGGGAAATATATTAGACTTAATTTATATATGTTAATTAATGAGTTTCTAATATATTAAAGTTTGGGGTTAGGTTCAGTTCATGATTAAGAAAGGGTCCCAAAAGATTGCAAGAGGTACTTAATTTGTAGATTTTTCTCAACCAAAAAAGAGAAAAAAAGGTTCTTTGTAGTTATTGTACTTATAAAAAAGGTACTTTTATAAACTATAGAAGAAATACTTATGGCACCCATGACTCCAAATGTATAATATCCCCTCATTATTATTAGCTATATAAAAAAAAAAAAAAAAAAAAATTGAAGTTACTGGCCACACAATCATTAGAAAGAGCATAAAGTTGGATGCCTCCCATCTCCTGACAAACTGACGGTTGTATTTGCATCTTGTGTTAATGTCAACTCTACATCTTCTCATCTAAGGGCTAGGGTGAAAGGGATCTATATAAATACCGAAGATGCTCATTTAGATGATTGAAGAATTTGATCTTATTAGCTAAGAAGAACCATGAATGAATAATATACCAAATGGAAGATGAGAGAGAGTGAGAAAACTCAATCTCCTCCATTTATTTGTCTACATCTAAATAACAAAGAAAAGCAAAAGATGGATCACATGGTACCTTGAGGAACTTTCGGAGATTAAAGCATAAACCAGGAAAAAAACAAAGAATATTTCAGAAAATCTATAATAGCAAAATAGAACCTTAAAAAGATTTAGAAGATCTTCGTTTCCAATATCTCCACCTCTTTGTTTTCTTTTTTGTGTGTGTTATTGTTTTTCATGTGAGTCGCTAAGTATTTCATTATTAATGTACAAGCACTAACATCATATTTATCAATTGTATATGGAATATTTTCTAGCATGTGTTTAGATTTGTTTTGATATGAAAATTTTAGTGAATATGATTTGCTAAAAAATTTAATGATCGATTCTTTTATGGGATTTTTGTCCCAAGACAAAAGCCAAGACAATACATTTGGTCCGCATGTTAGATAGTAATTGCATTTAATTTCTTTTTTATTTGATTCTCAAAAAAAAAATCTTTTTTATTTTTATCACATAGAATTATTTTGACCCAATAAATCTTCAAAACAAAAACAATCCTTCTTGGTTTGGAGTAATTAATTACAAAAAAAAAAAAAATCCTTTTTGGCCTTTGTTTCTCAGTTTATAAGGGAACTTTTTTGCGTTGCTTTGGAGTAATTAATTATTTATATATTACTACAGGAGTATAACAATTTAGTATTCCTTCTTCTCATATAATAGTGCATTTCACAAACTAAATTAATAGTGAGACATATTATTCATGTTAGATGATATAACACGTTATTATTGTATTCTTGGAATATTGTATTTGTGAGTAATTATATAATATTCTGGAAGTACAACAATGTTATACTCCCTCTTGGCGTCATAAAGTTTTACAATAAGAAAGATGAAAAAAAGAAAAACATAACATAACATATGGACAAAAAGTGGGTAAGTGAACCCTTGCAAGGATTTTGATAGACAATAGCTTGAGCATTGAGATAGTAATTGAATAATCCTTGCAACGATTTAAATTTCCTTTCAACCTAATTTGAACTTTGTAATTAAAATAGAGTAAATTACACAATTCTCCCTTAAGGTCTAAAGGGACGATATTCAATCTCAATCTTAAAGGGTAAAAACAGTTGGTTCCAATGATACCCATTTGACCAATACTATTAATTTGTTTTTAAAATATTTGTGTACTAACCTACCCTTTAGTTAAGGGCAGGTTTCTGAAATTACCCTCTCTTTCAAAGGCCACAGAGAAAATGTGGAAGTAAAAGATCCTATATCCAAAATGCATATCAAATTTTTAAATATCTAATAGAAATTTACTATTTAGGTATGCGAATGGATTTTTTTTTTTTTTTTTAATGTCTACAAATTATTTTTACAGTAAAGTTGTCAAAACGGATGTCTAAGTCAAAGTGCTTAAACATTGTGGTTGGGATAACTTCTATGACCTCAAAACGTTTTTGTATGCAAAGCCAATCAATAAAAAGGTGATAATTTGCCCTTTTATCCTAAATTTGATCAGTTATGTTTTCACTAATTATAGTTAAGTTTTGGTAAAGGGATTTTTTTTTTTTTTTTAATTTAGAATATTCTGTTTCTAATATTAATGGAAGAAAGTGAAGTATTTTTTTTTTTCCCTTCAAATATATTGCAAAGGGTCATACCTCCAAACCTTAAGGAATGAGAGTGTAATTTACTCATTAAAATATTATAATGTTATTTGTATTTTTAGTTATGTTTTTGGAATATATCAATCAAAATTTCATCATGATGTTTTGGGATACAAAATTAAGCAGTAGGGTTGGAAGTTATTATAATTAAAATGTTCATTTTTTTGGTGGGTATATTGACAAAAATATTAAAGTTCAAGGTTAACATCACTTTTTCATTTTTGGGTGGGCAAAAAAGAGAGAACAAGGATGATATAGAAAATTAAGGTGACTTAAGTGGCTTCAAAATTGTCTTAATTTTTAATTTTCAATTAGCTCAACTAATAAAGTTTATTGTCACTGAACAAAATATATGAATTTGATTTCACATACGTACGTCAAAAATTAATTAATATTTTGACATGATAATAAATAAATAAAATTATTCTTTTTAGAAAATAAAATCATGTCAGTAACTTCGAGGAATAACTTAAAATAACACAGTTATATATTAAATCTTGTGTTGGTCTGTGTGACCCAATCAATAGTAATTCAAAGTTGTCAAAATTTTTAAATTTTCTTTAATATAATAGAAATGTAGAATCACCCACAACTGTGGATTAAGTAAAAATTGTCTATATTAAAGGATCCGAAGCAATATTTTATTTGTTAATCGACTGAACATGGAGTATTTTTATGAATAAAGAGAGAGAATTAGTTAAGGGGCATGTCAATAATAGAACTCATTAATAGTTAACATGAATCATTGAGCTTGAATGTGGGTGACCTCAATCCCTTGTGATTTCATTCGCTTGCTTTGCTGAAAACACTTCCCAACGACAATATTCGGTTGATGAGGTCTGAAAAACAGTTTAAATGAAGCTTGAAGTCATTTCCCTGATTAGTCATCCAGATACCATGTTTGGGCATTGCACCTGGCGGAACCAAAGCTTTGCATGTGGCATCAACCTCAATGTTATTTTTTATATATTTATAAATGTTACAAATTAATAAACATATATATAATTATATAACCATTTCTTTTTTTCTATTGGCCTTCTCTTCTTCCTAGGTGCCGTCCCATTCCATGGTTTTAGGCAAAAACCTCACATTCTATACATAGATTTAGTCTTCCAAGCTTGGGAATAGAGAAACGAAGGTCAAGTGAGATTTCTATTAAAACATGGATTTTGAGGTGAGCATGTGGTGGTCCATTGTAAGACGCGGTTCTATAAGAGTTTTTCTCGTCTATCAAAACCAATGTCCTCTACATGTGACCTTAACTTTAATGATTAATAATTAATATAAAATTAGGTTAATTATTAGTATATATATAGCTGCATTTTGGTTATTGATGGATTAGAACTTGTGACTAATTTCTAATTACACTTTATAATTTGACTAATGCATGGCCATTGGAAATTCTAGAGCATAATCTCCAATCCAAAAAAAAAAAAACAGAACATAATGTTAATACTTAATAACTAATTACATGATCGTATATTAGCTTGTTTGAACACCACCAAATTACTAATTCTAAATGGCTAAGAAATATGTGTAGTTAATATCACATGCATAACCACAGAATAAATGGTCATTAATTAAACTTCAAGCTGGTCAATTTTTAGTTTCTCAACCATGTCATATGCGAGTCCAAATCTTCTGTCTTATCAATTGTGCTCCACTTCATGTTCCACCAATAAAACTTGGACAATTAGCCTCTCTCATTAAATGAAATAACTTTGACTTTGATGAGAGAGGCTAGTTGTCTCATTTAATAGGATATCTCATTTAATGAGAGAGGCTAGTTGTTCAAATTTTATTGGTGGAGCATGAAGTGAAGCACAATTAATGAGACAGAGGATTTGGACTCGTCATATGCTTACCATGTGAAAACATGAGTTATAAATGATATTCCCTTAAAAAGTTTGACTTTTCAAACATGACAAAAAAAATGGGACGGATGGAATAGTTAATATCACATGCATAACCACAGAATAAATGGTCATTAATTAAACTTCAAGCTGGTCAATTTTTAGTTTCTCAACCATGTCATATGCTTACCATGTGAAAACATGAGTTATAAATGATGTTCCCTTAAAAAGTTTGACTTTTCAAACAGGACAAAAAAAATAGGACGGAGGGAATAGTTAATATCACATGCATAACCACAGAATAAATGGTCATTAATTAAACTTCAAGCTGGTCAATTTTTAGTTTCTCAACCATGTCATATGCTTACTATGTGAAAACATGAATTATAAATGATATTCCCTTAAAAAGTTTGACTTTTCAAACAGGACAAAAAAAATAGGACGGAGAGAATAGTTAATATCACATGCATAACCACAGAATAAATGGTCATTAATTAAACTTCAAGCTGGTCAATTTTTAGTTTCTCAACCATGTCATATGCTTACCATGTGAAAACATGAGTTATAAATGATGTTCCCTTAAAAAGTTTGACTTTTCAAACAGGACAAAAAAAATGGGACGGAGGGAGTAGTCAATATCACATGCATAACCACAGAATAAATGGTCATTAATTAAACTTCAAGCTGGTCAATTTTTAGTTTCTCAACTGTGTCATATGCTTACCATGTGAAAACATGAGTTATAAATGATATTCCCTTAAAAAGTTTGACTTTTCAAACAGGACAAAAAAAATGGGACGGAGGGAATAGTTAATATCACATGCATAACCACAGAATAAATGGTCATTAATTAAACTTCAAGCTGGTCAATTTTTAGTTTCTCAACCATGTCATATGCTTACCATGTGAAAACATGAGTTATAAATGATGTTCTCTTAAAAAGTTTGACTTTTCAAACAAGACAAAAAAAATGGGATGGAGGGAATAGTTAATATCACATGCATAACCACAGAATAAATGGTCATTAATTAAACTTCAAGCTGGTCAATTTTTAGTTTCTCAACCATGTCATATGCTTACCATGTGGAAACATGAATTATAAATGATGTTCCCTTAAAAAGTTTGACTTTTCAAACAGGACAAAAAAAATGGGACGGAGAGAGTCGTTAATATCACATGCATAACCACAGAATAAATGGTCATTAATTAAACTTCAAGCTGGTCAATTTTTAGTTTCTCAACCATGTCATATGCTTACCATGTGGAAACATGAGTTGAATATGATGTTAGAAAATCTCCTAGGTCACGAAAAGGGATGTTACATTTTCTTTATTCTCAGCCAAACAGCATTATTATAGTATAAATATTTTTTTTGTCAATTTCCCAAGACAATTATATTGGCAAGTTGGGAAGAGGAGGCATGATCTAAGGCTAAATTCTGTAATTTAAATCTCAAATTTTTTTTTTTCGAGCAGTGAAGCTGTGTTCGAACTTCAAAAATGTCTACGTGGGTGTTGTAGGTGAAAGCAGATTCATGCACATCCCACGTCGACCAATTGCTCCATTTTCTTTTCTTTTTTATACCTCCAAAGCTGCAAAAAGTCACAACATATGATAATATAATACATCTCAAGCTAGTTCCCTTATCTCTATTAATTTCCCAAGAAAAACTACATGGAAGTAGAAGAGATCGATGTTTGAACATTTTATACTATTTTATTAGGGTTTCAAACGCTTTTACAAATTCTCTTTCGGTTCACAGCAGGCATTATCTAAGGTCGGTAACAACCTTTGGCTGTGTTGGAGTATGATATATAGTTCCTTAAACATGATACTAAAAACCGTCCAAAATTAAATACGTCATTTATTGTGATTAGCAATACTCAAATCCACATGTGACCCACATTAATGGATATTGCAAACTGATTTATTTCCCAAAGTAGGATGTCTAAGTCACTTAATTTGAACACCATTTATATAATTTTCGTTTGGTCTGACCTAAGTCAGACTGGGTAACAAGGTTTATGCAAAGTCAACAGTTTCTTCTCCTTTTGTTCCTCAAAAAAAAAAAGTTTCTTCTTTTTTTTTTTTTTTTTTTCCTTTTTGGATCAGTGAGTGTTTAGCCTCAAATGGAAGAGATGGGTAGATTTGAACTAAGAGTGTATAATATTCCACCCATCAACCTAACAAACTTGACTCGACTCAACCTAACCCGACAAACTTGACTCAAGTTGGTTTTTCATGATTGATGGGCTTAATTGGGTTGTAGTTTTTTATATTTCTAAAGTTTATATAAGTTAGGTCGAGTTCAAATTAATTGACAATATTTTCAACCTGTATAATCTTACCTTATCAATACTATTAATAGTTTAAAAATTACGTGAACCTAAATTTTTAAGTTTGGTTGATTTTGAATTTTGAGACTATTTATTTATTTTATTTTGATTTATTTTGATAAAACTGAAATATTAGATTCAAATTTGTAAATTAAAATTATTTATTGCGTAATTAGCTTCAATAGTTGAATGGGAAACTCCAATTACCTTTTATAAGGCTTCGCAAAATGGTCATAACTCGAACCCTATAAGTTGAGCGGCTTGATTGGTTTCTAGAACTAAGTACCATGGGTTCAGTTGGGTTGGAAATTTATCAACCCAATGAGCTTGAGTTGAGTTAAAAAGTACGTGAGATCCAACTTAATCTAATTTATACATACCCCTAATTCAATTTGATAACCTTAACTTAAAAATGCATGATCTACAACTATGTGTATCCATTGGAGGGAATTTTTTGTGCTAAACAAAGTTAAAAGTTATTAGGCTTGCAATTTTTGCTTAATTGTGCAATATATAAACTAAATAGCAAAGATAATATCTGTTGTATGTACAATAATAATAATAATAATAAAATGTTAGTGATTTGACTTTTTCTTTTTGATCCCTTTTTATTCTTCCATCTAATTTTTTGAAAGTTTATATTTTTCTCTAAACAATATTGAAATATATATATATAGGGTTAGGTTCAAGTTACACCTAGTGTAACTTTAAGCAATATTACACCACTCAATATTTTTTAACTGGATGCGAATATTGAAAAATCCACCGTTAGATTACATTATCTTTATATATTCTCCATACTTGCTAAATTTCAAAGTGATCAAAGATTAATATCCATGTCATCAATCAATTGTTAAAATTCAAGTTTTAGTAGTTTAAAATAATACATAAAAAATGAGTTTATAGATCAAATAGTAAATAACATTCGATTGATATGAAAATTAGTATGCATATTAAGAACATATTGAACATGTAATTTAACGGTTGGATTTTCAAAATATTAATTCAATTACAAATTATTCGGTAGTGTAACATTGTTTAGAATTACACCAAGTATAACTTGAACCCAACCCATATATATATATATATATATATAAAGTATTAAATAGCTATATGTCAATTTAAAGTTTTAAACAGCCACTGGGCCTCATAGCCTAGTGGCACCCGGTTCCGTTGTAACCATTAGCTCAGGGGTTCTATCCCCCCAATTACCAAGCAAAAAAAAAATTAAAGTTTTAAACCAATTAAAATTTTAGAACCCATCACTTTAATTGGATTAAACCAATCTAAGACCAAAAAAAAAAAATTAGATTAAATTACGTTTGATCTTTTCTAAACAAATTCTCATTAGATTATACTTGATTTTATCTTTTATTTATTTAGCAATATTAATTATATATATATATATATATATATTATTTAACACGACTTTTCCATGTATTACACGAATTTGCAATTAGTAATTAATTACTATAAGTTTTGAGAAACTGAGTTTTAGTTATGCTTGGACACAACATCCAAATGAAATAGCTTTCTAACTTCATTTTAAAACATTCAAAGTTTCAAACCCTTTTTCCTCCTCTGTTTATTGTCTTTTGAACGGATCTTGAGTCATCCAAAGATTCCAAACTTGGCATTGTGAGAGAGTGAGGATTAAGGAAGCCATATGGATATAGGTTAAGGCGGGATATCATATATTCAAGTACCAATCTGACCAATGAATAAGCCTTAATAACCTTAATAACTAACTGTATAACTATAATAACTGCAAACATGTATTAATTAAACAATATTACAAGAATATTACTCAACTAGGAATACAATATCTTTGAGAACATGACTTGGGGTTTACCAAAAGAATCAACAACATGACTGAGGAGTGAGAATTAGATGCTTGTGATTAATGACCTAATAAACTTGACCATATATATAAAGAACATATATTCATAAAAGGGAGATCGATGTAGAAACACATGAGACCACATGGAACATCCGTTTTTAACTACAATTTTGGAGTATTCAGACCGTTAGTAAAAAATTAGTATAATTCCAAAATTTTCTTGATTTTTAATTAGCTATGCCAATAAACTAACATGTGCTACTGATATATATATAATCTCACACATAGCTAATAATCTAGGTATTGACCATCAACCAACGCTGCATATGATTGTTGATCATATAAACCAGTATTATAATTTATATCCTTTGTCTTTTTTTGTACAATAATAATAATATATCACTTGTTATTATAAGTATATGAATCCTTACTAACTACCATTGACTATGTCATGCATTTGGATTTTGGAACATGAACAAGAAACAGATCCTACAATTGGATTTTTCTTTCTGTGAGTCGAGGAGCAGGGGGCTTTATTTTCTATGATTTTTTTTTCTTATGTTCCGAATTCCAATATTGGATGTCTATTATTATACCTAGCTAATTTATTAAATTTAGACCATCTAATTAAAGGAGTTTTTTAACATTTATTTTTGAATAATTGGTCACTGATAGCTTGAGATGCTGAATATTCACATATTTTTACTTCTTCCTTTCAAAAATAATTTCCTATAGTATATGATTATAATATGTTTCAACTGTTATAGTGGTTTGACAGTTTCGGTTCACCGTTTTTTTTTTTAACTGTTTCTTTTGTTAACACTAAGTTTTAAAAGAAAACTATTTTGGGGAATTTCATTTACTCTTTGAAATATATATTAAAAAAATTCAGCTGTCCTATCATATCATAAATTTAAGACCATTCCTCAACTACAAAAAATAAAAATAAAAATCCCTAAGTTTTTTGAAAAGTTATTTGTATACAATTTGGATATAAGTATTTTTTTTGAAGACTCTTATAACTCAATAACATTGTCTCTTCTTTTCTTTTTCTTTTTTTCTTTTTTTGGATATATATACATGATTGCAACTGTAGGATGCCTTGGAGTAGACGATGACAAATAAAGTGATAGTTAATCTCAATATCTTTCGTGCACACATGGAAGACGTCATTGTGAGCAATCTGAAAAGTATTTCAATTATCACAATAGATCAGAGATTCAAATCTAGGGGCCTGTTTGTTTGTGTTTTTAAACAACATTTCACGCATTTCAACACACTTTTTCACCCACACGTATTTTCACAAATATTTTTAAACAACAATTTTCAGTTTTTAAACACATATACCAAACGGGCCCTAAACCTCTTGCAAACACCACAACTAAGCTCTAAGGTTCTCGTTCAATTTCTATGATTCAACTTTGATACCATGTTAAAGTCAAAAAGACTATATATTAAATCGTATATGATAAAATACAAGGATCTGCCTTATATAAGTAGACAATGTGTATTATACAGATAACCTACAACTATGGGCCTAAGCCTATCGGACTTATACTCTAATAGTATTCTAACATTGACGATTAAAGACTTTACTAGTTGTTTCATTTTCTTTGTAAGTACAAACAATGTAACTTATTAGAATTGAAGTCTCCTCCCCTATGAGTACAAAAGAAAATATAAGTACATTACGGATATTAGTTTGTAGATATGATGAAACAAGTGGCTTGCAATCAGCGTCAGTTTCTTGATGAATTGAAGAATGAAGATGATGGGTGGCCGACTACACAATAAGTCAAGAACTGCATTGGATTGAGACTGACCAATAACATAGAAATTAGAATAGATACATCATACACGTGCCATTTTTTTTTCAACAGAACTTTGATGGGGATGGTCCTTTTAAAACAAAGTTGATATTTGTCTTCCTTTTTTAAAGACATATGCTCGGTTTTACCAAAATGAAAAAGATGTGGCTCCTTTCACAATCACACCAGCCCAACAAGTACATCGTGAAGATCACCACTTTGCATGGGCCTAACCTTCTGCACAGTACCATGTCATGGGGCCCACAATTATGGAAAATTCTTTTATATATATAATTTGACAGTTGGAGAGAGAGAGGATTTAAATGTTGGAAGCCTTTATTAAAAAAACCATTGAGCTTCAATTGATCTACAAAATTCTTAACAATTTGGAACTTTGAATTTTGGAAGAGAAAATGAATAAATGAGGAATAGTGACTATAGAGAGAAACTATCTATAAAGATTCTAAATTGTTGTGTAGTTGCAACTTACATCTTAAAAAACTTGTGCTATTTTATGGTTTGTTGCATTTAATGATTTTTTCTGTTTGAATATTTGTAACCCTCATCATTAACAACTAGATTCAATTTTTAGTTGGAAAAAAATTTTCTTTAATAGATTATATCTATTATATATAATAAAAAAAAACAAAAACATTTGAATTTTGGTTGATGAAATAATATTTTGTCATATAATTTTTTTTTTTTTTTTCTAAGAGGAGCTATATAAGCTTTTGAAATTTATAATTTTGTGAGATATGTTATATCCACAATATTTTCAAAATATTTTTATAATAAATCATGAGGGATAAGTTATTATTGGTTATAATTTAAATCCACAACTTAAATTATTTTTTTGTCCACTCATAACAATCAATAACAAACTAACACTTAGAATTTATTGTAAAAATTTTATGGACATAACATTTCTCCAATTTCTTACAAGTCATCATTCTTAAACATATTTCCTAATTAAGTTTAAATTATATTTTATATTTAAACATTTCATTAGATTTTTGCAACAATTAAAATAAAATAAATCTATAAATAACTACCATAATTATTAAATTTCATTTTAAGACCAAAAAAAAAAGTTATTAATAATTATCAAATTTATATTTAAATAAAATAAATAAATAAATATTTCACAGCATATTGCATGAGTTACCAACTAATTTATATTTTAAAGTAATGGTTATTTTTTGGAAATTTTAAATTTTTTTTTTTAAAAAAAAAAAAGGGCTATTCCAATTATAAACAGCATAGATATCCCACAAAATGGTTTGCCATCAATCCAATGGTCCGGGTTCCTCAGTCTGTCACCATAGCAATAGCATCGGCCAAGAAAATCGGCAACATTAACATGATTTGATATTGATATACATCTCTTCAAATTTATAAACCAAACTCTAAAAATTAAATGGTTTTTTTTTTCTAAATGCTTGAATCATGACCACAAAATTCATTTGGACATGATAAAGATATATGAAGGGAAGAAAATCTTAAGATTCATTTTATGTGCCATGTCCCCATGTAGGTGTCGGTTTTGAAAATAACTCACTTAAATTTAGATCCCTCCCAATTCAATTGGCCCCACATCATCATCTTCACTGCAAATAAGTAAAGACAAATTAGAGTGCATACATATAATTGATGGCTTATGATTGAGAAGGTCATGAAAGCGATTGCGTCGGCTGTCTAGTTTTTCCTTCTTTTCCAAAAATAGGCCTGTATTTTCTTTCTGGTTTTTCGTTTGATGAAACTCTTTAAAGGGTTGAGATTAGATTAAGATGGGATTTTTAGAGTCCTTTTGTTTTTAATTTATAGTTGTGGTGAACTTTTTTTTTAAAAAAAATAGTTTCAACTTATGGTGTCCATTTCTGATAATAGTTATTTATCATCAGATCAAAATACTAATCGGTTTTTGGTGTAGGCGAGGATTGAACTCTAAATCTCTTATTCAACTACCAGAGACTTTACCAGTTGAGCTAACTGAAACCCACTGTGGTCAACTTGGTATTTCCAACTTAGGTATTTAGTGTCCTATTTATCATCTGTTTTTTGCTTAAACTTATTTACTATTTGTGAGCCCTATCTCATTTCACATTTAGAGCATCCGCATTTGGGTTTCTAAATGCCAAATGTTAAGAACATTTGGCATTTAAGCCCCAAAATCCATCAACAATTGGGAGGTCATATCTCAAATGCTAAAAAAAATTTGGGATTTTGCTACAGTGCCATCTCAAATGTAAGATGGCACTGTAGCTGGGTTGTAAAAAAAAATATAATTTTTTAATACTTTTTTTATACCCGAAATTTTCTCTCACCTCCCATTTTTCCTCTTTCTTTTCTCTCTCTGCCTCTCTCTGTTTCTCATCGTCTCTCTCTTTCTTTTCTCTCTCAGCTCTCAAGCTTCTCTCTCAGAGCTCACGCCGAATCACCAAGCCAGCTCGGATCGGCGCGGTGGCGTGGCTACGATCGGCGCAGTGGCTGGACGTCAACGCGTGGTGGAGATCGGCTTGGAGACCGATGTGGCTGGACGTCAAGCTTGGCGATGTGGCGTGGCTGCGATCGGCGATGTGGCTGGACGTCAAGCGCGGTGGAGATCGGCTTGGAGACCGATGTGGCTTGGAGATCGGCTGCGATCGGCATGGTGGCTGGACATCAAGCTCGAAGCTTCTCTGGTTTTTTTTTTTTTTTTTTTCAGTGGCTGTGTTTGCTAGGTTTGCTGGGTTTGCTGGGTTTGTGTGTAACTGGTTTCGGTGTTTGCTGGGTTTGTGTGTTTGCTGGGTTTCGGTGGTTGTGATTTTCTCTGGTTTTTTTTTTTTTTTTTTTGGTGTTGACGGTAGTTTCTGGGTTGCCGGCGGTGGTGGTGGCAGCGGTGGTGGTGTGCAGCGGTGGTGGTGATTGTGGTTCTGCCCAGAAGGAAAGAGAGAGAAAGAATAAATAATGTATAAATAATGTGTTGTATTGGATAATGGTAATGGTGAGATATATTATTTTATTATGTAAAAATATTATTTTAATAAGTAGGATTGAGATATAAAAGTTGGGATGTTGGAGAATTGTAAAATTATATTGTATAATTGATAAAGTGATTTTTTGAGGTG
This sequence comes from Quercus variabilis, assembly GCA_030445155.1. NCBI lineage: Eukaryota > Viridiplantae > Streptophyta > Magnoliopsida > Fagales > Fagaceae > Quercus > Quercus variabilis. Next base: position 42,656,893 of record CP129453.1, on the reverse strand, counting down.
GTAAAATAAGATAGGATTTAGAATCCGAATGCGGATGCTCTTAGCGTTTCACTAAATGCAAAATTTTAGTCAAAAAGTCAACTCCTATCAATTGTTCGTGAGTCTCATTCTATGACTTTTTTGCTCAAACTATCAAATCATTTTTACTTATTACATGTCCCACGCTACTATTTTTGTCAGAGTATTTTCAACAAAAAATCAATAAACTTATTTTATTTAGTTTTTAGTAAAAAATCAGATAAATTGTTTTCAAACATACCCCAGAATTCAAATTACCCCTCCCAACTTAAGATGTATCATAAAAACAAAGGGTACGATTATACTTACTAAACACAATTAGTTATTAGGCAAAATAAACCGATAAAAATATACCCCAAAAATGAAAATAAGCTGAGTGAGAACCACCTTTATAGAATTCATTGGGCTTTCAAAAAGCCCATTAATCTCTAAAGGAGCACTGATCCCATCGTCATCATCCAGGCCTTTACTCTACATGTCATTGCCGATGCCCTTTTCATCCCCTTTATGTTATTAAGAACTTCTACTTCAATCATTGTCCAAAGCAAGAAATTTTTATATCATGGACAACCGGAGTTGGATTTATTAGGAATGAGTCTTGGCTAGTGCACAGAACCAATAGGCTAAATTTGAAGTCACGTATGTAGGATGTGTTGATATAGTTTAAGGATGAATTTAGACTCTAAGCAAAAGATGGAATTTGAATACCATGTTTTGTTATGGACTTTTTCGCTTAGATTTAGTTGTTTACATACAATTTTTTAAATTTCACTTCTTGTAATTGCAATTTCAAAAGTATACCTTAGCTTCATTTTTCGGCAAAAGGCCAAATAAATTGGTGCTAAACAGAGGCAACTGAGAAACTAATCTGGAGAATAAAAAGAAAATGAGAATTATTAAATCTTTTTTTTTTTTAATGTTTTAGTAATCCTAATTTAAATGTGTTCAAATCAGAGAGAATTGAGGATTGGGTCAAAAAACCTAGCCCTTCTCTTTCACATATCCTAAGAAATGGACCCAACATTAGCAAATAAGTGCATGATGCGTGTGGACGATGATGACCAAGAGAACAACGCTTGTGGAATATGAAATTTTGGTCCAGTCTCCAAGTGGCAATAGGGACCTAAAATCCATGGTCCAACAACAACAGGGTGTTCAAATCTTCGAGATTACTCATATGGGCCCAATTGAAAATTTTGAAAACCCAAGATAAAATCCCTCTCATCCAGTTTGTTTGCAAGAAAAAATCTATCCTAGGATAAGAGCAAACCCAGATTTTCACTAGCACTGCCACTTGTACAAAAGAGTGTTGGCAGCACCAACTGGACCGCCAAGATTGATCATTGTATAGCAATGGTGGGAGTAGAGTTGTTGGGTTTTGAAGATTAAGGGTGGTCCAGTAGGGGTCCTTACTCCTACTCCTTATGGTCCTAACCCTAGTGAGAAGTGAGGACTTTCTTGTGATAGAGAAGGTTTGTGGTGAATACCCTTGTGTATTAAGTAAAGCTGTTAGCGCAGACCCATGTGAATTCCTCATGGCTGGCGTGCATAACTTCTTCCTCCATTGCAAGTCAAGTTTGAGTTTGATTTTCAAGTTCCTGTCGTTGTACATTTATTACATAGCAAGTCGACATTAGCAATTTCTTTCTGTCTAAATTATATCAATTGCATGATTTCATTGATCCCTTAGATTTGAAGCAACCTTTCGTGATCATAAATTTTCATTTATTTTGTCTATGTTAAAATAGAAACAAACCCAAGCCAACAAAACACTCATTTAAGTTTTTGTTTCTTTGAATGCCATTGTCATTTTATGTATCCTTTTCATATACTACCTAAGCCTCGGCATAAAAACCAAAACCTACATAAGATGGGAAGTGTGCTCCCACACAATTGGCCAAAATTAGACTATCGACTTGATAAGGTGGCAAATTATGATTGTGAACTAAGTGAAGTTGTTTGTACACTCCCACGTGAATTCTCATGGCAAGGTCGAGTTTGAGTTTGATTTTCACCTTCTTGTCGTTATACATTTATTATATAACAGGTCGGTACTAGCTTCTTTTTTCTTTTCTTTTCTTTTTTTTGTGTTCAAACTACATCAATTGCATGATTCGTTGGACAATTGAAATAATCTTTTGTAATTATGAATTTTCTTTCATTCGTCAACAAAAACTATTATTTCACTTGTTTTTGTTTTTCTTAATGGCATTGTCAATTCATGTATCTTGTTCAAGTGTCATCATATGCACAAAAGCCTACAGAGGAAGTGTGCTCCCATACATAAATGACCCAAATCAGACTGTCAACTTGCTAAGGTGACAAATTATTATTGTTGCAATATTACTTTTAAATTGTTCTATTAGTAACATTACTTTTATTATGTATCAATCACAAAATGTTCTCAAAATAGCTTTATCACAATATGTCCTCAAAATAGCTTTTAAATTGGTCCGTTAGTAACATTACTTTTATTATGTATCAATCACAATATGTCCTCAAAATAGCTCAATAGCATTTCGTACTTTCTTTTACAAGAACAATCTAAGTTCAAATTCCCCATTGTTGTAATAAACATGTTGAATCACAAATGGACTCTTTTTTACTACCCAAAAGAAAATCAAAAGAAATTAAATGGATTTATATTCCAATAACGAAATTGAATCACTATTTCTATTTCAAGGAAAGTGATAACTGTAGGATATTAAATTGGATCAACCTTGGATTCAAAAGTAACTTTCCATATGGTAGCAAGAGAGAAGCCAATTTTTTTTTCTTTTGCTAAGTGAAGAAAAAGATTAAGTGGATGAAGTTTAAAGATGTTAGACTTAAGTCAAATCTTAAAATTAGTACAATAGCCCAAAAGTGGCTTACATAAGAGATACCATTAGGCTACAGAGCCAATCGAAAAAGGTTGATAAAAACAACATTTCGATTTCAAATTGATTAATACATAATATACGGACCCCTTGGATTCGTAACTTAACCCAACTACCCAAGAGGATCCAATCCAGCACACTTAAAGGGCTAGTAGAGGAGCCATATATTCAATAAGACCTCTCATGGCCCAATGACCAAGCCCAAAACCTTTTCACCTCCCCACCTTCTTTTTTCTTAATAAAAAAAAAAATAATTGAAAAAAAAAAAAACAAAAACAAAAACCACCTACCTATCTTGCCATATATGTTTTTTTTTAAGAGACTTTATATGGGGATGTCAATTTCAGTTAGCATGTCGGATTCATGTTGTATTGAGGTAGGAGTATTCGACTAAATGGCTCAACCCTAACCTGACTTATTTAATAATCATGTCATGATCCTTCAACCTTAACCCGACCTATTAATAAGGGCAGGTTGATCTGACCCAACTCATTTGACACGCTTAATAAACAAGTCGTGTTGGGTTGGCACGAATGTAACACAACTCATTTCAACCTACATAATATTAAATATAACATCTATCTAAAAATAATTATTTTTATATCCCAAAAAGTAATACATACACTTCAAGTCTTCAACCCACATTCGAAATAATATAATTCAATAAAAACATAACATTCATCTAGAAATAAGTTTTTTACACTCTAAAAAAAGTGCATACACTTCAATCCGAATTCAAAATAACAAAATTTCACAAAATAAAATAATATAGTTCAACGAAAATATAATATTCTTGGAACTCGCCAAGTGCTAAGTATCAATATTGAAACAATTTGAGCAAACAGTAAACTAATCCTGACTATGACCACGATTATCATTCATAGATTCTTTGTTGATATACAAATTTATAACATCTTTCACAAGTTCATCCAATTTCATTTGTATAAGTTCTATGCCACCAAAAAGAAGAAGAAAAAGAAGAAAAGTATTATTAGTTCTAAGGTCTGTAAAGTTTCAATTTTCAATTACATCCCTTGTAAATTTTTGTAATTAAATTTAAAATATATGTTGAATATAAAAGGTTTTTGACAAATCTAAAATAAAATAAATATTTATTTGTTATATGAGTTAAACGAGTTGTGTTAAGTGAGTCATTTCGGATTGACACAAATAAATTGACGTGTCAAACGTGTCTATTGCGAGTTATGCGAGTTGACCCGTTTATAACCCGTTTCTTATTGTGTCGCTTTCAGGTCGACCCATTTATGACCCAAACCCATTAAGACCCAACTCTAACCCCAAAAAACCCGTGTCGGGTTCTTATCATGTCTGCAAGTTGGGTCAAACATTGACACCCCTAACCTTATACAACAATTTTCATAACATTGTTCCAACAATTGGGCTGACAAATTTTTATTAATTTTCTTCTAGACCAATCACATTATTGATATCGCCTTATTTCTTACCATTAAAAACTTGTTTTTTAAACAATTATGAAATATTTTGTAACAAACAAAGTAATTGTTTTCTTTATCAAAAAGTCATCTTAAATGTCATTGACATGCAATTGTTTTCTAATGACAACTAAATTCAACCGTGATTCATTGAACAAAAAAACCACATGATTGAATTTAAACACCTTAGAAATTGGACCTATCCTTTCACATATTTAGAAGTTTTTAATCACATTGTCCCACCAATATATGCTAAAACAAAACCATCTATTTATCAAAAAACAAAACAAAACAAAACCATCTAGGAGTGTTTATGCTATGTTTTCCAGTTGCTCATAACTGGAGTCAAGGTTATGTTCCAGGCATAGAAACTCACCATGGTGAAGCACAAAGTAGGCCACCCCCATCTGTGTGCGCGCGCGGGTGTTTAACTTGAAGAGTACAAAGTTAAGACTGCAATAAAATTAACAATACTAAGCACACACCCTAGAGCGCGCACAGCTTCATCACAACAAATACATAAAGAAGAGCAATCATGTACACTGATAATTAATAAACAGTGAAAGTAAACAAGTTGGGAATGGATGAAATTGCCAATGGCTTGCCATTTCAAAATAAATTTAGAAACCTCTTACCAAATTAGTCTAAGACTCTTTGTATTTATGTTCAAAAACTTGTTTCTTTTATACAACAAAAAATTGGGTGGAGAGAGCTATATCTCAGCCACCAAAGAACAACAATCTCCTAAACTCCCTCTAAAAAAATGCCTGCCCAATGGCAGAAAACAAAACCATCCTCACAAAGAATGCACACCACCAAAAACTATATTTCCCCGCCCCCTTCAACTATAAACATTGTACAAATTGAATGCTATAATAAATGAATAAAAAATTAATTTTTCAACAGGGACGTTGACAAGGGGTAAAAAACCAAGAAGAAAGAGATGGATAAGGAATTTACAACCACCACTGCAATGACCAGAGAATCTGAATGCACCATATACCAGGACGAAAACACGAGAAAGGCATGCTTGAGCATCCATAGCCTAATCACTTAAAAATTGGAAGGCTGGATTCTCAAGAAGTTCGTCTGATGGTTTGACATCGGAGAATTCTTTCTCTTGCAGAGTAGTAGAAAGGTCATCAACCGAGAAGGGGATGCTGTAATGAGACATACATATTAGTTGATAACTAAAAAGCTAGTTTTCTACTATAGCTCCATTTGTTACAACGGAAAAGATGAGATCTTTTTAATTATTTTTCTTCAATTTATATAATTTTAAAACTCTTTCCAGTTATATTTCAAAATTATCAAGCTCTTCCAAACGCACATGGCAAGGGATTTTCTAGAGCCAGTTTATGCACATGGCAAGGGATTTTCTAGAGCCAGTTTATGGTTCTAATGTTTCTAGTGTCCCCCAGAGCAAATGTAAAAGAGAAACTCTCACCCAGAGTTGTCATCCAACAAGAAGGAATTGCTCACAGCATTGTTGGAATCCTCTGTCATAAGTACCCTCATGCTAGAGATGACCTGTTGAAAGAAAAAAGGTGTGGTTAAGCTATCAAATTATCTTGACAAGATTAAAAATCACTAACAAAATTTTTAGAAAAAAACTTCACAGGATTAAGAATTATTAACATTTCAGAAGATATTCTCAGAAAAAAGCTTACATCTGGAGACACACTTCGAGTATTATAGTTGTCATCCCAGTAGAGCGTACATATTCTGTACAGCTGCTGAACACTTAGGATCTGAAAAATCAAGCCATGATGTCAGAGAGGGATTGGATTTTTTTTTTTTTCTTTTGCTGTTGACATTGATAAAATATCATGGATACAATTCCCAAAGGAACCAAACATGTTAAGTTTACATTATCTGGCACTAGCATGAACAAAATGAACGTTCAGACAAGGATAAGGTGGTGAATAGTTTAGGCAATAGCCACTCAGAAGAAAGACTTGAGCTGTCATCAACCAAATATTTAGCATCTATTCTGTGAGCCATGCTCCTTAATTATAGGGGTGGCAATGGGTCAGGTGGGGTTGGATCATGGGTAACCCCATCCCTGCTGCCCCATCTCCTCTTTGGGGGAGGAAAACCTGTGTGGGGCGGGAGCAGAGCAGATAGGGTTTGAGGCGGGTTGGAGATGTTTTACTAATCCTCATGAGAGTGATAAAGATGAAACATAAGGGATGTGAGAATACCATAAGAGAATGAGAGACAAGGATTTTGGAAATGGTAATAGAATATCTATATAAAATAATTCTAACTAGGATTGTCTAGAAAAGATTAACTGGTATGTATAAATGATTTAAATATATATACATTCGGGTTGGGGCGGAACGAGCTAAATCTGTCCCTGCCCCGTCACCTCTTTGGGGCAGGGAAAATCTGTGCAGGGCAATTTTGCCATCCCAACTTAATTCTTTTTTACTAAAGGCCTTCTTGCTGCTAATCAGTAATCTTAAGTCACACTGCAAAGAGTGAGAAAGAGAATGAGAGACTTACAGGGCACAGGTCATGGGTGATTTCGTCGTAGGAAATTCTATATTTCTGATGTATGACCTGTAGATCAAAATCAGTGAAAACCAAGTAAGTTCTATATCATTAGAGCTACAGTTACTTAAGGGAGAAAATTTGGACCGTGATAATTTCTAGTTAAAGCTGCCAAAGATTTTCTAATAACATGACAATATGCAAAGTAAATCCACAATAGTTGATAAATCACTCATTCATTTAAAATAAAAGAAAATCTACAATGTTTGTGTAAGGTAGGTATCTTTCAGTACAATGTGAAAGGAACTATTATAAGATGTAACAGTAAAGCAATGCCTGAAGAAGGTCCAAGACCTCTTTTCTAAAAATCATATTGCATTTCAGATCAGAAATACACAAAATACACATATTCAATCCATAAATCAGATTATTTTTATATATTTAGTACATCAATCATATTGGCAATAAAGCAATGCGTTGACATGTCACTGATATAACTTGTGGATTAGCTATGAATACATTATTTATAATTCCCTATTGCCAAACCTTCCACAAAACACACAAGGGAGTAGATTCTTTTTTTTTAATAGGTAAGTTACACATGCACCAGTGGGTCTTAAACCCATGACCTCACCCTGCAGCTAACACTTGCAAGGGGAGGAGGTGCCAATTGAGCAAGAGCTCATTGGCACAAGGGAGTAGCCCTGATATCAAACAGTCAAATGTTTTTATGGCTTTTAAATAATGTATTATTATCTACCCATCTATCAGCTGAAAGTAATAATGCCATGATATTGCATAATATTCATTTATACTAACCAAAGTTTGATTTCAAAATCCCTTTTTCTATATAAGGAATAAATACATTAATATCAAAAGGGGGCATAAACCATGAACATTGGGAGTTTGCAAAAGATTTCAGTTTTATCGTTCTTTAACCTGTACACAAATTATCTCTGACCAAAAGAAAAATAGAAATTATCATTATTTATTGTATTGTCATACCTTATTTATAATATGACAAAGTTCCAAGCTTTTCCAAATAATGATACAAATTTCAGTCACTATCCCCAATTAATACTGAGAATTCATATAAGCATCAACTTAAGACCACCACTCAACCCCCCCCCCCCCCCCCCAAAAAAATGAAAAGATATGGTTTTCAATTAGGTTATATGGACTGATCACATTTGATTATCAAGAACTCAGATGAACAGATAACTAAGGTAACTAAGCAACATTCCAAATATCATAAAATTCGACAACGGTTGAGGTAGAAGCCATGGAGAAGCTTACCAAGAACCCAACAGCCTGTCTTATGTGCTTAAGTTCATCCCATGATGATCCTGCAAACTGCAATCCAAGGAGATCAAGTTATGAACCTACAGAAAACTATGTATGCATATGGGAAACAAAGTGTTCCATGGGTTGATGTATGTATACGCCCAGAGACTCGAAGCCTACATGCAACAATTATTAAAATTAAGAAGTTGCTCCCAAGAAACTAAAGTTTACCTCTTCTTTTGCTTGGCAGCACCATAGCTCCAACTCAGCTAACCCAGCTTTAACATATTCCCCATTGCTAAATGTACAACACTCACGACGTAGAAGAAGACTGGAAAGTCATAACAAATTACAATTTAACTAAACTTTTCAGTATACATTGATGAATGAAGAAAAAAACTAATTACCTATTAAAGAGTTGTACGTTGATATATGAGAAAGTTTGAGTGTAGATCTTCTGGACAAGAACTGGAGGCACCTGAAACCCCCCAACAAGTATATAATCATTTCTGTGAATTTAAAAGACAGAAACAGTTTGGCAATACTCAAATTTTGTAACTTTAAAATCAACAATGAAGTTCCATACAAAATTATCTTTCAGTGTACTGAGAAGAGTGTTGAGGCCTTCAATAATGCTTAGCCAGTGATTCGTTGGAGAATCTTTTCCAAAGGACCGCCCAGATCTTAGTACTCCCTTTGACGTTCTCGGTGCCTATATATCCACATCACAGGTTACACAAGCAACACACTAACTTTTAAGATAAAACAAAAAAAAATGCTGCTGACAGATTATCCCATAAGGTTATGCACAAGAACTTCCAAAAGGCAATATTTTAAAAAATGAGGCAGTCAATCAAGTTTATTCAAGGCAAAACAAAAACAAAAACAAAACATTATGAGCATTTGAACTTTAGCCCTCCAATGTTAGTAGGACAACCACAAAATATATTTTAATGGAGTTCATAAATGAAAGAAATTACCTGGATACATAAGGACAGCAACGATGACAACTCCTTCTTCAAGTTGTCTCGGATAATTCCATATATTTTCTCCACATAGGCTGTGAGCTGCTGCTTGAAAAGCAAAGCTGGGTATTTAGCTTCTACCTGGCGTACTACATCAAATGCAGAAACAGGAAGATTGGCAGAAGAAGGAGAGCGAAAACCCTGCAATTGAATGACCATATCATATTACATTGATGAAGTAAAGTGCTGATAATTATTATAATTTTGCATCACAAAAGACAAGTCAGATTACATAAAATGAAACAGAACAAATTTTTTTCAAGCTAAAAAAAGAAACAAAATGAATAATAGAATCTATACCATTGTCATCCTCCCAAAGAGGGATGTTGGAGCAGGAGGTTTCCGAGCAGATGCACCACTTGCACCAGACCCCTTCAGACTTTTTTGGAGCAAGAACAATAAAGTAGATGTATTTGATAACCAATAAGCCATATGATTATTGTCATCTTGATCCTGAAATTTAAAAGATATATTATTTTTAACTTCTAATATTAGAAAGTGCACACCAAAGAAAATATGAAATTATTAAATAACTGATGGAAGTCAAGCAAACCAATCTAGCATATATACATATACAACAGTGGTTATGAAAAGAGAGAGAGTGAAACTAGCAGAGCATGAATCACTTCAATTAATTTTCACTAATAAAAAGAACAAAAGTTTTTCTTTCTACTAAAAAAAAGGCAGCTACTTCTTCTACACTTGTGACAACTTGGAGACATCACTAAAAAAATGTCCTACTAGACCAAAGTTGGGGAAGGCAGGAAAAAAGAAACAACTGCAGATAGCTGGTCAACTTTCAATAACATAGTGCTCTACATTTATAACATAAGCCTTTTTATTGCACAATGAACAAAAATTGCACTATGCCTGTTTTTTGGAGTCAATAGAAAATGAAGATGGTTGTTGCCTATTGTTAGAGAAATAGAAAGAAAATATTATGGGTTGTACCCTTGTGTTGTATGGATGGCACTCTTCTAGAAGGGTCTAGAAGATTAGTGTGATGATGTGCCTTCAAAAATATTCCCTATCTATTGTAACTACCTTTTTCTATATAAGAAATGAATAGTAAGAGGGCTGTGAACTAAGAATTTCCAGCTCCCCCTTTTATCTGCAATATCATCTTTTATTCCTTTTCTTTGAAATGGTGTCAGAGCCTTAAATCCCTTGGCCCTCAACAAGAATTGTATGGTAAGAAGGCTGTGAACTAAGAATTTCCAGCTCCTCGTTTTTTGTGGACTATCATTTTTTATTCCTTTTCTTTGACATGGTATCATAGACTTGGCCCCCAATGAGAATTGAATAGTAAAAGAGCTGTGAACTAAGGTTTTCCTTTCTTTTCCCTTTGCTACTCATTTCTCGTTCTTTATCTATGCATCCTAACATTGGGTTGAAAACCTGGTTACCAGGCATCTGAGTGTTGTTGGATGGTGAGTGAAGACATAGGTTATGGTTTGTCATCACCACCATTGCTGCTGTCATTCTTGGTTAAAGGATGAAACAGAAAAAATGCACAAATGAGGAATCTAATACTTCGCAGAAATCCCAGATGCTAACACAAGGATTTTGAAGAAACAATATGTCTATATTAACAGGAAACAGTAAATTAATCCTAGATTGAAGGTGGAAGTAAAAATTGATTACTGATTATAAAGTTGTCAAAGGTTATCAAACTAGCACAATGATACAAAACATCAAGATGTGGAAATCAGAATCCTGCAATCAAAAAGAATACAATTACACTGTACTTATAGTCATATATACCATTAACCTTAATGTTTTATTATTGGGTACAAAGGGATACTTAGGGTTTGTGCTTTCATAGAATAGAATTTGATCTAAGGGTGTGCCTCTTAATGTTTCATTAAAGATAATCAACTCTCAGATGCATGATCTTTCTGAAGATTCACGTCAATAATTGGATGCTTCAAGCATATGGAACAATCACACACAAAACAGCCATAAGCAAAGCAATCTAGTTACCTCAATGGCCGCACCAATCATCTGGATGAGACGATCAAATACACTAGTCCTTTCAGCTTCAAAAGATTTCCAGTGGAGAAGACATTTGTAGATGGTAAATGCTGCAACAGGCTTCCCATGACTGAACCCAATGTTTTTCATGACACAGCTAATAAGAGCATCAACATTCTCCTGTAACAAAAGCAAATTTCAAATGTCAAAAATAATCAGCCTACACTCTTAAAAAAATTAAAGCATAGGCAGCTGAAGATCATCATGATTTTTTTAAACACAGACATGTTGCCGCTCAGCATTAGATCTTCTGAACTTGCTATCAGACTCCGTAGTAAATTTCTTAACGGGTGTTGCACTCTGTGATTCCTGCAAGAATAAACTCTTCTCAATGAACACAAAAGAAGAAAGAGTACAGCAAGTGGAATCATATAAACAGAGATTATAAAAGAAACAAATATGAGGGAAAAAAAAGTAATTACATTAGCTTTGTCCTCATCACTTGCATAATGACCATTTTCCTGTCTCTGCAAATTACAAAAAAATATATATGCAAATATAAATCAAAAACTAGAGATAGAGAGAGGATGAGGATTTACTCAGCGGTATAGGTTTACCTGAGTTGCTGGAGTTGTCGGATGCTCTGGTGCCTTTTTTACAGGCGTTAGAAAGGTTTGCTGCCGAAGAATTTGATTTTCAGATTCAATGTCAGAAAATTTTTCTTCAAGCCTGAAAATAAAAATAACAATAATCACGATGATAAAAATGAAATTTGAAAAGAGAGCTTTCATCCTATGTTCAATATGTAATTAGATCTATAATCAAATCTATGTCCAATATTACAAAAGAGACCATGGCAACCACCTTTGCATGGCAGTCTTTAGCTGAATTATTTTTGATTCTGCCTCCAAAGCTTGCTTCAACCGCTCTTCACTAATTTTGTTTGCCTCTTCATATCTTTTCTCAGTTTCATCAATTTTCTTTTCCAGTGAACTAACCATGGACTGCAAAATATTTCAAGAAAGCAATAGATAAGCACAAAGAAATGCACAGGTTTGTTCTCCCAAACTAAGGAAAGTTCTTGGGATGGCTATAGCAAATAAACAAGGCAGTATCCTTCAGCAAAATGCAGATCCTACACTTTCAACCACCTTACCTTCAGCTTTTCATTTTCACTGTTAAGCTTCTCCAGCATTTCATTGTCAATAACAGGAACCTCCTGTATAACAGGGACCTTCTCTATTGTCCTTTTTGCAGCCTCGCGTTCCTTCTCAAGCATTGCTTTTGTTTCCTTAAACTGAAGCTGCATCTCTTGCAAAGTAGACTGTAGTTTTTCATTTTCTTGTGTTTTAGCTTCCTCTACATCAGCCTACACAAATTGGATATATTAGGAATGAGAAATGCAATAAAATTTCAAGAGAAACATGTTTAAGAAACAACATACACGCGCAGATAAATATATTCTTCTATATATCTTTCTACAAGCAAAAGAATACAGGCATTCTTCAATTACACAAGCCAAAATTATAGTAGTTTCTAAAACATAGCTCCATAAAGTACAAACTGAAGTTCATGAACTATTTTAAGGTGAAAGCCCCTAAAAGTTATTATAGAAGTCAGCCATAAAAATTTCAAAATATCTAAAAGTGAAATAAGATAAAGAGACTTCCCAGCATACAATGCATCCTTTTCCTTTTTCAGTTCGCAATTTGTAGGCAATTTGTTAGGAATTGAGGACAGAAAGATTAATGGAAGTGGGTTGGGTGTGTTCTAAAGACTGATTCTTACATAGATGGCAGCATCAAAAACCATCAGCGCAAGATCAAATAGATCAACCAGATGATCACAATGAAATATTTTTTTGCTTGTCTTACCCCTTTTTATTCAAAAATACTTTCCTTTCACATATTTTTTGGTTTCATCCAGTTCCCAGTACTAGAGATTCTAGTACAAACAGAAAACTTTGATCACATACAGACACACAGAAAACCTAAGTTCTGAAAAAAATATAACACATGGTTGTTGATTTAATATCAATGAGATCATATGGTTCCATTCTTCTCCTGAACCAAGAATTGCTATCAAAAACACTTCAATTGAAAACTTAGCCACACTTCAAGAGGCCAAGGTCCACAATTCCAGAAAATAGATAAGCCTCGTAGAAAATTCATGGATCTGACTGCATGTTCGGATAAGTAATGCAATGCAGCAACTTAACACAACTTTCAATAAATTTGTAGTCATATTAACACTTACCCTCATGCGTTTCTCCAGTTGTAATCTCCATGTCAATTCTTCAACTTGCTTTTCCAATTTATTTTTGGCAGCTTGAAGAGCACCAGTTTCCCTTGCAGCCTGTACATAGAGATGAGAAAAGCTAAGAGCCCCGAAATATCACATACAAAAGCGAAAATTGGCAAACTGTGCAGTGCAGCAAAAGAAAAGCCACATTATCAAAAAATAAAAAGTAAAGCAATCATAAATGACTTGGCAAGTAGAAAAACCACAGGCTATTTCCTTTGCTTTCTTTTTCTTTTTTCTTTTTTTCTGGAAATTACATAACTCGCTTCTTTTGTTTTGATCTTGAGGATGCTATAATAAAATCCCAGTAACTCAATATCTGCCTCATATATGAAGCTGAATTTTTATAAGATGCTTTTTTTTTTTCTATTTACAAATTAAGAGCTCCCGATTAAAAAAGGAGTTTGTCAGCTTTCTGTGGCTGCAGAAAGCCTGAATCAGTATTCTGTGCAAAATTATACAGCAGTATACTTCCCTATCATTCTGGGATATATCAAATATGAGCAGTGAGATCGATTAGGAGTACTTGCCAATGGACATTAATTGGCAAAAAGGAGTGACAAGGCATTGTATTAGTTTCAATTTTTTAATGAGAGAAAATTGTGAGGGTAAGGTGACGAGCTTGGAGAGACCCCAGAGATCATCAGGAGAGTAGAGTTGAGTGGTACTGGTTTGAGAAGTCAAGACAAAATGGGGCAGTAAAGCTTGAGAGATAGGGAGAAGGATTTTGGTTGCTGTGGACAGAATGCGATGGCTGTTGATAGTGTGGGGTGCCAATGACAGTTAACAAATCTCACAGTGAAGGAAATTGTAATTCAAGTATTGCCAACGAATGTTGAGGTTGACAAATGATGCTGGAAGAGGTGATCTTTCTAAGTACTTCCATTGTAAGATAATGCAGGGTGACTGCACAAACCATGAATGGTTGCTGTTAGATGATGGAACTCTGTCCTTTTAGCTAGCAAAAGCTACAGCCGCCATGAATTGACGCAACTATTGGTCAATACTAAAATAAAAAAATAAAAAACTTTATGGCAACCCTTTGTAAAGAGAAATAGAATGAAACAGTTCCTTTAGTTATCCCTTTTCTTTCAGCTATGAATTAGAAGGATTGAAGGAAAGCTACTTATTTCAATCAGCTCTAGAATCTGAATGCCATATAAATATGAAGGTTATGGATCTTAAGATAGAAAAGACTTCAGATTTTTTATAATTATTATTATAGGTAAATAGGGGAAGGGGGGCTGGAGGGGTTCAAATCCCAAAGCCAGGTACCGCAACAGATGCTGGAACCAATGGAGTATCCCTCAAACCCCACAAAAGACTTCAGCCTTTAGTTGAAAACAATGAATACATGCTTGAAAAATAGTATGCATTTTTCCAATTTTATCAGATGTCTCATTACAGACCAAATAACATTAAATCTCATTGTTGATTTTATCTCTAACTACAATCCCTTAGCAATTTAATAATATAAGACCTTATGAAATTGAAAGAAAAGACAATAACGGAAGAGGTAATCACCATCTTAAGCTGGCGTAGTTCTTTTCGAGCAACTCTTCCTCTCCATGCACACTGTGTCGCAATTGTAGCTTTCTTTATCTTCATATAATGTAGCCGTGCCAAGAATTTGCGACACTGGCTCTGCAATTCAGAACCAAAAGTATTCCAAGATTGAGAGTTAATATAAGAGAAAGAAAGAATTCAGCAACATGGCGAGACAGCAAAGGTAAGACAATTGTGCGGACAGCTCCTTGAGAGAGATGTCTGAAGTCACAAGTATGATGTTGATATTTCAAAACATTTCAACATTGTAGAATAACATAAGAAATGAAATTCAAAAATAAATCTAAAATAAAAAGATGCTTAGGAGCCTTTTAAAAATAGTGACGCATTTTGTTAACAATTTACTTTACCTGAATAATAATTGCTGCTTTAGTCTGCCTTCTAAAGCGTAGCTCAGTACGAGTGGCCATTCCACGCATTCCCCTCTGAATAGAAATGGCAGAGGAATACAATTCTGTGTAAGCTTTCCTAGCAAGATGCATGCGCAAGGCTCTCTGGATCATCAGACAGGAAGCTTCTCTTCGCATGCCCTCGTAAACTTGCCGAGCAAGTTGTCCTGCAATCAGCACAGACAAAAGCTAAAAATAAACATAGACAAGTCTCAATGTCTCAATAGACAGGACTACAAAATATGACCTAAAACGTCAGAATGCCCCAAGAAATGTCTAGAATTAAATTTAAAATACCTCGGCATGCTGATTGAAGTTGTATAACAGACCGACGCACCAAGACATAACTTTTGCGAGCCAAATAAGAGCGGACTTTCCTTTGAATAATGCTGGCTGATCTTCCTAACACCTCACTCCTAAGGGCATCTAGTTCTGCCATCTGACCAGCCCTAAGAAATATCTTAGTTTTACCAATCTGCAAAAAAACAAACAGGACCATAAGGTCACAAAAACCATCCAGCAAATAAATGTATGAACATGTGACAAATCAGCATTTTACACCAGCAAAGGTAAACACTAATTAAGTGCCACAAACTAACCTATATACCTCTCAAGCCCCCACACCCCCCCCCCCCCCCAAAAAAAAAAAAACCACAAATAAGCAAAAAGGCAATACACTATTTAAGTGAGGTTTTGAAAAATCTTACTCAACATCAAAAGATTAAGGAGGACAATCAACAGCTTCCAGCATTCCTCAGACTCAAAAGATTAAGGGACATATGACTAAAACAGAAAATATCATTATTCGTTCATCATCAATGCTAAATCAGATTCCTGTAGGCTTTTTCTTCTTCCTGGAAATCCTAAAATTCACCAACCCATAAGGTTGTAGTGCTAAGCATTTTTTTTTTTCTCTTTCTATTGTGAGGAAATCTCCTGTTATCTCCTACCATCCTTTTCATTTCAATACATCCGTTAAAAGGTATAATCTTTCTGTTGTGAATAATCTTACCATGTTCAATGCTCAAATGTGGTAAAATAGTATTTTAGAAATTAACATCAAATAATTTTAAGTATACCCCGTCTAAACACAATAAAATATATAGGCGGGTTTGGGACGAGGGAGCTTGGATTCTCAAATAAAAATGGAAAGATTTCGGATAAGATTCATAAAACTAATCGGTTTTAAGACATATTTTAGCGTCTTCTGTTCAGGTTTGGGAAGGCCTGCTCCATTCCAAACCCAACCAATTGCCATTCATAACTAGAAGTTACATCTCCTCACATATAAAGACAATTTTTTTCTAAATACATTTCATAATAAGCAAAGATAAAGAGCCACAACAAACTAGATAGAGTATAAGATGAAAAAAAAATATAGCAACATAAATTAGCATCCATTGTGCAAAGGGGGAATACAATTATTTTCTTCTTAATGATGTTAAAGTATCTCTCCAAGACTTACGTTATGACCGCATACTAAATTTTGGGGAAAAAATAACGCACAACTGAGCAAGAGAAACGTAATTATGATTGAACCACAGCTGTGACGAATGTCAGATCACACATCAAATAATTACCTGATAGCCTTTAAGTCCCACCTTCTCTAAAAGCCTCTTGCAAGCAGCGACCTCATCAGAACTAGCATTTTATTAGTATAAGAAACAAGTTAGGACCTTTGATGGCTAGGCAGCATCCAACAGAAAGAAAGACAATCAAAATACCTTACCTTCCATCCAAAACTTCAGGTGCTAGGAGGCCAAATCTGTCTACAAATTCAACAAAGGGTTTTCTAGTAGGAAATCCAGCACAACTTATCCTAATTGCCTCCATCACTCCCTGAAATAAGATACATAATGCCATATAAACTTAAATAGACTCATTCAACTTTAAACACAATACAAACATATACAAAAAACCAACACATAAGATATCAACATTCTTACCCCACACCGTAGTTGTTGTAGAACATTTTTATGCTCAAAGATTGCTGGCTTAAGAAGATTATTGGGTTTTACACAACGAATGTAATGCGGCTCAGTGGAACTGAGAGTTTCAAGCAACTGTTGCAATTGTTGCTGCATAAGGTACAAAAGAGGATTTTACAACCCACAATACAGAAGAAAGAAACATTAATTTGACTTAAGAGAAGAGAAACAATATCAGACCTTGAACCGTGAGCCTATTGAAGAGAACTTTGATGATTTGGATGAGTCCTCAGCTGAAGGTGGAAATAAACCTGCCACAAAGGAGCATTTTGAAGCACTCAAAAGTGCCTGATGTTCAGCAACAACGTAGTCCTTGTTCTTGTCCAGGAATTGTTCTGTTTGATAAGTGACCTGAAAATCATGTCAAGTTTTCAGTGCATGTATTTTTTTAAACAAAGACAATTACATCTTGCTTCTTAGGTCTAAATTTTATGACGTATGCATCACTCAAAAAAAAAAAGGATACAAACAAAGCATACTTACATCACCAGCATAATGGCAAATTGTGAAGTCACTACGCGATAATTTTGGTTTGGTGAAGCGATTATGATTTTTGAATGTCTGGTATAGCTTTTGGGCAAATGTCTCATGTGTTGATCTTGGAAACATACTACAGAACACACAACTTAGCAATCTCACAACCAAACAGTCTATTCATAAATTTTTATGCCATGATATAGTACAATTAAAGCAATACACCATGCAGTACAGTACTCACCAAGCCTCATCCAAGAGAGCAATAATGCCACCAGGTTTCTGAAAACCCACATACATACAAATTATCAAAAAAGACCAGTCATGAACAAAGTGGAAACAAAAGACAGATGCAGAGTGAGAATCATAAATTAAAAATACCAAATGGCCAGAATCATTTCATCAATCAGTTTGTCTAATTATAATTAAAGAAAAATAGTAAATACATTACAATCATTGCAACCCCCCCCCCCCCCAAAAAAAAAAGTAATTAATTGTAATGCCCTATTATCAACAGTAAAAGTTTGTATCAGAGAGGACAATCGGTACAATTATAGTAATAACAATAATAACAAAAGGAAAGTATCAGCATCAGCAACAAAAGTAGAAGAAAACAATTAACCAAGATCAAACTTCAAAAAAACTTACAAAAAAAAAAAAAAAAAAACTATAAATATATATACACACACATATAGAGTTGGGTTCAAGTTACACCTGCTATAACTCTAAAATATATATAAAACAGTCAATATCTCCTAGTTCAAAACCCGCAACCTATGCTCCACCCGTTCTTGTGGGACAAGGAAATGTCATTTGAGCTAAGAGCCCATTGAATAAAGTAACCTAGAATTATTATATTGGCTTCTTCTTTTTTATGGGTAAAATTATTTTCAAATTGATTCCTTATATATAAGAACAGATTATTTCCAAATCAAACTGTCCTACTTTTCTATAACTCCACCTCTTAAGCATATATACCTCTCCTTCCTCTTTACTCTTCTCCAGCAATCCTTAATCAACACCTTCCTTCCCCTAAGTGGATTACATATTTGAGACTACAATCATACAAATACAAAAAATAGAAAAATAGAGTACAGGACAGGTATTTCATAATTTCCACCATTCCATAAAATGGAAGTTGTAGCACAAGTCAAGTTTTTATACAACCATCAAGACGTAAGGGAAGAAATAGCAGTACTTAAAGACCATAAGGTGCATGGAAGAGATGAGGTAATAAAGGGGACAGTTAGACCAAATGGTTGAAAACTGAAAGATTTGTCGAGATAGTACAAAAGTGGTGGTGAAGTTACTCTCTTCAGGGCACTGCTAGTTATGTTTTCAGTCGGAAGCTGAGAGCACTCAAGCAGGACTTAAAGCAATGGAATTTGGCAGCGTTGGGGTAAGAAAAAAAAAGTCCTTCAGATGATCAAGGAGATTGATGGTTGGGAGGAAATGAGGGCATCATCATCAGAGGAAAGACAGAAGCAAGAGGAGTAGAAAAGTGAATTACAGAAAATAATGGCTCCGGAAGATGCTTTCGAAGGCTGTTCAAGATCAATCTATTCAGGGCTTCTTGGTAGGAAGGGTCAATGAGCCTTTGATGATTTCACACTTCTTGTTTGCAAATGACACTATTTTTTTGTGGATCTAATCCTGAACAGATTGGCTATTTGAAATGTGTACTGCTGTGTTTTGAGGTGGTTCCTGGCTTGAAGATTAATTTAAATAAGTATGAATTGGTTCCAATTAGTGAAGTTCCTTTGGTGTCAACTTCGGCTATCATTCTTAGGTGTAAGATTTCAAGGCTGCCTCTGAAATAATTGGGACTACCATCCAATGCCATTTGGGATCCAATTTTGGAAAAAATAGAAAGGAAGCTGCCTGGTTGGAAAAAGATGTATCCATCATAAGGGGGTCACCTAACTTTGTTGAAAAGCACTTTGTCCAACATACCCACTTATTTCCTTTCTTTGTTTCCCGTTCCAGCCAGAGTTGCTAAAATAATTGAGAAGATCCATAGGGATTTCTGATGGGGGAGCCTAGGAGATGAGCATAATTTTCACCTTGTGAGTTGGAAGACTATGTGTGACCCCATTTGGGAGGGTGGTTTGGTTTGCGGGTTCAAAGTATAAGTCACTTTAGCAGTGCGTTATTGGGAAAGTGGCTTAGGAGATTTAGCATGGAGGATGGTAATCTAAGGAGATTTGTTGTGGCTTCCAAGTATTAAGTAGGAGGATGGACTTTGGGTGTCACAAGGAAGCCTTATGGAAGCATATTAGGAGTGGATGGGGAAGACTTGCATCCTTTGTTCGATATGAGGTTGCCACTGGCACCTGGGTTAGATTCTGGTTGGATCTATAGTGTGGGGATGTTATTCTGAAGGAAGCATTTCCAGCTCTTTATGGCATAGTTCGGAATAAGAAGGCATTAGTGGCTGAATATTTGGGCTGGGAAAATGATAATATGCACTAGGATGTTGCATTCAATAGAGCTGTTCAAAGATTGGGAGATGGAGGCTCTTCATTCTTTTTTGGGTCTTCTTTATTCCTCCAAGATTATAAGGGATAGGACAGATTACATGTTTGGGAACCCTCCCAAGATAGGTTTGTTTGCTGTTAGGTCCTATTGTCAGGCCCTTCCACCTACTAACACTCCTGAGTTTTCCTTGGAAAAGTATTTGGAAATTGAAAGCCGCTTCAAGAGTGGCATTTTTCTTGTGGACAGCAGCTAGAGGGCATATCCTTACTATGGATAAACCTTCTTAAGAGCCAGATATGCAGTGTTTAGCAGAGTTGCATGTGCAAGATGAGTAGGGAGTCTACAGATCATCTACTCCTTCATCGTGTGTATGTGCATCACATTTGGTCCTTGGTGTTTTGTATGTTTGGAGCGCAGTGGGTCATGCCTAGGAAGGTGGTGGACTTACTGTATATGTATGTTTGGAGGACACCAATCCAGAGATATACGGGCGGCCATTCCTCCTTTTATTATGTGGACAATTTGGAAGGAACAAAACAGGAGAACATTTGAGGGGACTGAAGGCTCTTTGCCAGATCTGAAGCTAGTTTTCTTGAGATTACTGAATGCTTGGATGGCTGCCTTGATTAGCCATTCCTTTTCCTCCTTGGAGGCATTTCTAGATTTATCTAACTTTTGCTAGCATTACCAATTCTCTGGTACATAACCTGTGTACAGGGGATTCTGTTTTCCCTTTTTTGATGCAATAAAATTTCTTGTTTTACCAATCAAAAATACTCATGCTTTCTGCCCATAGCACACCACTAAACTTAACAAAGCCTCAACCCAACTACTAGGGGTTGACTACATGAATCTTTTTCACCACAGATCTTCATACTCATGCATGACTACATTTTACATTGACTAATTTACCTAACATCTGTTTACCAGCAACTTTTCCTTTTAGCTTTATAGCTTATTTGTTTATCAATAGCTAAAGCTGTACTACAATTATACTTTCGGTCCTGTTAGCAAGTGCCATTAGGGCATTTGTTAATGAACCATTTTAGAAAAATATTACCACTTTTATGGGAAATATAAAAAGCTGTCAAAAAGATTAGTTGCTTTTTTCTTTTTGCATAAAAAGTTTCTAAAAATATTTCCTAAATCAATGCCCATTAACTTTTCCCTTGTATACTTTAACCAACTTTCAACAAATAAGCAAATCAGCAAAGTGCTTATCAAAACACACACCTAGCCAATCCTCTTTTGCTTTAAGCTTTCAAATAGACTGGAAGACAGGACACTTCACAAAACAGCAACAGATTTAGAATTAACAGAAAATCATTAATTACTACATTACCCAAGATCAAAGACCAGATGTGAAGCACTGTTTTCAGAATGTGCTTCATCCACTTTTGAAGTAATTAACAAGGACACAAAAGTCAATCATATGCAATCAGGATTCACTTCAGCAGAATGAACACATGAAGAAAGTTTGATTCATCAAAGGCAAAAAAAGCATGTAAAGTATTGTCCTAAAAAGTGAAAAAAGGAGGCAACCCTAGTACATAGGGAGTATGCAAGAGAAGCAGCAACACATAAAGAAAGTTCCAATCAAAGAAAGAAAGCTAAGCAAAACAGTATGCATGTTAGATGCACAAACCTTTTCAATAAGATCTAGAATATCTTGATTATCAACAAACTCAATGTAACTCCAATCAATTTCCTCTTTTGTATATTCTTCTTGCTCCATTTTGAAAACATGCTGCCAACAAAATATGTTTGCATCAGAAACACATGGACTACACCTGGACTGAAGAAACACCAAGGGCAACAACAACAAAATTACAGATATTCTTCACCGAAAAACCTGATTGAAATGTTGCTGAAGCTTCTCATTGGTGAGATTGATGCAAAATTGCTCAAAACTGCAAAAATACACCCAAAAAAAAAAAATGAAGATGAAAGAAGATAACAACCATCTGAAGCATCACTTATAAATCCAGTCTACAATTTAAATTTGATGTTATACTCTTGCAAGGCATTACTTTTAATCACTTTACCGGTCTTCTTGGCAGAAAAGTAATGAACTCAAATTTGGCATATTAGTAGGAATAAAAAATTCCATATATGCAAATTCGGCTTAGGTAACTAGTACAGGAAGTTAGAATAAATTAACAGAAGAAGCTTTGACATCATAAGATTTTTTAAACAAGTGTAATATGTATTGCAGGGGCGGAATAAGATATTAAAACATTAAAAAGGACTAAAAGGAAACTGCTCTTTCAAAGCTCCAATTGCATGTAGACATAAGCATGGTGTCTAGAATTACCACAATGTAACATCATCCCAACCTAAAGACTACTTAAGCAGAATGAAGACAAAATTAGTGGTAAAAGCAAACAGGCAGCCAATGCAAGGAACTGTGCCCGCTTGGTAACGCATTATCAAACCAACTTTTTCAAAGAACAGTTTTTTAAACCCCACATTTTCTAGGTACAGCTTTTTTGAACAACCTCATTCTCAAAGGCTGAAAAATAAACTATTCCAAATGGGCACTAAGTGTTTATATGAAGATGACAAATCTTCACAGTTGTCCCAAAGATAAAGAAATGAAAGAATTGAGCACATAAACTAGCACATTTTACTTTTATGTAGATGTTCAAACCCCCCATAGTAACAATGCTTCACGTGTTTGAATTCCTTTGATGTACTTAAAAGGCAAAAGCAAAAAAGCGAGATACCGGTTATCAAAAAGAAGTAAGCCTCACAAGTCATATTAAAGTACTGAAAAGTAGTAACGTGAGGGGACAGGGAGACATTGTTGTAAATTCATAATAAAAACAAACAGTAAAAGATATATATGGTTAATTAATAAAGAAGTCAGATGAAGTGTATGTTGCTTGATGAGTCAGAGTGTAACAAGTTGCAGAAGGTGCAGACTCAGCCCTGAATAGTGAAGCATTTCCCTTATGAGAAAACCCAGTATAACCTTAGAGCCTCAATACATAAATAGCTGTTCAAAGAGAGCTTCAGACTATACTTTTACAACTTGATGCACATAAAAATGATATTCCATTGAGCTCACATGGAGAAACTAATCTATGCCAATTATAAAAAGATACAGCAAACCAGTTAAGCACCTGTTTGTCTTGAAACTCTCAAATCCATAAATATCCAGAACACCAATCAAGAACTTTGACTCCGGGTCCTGACCAATTGAACTATTTAATCTATCCACAAGCCTGTAAAACCATGAAGGGAATTAAAGAGAAGCACTGCAGAACAAGCCACCACAAGTTGCAATACAAACTTAAACAAAGTAACCAGTATTACTAAGTAAGGTCCCCACTGAATAATCTTCAATCAAATACTCCAAAGAGAAAAGCTTACCAGTCAAACAACCTCGCATAGACAATTTTAGCCAAAGCATCTCTACTGGTAGCTGCAGCTTCTGGATCCAGCCATTTTGTGATAGTTTCATCACGGGTTACAATTACGCGTTTGCAAAGAGAATCTTCTAGTGCCTTTGCATCACACCTGAACAAAATTTATGAATTACCTACATATTCTTATCATAGAACATGCTGAGCAAAATTATCAACGGGCACATCTTTTAGTGAGAATGTTTGTCAATCAAATTGTTTAGTTACATGAAAAGCTCAGACGCAGTTCTTAGATGATAGCAAGATTTTTCGTCTTTGGGCTTGGACGAGTCTGTTTCCTCCCCTTTTGTAAATTCAATGTTCCCAAGATGCAGAATTGCGGCCACAACTCGAAATATTGCATCCTGAAAGGGGGTAGAAATGAATAAAAATAAGATTTACAAATAGCAGTTATAACTGAAGGATCTTGTCTTCCACTTGAACTAATTCCCTATGAAATACCTGCTCATCGGTACTTATTCCAACAACTTCCATTGCCCTCCGAGTTGCAATATATTCCTTTGAATCATCAACCCCATCCAACTCAAAGCAATTTGTTTGATTCAAGTAATGAAATGTTCTTGGGTTTCCCAATTTGTACCTCTGAACATCCTGTTGAAGGTATAAGAGAAGAAAAATGAGAAATGTCTGGAAGCTAGAAAAGAGCAGTTGATGCTTTACACATGTAACATAGAAAAGCTGAAAGCATTCTTGCTTCTGCTTGAAAAAAAAAAATTCATTTGTTGTAAACAAAGAAATGAAAATGACATTTGAAGTTTTCAAAGTCTGTTTTCAGACATGTCTCTAAAAACCATTCATTTTCTGGGGACATTATGTTTCTATTTTTATATCACTTTCCCAGCAAAAAACACAAGAAGATGAATTCAAAGATCTGATATCCATTTATGTTCTCAGTCTAAACCATGAAACTGGATTGTGCGAGAACAATACAGGCATCGTGCTACTAGGTAAAGTGCTTGAATACTGCACCCTAGATAACAAGAAAACTGAGACAAAAGCAAACACATTCACAAATAATATTTCCCATTTTCAGATTCTAAAATTCCAATTTAGAAGAAAGAATACTTTTTTCCAAATGGAACTTAAGACGGCCTAATTTTACAGCAAAAAATTTTAAGTTTTTACTTATCAATACAAACATACAGCAAAATACTAAAGTATGGAACATAAAAATTCACTGTGTGATTCTTTTTATCACTTAGTTTGTATATAACAGAGTTCAATTCACCAACAAAAGAAGAAGAAAAAATATTAAATTACAAAGTTTACCATAAAACCAGTAAAGAATAAAAATTCATGTGGGAATGGCATATTGAGACAAAGATCTACAAAAATCCATTACTAGGAATTACAAAAAAAAAAAAAAAAAAAAAAAAAAAAAAAAAAAACGTCCCTAACAACAACAACGAGCCTTAATCCCAATTTTTTGGAATAAGCTAAGGATTCTCAACAAATTAGTTAGGGTCAGCCACATGTCTTCTTTTTGCCCATTCTATTCTATCTAACGTCGCATTCTCTGTTATTCCCTTAATTGATAAGTCCTTTTTTATTACTTTTGCTAATATTATTTAAGGTCTTCCTCTACCTTTTTCAATTCCCTCAACTTGGATTGGATTAATTCACTTTTTTTTTTTGCAATGCATTATTCACTCGGTGCATTATTCACTCTCCTCTGAAGATGACCAAACCATCACAAGCGACTCTCTCTCATCTTTTCATCAAAAGGAGCTACCCCTAACTTTAAGTGAATTTTATCACTTCGGTGTTACGATCCTAATGTCCCACATGAATTAAGTGTAAGATTAACCATGTGTTTATAAACTCTTAAGTACCCTCTCCTCGCAAGCTAGTTTTTAAGAGTGAGTTCTACTTGAGTTCCTAACATTTAGTATCAAAGTCAACCACCATGTCGAGTAATCGAACATAGCTCATTGAGTACGGGTTCAAATGAGTTGCAGCTTTGTGGTCGGATCTCGAAGGGAGCGACCTAGAGGCTAGATTAAAATAACTGATAGGTGAATGGAGCCTCCAAAAAGAGAAGGGGCTACCATCGGGTTAGTGTCGCTAGAGTAAGATGTTGTGGATATCAATTACGAAGCGTTGTGGAATATTATGATCCTAATATCCCACATGAATTAATTGTAAAATTAACCATGTGTTTATAAGCTCTTGGACACCCTCTCCTCATAAGTCGGATGGGTGAGTTCTACTCATGGATTCCTAACATTAGGATTTATCTTTTCATGTATTTCCATTTATCCATCTTAACATTCTCATTTCAAATATGCTCATTTTATGATTATGTTTATTCTTAATAGCCCAACATTCACTACCTTAGAGCATTGCTAGTCGTACATCAGTCTCATAAAATTTTACTTAATAGATATTCTACGATCACACAATACTCTTGATGCACTTCTCCACTTCATCCACTTTACTCTTATACTATGATTCACATCATCCACAAATCTCCATCGATTGATCTAATATATCGAAAGCTCTCATTCTTTAATATCTCTTGACCATCAAGTCTTACAACTCCTTCATTTGTATTTCTTTTTTTACTAAACCTCATTCCATGTACTTTGTTTTAGTCCTAATTAATCAAAAGCCTTTAAATTCTAGAGCTTCTCACCATATTTCTAACATGGCATTAACTACACTTCTAGTTTCATCCATTAAAACCATATCATCTACAAAAAGCATTCACCAAGAGACTTTCTCTTGAATCGATTTAGTGACCACATAACCTCTTTATGGACCCTATCATATGCTTTCTCTATGTCTATATTGGATCCATTCATAATAGAGTGACTAAATTTTACACTAGCCATCAACCTACTGCAACTATCTTCCTTTACCCAAGCTTGGGACCGAATGTTAACAAATATATGACAATAAGCACAGACATAGGCAGAGTTACAAAAAACATATCTCCTAAAATAATAATAATAATAATAAAATGACAAAACAAACTAGGTAGCAATCAATAAAAGCTAAGCTCTAATTTCCATTAAAGATTACCCAATTCTTCCTTTCTCAAATCACAAAAGAAAAGTGTATCTCCATAATCCACCTTCTCAAATTCTGAACCATTTTGACATCAGCTGCCAGCCTACCACTAGGGCTACAAACATATTATCTTGGTACCACTAACAAAGTAGAAATCTCAAGAAGGAATCATGACACAAGAAAATTGCATAACGGACAATGAATATTAGACAATTCACCAACACAGACTTGATCTTGCATACTTCCTAAAGGCCAAATGTTTGAATATATGAATCTTATCTCTTATCCTTGACATTAGAAATATAGAGTTCAAAAGTAAGCCAAACCAAACAAGGAGGTTTGGTACGTTTTTTGCAGAGCAATGGGTTGGCTTGGTTTTTGGACTTACTCAACAAGTTGTTTCAGTCTTTTAGGCATCTCATAAAACCCCTAAACCAAACAGAACCAACGAGTACATTCAAGTACAGCAATTTTATTGGTTGCCTAGTGGAGTCAACTAAGGATAAGCATTGTTCTCCTATCACTTACATACACTCTCTCTCATCTCAACATCTCACTGATGCACCACCTCCCTTAGCTCACTCAACTCTCAGCCCCTCTCACATCTTCATCTCTCATCCTTTACTCTCATTGGAGCCATGCCTCATGATCACATGTTCCAAAATATGTTAGATAGCTCAATTGAACTCAGAGTCCCCAAAAAATTTTGAGTAGCTATCCAATCAATCACGTTTAGTTTTCTATTTTTTATTCTCTGATAGGTTCTGCCTCCAAGGGGAGGAAATGGAGAGATTTGACATAGTGACCTCCGCTTCATGAGGCATGATCCCCAACCTCATTTGCTACCCCTTGGGGTTTGCCACCATAGCTAACTAATGTCTATTATTTTTTGAATGTACATTTCCAGGAGTTTTATACGTTTTAGGTTGATAAGATTTTGGAGCTGAATTTGATTTTCCTATACCACATGATCGAAAACTAAACCCACCACTTCTCCTTGCTTAAGTTAGTACTAGTTTTGTTTGTCTAATTGGTAAGTTACACACACACCCTAGTCAATGAGCCTTACCTCGAATGATATTTCTTCCATTCACAAGTGAGGGTGGAGGGTGAGGTAAGGAGTTCAAAGTACCGCAGGGGCATGCGTAACTTACATATAAATAATAAATAAATAAAAAGGAGGTTACACACTCGCCAATTTGTTTTGAGTTGACAACCTCATCCTCTACCTTGATTTTACAAGGAGAGGAAGCACCATTTGAGGTAGAAATCATGAGCAACTTAGGATTGGTTTTCTTAAGACATTTGTTGGGAGTTGGTTTAGGTCTTAGAAAACTGATAAAGGTCGGTCATGTACTCATGTTTCAAATTTACATGAAATCCAATCCAAACTAGCCCATGCCCATCCCTAATAATAACAGAAAAAAGACCACCAATAAACCCATAAATATTCATGCAACTTTCAAGAATTGGAAGCAAATCCCTAGAAGTGAGTTGACAAAACTGCCAAGAGCCTTGAAACTCAACTTGTACCTCCTCGCGTTTCTAACGGAGACATCTAGGGTTCAAATCCTCCTCCCCCAACTATTGAATTGTCACAAAAAACAAACAAATAAACAAACAAAAAGTGAGTTGAAATACTATCTCCATTTGATAAGCAACTTCCAACTGCCTTCATTGACCCAAGGCACTTTCCACTATCAATAGGAGAAGTTCCAACAACCAACACTCCCCCCCCCCCCCCCCCAAAAAAAAAAAAAAAAAAAAATTCATATCGGTTGCACAAAAGCCATGTCTACCAAAAAGTAATGAATTCCATCGAAATATGAAAAACAATTGGAAATGCTCTTAGCATCAAGGCATGCCACTACAGTTCTACACTGAATTTCCCAAACTCAGACATTGATCCGCTATATTTAAAGTAGGGTTCCAAGAAAAAGAATAAAAATATAAATTCATTTTAAGCACACACAACAACAATCTGTAAGTGAAGAAAGAGAATCACCAGTAAACCTCTAGTTTTAACCTCCATATCAAACATCAGCATGAACAATAAACAATCATACACAAGACTAGAGTATCTAGAGCTGAAACATCAAGAGAGAGAGAGGGTATCGTGGTCCGCTCTGCAAATCCTACTTTGGCCAGTTCACAAGATTATGAGACAAATATTTCCATGCAAAGACAAAGTAATACAAAAGAAACAAATAATCTGCAAGTATCAATCCTGATTCTTTCCATGAAGCTGATTTAGTGAAGCAATTTAGAAACCATTACCTCTGGTGGTGCAGCACAAAGCATGTAGAAACAGTGATAATTTCTCTCAGGATCAGACACCTGGCAAACACGTGATCTTTCCAGCAAATAAGTTCTGATAGCAGCTCCTGAAATTCTCCCCATCTTGTCAAATTGAATCTCCACGAACTTACCAAAACGACTGCAAAAATAATATGCACATAAGAATGGAACCCTAACAAATAGATAGTATCATATAAAATTTGCATTATACAAATAAGAATATTATTAAAACAATAGATCATCCCACCTCGAGTTATTGTTTCTAACAGTCTTTGCATTACCAAATGCTTCCAGAACAGGATTGGACTGCAAATCAGAGAAAAACACAACAAAGCATGCATGATACAGGTGACAGTTACAAACTTAGGAAAGAAAATTATTGAAATAAAATTCAAGCCAATGACCTCTAGCTCGAAGAGCAATACCTAACCCCACAAAAATGGGGTGGTGGATGAGGTTACGTAGGTTCAAGACCCTTTGGGTGTGTATGTTATAAAAGTCAACATCATGTCTTACTTCTACAGTACCAGTAAGATTCTAGATTTTTTTTTTTTTACCTCCAGGACTTGCTGCTCAACAGTCCTCCCCTCAACAGCAGCTCTCCCTCCCATGTAAGCAAGATAAGCCATGAGCAATTTTGTGCTTTCAGTTTTACCAGCCCCACTTTCACCACTGACCAATATTGACTGACTCACTCCTTCATTAATCATAAGTCTGCACACACATCAATGGCATCTTACATTGCCAGACAAGCAAAGAGATGACATGAAGAGCTTTACAATGAGAAAGTAATAAAGTACCTGTATGCAGCATCTGCAACAGCAAATGGATGTGGGCTCAGCTCGCCAAAGGCTGCCCCTTTATATTGTTGCATCATATGGCTATCATAAAGATGTGGTAGTCTTCTAAAAGGGTTCACAGCAATCAATATATTTCCTGTGTAAGTCTAAAGTCACCAATAAGTGTATCAGCTTCAGATAATACCGAAGATGTAAAGAAACAAAAACAATGTCCCACCCCTCCCCTCTTCCAGCCCCAATTCAACAAATAATAATAATAAGAGAAAAGGACAATCTATGATGGAATAACTATCTCTTTTTTAATAATCATTTTTGTGGAACTCTATTTTAAATACTTACGTATATCTCATTGATATCATATCTTGATCTTAAATTGTCTAGGACTCCCGGTTCATGCAAATAAGCCAGCTTTGTCATATCATCCACTCCACATGGTGGGGCTTCACCATCTTTAGGGTAGACATTGGAAGCTTTAACAACAACCTGCAGTTTCCACATAAAGAATAGTGGGGAAAATGAGTAAAATCAGTATTCACACACCAAAGGCATCAATATCTCCAAACGTTTTCTTCTAAAACAAGCAAAAACCAAAAATAACAACCTAATGGAAAATTGATACCATAAATTGAAATGTTCAACAAATGAATTTTTTAATTTATGAAAAAAAAAATGACACATGGACGTTACATTAACAAAACATGAATTATCATTAAGCATATGACAAAATCAAGGTGATATGTGCAGTAAAATATGCCCAAGAGTAAATATTATCCAAAGCACTTACTGTCTTCCCTGAAGTGCATAGGACCTTAATTT
This sequence comes from Quercus variabilis, assembly GCA_030445155.1. Lineage (NCBI taxonomy): Eukaryota > Viridiplantae > Streptophyta > Magnoliopsida > Fagales > Fagaceae > Quercus > Quercus variabilis. The sequence goes on along the minus strand of CP129453.1, from coordinate 42,626,213 downwards.
CTTCACCATGAACCTCCACAACTTCACCATCTTCCCAAGCTACATCAGGATCCTCCACCCAAACAAGAGACCCAACCGCAGGACTAATAGTAGCAGCCTGCAAAGCAGAAGTGTCTTAAGTCTAACACATCAACTGAATTGAATTACTACATTCCATCATCCCACGAGATTTACAGATCATGAAAATATGCCAAGCAGCCATCTGTAACTGCTGTGGTGAAGATGTAAGGCTAAAGCAATTTTCTCTTTTCTCAATGATACAACAGAGAAAAAAGAGTCCATATACATACTCAAGTAAAAGAGCAAACATGTAAAAAAGGGATGGGGACTCCCTATGTGTGTATGTTCAGGCTAAAGTATTCAGTGCAACATTGCTCAAAATACAGTTTTTGTATCAAGTGAAGCTGACTATATAGTTGGTTGTGACAAAATTCAGATTACAAAATTAAGTAATTATGTTGAAAGTTAAGTTAGCCTGAACAAATAAATTACAAATGTTAAATAAATAAATAAACACAATTGATGCGGTGTAGAAGATGAACAAATCTGAAAAGTAGAGAGAAACCAAAACTTCTAATGAATCTCGTGCTAAACCAATGAGAACTTATCTAGAATAAAATAACCCAGCATATGCAACATCAATTGTTTATAAGAACATCTTCAGCAAGAAAGAACATAATATTCCAAAAGTATCACTCAAAATAAGCAGTATAAGTAAGATATAGAAATAGGCTGTGTAAAAACCCACTAGATGAATTAACTAGCATGACAAAGAGTAGTATACCAAATCCTATTTTTCATATATCAAACCTAACAACCAAGTATCTAAGAGGTTAGTGACTGAGATTAAGGCTTTTTATTAGATGAGTTGACTAGTTACGTAAACAGTAGAATAACACCACATCTAGCTGCACAGAAATAATATATAACTGGCAGCCAAGAATAAACAAAATATAGATTTATCTAAAGAAAAATTTAGAGTACCCAAGCCTGAAATGCAAAATTTATTTATATGAGAATCAACCAAGTCAAAAAGCTAGAGGTTGTAATCAATTTCCATGCAACCAAACACAACCTAATTGTTAATCACTAACTGGATTAGCTATAGGTCAAGAATAAATTGCAACACCATTAATAGCCTTCCTTTGAGGACCAATCAGCACAAAGCTGAAGAAAGACATTCACTTTCAAATAAATCATCAAATTCTTATCAATGTAACTCTCCTCAAACGAAATCCTTGTTTTCAATTTCAATTTACTGTATTCCTTACAAGATCTCCACCCACACAGTAAACACTTCAGTTGGGACTCCTAACCTTTTGCTTAGTAAATCAAAATAGGCATTTAACCTAACATAACAAAAAAAGAAATCCAAATCTGAATAAGATGAAAAAGAAACCAAAGAAACAAACTTTAAAATGAAACGAAAGACATTCATATATCCACTTCTACTTCAACTTAAGCACAGATCAGTAATCAAGATACTAAACCAACAATAACCCATTAAATTATCAATAACCCTGCATTGAGCAACATAAAAATTCCACATAATGAAAAGAACCCATATACAAGAAATGTACAAATCAATCAAGAAAAACAAAAAAAAAGAAAGAAAAAAAAAATACCATTTTGACAGAGATTTGATCAGATCAGAAACTTGGGGTTGCTAATGGATCTACTTCCACTTCCTTTGAATTCAGATACAAAGACTTCTTCAACTTCTTTCCCTTCCTTTTAGTACAACTTTTATTGATGTATGGGTTTAGAACAATAAAAAATAATAATAAAAGAATTAAAAATATATACTTGATTAATTAAAAAGAATGAGAAGCTTGAACCATTCAACAAACCCAAATATGTTTCAGAAGAAGAAAGAAGGAAGGTATGTCTGAAGCAGAAACTGGGTTTCTTTTTGTTTCTGCTGTCTTTGTTTTCTTTGTTCCCTCCCACTTCCTCTGGCTTTTGGTTTTTACACTCTTTCTTTAGTCATTACTAATTGAATAAATAATTCTTGTTAATTAAGGATATAATTAAGATTAGAAGAAAATAAAAATTCAAAACGTTTTTGTTAAGTTTCGTGATTCCGGAAATGCCCTTCGACTTTGGCTTTAATTACGGTGACTTTAATGACAACTGACAACTCAGACATAGTCAACTGTGAGTCACTGCCAAGGTTGTCTGAAACTTTACAGAACTCAAAATGCTAAGGCGGTAACACTTTACACTGGTTCGGTCGTTGAGTTGAATTTTTTACTTTTTGTTAAGGTTGGTAAAGAGTTTTTTTCTGTTATTTCTAACTTTACAGTAGTTCATGGTGGAGTTGAGGTTTTTGGGTTTGGTAAGATTTTTTCGGTTATATAACATACGGTTCTAACTAACTCATCATTTTGTTTTCTTTTTCTTTCTTTTTTTCACTAAAAATTACAATTTACACTTTAAAATTGTAATTTAGTAGTTTTGATTATGTGTACTAAATTTTCAAATTTTGGATATTAAATTGTTTTTTTTTCCATTTAAAACTAATTTATTTTGACCTCTATTAATGTCATATCATATATTATTTTGACTAAATTGCGAGTTAAAATCTTAAAATTTAGGATAATTTTGAATTTGTCTCCCTTAAAACCTCAAATTTTTGATATGTAAAATTGCATAATTTTGAGTTGAGATGACCAATTAACAATTATCTCATCACCTAGAGTATGGATGAAAAAACTTGAATCTAAACAAAATAATATATCATGTTAATAATAGTATAAATCCAAATTTTAGAACTTTAAAGAATAATATCTAAATTACCAAAGTATAAATTGAACTCTAGTCTCTTTTTTAATAAATATATTATATCCTATATAATAAAATATGCATTGCCAAGAGTTTTATAGCTAAACTTTTACCTTCAAGTGTTTTAAATAGAAGAAATGTTACATTTATAGCATTTTCTCAACATTTTCATAACAAATTATAATTAGTAAGTTGTTATTGGTTATAATTTGAATCAACAACAACAACCTACCATTTAAGATTTGTTGTAAAAATGTTGTTGACATAACATTTTAAGTCCTTTATCTCTCAAAAAAAAAAAACTCAAATCCCTTCCTCCTAATTGTAACTATTAATTTTATAAAATAAAATGCACATTCCTATGTTGCATTTGGTATTGGATTAAAAGACCAGTTTTTTTTACTATTTAGCTTATTTTTGCTACTATTCAGCCTATTTTTACTACTATCTATGGGTTTCATTACACTTTTTAGTACTATTCATGGATCACATTGTACTATTTCAGCTACCTTTTAGTTTTATCTACAATACTTTTAGCAAAAAGTTTTCAATTTCAGCTGAATAAGTTGTTTCCAAATGGACTCTTAGTAAACGTGTTATATGTTATATAATAAAATTAAAATTTTGGAGTTCTACAAATTATGAAGAGAGAAAGTGGTTGCCTGCCAAGCCACCAAGCAACCTTTCTCTGTTCTTTCTTTCTTTTATCACCTTATGCCATTTATCAAGAGAAAAATAAAATAAAACTTCATATGCCATTATAATTCTATAATATAAAAGTATTAACATGTTTTACTCTAAACAAAATGTTATCATCAAAGTGACTTCAATTATTACACCATTAACAAATTGTCAATTCTTATGTGATATGATCAATCTAATTCCATAAATCATTGGACATTAACGTATAATTTGGTCCTTAAACAATATATGAAACTTCAATTCATTACCAAACTAGTATTCATTATGTCAATCGAGTACTTACAAATTTTAAGCATAATTTTTTATTAAAACCAAGGTATAATATCACCAGGTGGATGATGTGATAGAATTATTTTATATACATGACATTATAATCATTGCACAATACGTTACATTATGTGTCTCTCACATTTTAAACATATGGAGGGAGATATATGAATATATTTGTGTCTCAAAAAAAAAAAAAAAAAATTTGTGAGAACCATCACCTTAGCATAATATATGACAATTTTTTTTTCTTTTTTTCCTTCAAGAAAAGAACTACAAGTTCTTGTTCATAACTCTTCTTAAAAAAATAAAAAAGTTTTTGATCATAATAAATGATTTTGTTTTAAGTATCAATTAAGTTACAAGATTCTTGGCATATATATGATACGTGATATGTGATATGTGATTGTGGGTTCTAGCTAGATAACTTAAGTTTAACTAGTAAAATCTTTCATCCTCTAATAAAAGGACTTAAGTTTGAATCTAGCCTACACACAAAACCAATAAGTGTCTTACCGTATTGATAAAGAGTAATCACCATAAAGTGAGCGTCATAAGTTCAAAAATTATTGCATAAAAAAAATAAAAACAAAAACTTACTAACTAAATAAAACACACACTTGTCATGCGATTGAGTACTTTAAAAACAAAATTGATGAGTGATATATTGAGTCCAAATCTTCTATCCTACTCTTCCTGCTCTACTATATACTCCACAAATAAAAACATGACACATGTCCATCTAATTTATTTTTCCCTATATTTATGCCTTCTAATATTTTAATTTCCTAAAATAAATAGGGTTATTTATTTATTTATTTTAGGAAATTAAAATAATAGAAGGCATAAATTTAGGGAAAAATAAATTAGATGGACATGTGTCATGTTTTTATTTGTGGAATATATAGTGAAGCAGGAAAAGTAGGCTAGAAGATTTGGACTCTGATATATTTGACAAAAAAATTCTACAAACTATTAATATAATGAGCAATTATTGGTAAATGAAAAAGTGATATTAATAATGAGCCTAGATGAAAACCAATAAAAAACTGGTCACATCATTATTTTGTAAAATAGTTACCAAATCAACGATTAAAATTTAGATTTTAGCAATAAATGATAAAATGGCTTGTTTTTATAACTTTAAAAACAAAATTGAAACAACCAATAGTTTTTTTTTTTTTTACCAAATAGTTCATCAGCATATAATTGAAATTCAATGTATACTTTACAAACTCAAAATATAATTTACCTACGTTGATTTATAAGGTAATATTACAATTTAAATATTTCTCTCACCAGATATTCAGGGAGTTTCTCTTTAAGGCAAGAATCACACAATTTTGTTAATATATTATAAAGTTTATTAGAATATACATTATACAAAGGATTTTTTTTTTTTTTGAGAAAGAAATTGAAACACAAAAGATAGAATAGAAAATTTGCATTGAAATTAGTACATGTACATCAAATTACATAATAAATAATAGAACTAATGCAATGAATTTAAGAAATGAATATTTGATTTTTTTTTAAGAAAGAAAATCAATATCATCACTTAATGTAGATGGATGGAATATTGAACTATGTCACCATACTATCTTTTTATTATATAAAAATATCGGTATGTAATTTAACTCATTAAATAAGTCAAATATATACTGTAAAGACGCAATTTGAGTCCCAAGCCCAAAGGTTAAAAGGATTGTAAGGGTCCTTTTTTAGACAGTGTCTAGGCCCAGGTAAAAAGCAAAGACTTTGGGCCTTTTAGTTGTTGTTTTAAGAGACTGAGCTTGGTTTATCGCAGCTAAATGAGCTGATTATAAATCAGATGGTGCACAGAGCAAGAATCCTACAACACATACATACTAACAAACAATAAATATATGCATTGAACAGCAAGAAACAATAAAGGGGCAATGCGATAGAGAAAGACACAAAGTAAATGTTAGGGGTCCTCGAGATACTACGTAATATTTCATTAATTTCTCAATTATATAATACATCATGCTCACTATGACGTATCACAAGGTCCAAACAAATTCAAAAATCACAGATTTAGATGGCTGTTTAGGCATCTATGACTTTCAAAGTTTGAATCATTTTGAATCCAAATGTATTCTCTGGTGACTGTTTGAGGATATCAGGCAGTATTTCTCTCTCCTTTCTTACTTTATTTGAATTTTAACAGAATTTTCTTAATGATTCTACTCTAATTCATTGTTGCTGAATGCCCCCTTACCGTTGGTTGCTTCTCCCTTTTATAGTGTCATTCCAGGGTTCTTAGGTACCACTGATTCCCCTTATTTGCTCTCCTGGGTACCAGAACCAATATTGTGCCAACAACATTGGTGACTGATCCCTTCCTTATTCCTCATAATTTTCTCCTTTTGGTGCTTCTTCCCTAAAAGTCTCTTGCTGACTTTCTATTATGTGGCATCCTTAAAGAGCTGACGTTTGGTCCTTCTTCTTTCAAGACCTTTTACGTTTTTCAGACTTAGTTTTTGGTTGCCTTTCCTCTTGTCATTTTTCCCAAGTGAGCGGATTCCTTCCTGCCAAGTTGAAAGTCTTCCCAACTACTTCCCTTCATGGTTTTTCATTTTAGGTTCCCCAAGGTAATAGCCCCTTGCTCATGAATTGTTGGTTTCCAAGCTTTCTGGTTCTTTTATGCATCATTAGGTGGCTGATAGGGACGTATCTATTCTCTTGGCACTCCTTTTGAGCTGTCCTAATCTCATCCTAGCTTTGCTGCATGTCCCGAGGATCCCAAGCCCCTAATTGTCCCTGGGTATCCCGATCCAGTTCTTACCACTGGACTACCTAGTGATTTTCTACCCTTGGCAGGCTGGGCTTTTTTTCTTCTTCCCTTTGTTTCATGAATTCTAAGGCCTATCCATTCGTGAGTTTGGTTTCTTCCTTAAATCCCTTAATGGAGTTGGGCCTACCATCTTTTTTCTTCATTGCGGGCTCAAGTCTTTATTTTCTCATGTAGTTCAACTCTATGTGCCACTTTGGGCCTTGGTGCAACATGGTGACTTTTTTTAGACTTCAACAAGGATCTAGGCCTAAAGAGCCCAATCCAATGAATTTGTAAAGAGTGAGTTGGAAAACTAAACTCTAATGAGTTGGGTAACGATTATAGTGGATCAAAATGACAATAAAGTAAAAATAGACTTGTTTTTTTCTAAAAAAAAGCGTTCTCTGCATAATCTGAGAAAATCAATTCTTATATATAATTCTTAGAGTTGATTACAAGTACAGCTCTTGTTGCTACAATATTTCTCTCTCAATTCTCCGATCCCTTTCTCTCAAGGCATCCCTTCTATTTTATACTATCTTCCTCATTTCATCTCTACCATCCACGTGTAGATTAGATTGTCAGTGTTGATCCTTGTCATATCAGTACCTTTTTGAAGTCTTTGGGGAGTAGTTGCAAGGTTGAAAACTATTATTCATGTATCAATTCCTCATTAATGCAGTCAGAGAGTTAGTTACAGAGCATTTAATGCGGTGGTAACAACTTTCCCTCTATTATGTTCCTTTCTGATACTTATTCTCATTAGTGGAATTATCCAAAACGTTGCTCTTAATGTCAGACCGCACCTTTTGACCTCGACTTTGCTCAGCCAAGAAAACATTCCTCCTCGGATCACTTTTTTGGACTTTCATGACCATATCTCACCTCTTCATTCATTAACACGGACTCTTCTGCTAGTGTTTCTCTGTCTTCGAATTACTTAACGTCCTCGGATTGGGCCCCCGACCCAATATACACTACTGGGCTTATTAACCCTACATATACTTTTAATGATTTGAACTTTGAAGTCAAATTTTTAGATTTTTTTTAACAAATAAAAAGGAATTTCAATATTATTCTTTTGGCAATAAAATTGATTTGGCAAAAAATTAAGTAAATTCTTTTTAAGTTATGTCATCGACTTGCCCTTTAAAACTTAGAGCATAATGTAGTTGGGGGTTCGAGCAGTATTCCAGTAATTCCAACACTTTTTATACATGGACATTTCGGTTAGCCCCCTTTCCTACTATTTACCAAGAAAAATATATATATGATGTAATTGGCAATGTACTTAAATAATCAGTTGCTCTTTAATTTTTGAATTGAACTTGGATTCAAATTTTCCTTTCCCACTTATTATAAGTAAGAAAAAAAATGTCAATTCAAATAAATTTTTTTTTTTTGAAGAGAATGTCAATTCAATTTTTGAATGCATTAGTACCCTTACTCCAATTTTATTTTGAAAATAGGATTGTTTGATCAAATAATTATAATTAAAAATGGTAAAATTTTTAAAAATTATACTTTAAAGAAATGCAATTAATAACTTATTATCAAACCGATACTAGTTAATGCGTTATAACTTAACTGGTTGACATCTTCTTTGATCTACCAACACCAAAAGCCTATTTGGAACATAGGAGGATATAACGTATATAGGGGCATATAAAAAGAGGTCAGGTTCATTAACACAAACTTGTAACTTTTACTTTGCTAAAAAAAAAAAACAACTTGTAACTTTTGTAGGGCCGGTTTGTAACTTTTGTTGGGCCATTAAAGTAGTGGGAGTTTGGATTTAAAAAAGGAAAACCAATACAGAAGAAAAGTAAATTAAAATAGGGTGCGGTTAACATGTACCCTTGGGTCACACATTAAGCAATTTATTTTTGAAAATATTTTATTAGGAATTAAAAAAGTTGTCAATATTTTTTCAATTCTTGAGAAATTTTTTTCAAAAATGATTAATTATGGGCACACATTAGCAAAATCTATTAAAATATACACGAATTTGGCATTCATTTTATTCAATGTATATGTCCTTCCAATTATTAGAGAAAGCTGAACAATCGAAACATGTTAAGAATGAAAATGATTGCACTGTTCAAATTGAGAAAGACCTGTGAATGAATATGTGACCCAGATCAGAAGAAGGCAATCAATGCCAGCCAGATTGTAATGAGATCGGTGGGCACATTATACATTAATTCACATCTCATGATGCATATAAAGAGAGCAATAGGCTTTTTAGATTCCGCGGTGCTCAGCTCAGCAACACGTACCATTGTCCTTGTCCATGTGGAAGGCTGACAATGAAGCATGTTAAAATTTCAAATAAATGCCGTCCTACATTTTTTGTTCTGTATACTCGGCTAACCAAAACAATCATGAGATATCCTACGTTACATTTTCATATCAATTGATTCCTGTGAACTCCTTTTTTGTTGCCTTGGTCCACCTAATGGTTGTCAACTTGTCATCCTCCTCCTCTACGCCTTTTCTTTTACATGAAAAGAAAAGAAAAAAAAGAAGAGGAACAAATTAATGAAATCATATGTCCCCAATTGCGGAGATTATAAAATACAATTTTATTATAGAAACAATCATATCTAAATTTATAAAATTTGTTTACTTATAATTATGGGTCAACATACCAACCAATTTTAGTGTAGGTAAGATTCAAACCTAGATTCTATATTGAAAACAATAAATTTTAGGGTAAAATATTATTTTGGTATCTAAACTTTACTAAAAGTTTATTTTTTGTCCCTGAACTTAAAAAAAAAAAATATTTTTTCATCCTTAAACTTTGTAAAGAGTTTTTTTATTTATTTATTTTTTATAATAGTTTAGAGACAAAAATAAAAATTAAAAAAAGAACTTATTTTTCAATAGTTTAAGAATGAAAAACAAATTTTTAATAAACTTTAAAAATAAAAGGTAAAACATTTTCAATAAAAAAAAATTGCAATGTAATAATGAAAAATAGATAGAAGTCTCAAATGCACCAAAAGGCAAAAAGTGGGTGTCCTTGGAATATGATGGTCATAAGGTGGTTCTAACGAAAAAGAAAGTTAATTCACTAAAGGAAATGAATTGTAATGTACAATTGTACACATTATCTAGTTGAAAATTTGGAAAGGAATGCAAATGAGCTTATTGAATAAAATAAATATTACTATATATTCTGAAAATTTAACCATTGAATTGCATGTTCTTTACGTTCTTAATTCAAATATTAAATTTTGTATTAATCGAATATTATTTACTATATAATCTATAAGTTTATATTTTATGCATAATTTTAAACTACAAAAACTTGCAATTTAAACAATTTATTGATGACATAGTTATTGATCTTTAATTTTCTTAAAATTTTTCAAGCATGAAGGATATAAGAATAATATGTAATCCAATGGTGGATTTGTCAAATTTGCATCCAATAAAAAGATATTGAATAAAGTTGTAGACTTAGGCTACAACCAATTTTATAGTTAAACTTTATCCATTTTATAATATATACATTATAATTCATTTTTGTAAAGGTTAATAATTTTCATTCATCATAAAATCATTCTCCTTTTTTGTTTCTCCCTCACCTTTTTATTTTCTACACATCTTCAACTCTATCAAAAAATTCAAAAATAAACCTAAGTTGATATACTCTAAAAAAAAATTTTAAAAAAAAAAAGGCTTAAAAGTGTAAGGATAGGCGGTGCCTAATTTTATGTGATTTGGAGAACGTGGTGAAGAAAAAAAAACTGTTTTTTTTTTTTTAATTTACCTAATGTAGGGGCTCCTTTTTCGGAGGTGGGCCCCCGACAATGAATTTGTAGAGAGTGGGGCAAAGGGTTTGGCTCCGGCCGGCCCTTAGCCGGTCTTCCTCGAACTTTTCGTCTATTTGCTCTCCGTCTGGGGTTGCTCCTCGGCTGGGGTCTGAGGAGGCCCCCCTTTCACCAGGGGGGCTCTTTGCCTTATATACCCTCTTTAGTTTGATCCTGGCCTTACAGCTGTTGACCATCCGAGCTAGTGGTTCAGGACTTGTCCCATCAGACAGGTTCTTTCCCATACTGGGGGTTGCTGCCTCCCAGGCTCCTCAGTGAAGGGTCTTGTCATCGTTAATGGGACCTGGAGGGCCTGGCAGAATAGTTAAGTGTGGATGTGAGCATCTGCAGTAAGTCTGCCCCCTAACTAGATTAGGCTAGGTGTGCCGAAGATAGGTGTATCCTCGGCTCGGGACTTGGAAGGACTAAAGCCTTTAGGCCGGCCGTCTGGGGAGGTCGCCTTCCTCGGCTTGGGCCCTGGGCCTGCCTAAAGGTGGGCCGGGGATTCTGGGCCCTCGGGCCCCACAATAGCCCCTCAAAAACCCTGCTGCACGTATCCTCGGACGGGGAGGAGGGTTTTGCAAACCTCGGCCCCTATGGTCCGGAAGGCCGTCGGTTTGGCTGGTCCTTTCTTGAGTGGTCGGATCGACCATTAGGCCCTTCTTTAGGTAGTTAATTTCTTCACGGGAATGGATCCTCGGACTGAGCAGTACCTTGACTCTGTCGTAAAATAGATAGCCCCTTGTATACAGTCGCTGCCTTAAGTACGAGTGGCCAGCTCCCCGTAGGCTTGAGTCCGAGGACCATGCAAGACCTAGGTACAATTGCTGCCATCGTTTCCATGTGGCTAGCTCCCCGTAGGCTTGAGTCCGTAGACCATGCAAGACCTAGGTACAGTTGCTGCCTTTAAGTACGAGTGGCCAGCTCCCCGTAGGCTTGAGTCCGAGGACCATGCAAGACCTAGGTACAATTGCTGCCATCGTTTCCATGTGGCTAGCTCCCCGTAGGCTTGAGTCCGTAGACCATGCAAGACCTAGGTACAGTTGCTGCCTTTAAGTACGAGTGGCCAGCTCCCCGTAGGCTTGAGTCCGAGGACCATGCAAGACCTAGGTACAATTGCTGCCATCGTTCCCATGTGGCTAGCTCCCCGTAGGCTTGAGTCCGTAGACCATGCAAGACCTAGGTACAGTTGCTGCCTTTAAGTACGAGTGGCCAGCTCCCCGTAGGCTTGAGTCCGAGGACCATGCAAGACCTAGGTACAATTGCTGCCATCGTTTCCATGTGGCTAGCTCCCCGTAGGCTTGAGTCCGTAGACCATGCAAGTCCTAGGTACAGTTGCTGCCTTTAAGTACGAGTGGCCAGCTCCCCGTAGGCTTGAGTCCGAGGACCATGCAAGACCTAGGTACAATTGCTGTCATCGTTTCCATGTGGCTAGCTCCCCGTAGGCTTGAGTCCGTAGACCATGCAAGACCTAGGTACAGTTGCTGCCTTTAAGTACGAGTGGCCAGCTCCCCGTAGGCTTGAGTCCGAGGACCATGCAAGACCTAGGTACAATTGCTGCCATCGTTTCCATTCGGGCCCCGAGTGTGAGGACACAGTGTTCACCTCTCTGGGCAACTCAGTCTCACGTCGGGTAGGGGTCCATCCCCCTGGCCCCTTATAGGATGCCGGAGCAAGAGCTATTGTACCACGACTGCACAGTTGCTTTCAATAGGATTTTGTCCTCGGATCCGAGGACTTCATTTTTGGTGGGGGGTTATTCTTGGGTCTCTTCTGTGAGCTGTCTTTCCTCAGGTCGGCTTGTGACTTCGCACGTGGGGCTGATCCTGCCTCTGGTTCGTGCTCCTCATCTTTCTGGTTTACGAGGCGTCGCTTGGCCTCCCGCGCTTCCTGTTTGACGCTTCGGTGTCCGTAACGCGCCTCCATTAATGCCCTCGTGAATCAACACGCAGCAGGCAGCTGGCAATCCCCTTGGAACTGGGTGGGAATTAATTTCCCTTGACAATTCCCCTTCGAATTCCGCGCGGTTCAGCCCCCGCTGGTTTTCGCCCTCCATAAAAGGCGTTCTGGGGGGAGCGTTTCTCCTCATTTAATGAGTTCTCCCCCACAAACACACATATACACCTTTGCCCTTTTGAGTCCCTTTGATACCGCCATCAGGGTTGTGACCGCAGTTAGGAGACCTGGAGCCAAGTGCCGCCGTGGCCGCAGTCCCCACTGGGCTGCCGGCGCGGCAGAGTTTAGGCGTAACACTGGCCGAGTCTCTCATGGTGGCCAGGGGGGACGTCGTTGAAATACCTAACGTCTTCCCCCAGAGCGCACCTCCGACGAAGGGGGCACGCGAACTCTCGTCATGGCCGGTGCCCGAGTATTGCCGTCTCCGACGGTCAATGCTCTTGTAGTTCGGAGGGGGTCGAGGAAGCATCACGAGGGAGGGTGTCCCGGGGTCTAGGGGCTCCTCACTTTGTTCAAGCTTTGGTTTGAAGGTGAGCCAGCCCCTAGCCCCCCTTCCCGTGCTTTTACTGTCCAGTTCTCCCATTCTCTGGGCGCTGGTAAAAGCACGGCTTGACACTTCCTTCATTCCTGACAGCAATTCTTTGCGAGTCTCTTGCCCAGCCAGTCCCGGGACCGGTCCGCCTGAGCCTCCGATTGTAGGATTAGCTGGTAGGAATTCTTGTAAAACATGCCTGTCTGAGCCTCTGATTGTATTTGTAGTTTAGCTTTTTTTTCTTTATGAAATGATGAGAATTGTAGTTGTAATCTTTTGTAATCTCTTCTGAATTAATAAAGGACCTTTCTTTTACTTGTTGTTGAATTTTCTTTTCGCACTGACATTCTTCTCTTCTTCTTTTCTTTTGCTTTTTCCTTTTTTTTGCATCGCCAACTTCTGAGTAGTAACCGCCTTAGAACAATCGCCGGTCGCACCGGCCGGCACACTAACCCTTCCCACAGACGGCGCCAATTGTAGGGGCTCCTTTTTCGGAGGTGGGCCCCCGACAATGAATTTGTAGAGAGTGGGGCAAAGGGTTTGGCTCCGGCCGGCCCTTAGCCGGTCTTCCTCGAACTTTTCGTCTATTTGCTCTCCGTCTGGGGTTGCTCCTCGGCTGGGGTCCGAGGAGGCCCCCCTTTCACCAGGGGGGCTCTTTGCCTTATATACCCTCTTTAGTTTGATCCTGGCCTTACAGCTGTTGACCATCCGGGCTAGTGGTTTAGGACTTGTCCCATCAGACAGGTTCTTTCCCATACTGGGGGTTGCTGCCTCCCAGGCTCCTCAGTGAAGGGTCTTGTCATCGTTAATGGGACCTGGAGGGCCTGGCAGAATAGTTAAGTGTGGATGTGACCATCTGCAGTAAGTCTGCCCCCTAACTAGATTAGGCTAGGTGTGCCGAGGATAGGTGTATCCTCGGCTCGGGACTTGGAAGGACTAAAGCCTTTAGGCCTGCCGTCTGGGGAGGTCGCCTTCCTCGGCTTGGGCCCTGGGCCTGCCTAAAGGTGGGCCGGGGATTCTGGGCCCTCGGGCCCCACACCTAAAATTTAGGATTTTTCTTTAGAGTCCACAGCTTAGAGTCCATGACTTTTTTTTTTTTTAAAAGAATACTAAGTATTTTTAATACACACACATATAAGGATAAAAAAAAAAAGTTAAAAAAAAATTTAAAATGGTATATATCCAAAAGAATCGGAGTCCATAACTTAAATAGCTTAAACCCCCCCCCCCCCTTAACCCTTAAATAGTATAGAATAAATAGAAAAAAGAAAAGAAAAGAAAAGGTAATTAGATAAAAGTCAAACCTCAGAGACAGATGGATTGAATATAAAAAATAATACTAAAAAATAATAAATAAAATTCTCAAATGCAGGTGGGTATATTTGTAATTTGCTGGGCATAAAGTAGACATAATAAAAAAGAATATTGCTTTAATTCCTATTTTATTTAAAATCTTAAATATTGTACTCTACTATTTATGTGTGTGAAAGTGAAATTCCGGGGTTACGGAGAAATGGGAGAAGATGGCGTCACAGAACGCGGAACGAGAATATCTAGGATCAACTATTTTTTATTCTTCCGTAAAAAATAAACAATCCTCTAGTAACTGATGGGTCACACGATACAAGTGACAAAACCCAACAATATCAAGACACGTATGCAGCATGTATATTCCTACCCTTTTAATTCTCTCTTTTGATTTTTTCATGCTTCCGTGGCATATTATGATTGGGTATCGGTCGCCCTCACCGATTAAATTAGCACTTTTGGAGTAAATAGGATTCTCACGCGCTAATGCTGGTTTAAACAAGAATGAAAATTTTTGAAGTCTTACGCTATAAAACTTACAAATTACTTTACATAAAATTTATAAACGGACATGGCAAGTGGCAGTAATTGTGATCGGTAGGTTTCAACAATCGAATTAATATTATTTGAATTGTTATCTTAATCGCTTTCAAGAAATTTTTTTTTTTTTTTTTTTTGTTTTATCTTAATCCGTAACATATTATTTTGTAAGCACTATATAGTATTGTGGTACTCATAGCAACACACATTTTGAAAATGTAGTGCCCATAACACTACTCTTTTATCAACAACTAGTATCATCACACGTGCTTCGTGCTTGTGATGAGATTTTTTTTTTTTACTGTCATAATTTTTCATTTACTTCAATTTGAGGTTTACATATTTTCTTATTAATATTATGTATTTAGAATTGCTAATACAACGAGGAGCGTTATGAGTCTAGCTTCAAAAAATGAACAAATATTACACATTTATTTTGTAGCAAAAAAAAAAAAACTTATGTTTTTATTTTATGGGTCATGCTAACGAGTGCCTTTAGGGAATTAGTTAACAATTTATTTTAGGAAAATTTTGACACCACTTTTATAAGAAAAAAAAAAAAAAAAAACTATCAAAATATTAATTGTTTTTTTCTTTTCCAATAAAAACTTTATTTAAATAGATTATTAACAATGTCCTGTGGGCATTTGTTAGCATTTCCCTTATTTTATATATAAATTTTGTATTTTGAGAATCTAATTGATAAGTGGATAAAATAATTTGAAAATCAACAGGAGAGTGACCCTATTTTCGCTATTCGTGCGTTCAATAAGACTTTTTTTTAGTGTCATAATTTTTCATTCATTTCAATTTCAAGTTTACTTGTTTTCTCATTAATATTACATATTTAGAATTTATAAATGGATAAAACAATTTGAAAATTAGCAAGAGAGTGACACTATTTTTTAGATAATATTTAAGTGGGAGTTAGAGTTGTATTTTTATAGGATTGTCTTTTAATTTTGTCTCTATTTAAATATAGGGTTGTAGGGGTATTTTTTGAATCAAAAAAATGAGGATCCCCCTTAAATATTAGTATAGATATAAATAAATCTATGGCATAATATTTTCACATCAAAGTTTAGATGACAAACTATTAAGAGTCCAGCTAACGATGCCTTTGAGATATTTGTTAATTAACCATATTATGAAAGTTTTAATACCATTTTCATAAAAAATATGTAATAAAAAAAATCCAAAAATATATATTTTTCCTTCAAAAATTTTAAAAAGTGTTTTCTAAACCAAAGGCTTTAGAGCAATTCTTAAATTTTCTCAACAATTAATGGTGGAATGTAAATAAATGATGTCAATAACGAGTTTAAGAGTAATTCTACAGACACAATTTATTTTTTAACATTTTTACAAACTGTTGATGTGGGCAACTTTTTATTAGTTTTCATCTAAACCCACTATTAACATTACTTTTTCATTTATCAATAATTACTCACAACATCAGCAATTAGTAAATTTTTTTATAAAATAATTTGTATTTCTAACATTATTCATGAGTTCAAATGATATATATAGATATATGTATGTATTTATATTTGACAACAAAATTTAACACTAATTCTCATCTTATTTGCTAGCTAAAATTCTCATCTTATTTAACACCATCATTTTTTTTTTACATCTAATTTATTGCCAATAAAATTATTGGATATCCCCAAGAGAAAGTGGATCCACTTTAAAGAGCCAATCACGGAAGCGCATGGAGCATGTGAGAGTGGGCTAGAGGTGTATTGACAGTTTGGAGAGTTTTTTCTTTTTTTTTTTGATACGACAGTTTGGGGAGTTATGAGCACGTTGTAGATCGACTAGGACGTGGTCTTATATAATTAAAACCCATTAATTCATGGAGAAATTAAAATAACGGTCAGGATCTCTGGAAACATTGTTCGGTGCAGTTGTAGGCGTTGGATTGGGTTGATGGTTTGGTTAAGGACAAGGAAAATGGATTACGTGAAAAGATGGACTCGGACACCGCCTTAAAAGACGGAATCAACTTGGGGGGATTGTATGTGTTGTTAATGATTGATTGTGATTCTTTTCTTGCTTGGTCTTTTCAGGATTGAATTGAAAATGTCTTTTTTGGCAGGAAGTTGGTTTCATATTGGCAAGGTGGACTGGTGGAAACGTGCTAAGAGCAATACATCAGTTGATGGAAAGTATTGCAAAATAGAAAAAGGCAGGTATTTTACACATTTTAGTTCAAAAAATACCTAATGTCAGTGGGCGTAAAATTATATATTTATGCACAATTGCTACAATAACCGTGCATATATGCACAGTTACTATAGCACTTGCATAAATATTTTAGTAATTTTTTATCTCTCTTTGTCTTTGTTGCTCTCACCTCACTCTCCCTCTCGCCTCACTCTTCGCGATCAACATCACACCACTGCCGCCGATCAACATCACACCAGTATCGCTGATCAACATCAAACCACACGCCGTCTGATCAAATTGCCGCCAATCACTCTCCCCTCACTCTTCATTTTTCTTATTTGATCAAGATCAAACCATTGCCGCCGATCAACTCGCTGATCAAGATCAAATCACTGCTGCACAAAGCCTGATCAAATCATCACTGGTTAACTCACTGATTTCTCATTGTTTGATCAGTGGGTTTCGGCTTGGGTGGGATTCTGATTTTGGGTTGGTTTGATCTTGAGTGGTTCGCCGATCGGGTAGTGATGATGATGGTGGTTGTGATGGGTTGACGGAGAAGAGGAAGGAAAAAGATTCTAAAAAAAAAAAAAAAAAAAAAAGAAGAAGAAGAAGAAGAATAAGGAGAAGACAAAGAGGCGGAGATAGAGATAAAGGATTGTGTGAAGAAGAAGGGGTGTATTCAGAGGAAAAATGAGGGTTAGGGGGGGTAGGTGGGAAATAATAAAAAAAAAAGGTGAGGGAAAATATTATTTTAATAAAAAAGTGTGTAAATAGATAAATTGATGTGGGTGTTTTGTAAAAGTGATGTGTAAAATAGAAAAAGTAGGTTTTTTTTTTTTTTTAATGTAAAATAGATGAAATCTTTTGCACTGACTGATGTAATTGCTCTAGAATGGGGAAAATTCCGAAAATGTAATTCTTAAATGAGTCAGGAGTTTTATTTAAATCGAAATTTTGATCGCCCACTTAATAACTTTAAATAAATTGAAGTTTTTTAGTAGAATGGTGGATAAATGACGTAATCCACTATGAGAACTATATAATTTCTCCCTTACTAGCTCATGGTGTGCAAATTTGTTGTAACGATTGTTTTTTTTTTTTCAATAAAATAAAATAAATGGTAAGTTGCAAATCACAACACAAAAATTTGGGGTATTTGTATTTTACTTCCTGAAATTTCAAAATTTAGATTTTATCTTCTAAAGTTTGAAAGTATTTGGATTTTACATCCTGATATTTCAAAATTTGGATTTTACTCCACAAATTTTAGAGGTGTTTAGATTTTATTCCCTAAAGGTTAATATTATATTTGGTAACAATTTTTATTTTCCATTTTCAAAAACTTGTTTTTTGGAAAATAAAGAAAAAAAATTTTCTTGTATTTTTTAAATCAAAAACACGTTTGGTTAATTGAAATTAAAAAAAAAAAAAAATCATTTTTTGAAGAAAAAAAAGAAAATATTGAAATATGTTGTTATTAGGATTTGAACTCTAATGTTAACTCATTAAATGAGACAAATTCATTAACTCAAATGCGTGTTTTCATTGACTTTTAAAAAATATAAATTAAAAACAGCATTTTGCATGTTTTTATTTTCCTTTACAAATTGAGTTTTGAGAACAGTTTTTGTTTTCTGTCCATTTTAGATTGCTAAATAATTTTTTTAGTCTCAAAAATAGAAAATTGTTTTTGAAAACAGAAAATAAGGAGAAGAATAGTTACCAAACTACATTCTAAAGTTTTGGGATGTTTGGATTTTACACCTTGAAATTTTAGAATTTAGGGGTGTTAAATCCAAAAACTTCCAAACTTTAGGGAGTAAAATCTAAATTCTGAAACGTTAGAATATAAAATCCAAACACCCTAAACTTCAGGGGGGTAAAATTCAAATTCTGAAATTTGAAGGTATAAAATCTAAACACTTCCAAATTTGAAGGGTGTAATTTACAATTTTCCATATAAAAAAAAAAAAAAAAGGAAATTTTAGGCCCATTTCCTTTCCTTTTATTTTATTTCCTGGTAAATGGTTTTGGTCCCTTTTAGGAATTTACATATTGGTTGATATGAATTAGATCGGAATATAGTTTGCAAAGTTATACTCAATAGGTATTGGTTGTACCAGAAGGGACTCTTCCATCTCATAGTCATCCAATCATGATCATTCAACTGAGAAGTGGATGATGGTAGAAAGACAATAGTTGTGAGGAAAGAATAAGATAGTTTCAAATATGTTTGGAGTCAATTTTTTTTCCTAAATAGAAATGCGTATAGTATGTTTGGAATGGAGATGTAGGCCATCCAAACATAGGGGTAGTTTCCTGAATTGAGGTGCATGATTCTTGGGATTGAGATTTGTTACAATAAATAGAGCTATTGTACGGTGTAATTTCAAAGATTGTAATTAAAATTTGAAAAGTTTACTTTTAATCTTAACCATTGGATCATTTTCTAGCCTTTTTTTTTTTTTTTTTTAAATTTTAATTTTTTTTTTATAACCTTGATAACTTTTACAAATCGTAACAAAATGGTAATATTACCAGATTGCAAATCCTGATTTTTACTCCAACAATGCTAAATACCTCATCATAGGCACAAATCTTGAGATTCTTGCATTTCATTAATTCTACAACACCCATTTTTCCATAACCCTAGTAAATGGAGGAAATCATGGGAGAAGTGATTGGAAAAGACCCCTATATATTTATTGGACCTCTTTTGCTGAAAGATAGGAAAGAAAAACCCCAAAAGCTCCATTGTTTTTGGAATTTTTAGGTTTTGTGAGTTCTAACCTAAGCATTAGAAATGTTTGAGCCAGTACCACATCAGTGCCTCCAATTGGGTGGTTTCCTTTTTGCAGGTCCTCCAAGGCTCCAGTTTGGACAATTAACCTACTAAGACCCATTGTATCATCATATACCATGCGACCATTAAACCAATTGTAGGTCTTCATTCATATACCATGTCGACAATATGATGGATATTTCATATTTTTATGTGTTTTCTGACATTAAATATTTGTACGCAATGGTCTTCATTCAAATTCGTGTTGAAGAGGTTGACAATAACCTCTTAGTAAATAATATTTTTTTTATTTCATCTTGATTATTAAGATGATAAAATGAGAGCTTTCACAAACTATGATTTGAATGAAGATTTTTCAAGTCAACACAAGTTTTTTTAAATAAAAAATCATACGTAGGAAATGAATCATGCAGTATACGTGATTTTTTTTAATCAGAAATTTATCCATAATACAGTAAGAGAATAAAGGATAAACTTTAAGTTCATTGTGCATATTGTTCCTTAGTATATTGAAGATTAGTGTTGCTAAAATTAAATCTTGGAAATCATCAATGGTCTCTTACTGTTATAAAAAATTAATTAATTATTAATGTTAAGTGAACTTTAATTATTATTGCTTGGAATATTTTAATTTATTATTTATTAATTTTTGTCTTTACTCTTTTCAATTATTTTATTTAACAATTCAACTCAACTTTGACAACTTATTAGTCTTTATAATTCATTAAGAAAAAAAAAAAAAAATATATATATATATATATATATATTTGTGTCATTTGCATTACTCTATCAAGATTTCAACACAATAATACAATCATTAAAAAAAAAAAAAATTGGCTTAACTTCCTGATTCCCATTGTCCTACGTTTTACTTCCACTACCTCATACTTAGGGTCTGTTTGAATACCTCTAAAACTGAAAACACTGTAGTAAAATAATTTTTAAATGTACAAATAATGCCGTGAGACCCATTTTTAATGAAAGTTTTGTTAAAAAAAAAGGTTTGTGGGTCCTGTGAACAGTGCACGGGACCCATTGAAACTCAGTTAATGCTCTTCTCAAAAAACAAAGAAAAAAAAGAAAAAAAAGGAAGTGAAGCGCAAACATTGAACACCAAACTCAGTATCCAAATGGATACTTAGTGTTAGTTATTTACACTTTACTGCCCACTAATTTTTTTTTTTCCCGAGATTTAAGATCAATAAATTACTAATTTTTGTTGTTGGACTTGTTATTTTTTTTATCAGATTTTAGATCAAATTGGTTTCTTGTTAGGTTTTTTTTTCTTTTTGTTAAAAAAGCCAAGATACATATTAGTGTTGAATTGATTTGTTATTGGGTTTATTTAAGGGGGTTTAAAATTTCAATTTAGGAAGGTCAAAACAAAAACTTTAAAAATATTATATGTAAAAAAAAAAAAAAAAAAAAATCCCAAAATCACGGGAATCACTTGAACCCCCTGAACACATGTGGCGCTGCCACTGTTTGTATGCACATGACATGAGTGATATATGTAAATGTAAACACTAATGGATAAATACTGAATGAAAATGTAAATGCTGAATGTAAATAACTTTAAATATTGGATGTAAATACGAATGAGTACACTAAATATGAAGCTTTACAATACTGCTTATAAAACTTTCAATACAAAAAACTGAAAGCTTGAACTATTGTTGGCTTATTGAAGTAATGAATACAAACGACTGAAAGCTTGAATATTTTAAACTGTTTTACAATAAAACTGGTAGAGTATCTAAAAGCTAGAGGGTTCTCTTTTTTATAACTCTGAATGGCTAAAAAAACCGATTGCCTTCAGACTGCGACTAAGCTTCCAATTTATAGAGACTGGAGAAGCCTTGAATCTTCTGAAGATCCTTCCAAGTGGTATAGTGAAAGCTATTTTGTATCTATTCTAGCTCATGGATTTGGATATGCCAGAATCAGCTTTTTATGTCAAACTTGCTAAAAATGACTACCTTACTAAGCCTATTAACCAAGTTTTATTTGTTAACCAAGCTTATATATATACACGGATTCAGATCCTCTAGATTTCAAAGGGTACTCTACTAATAAATTTCTTTAAATCCTAACAATTCTTTAATGATTTAAGAATCTAGATTCTGCCATGTTAACATATTACTAATAATACTCTTAAAATAATATAATAATGTTATAAAAAAAATAATTAAGATTACTGTTAGTGGAATGCTGATATAGCAAAATCTAAACAATTAAATCATTAAAGAATGATTAAGATTTAAGAAAATTTATTTGGTAAAGTACCTTAGAAAATCTAGAGGATCTGAATCCTATATATAATGTGTGTATTGTGCACGTGCACAATGTGTATCTATGTATGAGTATGACTGCGGCTGTATGGAGAGTCATATACGTTAGTTATCAATTTTGCTCCTTTGAAGTAGTAAAATCCTAGCTTTGCCACTGCCACCTTATATACAAAAAGGTGGAACAGGAGAGGGGGGATTAGATTGTTTAGCAATGAATAATTGAGGTTAAAACTTTTTACAAAACTTTAACCCCAAACGGAGATCATGATTTCCCTTTGAAGAACATTTGGAAGCCGAAGGTTCCAGCTCATGTGACATTCTTTATCAAAACTACAAAACCACATTAGGGAAAATCCAACCATGGAGAATATGAGGAAATGCAATATTTATAGTGATCGAGACTTTGAGCGATGTTGTGCGTGTGTGTGTGTGTATTTCTTGACTGTGATTGAGTTAGATTTGTGGGCTATGGTCGCATGTTTAAGCGGGCCATGCCTATTTGTGCAGGATTAAATGGGTCATGCACCCATACCTAGACGCGTGGTTGATTTTTTAGCTTGCTAGAAAAGGACATTTGGTCGAGATTAGACATAGTTTGGAATTCAGTTCTTTGACTTATTATGTAATGTATTAGGAGAGAGAGAGATGCATTAAACTCCAAATAGCATGAGAGTTGCTGGTATAGCTCTTGTATAGTTCCCATGTACTTGAGTTGGGTCCCTTGTTGCACTCTTATTATGAAATAAAAAGATACAACAAAGGAGAACAAGCATTACCCAAAATCCTAGGATCAAATTTCAGCAATCTTAACATATGAGTGCATTGCATACAAAAGAATGCCATGGAAAGTAGGGACATTGATCAACAGACTAGTTCAACTAGCCCGTGGAAAAGAACTAGCACTGTATCGACAAAAGGTAAGATTTGAGCATGCTTGGACACGCCAGGTGTACATACAAAGGAACCCATTGCCCCCTCCCCAAAATGATAAATTCAAACAAATATCAATACAGAAATATCAAAGAAAGGAGTCAACAGTGTAAAAGAGAAGTGCTTGGAATTGATTTTATTAAAGCTTTCCCTTCATACAACCTAGGTCTGCCAAAGGTCAGTGTCAAATGCAGATAAGCCTGAAACAATCAGCGTACCTAACTTGATACATAGTCAACATAAGGTATGAACCATTCCAATCAATCAATCTTCTTTTTTTGCAGATAATCTTATGAAATTTGCCTAGCAGGTGGTCTAGTTCCCATCCTACATGATTCCTCTTGGTAGCAAATAAAAATTGGACTTCAAAATTCAAACTCAACCCTTTCCAAAGAGTAAAGAAAAAATTAAAAGGAGGATAACTATTAACAAGACAAGGGCGGTCCATGTTACTTGGTACAGAAAGAAACCTTGCTACAATCTGACTACTTCTTGTCCACGTTATAAGCCGGCATATATGACTCTAGAATCAATTGTGAAGGGGTTGGAGATCTGATCTCAACAATCAAATATGTGTACTTCCACTGCTTGTCCACTTGGTCCTTGAACATCTCAGAGTAAACTTTCCCAGTTCCATGGGGCCCACGGATAAAAAAATTAATCTACATCAAATTAGTTAGACATAAGCACAAATGAATATTCTATGCCAGATGTTGATGATCACCAATGTCATCTACAATTCAGGTTTTCCCAAGCAACAAACTAATATCTAGAATCATATAACAACTTCAACATGTCAAAATTATTCAAACTGTGGAAGTTCATGAAAGTCATGCTTCTTTCATAATGTCATCATGGTTGACAGAAATTGTTGTTGCACACGCTTAATGGAAATAGTTTAAAATGATTTATTATAATAATAATGTGATGCATATGCTTGGTGGAAGTTGCTTATAAATAACACCACAAGTTATCAGGCTAGCATGGAATTACCTCCACATGCTCTACACCTTCTTCATCAGTCCATGTCTTATGAGGAATACGTTGGCGAGCAGCACGATTTCTACTTTCCTGACCATAGCCTGTAATTGGGGATCCAATCCTCACCCTAACCTGATATGAAGTAAATCTAACCCACGTCAACCACAAAACTGCAATGAAAATGTTCACAAACACAAAAACACTTAAGAACTATTCATACTTGAACTCAAATAATATGCAAATCATGATCTGTAAATGGCACAAAAGTACTTGATTAAAATATTTAAAAAAAAAAAAAAAAAAAAAAAACCTGAGTTATACCCCTGTTTCAAATTAAGTCCCGAATTTTCCATCTCATCGAATAAAGTATTTTTTTTTTTATAAGTATCCAATAAAGTATTCTTTAGAAAAACTTCAAATGTCAAGCCTCTGCCCATTTCACACTGATGCCAATTACTGAACCTATCTATCAAAACATCCACATTTTATGAAAGCAAATGGACTTTTTCATAAGTCCATCCCACAATGGTGGTGTTCTTTGTTGGACTCTCTTTCTCCCCCCCAAGGCAAATGGATGCTGATGGCTGAAATGGGGAGCTGAGCAGTGGTTTTGGGTTTGAGGAATGGGTTCACAATGGAGGCTCAATTTGGTGAACTTTTTTTTTTGGGGTGTTTGGGCAAAATGGATTGGTCTAGATTCTGTTCTTGGCCAAATTAGGTAGACAATCATTGGTTGGGGAAATGGGTGCCAAAACTGGAAAGGGGAGCTGAATGGTGAATTTAGTTTCGAGTGGGTTCATTAAGGTGGATAGTTTACAATGGCACCTGGCTTTGGCTAGATTGTGTAGACGAGTATGGTTTTGGGAAGGCAGAAATAAGGTGGCTTTGTGACTTTTGGGTGGGGTTGGGGGTTGCAATTGGTGGTTGGGGAGACCTTGGATGATTGGTAGCTAGGAGAGGTTGGTGGCGTGAGGACTTTTAGTAGCATTTTTTGGGACCAATTGATTATGGTGATATTTTGTCGGTGGTGCTTTTATGAGAATTGGCCGGAATTGATATGGGTCTGAAGGTGTTTGGCACCAGTTAGGCTGAGTGTAGCTTTAGGTCTCATGGGTGAGTGTGGGCGTTGTTTTTGGTACCACTAATTAAGGAGCCTGTTTGTTTCATGGAGATTAGCTGGTGGTGACTAGTGGTTTTGGGAGTTGGCATTTGTTACGGGTGTGAGTGGGTTTGGGGTTTGATTGGGAGGCAACTCAACTGGTTTTTAAAAGCTAGCAAAAGTTCAAAGAGAGAATGAGGCTTGAAAGTTCTCTGCTGAAGCCTGGATCTCAAGTCTATTTTGCTGCGCACACTGCATGAATGGCTGGCTGTTAGGTTTAGTCATTGTTGTAATGATTTGATTGCAATTTTAGATGCTTGTTTGTTTAGATGATGTTCTTAATGGTCTCTGCATTCACTACTTGTGAATGCAGACTGTGTTGTAATTTTTTCTTCTTCTAATAAAGTTATCTTATAAAAATAGAGAGAGTGAGAACGTTAAGGCCAGAGAGTTTAGATACAACATTGTTTTGTGGGGATACATGTGGTTAATAAACAACACTAGTGTGAAATGTGTGGAGCTTGACATTGAAATCTTTTAGAAGGAAAGAACTGTAATTGACAAAACAAAAAATCTAAGACTTAAATTAGAAATAGGGGTATAACTCTTATTTTTATTTTTATCTCCCTATAAATAATATGGCCTAGAAACTAGATGGATCATTTGCATTCAACTTATTTCTGACTTAAACACTAGAATTGATGATTTGGGATGCAACAGTGACACATATAGACTACATGGCCTAAGAGTGAAATTATAGAAAATGCCTAACTACTCGTAGTTTAAGGGGTTTTTTTTTTTTTTTTTTTTAAATGAGTAAATAATTTTATTGAGGTATTTATGCACATCAAATCTTTTTTTTTTTGGATAAGTAATAAAAATTATATTATAAAAAGAAGAAATTCATACACATCAAACTTCATGCTTTGTAGCTTAACATTCACACTTTGAGGCTTGGTTTACTCATAGGTGAGCTGTGAACCCAGTGGTATTAGGGCTGGCTCATGAACCCGATCAACCTGACTCACATGCCTTACCCAACCTGATTCAAGTATTCATGAGTGGTTTCGAAAAACCAGGCAGGAAGCAGGTAGAAGTCAGATTTTCACCAATAAACCTGACCTAACTGATAACCTATAACCCTTTCCCGCCCACCCCCTTCTTTCTCCTTCCCTTTTCGCCCTTTTCCCTTTCTTCTTCCTTTATTCATTTATTTATTTTATCTCCCTCGTTCTTTCTTTCTATGAGATCTAATAGTCTCACCCCATCCCCCTCACCACTTAGATTATCCAACTTCATTGACCCCCAATAAAATCAGTAGCCCCCAATCACAATGCAGCATGAAGATAATGTCATCATCCCTGCCTCCATTGTCCACGGCAAATATGAGCTACTAACTTGTCATCTTTGTGATTGACCCAGCTGTCCCCTCCACTCCCCCTCAGCCCTGACCGCAAGTTGAAAGGTAAGCATCAAAGGATTTCAACTGATCTATTGGCCAGCAACGGGTGTAAGAAATTATCACCCAAAGGACCAGTCAGATTGAGTGACTGGGTTAATACCAAACCTAAACTGACTCAACCAGTCAGCACCCATAAATGGTATTATTATATTACAGTCTAATAGAACATTTCAAACAATTGCTTCCTTTTCAAATCCACCCAACACAAAGTATATATGTTTCATGTGAACCCTATAACACCATGGTTCTAGTAGAAAGAAATACATTCATCATTATCAAAGCTGAAATTGAGAGAGCTAATTTCACTAACCTGGCTGTCATCTTGAATCCTCTTCAGAGCCTTGTTAAAGACCTTGTATCTGTAACAGGCAATGTTTCCAAACCAGGTGAAAAATGATGAACGAAGACTTCCTATAAGGAAGACTAATTAACCATATGACATAATTTTAACTAGAAATTTATCTCTTTACTCTTTTGGTTGAAAGATAAGCTCTTTAAAAACAGCATATCCAGCAGCAGCTGCAATTCCAAGCCCTATAATAATGATAGCAGTGTAGGAAGCCCCCTCTACAAATGTCACGGGCTTCTCTGGGATATTATATGTAGGAGCATCAAAGACATCCTCAACCGTTGATATGTCTTTTTTAGTCTGTCAAGGAAGTAAAGGCTCAATCAAGATAATGAAGCTTGAATTAGAAGTATATATCGGAAGAACATAATTCAGAGTCAAACCTCTGATCCACTTTGACCCTTTTGCTTCTCTGATTTATTTTGCCTTGGTCGCTCTGAAGCTTTTGATGAAATGGATCTAGTGGAGAATGGAATCATGGTGTTTGCCCCATACTTTTCTTTGAGTTGAAATGGTAACCGGGGAATACAATCTCTAGTAGAAAACCGCCTATATAGAACCGGGATTCCTGTAAAACATTAACATATAAAAAAATATGAAAATAAAATAACAAATTCACAAAACCAGACTCACCTATCAAAAAGAAAAAAGGGGGGGGGGGGGGGGGGGGGGGTGGGGGGGAATCATTCTCCCTCCCTAAATTTCCCCACAAATCAGTTTGAACATCTGTCATGGAGAGCTGTCAACATTAGATGCCATAAAAAGTTTGAAACTAACTCCACAGCAGAAGCACTCCTACCAAAAACACTAGTTTCTATACTACATACACTTTTGTCTCCACCAGCAACCTCAAAAAAAGATAGAGCAGGAATTGGGGTGCTCCAAAAGAGGAAGCACGGGAAATTACTTTTGTTAATTAAGGAGGTATGGATTATTTGTATTGTGGATTATTATTGCTAGGTTCATGATTTCTGCAGCTACATAAAAACGACCCAGCTTGAACCAGCGTTTTGATCTGGCTCTAACAAAAATATTCTGGTACACCGTTCACCTCAACATTTCTCCCTTGTCTGACTGTTGTTGAACAGTTTTTGGAAAAAGGACCTCCCAGAGGAAATTTTAATGTGGCTGAAATCCTCCTCCACACTCAACCCCCAAACCCCCGCTTGTGCACACCCAGGCCCTTGAATTAGTTATATTATGATCCAGGGAATAGAAAAAGGTGTCCATTGTCCAATTTTTGAGATGGGTAGATGTTGATGATGTGGAGGAATAGAATGGTGCAGAACAACACTGACAAACAAAAAAGCAATTGATGATAATTAATACTGCCTTAAACCAAAAGATGGCTTGTACAGATTGGAAAAGGAAATATTTCAGTCTTAAAATGGAACTGCAGTAGACTAATGCACAGAGAACATATTGCAGTTCGGATGATACCACAGAACTCATGTTCAAACACAGACACAGTAATACCAACAACCAGAAGGCAGAAACTAACTATTTTTGGAAAAAAAAAAAAAACAAACAGAGCATCCTCTTGCAAGATCATTGTAATAATTGTATGTTAAGCTCAAATATGAAGATAAATAATATGAAACTAACCATTAACTCCAAGTACATCCTGCATAGTGAAAACAAAGAAAGAAATTAGACTGCAATCATATTCTAAGAACGAATAAATGCAAGGAACTAATTACCACACCTTAGTCATGCGGTTTGCTTGAAAAGTTGATCGTCCAGCACTACCTGACTTCAATAGAAGGAGCAACTGCATCATCATCACATAGGAACTAAGTACCGAATAAAGATACATAATGCTTAACTAACAAACTTACAGGATTTGAAACATTACTCTAAAGATATATTTTGTCAACCATGTACATTAGGCCTTAAGCTCAGAGAATCCAAAGGAACTTTCTTCCAGCCATACATGCCAACAAACAATCACAAAATGGTTTCGATTGTTAATTTATTGGCATATCTTTTTCAATGTGACGGAATAGCAAAGTGAAGGATATGTTCAACTAAATTTCCAGAAGAAGATTGAAGAGAAATCTAGGCACTCATAGCCTTGATTTTTGATTCCTTCTCCAGCCCTCTCTCCCTCTCCCTATTTCACCAGCTATGTATTCTTAATTTTGTTACTCATAATCTTTCTTAAGTAATTTAGTCTCATGCCTTCTAAACACAAGGTCCTTTATTGCTGAGTATGAGGTTAAGGTGCTGTTAACCTTAGCTATTTAATCTCCTTAATATTTATTAATTCACATAACAATGGTTGGAGAGAGAGAGAGAGAGAGAGAGAGAGAGACAGAACATATCATCATATATCTTAGGATACATATGATATAACATGCGTTGTTGAAAGATTGAGTGCAAAGGACTTGTGAAGCATAGCCATGAAGAAAAGTGTGTGCTTGATAGATGTAATGTGCAGTGTTTGAAGTGCAAGGTAAAATTATATTCAAGTGAAAAATTTGCAATATACAATAAAATAAAGTTTAGAATCAAAATAGTGATTTATTTAGCCAGTTAGCTTAAAGGACTAGAGCATTTTAGAAATCCACAAAGATCAAAGGTCCAAATCCTACATAATCCTTTTAAAGTTTCTAAAATTTCAACAGATAAGTCTGAATTAAATTATCAACAAACAGAAAATCAATCATCAACTCATAGAAAAATTTAAACATAAAACTGTATGTTATTGTCTAGTGATTTACATATTATAATTTCTCATGCATTAGTAATGATCAAATTCAAGTGCATGGTTTGGCTAAATATACCCAACAATCAAGGGTTTTTTTTTTTTTTTAAATAACAACCAGTGTAGTCAAAAGACAAGTTGGGCACCCGAGTGAGGCAAGGCACGCCTAAGATGCCTCTAAAACCCTGAGGTGAGATGCCTTTAGTAAGACGCTGGCGCTTAGAGCACAGACAAGCTCCCAAACGCCTCAAGCAAATTGTAAGGTGCTTGAGGCAAGAGCCTAAAGAAATTTAGAAAATAAAAAAGAAACGGGCAGTTTTGTAGTTTGAAAAAAGGGTTTTTTTTTTTTTTTTTTTTTAACAGTTAATGGGTGTTTCTTTCTGTTCCTTTTCTTTCCTCATCAATTTAGAAATAAACTCCTTTTTTTTTTTTCGAAGTTCAATCATATAATCATTAGCTTTGATAGTTATTCTTTATTTATTTATTTATTTTTTACTCTTTTATTTTTAATATAAGCTTGTTGTAAAGTTCATTCTTATAGATTAAGAAGAGAGCATCCCATTAGTTTGCAAAATTCACACCGTGCCTAATAAGTATCAGATAAATCTGGTTTGAATTCATTCTAATGCACAATAGCCAAATTTAGAGTCCATCGCCTTGCTACTAGGGCAAGTGCTGTTTTGGCAACTCACATGGGCAAACAAAGACTCAAACCTTAAGTTGCCTTTCACCTTTAACTACATTGGGACAAACAATTTTTTTAGACTTACATAAGATTTGTTTTGTATAGCAGACTGTAAAAATAGAGTATCACTGATCAATGGTCCTTTTGATTGGTTATTTCAATGGAAAGGGGGAAAAATCCTCCTTTTATAACCCGGAGCTTCCACAATGCATGGATTTTATGAACTCTAACTGCTTCACCTAAAGATGATGGGATTTTGTACTTAACTACTTATTACCTTTTAAGCATTCCTAGGCTCAATCCTAACAACGTTGGATATAAAACATTGGAACGCCTTATATTTCTAGTTCTGATTGTTCATGTACTTCGAATTTTACACCATTCAAACAATTTCTAGATCTTTTCATTTATTCAAATTTAACGCATTACAACATAACTCTAGTACCCAACCCCCCAGCTAATTTTAACCAACCCAAACAAATTTTCTCCGTCAATTGCACCCCACCAATCATTGTATAATGGATGACAACCTTTTATGGTCCAAACAAAATCATATAAATTTAACATTGACCAAAATAATATGCTATGACAGTTTTTGAGTTCAATGAAACCACCCATGAGACTAAGCAATACATCATCACTACATACTCCAGTGGGTCTAACGTATCTTATCTAGTAAAGTCTCTTATCATCGAATAAGGGACCTGTGTTCAAATCCTACCTACACTAAAAACCAATTTGTGTATTGACCCAACAATAAAGAACAATCATCGCAGAGCGGAGGTCATAGGTTCAGATTATATCGGATCAATCAAAGAAAAAAACTACACTAACCAAAATGCAAATTAGCCCATGAATTAACAAGCAATTCAAAAAAGTACTTTAAAAAAAAAATTCCCAACACTAATCAATTTGCAAATGGGTCACCTGATTTGCCTCATTGCCCAGCCGAGGAGCCTCGTGGGTCTGCAAAGGCCGCAAGGCATGAAGAATGGAGCGGTTTTGTGTGTAATTCCAACACTTCATTTCTGCCAAAAGCCTCACCATATCTAACTGCTTGTTCCTCATTATCCCTGACAAGTACTTGTATGTTCCTAACATCACCAAAACCTACTAATATCAGAATTAAAATCCCAGAATTTCAACAACATCAAAAAATAAACAAAGTCTATGAAACTAACATTAATACTCTTTAACACTCTATTTGGTTACTGGGAAAATGCGGAAACATACTAATCTATAAAAACTTCCAAGTATTTAACTAAAATGCACTTTTTTTATTTAATTATTTGAAAATGAAACAGCACATACCAAATGGGTTTTCAGTATCTCATTTTCTTTCCTTTTTCCCGAGATTTTCTCAGCATCCGAACAGTTTTTTTTTTTTTTTGGAAACATAAACAGCATATACCAAATGGGTTTCTAATATCTCATTTTCTTTTGTTTTGTGTTAGACTTTTTCAGCATCCAAACAGAATTTTTTTTTTTTCCGATAAGTAGTTGAAAAAAAAAAAAGAAAAAGCGTACCCATGATTAAATATAACAAGAGGAGCTCTCCGGTGGAACTTTGTAACTCTGTTCTCTCTCTCTTTCTCTCTGATTTTGTATGTACGCTGTGGTGTTGTTGATCAATGACCTAATATGTAGGTATGGTGTTCGAGGGTGAATCTGGGCCGTCAATTCCTGATTCCCAAGTTCCCACCTAAAACCCTGATAGGTGTGTGCTTTGCGGGTTTTAGTCATCGAAACGGGTCGAATTTTTGTTGATTGTTTTGAATGTGAGAAAAATGGGTAAAATGGGCTTCTTTCTTTGGGCCTTTTGGAGTTGGGTTTTAATTTTTTTTTTTTTTTAAAATTAAAACAAGTTCGGCTATTTGGTCTCTATTCCTTTGGTGAAATTGTGGGTTACAACTCACACTTATAGGTGTCACTTATTATTATTATTATTACTGCAAGTTGATTACTTCAATAATTATAAAAAAATTATGAAAAAATCGAATTATTAGCATTATTGATTAATAAATTTGCTAAATAAATCATATGCTTTCACTACTTATCACACTTGGGCACCCACCACAGCACAAAGATAAAAGTGCATGGTGTGAAAAAAATCCGCGAAATAATATATATGTTTTTAGTATTTTCCACTTTTAAAAGAACCTTGTTTGTGGCATCTAAAAAATCACCAAAATTTTCATCGGTTTTAAATTAGCTGATTTACTGTGTTGACTCTTTATTTTTAAAAAGTCAAATTGTAAAATGATCCATAAGGTTTAGGTCAAATGCAAACATACTCTTTGCTTTCAATTTTATATTATGGCATGTGACAAATTAATTGTGAAAATAAATCACTTTTTTAAATAAAACTTTAAAAAATATTGTACTGTCGCCAGGGTTGAGGTCAGGGTATTAGTGTCTTTTAAAATGGTTAATACACCTAGTTCCTCCGGCCTTAAAAATAGATTATAAACACTTTTTTACATATTAAATACTTTTTACGCATCTGCAGAGCAAGGACAGGCCACAACCTTGCCCAACTCTCTCACTCTGCAGCAGCAGCAGCTGTGGTATGAGTGCATGGTTGTACCGGCCTTTGCACATTATTTTTGTTTTGTTTTTTGTTTTTTTTTTTTTTTTTGTTTCCCACAATGTTTCTTCAAAGTTTTCAATAAGAGACTAGCCACTGTTCATGCCGGGTGGGCCCACGAAGGGGTAAAGCACTGGCCCAAGAAATTCTTTTTGAAGTACAGTAGCAGAACTTGAATTAGGGAGCACACCCAGTCAAGCCCAATACAAGCATCTTGAATGACAGATAACATCTGCATGTAATCCAGTTGCTCTTTTCTTTTCTTTTTTGTTTTGCTTTTAATCCAGTTGTCCTTTTTTGTTTTTTGTTTTTTTGTTTTTTTTTACATGAATCCAGTTGCCTTATTCCGTAAAAGAAAGGGAAGTTGATATTTGATAATACTAGGTAGACAAGGAAAAAGGGAAAAATGCTGAGCAATAATAGCAGTAGTGTTTTGGAAAGAAAAAGCAATACCTTGTATTGTTTGTAGTATTCATCAAATAAATCTTCTCCGGAGTAAGAATTTGTAGTCCTTACTCCACCGTGGTTTTTCCTCCCATTTTCTCAGGGTTTTTCACCTATATTTGCTTGCATTCTCTTTTTATGGTTTTATTGTCCTAATCCTTTAGCATTACAATATCATTTTATTCCTAGACAATGATATTTCTAAATGTACTAGATGTTAGGGTTTAGAGACTAGACAAAGTTATCCCTAAAATCTTACTTCTACGTATAAATATTCATAATTAATTTTAATCTAATTAAAAGTATAAATAAATTTAAAATGATTTGAAAAAAATACATCCAAATTAAAAAAAAAAAAGAATTAAAAGAAATTATACACGTTCCAAAAGATAGTTCAATAAATGTAAAAAAAATAAAAATGAAAAACTTCAAAGATTTTTATGAACTATCATTGACAATACAAAGAAAACTCAGTTTTGACTCTTTAGGTTAATTTGTAAAAAATGCATCTAAGAAACCGCTACATCCCCACACTAAAATAGAATATCAAGAACTTTTAGTCACATTATGGGTGATAATTCGTCTTCGAGTCCTGTCAAGGTAAGTATTCCAAATTCCAATACATAGCTCAAGTTAAACCTGGTCCAATTAATAATCATATCAAAACCTCTCACACGTAACACAACATGTTTTTTAAGCAGGTTGCCATGACACAATTCATATCAACTTACAGACTTACAGTGCATCTGTAAAGTGTGTAGTCAAAAGTAGTATGTTTCTTGCTGCAAAACCATTTCTCTGATGTCTCTCTATCGAACCCATCACACTGTCAGAATTTGCACCAAAACTGACTTTGTGTCACTCTGTACAGCCAATGGAACAGAAAGGGCAGCAATGCCAGTCCAAAAGAAGGGAAAGGACTTGTTTGAACTTACCGGTGAGGGATCGTTCGCTCGTTGCACTCTCACTCCAAGTTGCATGGGCCTTTCTTTTCTTTTTTATTTTTTTTTTATTTTTAAAATTAATAAGTCAAAATATATACAAATTTTCATAAATTTTTCATAAATAATAGCATGTTTGTTATAGTTGGTACATAATAATAAAAGGTAATATTAATAGTTAACTCATATATACGGAAAATTGTTCATCAAAAAAATATAAACGTAAAATTGTCCCTAGTATTTCTTTTTTCCTTGATATACATTTCATCTATGTAATTTGGTTGAGAGCCTTGAGACCTAAGGCCCATATTCTGAAAAGGTCTTACCCTTTAAAAAAGGTATCACACCTATCATAAAATACCCAAAAATTTATGATGGTAAGTAGTTAAAAATTACAAAGGGTTGTGCACCATTTTTTTCATATCCAAAAAGGCCTCCAAAATATTAGGTCAATGGAAACTCAACCCAATGGAGATCCTAACTTGTTTGAAAACAAATTTATAAATGTGTCGATTTGTCTATGGAGATTAATTAATTTTCCCTAATGACCTTTTGATTAGATTTATATAAACCAATACTTTATACGATAGATTGTCAACATTAACTACCTAGTCTCCCATATGGCAACACACAAATCAATCACTATCCATTTTTTAACACGAAATCAAATTGAAAAATAGATTACAATTTTATTTTATCATGAATCACCTTATGCAAGATAAAGTAAACCTTAAAAAAAAAAAAAAAAAATTGCAAATGACACAAAGTTGACCAAGCCTTAGCTTGGTGAGGCCCTCGCATATGGCAGTGTGTGGAGGTTGGGAGATGGTACTTTGCGAGTTTTTTGGTGGTTAGACTACAAGGCTTTGGGTGATGGGGAAGACTGTTCCGGTCAACAATTTATGGCAATTAAGAATGAGGACTATGGCGATGATGATGATGAAAGCAAGGATCACCAGAGGCTTTGAATCTCTCAGATCTAGTTGCTCCAACTGCAAGCCTAGCATTGAGTTGAGTTAGGTATGAAAAAGTTTGGGTTGGTTATGAAAAATGGTATGAAAATTTTGGTAGAATGAAGTTTGGGTATGAAGTGTGTGTTTGGGGTCAGCGGCTGCGTCTCACGTCTACGTTTTCCTATTTCTTTTTTTTTTTTTTTTTTTTTTTTTTTTTCCGGAAAGTAAACAGTAAAATCACATGATTTTACTGTTCACAGACAAAAAACACTGTTCACGCACTGTTTGTCACTGTTCACGCACTAAAAAAATATTAAAAATGGGTCCCACGGTACTATTTACACATTTAAAAATTATTTTGCTACAGTGTTTTCAGTTTTCAGTTTTCAGTTTTCAGTTTCAGCAACAATAAGCTCAATCCAAACACACCCGAAAAATCAATGTGAGTTGAATACATCATCATCATCATCATTATTATTATTATTATTA
Organism: Quercus variabilis; assembly: GCA_030445155.1. NCBI lineage: Eukaryota > Viridiplantae > Streptophyta > Magnoliopsida > Fagales > Fagaceae > Quercus > Quercus variabilis. The sequence goes on along the minus strand of CP129453.1, from coordinate 42,590,610 downwards.
TTTGTAGGTACTTTAAAAATAAAGCCCAAGCCCACTAAGAAGAATGGTACACTGTCCTTCATATCAAGTTCAAACAATAAAATTACTTTAGAAAGTGGGAAAATACTTCAAGTGCAATTCTAAGCTAGGTTCAAGTCTAAGGCCAAAGAGCCCAGAGTAATAGAGAGGTGTAATTCAAGTAGTAATTGAGAATAGTGCTCTCCTTAGGTAGGTCTGAGGATTAGTTTCTTATATAAGATTGGTCCAAGTTTTACACCAGATTATACATTGTTCACTTCACTGTTTTTTAGAGGAAGTATTCATCATCCCTTTTTTATGGGAGGTTCCCCCCCCCCCCCCCTTTATATCCCTCCTACTTGCATCTTATCCCTCCACCTGTATGCCTCATGGCATTTCTTAGGATACTTGTCTCATCAAAACTCTACTGAAGGTGATAGAAGGGGCTGCTAATTGTGAAGTTACTGTTCATGTATCATTTCCTCAATAATGTAGTTGATAAGGTTGGTGTAGAGTATTCAATGTGCAGGGGGGAGGTGTACCTTTCAGGAAGTTTCCTCCCATCATCTTTGTCCCCATTTTGGTCCTTTCCCTTCTCCATGGGCTTTTATAAGATACTAACTGCCTTGTTTCCACTTCCATACTTGGGTCAGTGAAGTCCTCAGAGCCTATTTATCTCTTCGGGCTAGCTTATGCAAGATACTCTGTGGTTTAATCATCCTCAGTCCTCGGACCTCTCACATTATTATTATTATTATTATTATTTATACAAAAGTGGGTTGGTGTTAGAGTTTTAGATATAGGATTTTGGTGAAGGCTTTGTATAAAGATTGATTTGGAAAAAGGTTTGAGAGATGAATTGATTGGTGAAACTTTGTTATGTTAATTTTTTTTTTCTAACTACTGATCTAATTCTTTGTATAAGTTTTCAATTTCTATTTTTGGGTTCCAATTTTTAGAACAATTTGGTAGATTGATAATGGAATGTGGAAAATATTTTTTGAGGAAGAACATATAGTGGAGCGATCATCCCTGTTGATTTGAGAAAATGTTGAAAATAAAATATAAGTAATTTAATTTATTTTATTATATTTTAGGATTTATTTCAATTTTTAAAAGTTTTTATTTTATTTAATTACATGGAATAATTAAATATATATGGCATGATTTCATTGTGCCAACTGGCACATTCGATAGCCTTAACTAACACTTAATAGACACATTAGCACTGACATGGAGGGATTGGCTCCCAATCAAAACGATTAATAACGTAAGGGGAGCATATCAAAATTTTGAATTTTGAAGGGACAAATTAAAATTATCCCAAAATTTAGGGGGTATAATTTGCAATTTAATCTTAACAAAATAATAAAATTTCATTTATTTTTTTAAAATTTTATGCTTGAACCATATTATTTGTTTCTCTATATGAAATTAACCTTATTAGTTTGGTTAGTATTTTTTTTTTTTTTGTTGAGAAAAAGCTTGTTTGTATTAATTCATCCAATTATGTGTTTAATTCATCAAATTAACCTTGGTTTATATAGTATTAAATAAATAAATTTAATTAAAATTTAAATCTAAAATCTCTACTTAAATTTATCACCTTGAGTCTCAAACTATATTGAGCTGTCCTTGATTGTGGTTTAGCACCACTCATATTTTATTGTCTCAAACTATATTGTGAGGGTGCCTAGCACCATTCATAAATAAAAAAAAAAAAAAAATTCAAAAAACCTATTTAAATAATTCATAGATATTTTATGGGTAAACTATGTTTTTGGTCCCTATCCTATGCACCATATTTCAATTTGATCCTTAATCTTTCAATTGTGTCAATTTGGTTATTAACATTTTAGCACCGTGTCAATTTAGTCTCTACCGTTATCTTTTGGATGAAAATTGATGACGTGTCTAATGACCAAAATAAAAAATTAGTTTTCGCTGATGTGAGAATAAACTAAAATTTTCTTTTGATCATTTGCCATGTTAGCAATTTTTATCAAATATATAATGGCAGGGACTAAATTGACATGACCTTGAAATGTTATGGACTAAATTGACACAATTGAAAGGTTAGTAATTAAATTAAAATATGGTATAAAAAATAGAGACCAGATATGTAGTTTATTCAAATTTTATTGTCTAATTTAGACTAAGATACCTTGCCCTTAAAACAAGTAATAATATTGGATGTTGACTGTTGATAACATCTAGAAAATCATATGATTGGTGCTAACTTTATTTACCCTTCCAAACTCGAGACCTCACTAGGAAATCAATCTAGAACCTGGTATCATCAACAAGATGTTTCTCATTTTATTTGGATTTTGAGCTATTTTTTTCAAAAAAAAAAATTGATTTACAGCATAATGAAATTGTCTATCTAAAAAACAATGTTTTACATTTAAAAACTGAAGAGTTTTTTTAAAGATGCAAACCAAGTTGGGTATATATTTAGGCATCCCCCCCCCCCTCCCCCCCCAAGAAAGCCTCCAAAATATTGAGTCAACATAAATCCATCATAATTGAGAATTATCTTATATATTGGTTACATGCAATCAATGTCTCATAGTTAGTGGAGACCACACGTATGTAGATCTCACATTGTGAAACCTTAGTTACATATAGATGTTACACAAGAATCTACTCCTAGGCCTACTAAATACTTTTTGGTTTTTCTTAATATAGTTAGCATCCTTGAGGTTTGAGCTAATACTAAGTAGTTTCAAGACATTTTAAAATTAATCGATTTGGTCCCTGCAATGATCAAATCGGATATTGTATTTTAGAAATACAATAATTTAATCTCCAAGAGCACATGATTTAGGGACCAAATTAGTTATTTTTTTAAAATATCTTGGACCTGCTTGGCATTAGCCCAAATCTTAGGGGCATCGATTGTATTTTACCCATATTTTAACTATCCATTAAATATTAATTATTCAACTTTCTATAGTATTTTCTTTTTCTTTTTTAAATCATTCTTCTTGTTTTTTTGAGATGCAAATTGCTAATCTAGTTTTTGTATTTATGTTTTATTAAAATATATTTTACAAATTTATTAAGAAAATTGATGGTTAATGATTATTCGGCACACTTGTAACCATTTTTTTTTTTTTGAGTGAAATAGATTAGGTTCCTTTAAAAAAATTGATTACCATTTTACAAAACTCTTTTTTGGTACAATTTTGGGAGATTTTTTGTTTATATTAAAGGGCTTGGAGACCCTTTATAAATTTTTGGGACAAGTGAAGGTTTAGTTCCTAAGGCTAGAACTGGCACTCACTATCTCCTAGATTTATTTATTTTTCTTCTTCATATTACTAAGGTTTGTATATATGGTGTGTTATTAGGGTTGTTTTCATCTCGAAAATTATTAAAATCCTAGTTAATCGAACTGTTTCGGATGAGACTTTCCAACTTCCTTTGTATGAGGTTATTTGTACTTTTTTTTTTTTTTTTTTTAGAAAGAATATCATGAATTTTATACAAAAACTTTTAGCCAAAATCAGCTAAGAGAACAAAATTTAAGTGTGGAGGAACATTTTTTATCCACGCAAAGAAATCGCTAACATATCTAATATGTCAAATAAAGTAATGACTTATGAGTCACAGAATTATCTTATTTGCAAATATGAGAAAGACTAAGATAATAAAGAAATCAAAATAGAGTTTCGACCCAGCAACAACATGACCATGGGAAGACATTAAAAGTTAGGAATTGAGTTACAATTTTTCAAAAAAAAAAAAAAAGAATTGAGTTACAAAACTCAAAATTATTTTATTGTCCAGCAAAATTGAGGCAAAATTATACATGCGCACAAAGCTGCCGAGTAATGTCCAACCAGGACCAAGTTAGCTTAGGACCGTCCAAAACACAAGACAACAACCTCAGGTGGGGCTGGTAGTGTAAAGTAATGTAACCTTACTCAAATCAATTAGAGAGGACAAAAATTCGTGGAACCTATATCCTTTATTGTACATAAATATATATTTCATACATATTCCTAATCCTAGTCCTATATCTTTTCTTCCGGATCAAAGTTTCTTTTGCCTTTCCCCAGAACACATGACACAGGAGCCACATAATAATTGTAGAAAGATCTTTTGCTGTATTAATAGGAGGCAGATGTATTTTTTTTTTTTTTTTTTAAGAAACTAATACACACAAAAAAGAAGAAAAGAGGTTCTAATACAAAGACACATCACAACTCCATTCAAAAGTCATTGTAACTTTTAAGGAAGGATGAGACAAATTATACTACACACAATATACTCTCTTAAACAATGTGAGACAATTACCCATTATTTTTTTGAGAAACAAACACACACACAAGAAAGAGGGAAATTGATTCTAGTAGGCGAGAGATGTTAATAACACACTAATCACTTTTCCATTAAAATAAAACCCACTCAAATGCACACTAATCACTTACTCCAAATCAAGGTCCTTAGGCATTGTCGATGTGACATGTTGCATAATGAATTCTCAGCTATAAGATTCAAATAATTCATGGACTTCCATTTTATTATTCATTCAAACTAATCTTTTTTTCAAATTGTTAGTGCATAAGTCCAACTCACGACTAAAAGAGAAGTGTTATGTTTATAACATATTCACAATACTTTTATAATAAATTATAATTAACAAATTGTTATAGATTTTTAATTTAATTCTACCACTAAAATTATTTTCTTTCACACAGGTAACAGCAAATAACACCCTAGGTGTTTTTCCAACCAAAATCTAGTTCTCTACTTTACCACTAAACCACCAGCCCAATGGGCACTATATTCATTCAAACGAATCAAACCTTTTACAGATTGCTCTTCCTTTTTTGTAACAACAAGAAACAACAGAAATCAAATTGAAAAAAAAGGCAACAAGGAACAACATTTGTGTGCACGCGTGTGAAGTACAGTAGTAGTGTAAAAGGCTGGGGGAGTCAAGAAAAAAATCTAGTGGGACCCCACGTCAAAATTGACAGGTGCAAATTCCAAGTTACAGCGAGAGTGGGTCCCACATGACAGCCATGCTGATTACACACTTACACCATTACGGGTACCGTGTTACACGAGCCTCGATATGGCAACGACAAAACATTCTTAAAAAACAGAAAAAAAAAAAACTATAATAAAATAGAATAGAATAGAATAAAATAAAACAAAAAGTTGTTTCGGAAAACCTCGGACTTCGTGGTTGTGGTTCTATTCTCTCTCTTATTAACAGATCGAATAAAAAAAAATCGGATTCTTCTGTAGATTCTGCGGCATGCCCGTACTGACCCGTTGCTATTGCCTCATGTTTGGGTTTGAGTAACAATGCGTGTGAAACCTAAGTCACCCAACAATTGTGATTTTTTTTTTTTAATAATGAAAAAAGTAATTAAAATTTGTTTGAACTTTTTTTTTTTATGGGGAACTATTTTTTTAATTATGAGAAAATAAAAAAATTTATTAAAATTTTGTGACTCTTTTTATAATTATGTCATTATTGCTTTGCTTGATAAGGGAGTAAAGAATTGGCATAATTTTGTATCGATACTCGTCATGTGAACATTTTTTCATCAGTCATAACTTATCATTTGGTGAATTTTTACACAAAATTGTGTCAATTTCAATGGTATTAACATTACTCTCAATAAGGTGAGCAAAATTTTTGGGGGAAACACGTCAAAAATCCTAAAATACTCGGTACACGCCCACATTTTTAATGGGACACTTCAAACCCAACATTCTCATAAGTAGGCCACTTTAAACTTTATATTCGAGCTTTTTTTAGGTATATTAGTGAAATATGGGTTTAACGTTTAAGTTGTTCCATTTAAAAATTAGAATTTCGCGGGCGGGGGGAGTGGGTTAAATATGTCATAGGAGTAAAACTAAAGTTTTTTATTTTTTTTTTTATAATAATATACTTCCCCCCTCCCCCTCCCCCCAATTTGTATTTTGTTAGAGATAACTAAACTAAAATTTCCCCTCCAAAAAAAAAAAACTAAACTAAACTAAAATTTAAAAAGAAAACTTAATTTATTATTATTCTTAAAATATTTTTAACAGCATAGATTTTGTTTAGGTACCATTTTCTTATAAAATTAAATAATTCATATATTATTCAGTGATTAAGTAAGTCATATATTACAAATTTTATATTAAAAGATATTTTAATTTATATATCACTCATAATACTGCATACTTGTGGAATACAATAAATGCCTAGCATATATAACAGCTGTTTGACCCATTATAATAAAGCAACAACCAATACACCGATCAACAATTATTTCAAAAAACTATCATTTCCATCAATCTCTCAGAAAACCTCAGTATCATTTTCAATTGACATTTTATGTGACATTGCATTATTTGGAGTAAAAGATCAACATATTAAATACTAAAAAAGAGAGCAATATATTAGAGAAAAAAATGATTACTCAAGGAAAATTATGAAAACTAAAGATAATAACCGCATAATCTGAGAGTGCATTGTTGAAATTGGGTTGACAAAACCTACAATTCCTTAGATAATATTTTATTATTCATGCTAAACAGGTTTTTTATTTTGCTATTTTCTTTATCACATGCCTTAAATAGAATTGTGTTAAAAGCAGTAAAGATTGTGATGTAGTATTTTCATAAAATTAACAAACTTGAGTAGGGCTTTTATAAACTTTTTAAAATCTATCTATAAGCTTATTTATTTTCAGGAGATATTACATTTTTTAAAAATTCATTTAAAAGACTTTTAAAGCAGTCCAATTCAATTTTTTAGAAGATCAAACTCTTAAAAGTTTAAATTTATCAAGGGAAAAAAAAAAAAAAAAAAAAAACCTCCATTGGCACTAGGGGGAGATATTACATGACTACCCTTAGTGAAAATGTAGCTCTGTCATTAAAAGTTATTCGACTTTATGGGATTATTAATATACACCTTAACATGTGCAATTCAATGCTTGTTATAGTAACCTAAGATTTATTGATTGCTCAGATGAACTTCTGAAGTTTTTTTTTTTTTTTTTTGGCTTATGAGTTAATGATTATCTTTGTCATGCCAGTGTCATTAGGTAGGGAGAAAATATAAGTTTACAACTTTTGTTATAATTATGATGTAATTTATTATGAATGGTAAAGAAAAAGTAATGGGTATATATAAAGTGGTTGCTCATTATACAATCAACTATTTTTTAACAAGTTGTGATAAAAATCGTGATAAAAGTTGTAAAAAATAGTGTGTACCTAAAATCATTGATAATTAAGGGCCTTGGAGTTTGTTTTGACTTATAATTACCGACTTGATTTTTGAAAGAAACACTAAAACTAAATAGGAGTGCTGAGAGCAGTATAAACATTATAAAGCCATACATCTTCTACTTAAAAAAACATATTTGTATTCATTTATCTCCAATAATTTATTTTATCTCCAGTAATTTATTTTACTTTCTAATGGTATGAATTTGTATTTTCTTTTTATTTTTTTTATTTTTTATAGCTATTTAGGTATATTTAATGTTTTAGAAATTTATTTATTTGTTAGATACAGTTTTCAACAAATAAACAAGCAAATTTTAAGTAAAAAATTAATACAACACTCTTCGCTTTGGTTAAGCTTATTATTAAAAAAAAAACCAGTTTATGGTGGAAATTAATAACAAAAAATCTACAATTTCAAAATTGTTAGCACATCCTCTGCTATAAAGCCACTTTTACTTATCTAAAAAAAAAAAAACATTTTACTTTTTTATTTTATTTTTAAATTCTTTCCCATGTGTCAAACTTTGCTTGTAAACTCTTTTTTTCTTTTTCTTTTGTTCCTTTTATCCACTAGTTCCCTCTAGTCCAATTAGTTGGAAATATATTTGTATTGCATCACCTCGATTTTCCAAAATACATCGGAAGAAGGGAAGTGGCACGAGACCCATCGCATCACCAACTAATCAATCACAAGCTCCCAGAAGAACTGGAGCAACCAAAAAGAACTGAAATTCTCCTTACATTTATGATTTATTTTACTGCTCATTCCTTTATTTATTTACCATTTTTTCAACTTTTAATACTCAGATAGTTTCGAAATATAAAGAATAATTTTTTTTTTTTTTTTACATTTATAATAGAGTTCGTTTATTAAATTTATGAAAAAGTTTATTATGAATGTAAAAGGAAGAAATACATTTCCTTCGTATTTTGAGAATATTTAAAAATTTTACAATTTCAACTAGTAGTATCTCGCCAGCCCATTGAAATACTTCAAATACATCGCTTTAGTCTTCGCTCTTCAGTGAAGCTGCTATAGGGTGACCTGTGAGAGATTATTTCAATTCTGGTTTATGTGTAATTTTTTAGGTATAGTTCTATTTTTATTTAGCTTATTTTTTAACCCATATTTTAATGTAAATAAGCTCTTCTAAACAATTGCTATCCAAACATGATTCCTTTTACTACATCTCTCTTTTCCTCAAGTGAAAATGAAAATTTAGGGAATTCAACCTTCATAAATAGGGGTTGAAGTCCACAAACATATAATTATTCATAATCAAACTCTCTTAACAACTTAAAATAAATTTGTAATTTGTGATTGTGACACTAAGTATGATATCACAACTTTAGAGACCATCAACCTCCTCACATTGGCTATTGAAGAGGGTTTTTTTTTTTTTTTTTTTTTTTTTTTTTTGTATACAAGATAGAAATTTTACTATAATTTAAGCTAAGTGTATATGTGTATAAAGCTCTCTCTTAGATACTTGAATCTTAATTCTTGTCCCATACACCTTACAAGCACTTATACTTGTAGAATGACAATCACACCAAGAATATACAGTGGTAGGTTATTGAAGAGTTAACTGCTAAGACTAAAGTACTAAACAAAGTTTTAAACTAACTAATTGAGTGGTTCGATATTCATAATGATAGAAAAAACTAATTTTTCTGTATGCAATATTATTAGATGGGTCCTTTTGTGTAATAAGAGTAAAACATCCTAATCTTCTCTATCCCTAATTTTCGCTTCAAACTTTCTTAAGTGGAATGAGACTATTTTCGTTCCTCTATAATTTTCTTGGGGATTTCATTTTTAATAATATGTATTATTACAAAAAAATATAGAAATTTGTTAACCATTCATAATAAAAAAAGATGTCCAAACATACCTTTGTTAGTAACCTCCTTCAAAAAACCAAGTGAACAAGCAATGAAGAAATTGGGTGATAATATTACATTATAACTTAATTTTATGATCATCATTATAATATTATTTTTTTTATTAGATAATGTTATTAGAGATCGACCTCAAACATTATAGTTTCATAAAAAAAAAAAAAAAAAAACCTCAAACATTATAGTAAGCACAAAGATAAAGATGTCATGAAGCAGATAGACCATGGCAACACTACTATCTTGAAAGCTATATGTATAGTAGGTTGTGTGGCAACAACACTAGCTAGCTTCTTTTTTGTTTGTTTTCTGGTCTAGGGTCACGAGTAAGACAACAACCATTACTTTTAATGACCCGCCTGTGGGTCTGTTGGACTTGTTAAGCTCTAATAGAGCTGGTATGTACCATAGTAGATACTCTTCTAATCTGCCTTGTTCTCCATAGTTCTTTTCGTTAATGAAATTCCTTTCTACCCAAAAAAAAAGAAAAAAAAAACCATTACTTTTAATACGATTGTTAATCTAAATAAAAACATATGAATTTTTTTAATAATTTCTAAAGACTAACTTTATAGTTATATTCTTAACCATCTTGATTGTGTTATCAGGAATCTTGTCTAGCAATATTATCTTGTAAACATTACATAGTAATTTATAAAATTATTTATGTATATTATTTAAATAAATTACACAATTCATTAAGTTAAGAAATATTTTTCTAAATTCGGTTGGAGATAATCTTTTTATTTTATATTGTATAGAAAGGATAGATATTAAAAGACATTTAAATTTAAAGGTGGGAGAAACATATAATTTTTTTCTCAAAAATTAAAAAAATAATTATAACTTTTTTAATTCTCAAAAAAATATTTTTAAAAATAAAAAGTATGGACAGGCACATAATACTATCATTCTCCCGATTAGATAAATAAGCATGGACAGTCACAGGTGTTGAGAAAATAAAGTACTCCCAAACAGTTATGGAAGCCATCTTTTAATTAATGCAGTCGTATATATATATATTTATTGGTTGTAAGTATGCTGAAGCTGTACACAGACAAATGAAGAAGTTGGATATTTTTGTGAAAGAGTAACTAATAATAATGGTGGCAGCGCGGTAATTAACAGTATAAGAAGACAGTGAGAGTCGGCGAGAGGAGCAAGGACTAAGAAGAAGCAGCTGTAAAACTGTGCACTCAAACAACTCAACAGTCATCAACAATTAATGAATTGAAGAGAAAGAGAGAGGACGAAATAGAATTCCAAGTACCATTTTTTAACTGTATACCATAATTGTTTTTGTTTCTAATCTATACTTATCGTGTGTGACTGATAATGATATATCATTGACAACGTGTCAATGTGACATAAACGGACATTAAGGAAAAAAGAAAAGAAAAGGAAGTCAAGCAATCTGAGATTCTGAGTTGACCCCTCTTCTTGAACCAATCTACACAACCAAATTAGTTAATTTTAAACCTGGTTTTTACAAGGTAAGTTAACGTTAAAGAATGTTATGGGTCCCAGATATCCAAACAGTGAAAGAGATTTCTCACGTAGTTATTGGTGCGTGCACACCAAGCTCTTCCACATTCTTGAGAATTGAGATTTTTGACTGCATTGGACTCTCTCTCTCTCTCACATTCTCTCTTATAAAACTTTCTCTGCACAATAAAACTCTGCTGCACGCTCCTCTGTTTTCACTCTCTTTTAAAGCTTTCCCTCCTTGAGCCTCTCACTTTATACTCTCTCTCTCTCTCTCTGAATTTCTCAGATTCTTGTTGCCAAAACAGCCATGAATAACAGCACCAACTACAGCAAAGAAAAGCTAGTAGTGGAAGTAGTAGCAGCTCACAACCTAATGCCAAAGGATGGGGAAGGTTCATCATCCCCATTTGTAGAGGTTGAGTTTGAAAACCAAAGGCTCCGAACCCAAGTCAAATACAAAGACTTAAACCCCATTTGGAACGAAAAGCTTGTGTTTCATGTCAAAGATGTAGCTGACCTTCCTTACAGAACTGTAGAGATCAATGTCTTCAACGAGAGAAGGTCCAGCAACAGCAGAAACTTTCTTGGGAAAGTCAGAGTCTCTGGCTCCAGCATTTCCAAACAAGGTGAAGAAGTGGCACAACTCTATACCCTTGACAAAAGAAGCTTGTTTTCACATATCAGAGGTGAAATAAGCTTGAAACTTTATCTTTCTGTCAAAGAAGAGGTTAAAGATTTGGGCGCTACTAATGGAATAGTAGAAAATGTTACTGCTTCTTCTGCTACTTCTTCTGGGTTTTCAAAGAAAGCTAAGAAACTTCAGGGACTGAGTTCAGGTTCAGCCATGGCGGCACAACAACAACTTGGTCAGGTTCAAGAAAACAAGCCAACGCAGCAGAGTCAGACACAACATTCAAAGTCTTTGGAGCAAAACCCTGAGATGAAACCTGTGGTGGTCACTACAGGGCCTGGTCCAATAATTCCTAATGTTTCCAGTGGTGGAGTGAGTCTATTCTCAAATGGGTTAAGCGAGTTTTCTCTCAAGGAGACTCGGCCACAACTTGGAGGTGAGTCTTTACAAAAAGACAAAACCAGCTCTACCTATGATCTTGTTGAGCAAATGCAGTATCTGTATGTGAGAGTACTGAAAGGGAGAGAAATTTCAGTGCCTTTTGGCGGGGCTGAGTTGGTGGCTGAAGTGAAGCTTGGAAACTATAGAGGAATCACGAAGAGGGTGAGTTTGAATAATGTTGAATGGGACCAAGTGTTTGCTTTTTCCAAAGATAGTATTCAGTCATCAATGGCAGAGATTTTAGTGAAGGAGAGCAATAAAGATGACTACTTGGGCCGTGTTTGGTTTGATTTGAATGAGGTTCCTCGGCGGGTTCCACCAGATAGTCCATTGGCTCCACAGTGGTATAGAATGGAAGACAAGAAAGGTGAAAAGGCTAAGGCTGGAGAGGTCATGCTTTCAATATGGTTTGGGACTCAGGCAGATGAGGCTTTTGCAGAGGCGTGGCACTCTAAGGCAGCCAATGTGCATCTTGATGGCTTGTGTTCTATTAAATCCAAGGTTTATCTCTCCCCAAAGCTTTGGTATTTGAGGGTATCAGTTATTGAAGCACAAGACATTGTTTTAGGGGAGAAAGGGTCTTCAGTGATGAGGTTTCCTGAGCTTTCTTCCAAAGTCCAAGTGGGAAATCAGGTTTTGAGGACTAGGATCGCGGCTGCTAGCCCAAATAGGAGCTTGTCAAATCCTTACTGGAATGATGAGATGATATTTGTGGTGGCTGAGCCTTTTGAGGATTACTTGTTGGTTTCAGTAGAGGATCGTGTTGCGCCGGGGCGGGATGAGGTTGTTGGCAGAGTTCTTTTTCCTGTAATGGCGATTGAAAGGAGAAATGATGAAAAGCCTGTGACTTCAAGGTGGTTTAATCTTGATAGCCACCTTGGTAATGCAGGGGAGTCTAAGATGGTGACTAGATTTGGGTCTAGGATTCATCTTCGGGTTTCGCTTGATGGGGGTTACCATGTGCTAGATGAGGCCACATTGTATAGTAGTGATGTTAAGCCTACGGCTAAGCAGCTTTGGAAGCCTCACATTGGTGTGCTTGAAATAGGAATTTTGGGTGCAACTGGGCTTATGCCAACCAAAATCAAGGAAGGGAAAGGAGGGTCTACGGATTCTTACTGTGTTGCAAAGTATGGGCAGAAATGGGTGAGGACACGCACCGTGGTTGATAGCTTGTCACCCAAATGGAATGAGCAGTACACGTGGGAAGTGTTTGATCCTTGCACCGTCATTACAATTGGGGTGTTTGATAATTCCCGGGTCGACAAGAACACAAGCAACATTGCTGGAATTCGTGATAACCGTATTGGGAAAGTTAGAATTCGGTTGTCAACACTAGAATCGGATAGAGTTTACACTCATTCGTACCCTCTCCTGATGCTGCACCCTTCTGGTGTCAAGAAAATGGGGGAGCTGCATTTGGCAGTGAGATTTTCGTGTGCTAACACGGCCAATATGCTGCACATGTACACAATGCCATTGCTGCCAAAGATGCATTATGTGCAGCCACTGGGTGTGAATCAATTGGAGAGTTTGAGGTACCAGGCTATGAATGTAGTGTCATCCCGGCTTAGCCGGTCAGAGCCACCACTGGGACGAGAGGTGGTAGAGTATATGCTTGATCATGACTCCCACATGTGGAGCATGAGGAGGAGCAAGGCTAACTTTTTCAGGCTGATGAATGTTGTGTCTGGCATTGTTGCCATGGGCCGTTGGGTGGAGGCAATGCGCAATTGGCACAGGCCTGTGTACTCAACCCTGTTTCTGGTGTTGTTTCTACTGCTTGTCATGTTTCCGGAGCTTATTATCCCTAGCGTATTGCTCTACATGGCCTTTTTGGGACTTTGGCGATATAGGTCCCGACCTCGTCACCCACCCCACATGGATACTAGGCTCTCTCATGCTGAGAGTGTTTTTCCTGATGAATTGGATGAGGAATTTGATTCATTCCCAACGAGTCGAAGTGCTGAGGTTGTTCGGTTGAGGTATGATAGGCTAAGAAGTGTGGCAGGAAGGATTCAAACCGTTGTTGGTGATATGGCAACACAAGGTGAACGTCTTCAACACTTGCTAAGTTGGCGAGACCCAAGGGCAACATTCTTATTTGTGTTCTCTTGCTTGATTGCTGCTGTTGGATTCTATGCAGTACCAATTCGGGTTGTGGTGGCTTTGTGGGGGCTCTATGTCCTTAGGCCTCCAAGGTTTAGGAGCAAGATGCCTTCTCCAGCATTGAGTTTCTTCAGGAGGCTGCCCACAAGGGCTGATAGTTTGTTGTAGGCTGTAGGAATTGATGCATAAGTTCTTGTTTAGGTTTATTTGGAATCGACATGTGATCATAGTGGAAGGCCTTTTCTTTTGTATTTTGGGTAGCCTTCCTTTGTGTTTAGTAATCTTGCTTATGTGTAAGGTGCCTCTCTGCCCATTCAAGAAGCAAATTTGTGTAATGTGCAAAAGCAATCATGCTTATTGACTACTACCCATGTGTTCATTAACTTGGTTATTTTGGTACTTGCCTAAACGAAAATTCAGCTTACCATATCAGACAATAGATTATTGCTAAGGGTTGGCTAGGAGTTCCAAACCCAAGACCTTATGAGGAGTAGAGAACCAGTAGGGTTGTATGTTCCTAACAATATTTTTATGACTCCAGCTCTATTTACCCATTTTAAATCCGAAGTACCCTACAAATATATCCTAAACACGAGGCCTAAAAACAGATGAATTTTGGGACTTCACTTCTTAAGACCCTAAATGAATCACCATTACTAAGAAAGTGCAGGTAATCACTAAATATCAACAAACACAGTGACAAGCAATCAATTAATCAAATCTGCTGCTCTCTAACTAAAAATGGCACATCGTCACTACTTCATAAAGAGTAAGGTTATAGACACAAAAGTTTTTACAATAAATTGCACAACTGCTAAGTTAGCATGTTGTTATTAATTCTCATATAGGTCATCTACCATTAACAACTTGCCACTTCAAATAATTGTGAAATTTGTTGTGACTTATTACTTTACAAGATGTATCTATGCTGAACAAGGGACCGTATAGAAGCCCTTTTAACAGCTGGAATGAAAGAGCCCATCTTGCATGCTTATTCTCATGCTTCTTATTTACTTAGCCAAAGATGTGATCACTTGGGAACTTTGTTGTAGAAAATAAGCCAGGCGTGGATCTGTGCGGTATGGGAGACCAGTTCGAGCTCCCAAAGCTCTACAGTTTGCTGCTGCCTGCAATCACCACATCAAAATTCACAAACAAATTTTCTTTCAATTTCCCATTTCATCCAGATAAACACAGTTAAGCTAATTTGGCCCTTGGAAAAAGTCCACTTACCACGTGTGCTGCAAATGGCAACATTTGTTCTGGTTGCATGTCAGCACATATAGCTACAAGGAAATTGAATAATTACGAATCTCATCAATGTTTCCTCCAACAAAAAAATATGCGAAAGACAGCAGGCATGAAGCTTTGCAAGACAAACTGGCAAGGCATTTTGTAAAGCGATGACTTATTATTAATGGTGAACAAACTAATATGGCAAAGTTGCTAGAAAATTGCAGGCCTATAGTCCTTAAGTGGTGAGATGTCAAGAAAACATCGAATCCTGCTTCTCTTTTTTATTTATTTATTTTTATATTTACCATTGAATAGTGCTGAGGCATCAACTAATAATTTTTATTTAGTCAAACAAGTCAGGACTAGTTATTTTGAGTAAGGTAAAATGGAGCCTGAATTCTCAGCAGAGTTGACGGCTAAAAGTCCAGGAGATGGACACCTTATCCCATGGAACAGAAGTTAACCCACATTGGCATAAAAATTCTTTCTACACTTATAATCATAATCATCAACTAAGTCTTGCTCTTATCTTGGTGCGACTGTAAACTAAATCAAATTGATGCTGCCTATATGGAGTAGTCCTAGTATAGTTTACTCTAAGATGTGTGGTATTAAATCTGAAAATATAGAAGATTTGACATGGCAAATGCGACTTGTTGGATGATATTGAATGTAAAATGATAATAATCTTAGGACAAATGAGCTGGGAAAATCCATCTTGAAAAGCAGGAGAAATTACAGGAAAAATTACAAACCATGCATACAAAACATATGTATGGATACAGAGACAGAGGCCACAGCGAAAAAACATATGGATTGAATGGTTACACATACCATAAATAACAGCTCCAATAAATGCATCCCCAGCACCAGTTGTGTCGATAAGTTCTGATGGCGGTATCTTCTCAGCCGTTCCCAGAAATAACCTCCCACATAGTGTCCCTATCCCTTTCGCTCTCAATCTTGTCACTGACTGGAAAATTGAAAGGAAAATATGTAACAGTAAAGATGTATCATATGTATACACATTACCTCCATTATACCCTGCTAGAATTCTATCTGACTAATGCTTCTTTATATTCAATACTATCAGAATTTCTGAGGGTGATTAAATAAGAAATCACATATATAATTATAACCATGCTTTTAATTTTTTTTTTTTTACTTTTATTTTCTTGGTAAGTTGCACACGCATCCAATGGGTACATTACAAACTCACTACAGGTAGATCCCAAGTCCAGATTACATTATCAGTCATAGAACTGTATAGTTCTTTGGTCTCAATAGGCTGAAAGTAACAGCTATGGCACTTTGATTGAGTTTACTGGTGGCATGGTGGACAACAAGAAAGGGCTGGTGAAAGCCCTCAGTCCATATCATTGCTTGCTCAACAACATGCACAAGCATTTTTTAAATTGAGCAAAGGCTTCCGTATACTGGATTAGTTTTTCAAAACCAAAACAAAAATTAATTGGTTAAAGTTCATGCTGCACGACTGTACCTCTCTCTTACAATGAACTACGGCTAAGACATAGAGGTAAACAATAATCAAGGCCTTAATAATAAGAGAGAAAAATAAAGTTTTGAGGTTCAATAGAAAATATTTTACCGATGAAATACATGTTGGGCTGGTGCTTTCATCCTTTTGCTGCTGCTTTAATGATTCCAATAAGACATCGACGTCAAAATCTTCTGTCCCAGAACTCTCTGCCATAGAAATACTTCAATGAAAAGCATATATAAAGCAAATCAAACAGAAAAAGGGTTTGAATTTTTAAGACACAGCATCTGACTCTGCTTGCTTTTCATTCTCCTTGACAAGAAAAATGTGCAAATGCATACTCACCATTTACACTTCTCTCAAGCATTATGCATCCATCTTCACCCAAGGTCACAATCACAAAATTGATGTTTGGCAATCTCAACAGAATGGAAACAAGTGCACTTGGAAGAGATGATGCCTCTGTCCATGCCTGTCACACAAGCAGCCTCAATGTTGTTTCATATATTTTACCAAGGATACTAGAGCAGCAATTAGTGTGTGTGTGTGTGTGTGTGTGTGTGTGTATTATGCCTCTTAAACAAAACAGTCCATCCTTATGGGCCAAAGGATCTGATAATGTCTAAATCTGATATGAGGAACAAACGTGTTGAATTTGATCAAATGTAACAAAATTATAATAATCACATCAAGATGAAACTTGAACAAAAAATATTTCCCCACAGATGGATAGATTTGATAATACATACATATGGTATTAGAAGTTACAGAAAAATGCATTAGGTACAAATTAAAAAATAAAACAGATCCATAATTGGGGATGTTTTGTAAATATAGAGTGTAAGTATGTATGTGCATATAAAAAAAGAAGGTAAGTAAGTGGCAAGAAATCTGTGTTGGCTTTAATTGTTATTCGAAAATCTGTGGCCATGAAACTGAGTGGATTTTCAAATTTGAGAAAACAGTAAATGGACCAAAGATGCAATGCTAGTATAACTTAAAATCTGTGCACGCCAATGAATTGGCCGATTAAAAGACTCCCCATTCATAAGTTCCTCCCGTCAATGATAATTCTGAAGAATAGTCAACTTGCCTTTGGAAATTTTGCTGAGCATATGAGATAATCAGCTAATTTCAGGAGATCATCCAACCCTTCCCTCTTTCTTTCTGCATCAATTAAAATAGGTATACTTTTGTGCACTGCCTGTACTGGAAAGATCCAATAAATATTGATTACTTCTTTGTTAGTTAATATTATAAACAGTGGGAGTATTTGCATGATGAAAAATTGTATTTCTAATATATATGCACATCTAATTCATGAAATGATATGTGAAGAGAAGTACACTGCATTACTTCATGCCAAGAGCTGTCAAAGAGAGAAAAATAAAAAATAACAGCAACAACATAGTAGGAAATGTATTCAGGTTGTATTTGATGCCTGTCTTCTCTGGTTCGACCCTCCCTCTTCCTCTACCTATTAGGTTGAATCCTACATCTTGAAGCCTTAAACCTCCGTCCAATTTGGTCTCTAGTGCTGCTTGACCTCTCTCAATCATGAGCTTGTCAACTTGATCAACCTTGACCACATCTACTGTCAACCTCATATCCAAGCTTGTTGATGTTGATGACTTGTGGTGCGAATGTGAGCCTCAATGATCGAGCTTTGGGAATTACTAATTATTAAGATTTGAAAAAGAAATGTCTTTTTCTTTTCTCCCTTTTTTGAGTTAAATGCTTTGATTGATATAAGGAATGTGAGAATTGTAAGTTTGGGTCATGATCCAAGGAAAGTGTTAGTCACATTTGCACTATATCTTAAAAAGATTAGTCACAAAAGAGACCCTTTGTAATTGTTTATATAGCCCCAAGATCGACCTAGAAATTTCTTGATGTAGGACTCAACATATGCACAAGCAACACTTTCACAATCTAAATCCACACAATCAATTTATCAAAAAAAAAAAAAAAAAAAAAAAAAACCAAAACCAAAACCACACAATTCTTATAATCTAGGATATCACAATCTCCTTCACTTAAATTCCTGAAATTTTGTCAAGGCTTGCATTGCCCTTCATTGCACTCAAGCCACATGGAATTACTAGGTTGGCTCCAATACCATTTATCATGATCTGAGAAAAGTGTAAGCCACGTCTACACTATGCCTTAAAATTTGGTCACAATTGGGGATCCTTATAAATGCTCAATGTCACATACCAGCGCAACACCTTCACAATTCAAAATCCACACACAAACCATATAATCCAGGTTATTATATTTGGACTTGATGTTGGTTATGGGAAATATGTGTTAGAATTCAAGGATAGAATGCTATGATATTTTTAATTGGTGATTGTCAATTTTCCAATGAAATCTAGTTCAAACCGCCACCTCCCTCTTTTTTACTCCACCCCTCTGCTGCCAATGTACCCATGGTCTGTTGTTGTTCTTGGAAACAAAAGCCTACAACTCAGATAAGGAATTCCAGTTATTACATGTGGTGTTAGTATTTGACTTACAAAATTATTTAAGATTTCAAGATGTCAAATAACGGTCACCCAAGCTAATTTTGCCGTTAATAGAAGGGGTGGGGGGGGGGGGGTGAATCCCTAGATGAAGACTTAAAAAAATATTGGAGAATGATTCAGCATGCCTGACTCGAAGTAATTTTGAATTTCATACTCAGAATCTTCATTAATTGCAAAATATAGTTAGTAGAAGAGGAAGAAATTAGCAATCAATGTTATCAATAGAGTTTCTAAAGCAGAACACACAGAAATCTATGGATGCCTTCAGCCAAATTGGAGGATAACCAAAAGGACACATTATTAAGAAACATTTAGATCATCAAGGTAAGATAGTTAAAAAAAAAAGATTTTATAACTCACAATGTGGAATTGCTTTCTTAGTCACTAATTCAAACGGCAGAATCAATATTGGCTCGATACGAAGCATCAAGGAAACTAGAAGAAATACAAATGAAAATCACCTCTTGTGCAATAACTAAAGCAGTTTCGGGCAATCTTCCATCAAAATAGGCAATTCTTGCACCATCTAATGCAGACAATAAATTTTCTTGAGAAAGGTCATCTGGTATCATGGGAGGATTTCCTGGGGTGTGAATACAAGTACGGGTTTTCCTGAATATATCATTTAAGATTAATTAACTGGAAATTAAAAAAAATCCCAACAGACTCTAAATGTTCACTATTTATATTTATTCAAAGCATAAATTTTTAATCATGATATATGATTTCAGCCAATGAAGAGCAAATCATTGATAAGATAACAAATGTGTTTTGATGTAGTGCTGCCAATGGAAATATTGTACTGTTTGGCATTCCCAAAGTCTTCACTGTAACAGTGGTGTGTGAAGTGGTCACCTAACTAGAAGAGAAAGAGAGTCATGTTTCATAAACGTGATTTACTAAAAGAATCTTCTCATAAACAGTAAATGTACTAACACAATAAGATCTCTAGCAGGATTCTTCCCCAGTGGAGAATGCCTTGAATAGGGTGAAAGTCAGGGAATAGAGAGAAGAGGTAGGGGGGACATATCTCAAAACAAGTACAACCATAAATTTTCTTTTTCTTAAATTAATCTCTACAAAGAAACTTGCGCAGATGTTATTGTCAAAGCTGTTCACATTACATCAAATTTAAAGCACTTAAAGATGAAAGATAAACACCAAGATCATGTTGTAAACAAGAAATTTTCTTCAGGCCATCCTTGCACCTAAAAAAAAAAAGGCATTAAAGATTCCCCCTTCTTCATATTGTTAACAAAGAAAGGAGGTCAATAGTGCCGAGAGAGAGAGAGAGAGAGAAAGAGAGAGAGAGAGAGGAGGGAGTAAAAGAAAAGGTCCTCACGTTTGGTTGTCAACAATGACATAGGTAAATGGTGAATTGCCCTGTTCTGAAACCTGGAAACAAGGCAAATTGAGTATAACATAAATATGCAAGATCACATAGCAGTTCAACCTTAGTTGTCAAAGCCAAATTCCAACAAAAAAATCCATAGAATTGCAATATAGCTACAGAAGCAACACTATTGGCAAATACTAGAGTGAAAATGGAAATAAGTTTTCTTAATTCCTTTTTTTATTATATATATATATATATATTGTATGTGTATATTGTACTTGAATATTAAGTGTACCTATAAGATACAAGCATGAAATTCTGCAATGAAAAAACTGGGATAAATTTGTAAAATTACCAATCAGAGGCTGACAGGTTGAGAATCTGCATTTAGAAGAAACTATACAGGTGGAAGCTGAGTTATCAGTATTTGAAAGCATGTGAATGCAACCTACCTCCAATGATTTAAATTTTTTACTTTTTTATTTTTTGATTATTCTTGGTTGTTTCAGCATCAAAATTTGTGTTAGATTGTTATTTAATATTTTGTATCTTCAATCTTAACGCAAGTATGGACAATTAGACTTCAAATATGCTAAACTCCACATTTCCATGCGACATTCATCTGGTTTGGGAAGGGTTCATTTAACTCTAAACACATTCAAATCCAATTGAACTCCCTAAATTGTACAGATATTTAAGCATGCAAAGGAGAGAGAGAGAGAGAGAGTGTGCAATGACCAAGAATAGCATTAATCTCCCACAGATTACAATACTGAATGTTTGAATCCTGTATCAATTCCTTTAAATAATTATGACCTTGAAAATGTAATGACTTCTTCATTTCCTTCTTTTTAGTATCTACCATTTCTTGCCTTTTACTATCAATGCAAAAAGAAAAGGAGAATAAAACTAGAAGTGCAAAACTACACAGAGAAGTTAATATAATGGAGTACTGAAGAAAAACAAACATAATATTTGGAAATGTTTTACTGGTGAGAAGAAAATTTTGTCAAGTCAATGTGACCCCATAACAACCAGACAATGCATCTTGTTGTTGCATTAATCCGTTGCCAAAGTCAAATCAACTCACTCCTAGATGTATAAAATTATCTGCCATTAATGTTTGACTTGAGCCCCTAAGGTTTTCTGTTAAGACTCACATATCATATTCATTATTAAAATCAATTTAAGTTCTGTTTGTCTTCTTCCTTGTCCTTGTAGCACTTTCACCATGAACCAGATCTCTTTTGCGTTATGTGGACTTTTAAGTATGCAGGTTGCAGCTACTCTAATTTTAATATCTCATGGCAAAAGTATGATTGAGTTTCACTTTTGCTAATGATTCTTCAATTATGATTTAGAGAAAAATGTGTCTGACAAACATCACATTTCAGCCTGCCCTCAATCACATCTACATCTAACTTCTCACGAATGAATTCATCCCTTGTTGCTATTCTTATTTATTATTGCTCTCATATCCATTTTGTAAAAGATAGTTTAATAATTCTATGGACAACATATATTTCAATTTCTTCACCCCTTTGGTCACTACTTAAAATCTAGTGGTGACTAGTTTTTAGTGTTCATTGATTTCTCAACCTCGTGCAACTAATTGCATCCTTTACATTTCCATTTGGGCCCTGCATAAAGGGTTTGTATCATGTAAAGATGCTAAAAGCACTAGAAACCTTAGCTTGAGTCTTGATGGCACAAAAGCATAAAACTACACTACCACACTATCCACAAACAAGTACACAAGTGCGTTAAAACTTTATCACTATAAGTAAGCTCCAAGGATCAACATTTAGTCCATATCTGTTTGCACAAGTGATGGATGTGCTCGCTAAATCGATTCAAGAGGATGTCCCTTAGTGTATACTTTATGCAAATGGTATAGTTTTGGTGGGTGATATTAGAATTGAATGTCAAGTTAGAAATTTGGTGAGACACTTTAGAATCTAAAGGCTTTTAGTTAAGTAGGACTTACATGGAATATACGTTTAGTAAAAGTAGAAACAAAGTAAGGGGTTGTAAGACTTGATGGTCAGGAGATACTAAAGAGTGTGAACTTTCAATATCTTTGATCAATAATTTATAAGAATGGAGAGATTGAAAAGGATGTGAATCATAAGATAAGAACATGGTGGATAAAGTGGAGAATCGCATTAGGAGTATTGTGTGATTGTAGAATACCTATTAAGTTAAAGGGAAAATATTAGAAGATTGCTATAAAATTAGCTATGCTCTATGGTATTGAATATTGAATTGTTAAAGAAGCAAGATATTTATAAGCGGAAACACAAAGAAAGATTGGATTCAAAATGAGAAAATTCACTTCAAGATAGGGGTGACCCTTATTGATGAAAAGATTAGGGAAAGTCACTTGGGATGGTCAGGTTGTGTTTAGAGAAGAGTAATTAATAAACTAGATAGAAAGAGGGAGTTAATTTAAGTAAAGTGAACGAAAAAAATATAAGAGGAAGACCAAAAAATAACATTAATAGTAGTAAAAAAAAAAAAAAAAGACAAGTCAATTAAGGATGCAACATAGAGCACAACTTCAAATAGAATATAATGATTGAAAAGAATATATCTGGCCAACCTTAACTAGTTTGTTGAGAATCTGGTGGATGACCCCAAAATTTTGGGGCTAAGTGAGTTGATTTAAGTAAAGCGAATGAAAAAAAAGATAAGAGGAAGACCAAAAAATAACATTAATAGTAGTAAAAAAAAATGACAAGTCAATAAAGGATGCAACATAGAGCACAACTTCAAATAGAATATAATGACTGAAAAAGAATATATTTGGCCAACCCTAACTAGTTTGTTAAGAATCTGGTGGTTGACCCCAAAATTTTGGGGCTAAGTCTTGATATATATATATATATATATTTGGTATTAACCATAAGTGCGATTATTCGAATCACAGAGCTTCTTAAAAATATTTACAGATAACTTTTTTATGTAAAGAAATCAACATAATGCAGCAATACTTAATGAAGAGAAATTTCAGCATTGAAAATCATTAAAACGGAAAAATGATTAAGAAGTAGGTTTATCATCTGAAGCTTACCACAAGAAAAGAAGTATCCACACCATCAGCAACAAACTCATCCAATATATCCCTGCCTTGAGTGTCATCTGCAATCTAGTGGTTATAAAGTGACAAACATGTTAAAAAATTTATTATTTTAAATACTCAGTCATAAAATAATTTTGAACTTTCTCAATCCCCCGCAAGTTTGGAAAATGGACATGTAGAACAAGAGACATGCGAGGGTGATACCTTGGAAATTAGCCTGGGCTTTAAGCCCAAACGAGCAGCACAGGTTAGAGCATTCCCTGCATTTCCACCTCCTTGAACCTAACGAATCAATGCATCCAAACATAATTATAACATCTTTATATTGCAATATTGTTGCCATAGTATCTATCTATCATTTGCTAATACTTGATATTAACTATGCTACTGATACTGATCATAGATGGGCATTCTTTAATTGGATACCCAATCTGGTGTGAGTCATCAAAATTGATTCTAGTGTTCATTGAACAATATAATAACATAACATATTCTGCTGCCATTTAATGAGTTTATTAAGATCACTATTTCAACAATATGTCTTACAAACTGATGTCAATTATCATAGAAAGGTGAGTTGAAGTGATATCAGTCACATTCATTCACACAAGTGAGTTAATCTGGAGTAGTAAATTGAGTTATTACGAGTGAACAGAAGTCAATAACAATTGCGGGTAACAAAGCGAGGCACTAATAAAGATAATTTGCAGAAAAAAAAAAAGGAACTGGAAAGGATCTAGGCTCAGTTAAATCATTAATAATTATGTTGAAATATTGATTAAATTATTAAATTTACTATTTTCAAACCGTTCAATCTTTTTAAAAATCGATAATTTATGGTAGTATCAAACGAGGTGATCATGAGTTTGAACTTTGTCCCTGCTTTAACCTTCACTTAAAGTTAAAAATGTACTGTGTTGGGTAATTGGGTTCCACTTATTAAGAGAGAGTGTTAAAACGTTGGTTAAATTATTAATTCGCCATTTCCTAGCTACTTAAACTTCTGGGACAACTGATAATATATCAAATAACGTTGAACATTTCATCAGTCATATAACATACTAGAATAAAATGTAGTAGAAGACTTATCAAAAAAAAAAAAAAGAGTAGTAGAAGAAGTAGAGAACCTTCAAGCTGGTGGTTCTGATCTTGTCGTCAGGCTTAGGATAGGTTGCTACTGCCGCCAAGAAATCCACGGACGCCCCACCACACCCCAGCTGCACCTCTCACATTCACATTAATAAAAAAAAATCTCCATTTCATGCGTTCATTATATATACATATACAGAGAGAGCGAGAGAGAAAGAGAGAGAGAGAGGAAGCTTACAACAATGCCCTTTTCAGGAGGAGGAGGAAGAGTATCAGACGACATTTTCACCCTCAAATTTCTGCAATGATACATACACACAACAGATGTGTGTATGTTACATATATAGAGAGAAAAAATGAGAAATATTGCGATATTTCATTCAATAGTCATTGAAAAGAAAGAAAGGAAAAGGTAATAGAAAATAGGTGGCAACTGGCAAGCGTTTACATAAAGAGTGAAAATAGTAAGAGAGAGAAAAGAATAGAAGACCTGGTGAAGCTGATGGTGATGGGCTTTGTTGCTGTGGCTGATATTGATACTAAGCTCTGAGAGTTCACCAGCTTTATAGCATTATTGGGAAATGTGGAGAGTGAAAAGAATCCCAGCATCTTTGCAAAAGTTGAGAGGCCTAGGCGCTTGCAAAAGAAGAGACAGAAAGAGAATTGAATTTGATTAGGGACCCGAAGTCAAAAAGCGTGGCTTGGGTCGTTGGGTGTGAAACAGGAGCAACAAGAACAAGATGAAGCAGTTTATGGTTATATTTCAAATGTATGTATGTGTTTGAGATGAGGAGTCCGATTCCCTGTTCTCCAATACAAGAAGTATATTCTTTACTTCTTTTAACCCCATAACTTGTTTAATAAAAATTTTCTCCCAACTTTAATGCCACTTTCACAAAGATTAATTATTTTTTTTTCTCAGTAATTATGATCCCCCCCCCCCCCCCCCCCCCCCCCCCCCAAAAAAAAAAAACATAAGTATAAAAGTAGAGTCAAAAGAAGATTACGAATGATGCCTGTCTCTCAAAAAGCATTATCCTTTCCTCCCTCTTACCAGGTAAGATTTATAGTATTATTTATAGTTCTCGTGTAAGTAGAACTCACCTACCACTATGTATCAACTATTCTACCCAACGTGAACAACGTGAAAAGTAATTAGTTTCTTGTTGAAAGTTTTGAGGATACACTGTACGAAAGTAAAAAAAAAAAAGTATCAACCATTTTAGGGACATATTTTTTTTTTACACAACTTTAACGTGAAAAATTGTGAGTAATTTATTATTATTTTTATATTGATCTAATATTTTTTTTTTGATAGGGATATTGATCTAATATTAAAAATACTCTAATCACAATTTTTCCACAATAATAGTCTTCTATTAATGAGCCAACAACAAATAGTCTTCTATTAATGAGAAAAGAACTAGCGCATATATATATGTAAGGGCACGATTTGTCCCTAAAACCCAAATGAAGGGTCAATGGCCCAAATAGTCCAAAATAATAAATTTGTTAGAGAGTGGGTTTAAAGATGAACTTTCAATGAGATAAGTGGATAGTAGTCACAATAGGTTAGTTATGGTTGGAAAGAATACAACAAATAGTTTAAGCAAGAAAAGCTCTCCTTGGTCAAGTCCGAGGATGATTTGTTCTTATATATTTCTCTCAGAGTTCTTGAGTGTACAGTGATTTTTCCTTAGATTTTCTTATGATCCCTTTGTAACGAGGTTTTTCTCATTTATATTATCCTTCCTTCTTTCATCTTAGCCCTCCACATGTAGATCAGATGGCTGGCTTTGATACTTGTCCCATTAGTACCTTCTTGAAGTCTTTAGGGGTAGCTACAAGGTTGAAAATTACTGTTCAGGTATCACCTCCACATTAATGTGGCGAGGAGATTAGATGAAGAAAATTTAATGTGGTGGTAGCAGCTTTCTTCTTAGATATTTCTCAACTCTTTTTTGTTTCATCCCTATCAGAGGTTTATTCTTACCAGCACGATTGCTTGTTGCCTTGTCCTTGATGAAGGGTCAGACCTTTGACCTCTACTTTGTTTAGCCGAGGAGATACTTATCCTCAGACAACGCTCCCAACTCCTTATGACCATTTTTCTTCCACGGCCCATTAACTGGTACGCCTTCGTTAGTATTTACATGTCCTCGGGCATGACCCATGGCCTAATACCTATATTTGGGCCCTTCATCCTTACAGTAGCAATAAGGACGTTTAAGGTCAGTCTGCTTGTAGAGCATGATTTAAGGAAGTCTTTGACAAGGAAGCTTGCCAGAAGCATACGTTAACTCATGGATCGAATTGATGAATATAAATAGGTCAAGGGGGACCAACAACAAGGAAAGGGGAAGACTAAAGTAATTCCCCAAGGCTGAAGGGATTTCAGATTAGAGAGGTATAATAATAATAGGTCCTGAAGGGATTTTGTTGGACATATTGGGACTGCTATTTCTTAGGTAGTTAGTACTGTGTTTAGGGAGCTTGTACACCAAATCCTAGAGAAGATAAAGAATGAGCCATATTTCAAATGGCTATATAAGATTAGAGGAGACCCCACAAAGCGTAATCAAAGTCTTCATTGCCAGTACCATCAGGACCGAGGACACACTATAGAAGAGTGTAGGACTTTATGTGATCACCTGAAGTAGTTATTTAAAATTGGGAATCTGAAGCAATTCTTATATCAGCCTAATGGATAGGGGATCCAAGTAGGGTTGGCACATTAAAGGGACGCTTCTTCAAGATCGCCCTTGGGGACGATCAGTGTTATCCTTGCTGCCTCAGGTAGGACTGGTTCCTATCCATCTAGGGTGATGTCTATAGCCCAGCCATATACTAAGGACTTCACCCCTGATTCTAAGAGGGGTAGAATGGAAGTCCGACTAGCTTTAAGCTTTTTTATGAGGATAAGGTGGGAACTTTATAGCCATATGATGATGCTCTGGTGGTTACCCTTAGGATTGGAGGGTATGATGTGAAAAGGGTCTTGGTAGATTAAGGCAGCAGCGTTGAGATTATGTACCCTAATCTGTACAATGGACTTAAGTTGAAACTCGAGGACCTGGCTTGCTATGACTCTTCTTTAGTGGGGTTCGATGGGAAGATAGTCTTCCTAAGGGGCCATATCAGATTACCTGTTCAGGTAGGATTAGAGGTTGTGGAAGTGGACTTTACTGTGGTAGATGCATATTCCCCATACATGGCTATTGTGGCGAGGCCTTGACTTCATGCCATGAGGGCTATTTCCTCCACTTTGCACTTAAAAATGAAGTATCCTTCAGGAAATTAGGTTGAGGAATTGATTGGAAGCCAGTATATGGCCAGATAATGTTCGATGGTTGTAATTAGACATCAGTCTGAAGGTGAATCCTTGGATATTACAAAAAGAGATTTATAGCAATCAAGGAGAACAATCTTGTCCTTGGATGTTGTGGCAGAAGGGGCAAAGTGTGAAGAGTTAGAAAAAATTATCATTGATAATGATGATGAGAAGTTTTTCTAAGTGGGATTTCTGTTGCCTCCTTGAGATAAGGAAAAACTGGTTGTTTTCCTCAGAAAGAACATTGGTGTGTTCGCATGGAGTGCTTATAAAGCTCTCAGAAAGGATCCAAATTTCATCTATCATCATCTAAATGCTAATCTATCTATCACCCCTAAGAAGCAGTCACCTCGGTGCTTTTCCAAAGAACATTATGATACTGTTAAAGAGGAAGTGATCAAATTTAAGTAGGCAGGAGCAATAAAAGAGGTGTTTTACCTTAAATGGTTGGCCAACACGGTGGTGGTAAAGAAGAAAAATGAGAAATGGCAAGTATGTGCGGACTTCATAGATTTAAACAAAGCTTGCCCCAATGATCCCTTCTCGATACCTCGGATAGACCAGCTGGTGGATACAATAGTTGGTCATCCTTAGATGAGATTTTTAGATGCCTTTCAAGGGTACCATCAGATACCATTAGCTTTAAATGACTAGGAGAAGACTACTTTTGTTACGCTCACTGGGAATTATCATTACAAAGTGATGCCTTTTGGGTTGAAGAATGCAAGATTAACTTATCAACGGATAATGACCAGGATGTTTGAACCTCAACTTGGCAAGAATATTGAAGTTTACATAGATGATATGGTGGTGAAGAACAAGGTAGAATCTGAGCATATGAATGACATTAGAAGTATTTTTGAAGTGTTGAGAAAGCACAAACTACGCCTTAATGCTTTTAAGTGTTCTTTTGGCGTCAGTTCAGGAAAATTTCTGGGTTATACATTCACTCACCATGGAATTAAAGTCAACCCTGATCGAAGGCAATCAAAAATTTACAACCTTATCTTGAATCCTAAGGAAGTCCAAAAGTTGACAGGAATGACCATAGCCTTGAACCGATTTATCTCTCGGTCCACAGGCCAATGTAGGCCTTTCTTTCAATTGTTATACAAATGGAAAGGATTTGAGTGGACTGAAGAATGTGCTTTAGCCTTTCAGCAGTTGAAGGATTATCTTTCTCAGCCACCCATTATGTCCAGGCTCGAGGAAGAATAGGTTCTTTTTGCCTATATTGCTGTGGCTTCTCAGTCAGTTAGTCTAGTATTGATAAGGATGGACAATGGAGTACAACATCCAGTCTATTATGTGAGTAAGTTGCTACACGAAGTAGAGGTTCATTATTTGCCATTAGAGAAGACAATTTGGGTAATGGTACATGCTACACAGAAACCTCCTCATTATTTTCAAGCTTACACAGTTGTGGTTTTAACCCAACTTCCTCTTCAATCATTGTTTCGAAAGGTTGATTATACAAGGAGAATTGCTAAGAGGGGAACAATTTTGGGGGCCTTTGACATTAAGTATATAGTTCGGACTTCTTTTAATGGCCAAATTCTTGTAGATTTGGTAGCAGAATTTATTGAATCTCTAGTAGAAATGGAGGACGAAGAGCAAAACTTAGGAGGAAAACTAGTTGAAACAATTTCTCTACAAGGACCTTCAACTTGGAAATTGTATGTTGATGGAGCAGTTAATCAGAGAGGGTCTGGGGTAGGGCTAGTTTTGGTGTCTCTAGATAAGATCACTATTGAGAAATCTTTAAGGTTGGGTTTCTTGGCCATGAACAATGAAGCCGAGTACGAAACTTTGTTGGTAGGGATAGCCATGATTCAAAAAATGTGAGGAAAGGCAGTGGAAGTGTTCTTGGACTCAAGGTTGGTGGTAGGACAAGTAAAGGGAGAGTTGGAAGTTAGGGATTTGAGAATGCAAGGATATTTGAGTCAAGCTAGGTGCTTGCAATCAAGTCTTGAGTTTTTCACTTTGCAACAAATTCCAAGAAGTAGGAATACATATGCTAATTCTCTAGCTACTGTGGCAACCTCTTCTGGACAAGGCTTACCTTGAGTTATACTCATTGAAGATTTGCACAAGCCCACTAAGGAGAAGGTCCAAGTTCACCAGATCAAGGTTGGGCCTAGCTGGATGGATCCTCTGGTCCTGTTTCTCAAGGAAGGTACTCTGCCTGATGGGAAGGGAGAGGCAGATAAGGTACGGAGGAAAGCTCCTCGTTTCTGGTTGCCCGAGGAGCAAAAGTTGTAAAAAAGTTTCTTTTCTGGACCATACTTGCTCTATGTCCTTCTTAAAGTAGTGGAGCCACTTTTGGAGGAGTTGCATAGGGGAATTTGTGGAAGTCATACAGGGGTAGGTCACTATACCATAGGGCCCTTACCCAGGTATGTAGAAAGAAGCATAGGAGCATGTGAGGAAGTGTGATCAGTGCCAAAGATTTGCTCCGAACATTCATCAGCCAGGGGGTGTCCTCAATCCTCTGTCTAGTCCATGACCATTTGCTCAATGGGGCTTGTACATTGTATGACCATTTTCCAAAGCTACAGGAAATTGAAGATGGCTTTTAGTCAGAACTGATTATTTCACAAAGTGGGTAGAAGTTGAGCCACTGTCTAATATTAGAGATCTGGATGCAAAGAAGTTTGTACGGAAGAACATTGTCACTCGGTTTGGGATTCCTTACACCCTCATCTCAGATAATAGGCTTTAGTTTGACAATAAAGGTTTCAGGAGATACTGTTGTGAATTGGGCATTAGAAACAAATATTCATCTCCCGCTTATTCACAAGGAAACGGACAGGCTGAAGCAGTCAACAAAGTTATAGAGAATGGACTTAAGAAGAGATTGGATGAGGCAAAAGGTAGGTGGGTGGAAGAATTACTATATGTTCTCTGGACATATCAGACTACTCCTTGTCAGTTAACTGGGAAAACACCATTTTCAATGACTTATGGGTCTGAGGCTGTGATCCCTCTAGAGATTGGATTTCAAACACTGAGGACGAGCTTGTTCACTCTAGACAATAATGATAGGCTATTGGAAAAAAGTCTAGATTTGGTTGAGAAATGAAGAGAAGCTGCCATGGTTCAACTAGCATATTATTAACAAAAACTTAAATAGAGGTATGATACTAGTGTAAGGGCAAGGCTGTTAACACCTGGTGACTTGGTATTGGGAAAAGTTGTGGGTACTACAAAGAACCCATCATGGGGAAAGTTGAGACCCAATTGTGAGGGGCCATATTGTATTACCTCAGTAGCTAGTATAGGTGCCTACTTTTTAGAAGATTTTAGATGAAAATGTTGTACCACGCCATTGAAATGTAAATAACCTACAAAGGTATTACTATTAATGAAAGGCTACTCTGCCACATTTTTGTTTATAATATTATATGTTGTGTTTTCCATTCCTTTAAGTATTAAACGGAACCTCGATCAAGCCTCGTTCCTCGGACCACATACCTTGGATAAATTAATGCTTTTAGTTATTTAGTTAAGTTTTAAACAGAACCTTGGTCATGCCTGGCTCCTCGAACTACATACCTTGAGTAAATTAATACTTCTCATTTTTTATCTAAGTATTAAATAGAATCTCGATCATGCCTGGTTTCTCATACTACATACCTTGGGTAAATTAATACTTTCAGTTATTTAGTTAAGTATTAAACGTAATCTTGGTCATGCCTGGCTTCTTGGACCATATAACTTGGATAAATTAATACTTTTCTTTATTTATCTAGGTATTAAACATAATCTTGGTCATGCCTGACTTCTCGGACCATATAACTTGGGTAAATTAATACTTTTCTTTATTTATCTAGGTATTGAATAGAACCTTGGTCATACTTGGTTCCTCGGACCACATATATTGGGTAAATTAATGCCTCCCATTATTTATCTAAGTGTTAAACAAAATCTTGGTCATGCTTGGTTCCTCGAACCACATAACTTGGGTAAATTAACATCACCTATTTATCTAAGTATTAAATAGAATCTCGGTCATGTTTGGTTTCTAGAACCACATACCTAGGGTAAAGTGATACTTTTAATTATTCATCTAGGTGTTAAATAGAATCTTGGTTATGTCTGGGTTCCTTGGGCATCATACCTTGAGTAAATTAACACCTACTACTATTTGAGCATACTACCAAGTGGAGTGTTAAGTGAGGTCTTGGATATGATAGTCTCCTTGGATCATATGTCTTGGACAGATAGGTGCTTCACCTTTGTTTGAAGTTAAGAAGGGAATCTTGAAATTCACATAATCTTTTCAACTACTTACCTCAGGTATAGAAAGTATGTTTTTAAGTTAAATTACAAGTTATTAAGTGTTATGGGCTTGGAAAGGTGAGTCTATTACGCTACCAATTACATGAAATGTAACAATTAGGTTGCAACTTGCATAAACGACTGTCAAAGTTAAGAATGAAGATATATCTTAATCAAAAAAGGCTATAAGTTATGCTTATACTAGTAAAACATTGATCAGGAAATAAATAACGCCTTATTTTATCTAAACACAATGAAACATAAAGGAATTTAATGCTTTTCATTAAGTAAGGCCTTGAAAGGCAAAGAAAGTACATACTTAAAAACGCAAACAAAAGATACACATAAAATGTACATTAAAAAAAAAAAAAAAAAAACTACAACCACAAAATATAGCTAAGGTTCTACTTGGTCTTGGAAGGAGGATTGGTTTTTGCAGCTGTTTTGGTAGTTGTCTCAGGAATAACTGTTTAGGCTGTACCCTTGCCCTTTGGATCCTCCTTGATAGTGAAGAGGAGGGTAACCAATACCAGCTCTTAGCTTTGAGAGGCTCCCTTCTCCTTGGAGGAATTTGTGGGTGTAGGTGGGAGCTTCATAGGCTCTTTGGCCGGCTTTTTTTCTTTCTCTGTAGCATCAACTTGCTCAGCCTCCTTAGGGGGAACGGTAGAGGAAGGAGCAGCATCAGCAGTGGCAGCCTTGGTTAGATTCTAGGGCTTTGGGAACATCCTTAGTCTGAGAGCTTGAAGGACTTGCTATGCGAAGGGCTAGGGGATAGAAGGCATTTTTTGCCCTTTTAAGTGGGGAAGAAGCATCCATACTAGCCTGGTTTATTGCTTTATTCCACACTTGGAGGCAGTAGCCTTTACATACCCTAGTGATTTGGGCCTTTAGGTGTTCCTCGGTCTTTACTATCCTTACCTCGTACCCGGCCTGCTCAGCTTTGTCTGCAACCTCCTCTGCCTCTTCCAACTTCTTTTTTAAAGCCCCTATTTGCTCCTTGGCTATAGTGAGCTGGTCCTCGGTCTGGCGCAGCTGTTGGCGTTGGCTTTCTGCTTGCCTCTCAACTGGCTCCAAAGCAGCCTCGACACTCTTTTTCTCTCTAGTGGCCTCGATTAGCTTGGTATTGAGGTCCTTTATCCTTTGCTCAGCCAGAATGAAGGTCTCAATAGCAGCTATGTGCTGTCCATCCTCCTTATTCATTTGCTTGTGGGAGGTGCTCACAAATTCCTCGGCCATATGCAAAGCTTGAATAGCCTTTGTTAAAAAAAAAAAGTGTAAGATGAAATAATTGGAACACTTAGTAAAAAAAAAAAAAAAAAAAAAGAGAAGGGGGGGGGGGGAGAAAAGAGAAAAACTTACCAATGCCAGGTCCCTCTTCAGAGTAAAAGACACTTCGTGTTTCTTTATGATCCTTAGGTTAGCCATGTCTTAAGATAGCAATAGTGGTTGCTCCAGGGCATCTGCCACGTAACCCGCCTTCTCCTTCTGGAAGTCCCTGATAGAGAAATCCAGGGAAAAGGGGAGATCTGTTCTACACCAAGGGAGGATTCTAGCTTTGGACCCTTGGGCGACGGTTATGTCCTCTATCCACTATTGCTCCCTCACTTGAGGACCTAATTTGTGCTATTTTTGCCACTTTTGCTCCCTTCTAGGGCTCAAGCTCCTTAGAGGGGATAACCTTTCCTTCTTTAACTACATCCTTCCCCTTCTTGTCCCGTTTCCTTTTCTTGTCCACTAGCTCTGGCTGGGAAGGGTGGACAGGAAGAGGAGTGGGAGGATGTGTCTGGATAGCTACCTTGGGCACTAAGCCTTTTGCATGAGACTCAAGAAGTTCAAGAACGCTTGTTTTGGACTTGCATTGTAGCACCATTGCATCGGGTACACCGGGGGCTTCTTGAATGCCGCTAACTTGTGCTAGGGGAAGGTGGCTGAAGTTAGCGCTTGAAGGTTCTGGGGCTTGAAGTTAGTCAAAAACCTCAAAATCTTCCTCAAAATCCAAAACCTCCATTACCTTGGCTATTTCTTCAAGAACTGGGTGAGAGGAGGTCGCCTCTTCCTCGGCACTACACTGGAAAGGTAGCTCCACTAGTTGTGTACCTTCTAGAGGGGTGCTAGCAAGGAAGTCAAGTATGGCGATGTTGATTTGCTGCAGCCAAGGATCCCTCGCCTTTATCACGTACTTAGGGGCTTGGAAGCTCAAAGAGATAGGGCCGTAGCCAAGGATTATGTGAGCAGCTTGCAATTGTCTGTCGGTGTGAACGAAGATCTCGGAGTTGAGTATCCTTGTTAGATTAGGTTCATTGACAAGGTTGAAATTGGGGACTGCAAAGTACTTATCTTCAAATTCATCAAAAGTGAAAACATTGTTAGAATAGGCCATAAATAGCTAAATAAGAACCATTTAATATATATATATATATATATATATATAAACACAAAGAGTGTTAGTGAGAAAAGGGGTATTGTTAGAGTAGTAAGCCTAAACCTAAATACTATACCTAGTTTCCCATCTTGTGTTGGGCAATGAAGTCCATCATTCCACTCCCCTGAGACAATTAAAAAGTCCTTATCCATACCTTTGCTAGTATCAGGGAGATATGATATAAGCCTGACCTCGGGGACCTTAGTTTTCAAATAATACCCTTGACCTTTGAGGTGTTGACGATTGTAAACCCAGTTAACGTTGTGATGAGTGAGGTTTACACCCATCTTTTCATTAAAGTCATCTACGCTACCTAGGATCCTAAACACATTGTGGGGTCATTGGGTGGGACAAAGTTTATGGGTGATCAGGTTGTCCTCAGTAACTCTACCCATGAGGATTCTCATCCCCTTCTTTATAAAAGTAATCATTGGGATTACTACCTCTCCTTCTTGTCTTATGGTACGTCATTCCCTTTGATGACAATACCAGATTGAAACCCCAGTGGGAATATGGTAACGGACTTTGAAACTTTCTATACCTTCTAGGGTATCTATTAAGCTAGCAAATCTACCCATTTGAAAGGTATATGAAGGTGTTAGGAAGACGGGGTGTAAATTAAAGAGGCTGAGGAAGAAGAGATCCTAAAATTAAGAATGAATACTAAAGGTAACTTACGGAAATGTGGAAGGGCTCCTCGGACTGATTCTTAAGAGTTGAAGATGCAAAAAGTGGAACAGCCAAAATCTTCAAGCAATATATATAGGAATGGGAAAAATAAGTGGGAGAGTTCCCACCTAAATCCCTATAAAATTTCTCCATCGTAGGATCTCCATCACACCGTAGAACATGGGGGATAGGGCGCCGTATGAAGTAAATGCTGTAGCGTCTTGGATGCCGAAGCGTCAGGAGCATGCCCCTTTGTAGTTGAAAAGGTACTTGCACAGAAAGAAGTGACATAAGAGTGGGAAGGATGATTGCCAAAAATCAAAATCCCCTTTTTTTCGAGGAGCAAAAGAGTGAAATATTGAGGGGCTATTGTAGGAATGAAGGGCCCAGATATAGGTATTGGGCCCTGGGCCGTGCCTGAGGACATTAGATAGCCCGAGGACAGGTAAATACTAACGAAGGCGTACCGGTTAATGGGCTGTGGAAGAAGTAAGGTCATAAGGATTTGGGAGCGTTGTTCGAGGAGAGGTATCTCCTCGGTTAAATAGAGTAGAGGTTAAAGGTTCGACCCTTCATTAAGAACAAGGCAACAAGCAATCATGCTGGTAAGGATAAACCTCAAATAGGGATAAAACAAAAGAGAGTTGGGAAATATCTAAGAAGAAAGCTGCTACCATAACATTAAATGCTTTGCATCTAATCCCCTGGCCGTATTAATGCGGAGGTGATACCTGAACAATAATTTTCAGCCTTACAGCTACTCTTAAAAACTTTAAGAAGGTGCTGATGGGATAAGTATCAAAGCCAGCAATCTGATCTACACGTGGAGGGTTGAGATGAAAGAAGGAAGGAGAGTATAAAGGAGAAAAACCTCATTACAAAGGCATAATGAGAAAAACTAAGAAAAAATCACTGTACACTTAAGAACAATAAATTTGTATAAGTCTGAGAGAAATATATAAGAACAAATCATCCTCGAACTTGATCGAGGAGAGCTTTTCTTGCTTAAACTGTTTGTTGTATTCTTTCCAACCATAACTAACCTATTGTAACTACTATCCACTTATCTCATTGAAAGTTCATCTTTAAGCGCACTCTCTAACAAATTTATTGTTTTGGGCTCTTTGGCCCATTGACCCTTCATTTGGGATTTAGGAGCAAATTGTGTCCTTACAGTTGGTGCCATTTGTGAGAAGTTGAACATTCTTGAGCTCATTCAATCATGGTAGGATCTAGACCAAAGCGTGAGGAATCTGTAGGATCTCAACGTCAAGATCAATTTCTTAATCTTGAATGAAGGAGGGACCGTGAAGTTAGTGTGCACACCACTTATACAAGTAGGAGTCATTCTAGAAGTGGGAGCCATGTGTCCCATAGAGAAAACACTAGGAATATGCAGCTGGAGATAGATCATTTATGAAGGAAGTTACGCTGTAAGCAAAGGAGAGGGACTCCTTCAAGCTCGGAATCTCATTCTGATGATGATGATGATGGTAGCTACAAGCCCAGTTCAAGGACTCCTAGTGAGTCTTTCTCTTATGATGAAGACCGCCATCATAGGCAGAGGAGCAGAAGCCCATCTCGCAGGGGCTTGGGAAATGATGCTATGAGTAGGGCCTTGCACCAAATCTCCAAGTCACCATTCACACGGAGGATTGGAGGGGGAAAACTTCCTTGGTGGTTTACTTAACCAACATTTACCATGTATAATGGTAGGACAGACCCGGTGGAGCATGTTAGCCATTTCAACCAGAGAATGACTGTCCACTCAAAGAATGAAACCTTAATGTGTACGGTATTCCCATCTAGCTTGGGGCCAGTGGCGATGAGATGGTCTGCGGATTGGAGGAAGGATTAATTAACTCTTTTCTGGAGCTTACTAGAGCCTTTGGGGCCCGATTCATTACTTGTAGTAAGGTTCCTCATCCCTTAGATTTCTTGCTGTCTATGGCTATGTGAGAGGGAGAGACTCTGAAGACGTATTTAGATAAGTACTAGGAGATGTTCAATGAAATAGAAGAAAATTTTGATGATATAGTTGTAAGGGCACGACTTGCTTCTAAAGCCCAAATGAAAGGCCAATGGCCTAAAGAGCCCAAAACAATAAATTTGTTAGAGAGTGGGCTTAAAGATGAACTTTCAATGAGATAAGTGGATAGTAGTCACAATAGGTTAGTTAAGGTTGGAAAGAATACAACAATCAATTTAAGCAAGAAAAGCTCTCCTCGGTCAAGTCCAAGGATGATTTGTTCTTATATATTTCTCTAAGAGTTCTTGAGTGTACAGTGATTTTTCTTTAAATTTTCTCGTGATCCCTTTGTAATGGGGGGTTTTATCCTTTATATTCTCCTTCCTTCTTTCATCTTAGTCCTCCACGTGTAGATCAGATTGCTAGCATTGATACTTGTCCCATTAGCACTTTCCTGAAGTCTTTAGGGGTAGCTATAAGGCTGAAGATTACTGTTCAAATATCACATCCACATTAATGCGGCCAGGGGATTAGATGCAGAGCACTTAATGCGGTGGTAGCAGCTTTCTTCTTAAATATTTCCCAACTCTCTTTTGTTTTATCCTTATCTGAGGTTTATACTTACCAGCACGATTGTTTGTTACCTTGTCCTTGATGAAGGGTCAGACCTTTGACCTCTACTCTGTTTAGCTGAGGAGATACTTCTCCTTAGACAATGCTCCCAACTCCTTATGATCATACTTCTTCCATGGCCCATTAACCGGTACACCTTTGCTAGTATTTACCTGTCCTCGGGCTATCTGATGTCCTTGGGCACGACCCACGGCCCAATACCTATATTTGGGCCCTTCATCCCTACAATATATATATATATATATATATATATATATATTATCTACCACACACAGTTTGGGATATAACAATTGTGGAAAAATTGTGATTCTAATATTTTTACTATGCAAAAGAATGAGCCAACAACTAATGGTCTTCTATTAATGACAAAAGAACTAGTGGAACCCAAAAATAACTAAGCTATCTTGAATTTCAAAGGGCACATTACACTTTTTGGAAAAGGAACCCCCTTTTCTTGTTTGTTTGAAAGATGACATTTCTAAAATGTTTCATTTTCACACTCCTTTGATTTATTGGGGAGTGTTTGAAAGATGACATTTCTAAAATGTTACTAGCAGGATTGCTTGTTGCCTTGTCCTTGATAAATGGTTGGACCTTTGACCTCTACTCTGTTTAGCTGAGGAGATACTTCTCCTCGAACAATGCTCCCAACTCCTTATGACCATACTTCTTCCACGACCTATTAACCGGTATGCCTTCGTTAGTATTTACCTGTTCTCGGGCTATTTGATGTCCTCGGGCACGACCCATGACCTAATACCTATATCTGGGCCCTTCATCCCTACAATATACATACATACATACATACATACATACATACATATATATATATATATATATATATATATATATATATTATCTACCACACATAGTTTGCGATATTACAATTTTGGAAAAATTGCAATTCTAATATTTTTACTATGCAAAGGAATGAGCCAACAACTAATGGTCTTCTATTAATGACAAAAGAACTAGTGGAACCCAAAAATAACTAAACTGTCTTGAATTTCAAAGGGCACAATACACTTTTTGGAAAAGGAACCCCCTTTTTTTGTTTTTTTGAAAGATGACATTTCTAAAATGTTTCATTTTCACACTCCTTTGATTTATTGGGGAGTGTTTGAAAGATGACATTTCTAAAATGTTACCAGCACGATTGCTTGTTGCCTTGTCCTTGATGAAGTGTTGGACCTTTGACCTCTACTCTGTTTAGCCGAGAAGATACTTCTCCTCGAACAATGCTCCCAACTCCTTATGACCATACTTCTTCCACGACCTATTAACTGGTATGCCTTCATTAGTATTTATCTGTCCTCGAGCTATTTGATGTCCTCGGGCATGATTCATGACCCAATACCTATATCTAGGCCCTTCATCCCTACAATATATATATATATATATATATATATATATATATATCTACCGCACATAGTTTGTGATATTACAATTGTGGAAAAATTGTAATTCTAATATTTTTACTATGCAAAGGAATGAGCCAACAATTAATGGTCTTCTATTAATGACAAAAAAAACTAGTGGAACCTAAAAATAACTAAATTGTCTAGAATTTCAAAGGGCACAATACGCTTTTTGGAAAAGGAATCTCCTTTTCTTGTTTGTTTGAAGGATGACGTTTCTAAAATATTTCCTTTTCACACTCCTTTGATTTATTGGGGATGAGGCTGTTCGATACTTAGATTCAAAGTTTCAAATCCTTCCTTTCACACTCTCCAGCTATTTTTTGACTTGACTTGACGTGGACAACAAACATTTTCCAATATCATGATATCATGGATGATTAAAATTGATAATCTACTGTCTATGAGATTTGTTTACAAAAAAGAAAAAAATTGAAGCCTTAAATTGTTATGAAAATCTAATCATCAATGATGATTTGACACAACAATTTTTCTAGAACATGTTAGAATTTCAATTAGATATTTTTATTAACCTAAATAATTGAGAACTTTATTATGGTGAGAAATAGAACAAACCATCTATCTATAATTTTTTTTTTAATAAATAAAATTAACTATCTCACTAAAATTTTGGTGCCTTTCTCTCATAGGGTGATAGTTTAATTGACCTAGTCTAGAGTGCGCATGGTTGGGGCAAAAATTGGGAGAAAAATTGGGGGATGGAAAATGAGGGAAAGAAAAGTGACGAGAAAATAATACAAGAGGGTGTTTGGTTGAGGGAGAAAATAATAGAAATTTCAATGGTAGCTCAGGAGTTTTCTCCTTGGGCCCACCATTAGGGGTGATTTTGGAGTCTCCCTCGATATGGACAGAAAATAAGGGAGAGAGAGGAGCTTAGATGAGAATTTGTTAATTTGCCCACCTCCTTCCTTCCACGTTGATTCTTTTTCTTTTTCTTTTTTTTGAAAATGATAGAAAAGTGGAGAAAAGAAAAACCTTTTTTGTTTAGTTGAGAGTAGAAAATATATTTTGTATAAATTTACTTTCTTCTCATGCCCCTATTATATTTAAAATTTTTAATAGTTGGTAAGGAAAAGAAAACCAATGTTTAGGGGGAACACCACTAGATGCTAGACACCTTATATGAGTAGACATCTTATACAACTACATTTTGAAGCCCATTTGTCATCAGTTGTCAGCCCATTGTCATTTCAATTTGTCAAGTCCATGGCCATGTGGATGTATAGATGGTGAGATAAAAATTGGGGGAGTAATGTTAGGTATAGGACTAGGAGAAGGGTAAAAAGAGTAAACTTCACTTGGGGTCAGGCGGAGAAACTGAGAGACGAGGAAAAGACAAATACAATAAAATAAATAAATAAATAAATAAATGGGTTTATGAGTTGCTGGTGCTGTGCAAGAAGAAAAAGTTTACTCTCCACATTTGGCAATCTCAGTTTTGTACTGAATTGTTTTTTTTTTTTTTTCCTGAAACCGAACCAAATTATCATTTATGACCGTAAATAAGCCAAATTGAAATACAAAGTCTCCATAACAGAGAGGGAGGAGAGTCCTCTATTCCAAAAACATAAGAAGAAATATGTTTAACATAATGGGCTAAAGCATGAGCCACAGAATTGGCATCGTGGCAAATACTATAGACTGAGAACCAATGGAGATTGGCAAGTAGCGCTTGGATGTCAGCAAGTACATGGCCAAGCCGAGAACACTGAGGAACAGGATACAAAATAGAACACATGACACTTGTGTTATCACCCTTAGTTTTGTACTAACTTGGTTTTGAATTACTAGCCAAAATTCAAAAAATGGCTGAAACGATCCAGTAGATTGTAGTATCCAAAGCAATATGTTTTAGCCCTATTTTTGTACCAATCTAGGTATCAGTATGTACATTTGGTATCCAAAGCAATATGTTTCAGTCCTATTTTTGTACCGGTTTAGGTGACGATACGGTCAATATAGTCAGGGATGGAACTGCCTTAGAGCTGAGGGGGGCCATGCCCCCCAGCCTTTGAGAAAAAATCTTATAGTATATATATTTACATAAAAAATTTACTTTAAGCTCTAAAATTTATATAATTAGCCCCCCTTTTCCAAAAAATTGACAAGATGGCCCATAAATCTCAAAAATAGATAACAAGAGAAATCTTTTTTTTTTTTTAAAAGCACATACCCAGATAATAAGAAAAATCTTTGGATAAATCATAAATATGGTCTAAGCAAAAATAATAACAACAAATCAATTACAAATCCTAGCAAAACAAATCACAAAAACCCAATAACTTTTACCTAATTTCTCCATCTCATTTGAGATCTCTATGCCTCTCTCAAATTATTCCACCTCATAAACACAAAGACAACTCTTATATTGTTGATCGCTTCATCCACACACTAGTTAATCAACAACAACTTGGATTAGTTGGTGTCTTTAACTCATAAGTGGAAAACATTATCTATTTTTTGAAGGGTAGAATTTTATTTTTATTTTTAATGTTTTATTAACTTTGGGACACACTTGGCATGCATGTGTGAGATTAGTTAACTTTGGGACACACTTGGCATGCATTTGTGACTTAAGTAAATTGCATGTGTGAGATTAGTTAACTTTGGGACACACTTGGCATGCATTTGTGACTTAAGTAAATTAATGTAATGATGGGAAAAACTTTATTATTTACTTAGTTAAAGACTCAAAGTTATTGTCCATTATCATGTGATTGTTTAATAGATCTCTTTTAATATTTTTTCTTTACTATTTTTTCAAACTTGCAATTTTTCAAAGGAAAAATTCTCAACCTCACCAAGACACCAATAATTGTCTTATCCTTTTTTACACTGAATATTAATGCATGATATTATTAATCATTATTTTGGTTGTTTTATTAATATAATACTTGACATAGATTTGAACTTTTAAACTATAATTTTTTGTATTTTTTTTTTAAGAATCTTTTAACTATACATATAGCATTATGAAGTTATTAGTTATAGAAGTATGTGAAAAGAGTAGATAATTTTTTTTTTTAAATTTATAATATCGATAGAATAAAGAATCGGACTAATCTTAGTCAGACCTTGAGAGTATTAGGAAGTGTCAATTGACTTACAAAACTTTTGATTATAAATTGTCATTTGTGATTTTTTTTTTTCAAAATAAAAAATACAAAAAATTAAAAAATTAATGCTAATAATGCATTGTTGTCAACCTCTGGTATTGATATTTTAATTTTTTAAAATTTTTGAACAAATAACTTTGACCCCCTTAAGTTTAAATCCTGATTCCATCCTTGATAAACTACTTTTAATATTTGGTAGAAAAATGGTGCTTTTATCACGCATGAGCCTCCCACTCGGTCATAACTATTAATTCTGTGTCATTTGATTGTGAATAGAAAATTGCGACAAAATATTTTGTGGCCAGCTAACATCTCAAGTTTCTTGGCAAAAGACTTTTTCTTTGTTATTGACTTACTGCTACATTGGGTTAAGACTTACAAGCCTTATTGCTCATGGAACGGTACAATTTCGTCCGACTTGTCTTGATCAGCTTTCCTCTAATTGCTATTTTCTTCTTTCTTGATCAAAGTAACATCCCCATCATTTTCATTAGTAAAGAAATGAAATTACAATATTTGAATATTGAACTACGTGATTTTGATATTTGAACTACGTGATTTTGATTTTCATTACTGGTACGCTGCAATGTTTAAATATTTCACTCGCGCTTGAGTTGCAAATGACTCGTGAAATCCAGCCTATCAAAGACTCTTCAAATTCCAGTATGTGCTTCTTGCGTGGCTTGTTTCACGAGTTGGCACTCGCGAACTAGTCGTGAAATCTTCATTTTCACAGAATCTTCACTAAACTCTTACACACAACCCTTACATTAAAACTCACAAAAATGCAGGGAAATGATTGAACATAATTACAATTAAATTTGATACAGAATTAAAGTTAATAAAAAACATGTAAATCACAATTTACAAAACTCTTGATTATAAATTGTCATTTGTGATTTTTTTTTCAAAATAAAAAATACAAATAATTAAAAAATTAATACTAATAATGCATTGTTGACAACCTCTAATATTGATATTTCAATTTTTAAAAATCTTTGAACAAAGAAATTCGACCCCCCTTAAGTTTGAATCTTGGTTCCGTCCCTGAATATAGTCATATTTATGAATCCAAATCTTCTATCTTACTTTCTTTATATCACTTTATACTC
Organism: Quercus variabilis; assembly: GCA_030445155.1. Taxonomy (NCBI): domain Eukaryota; kingdom Viridiplantae; phylum Streptophyta; class Magnoliopsida; order Fagales; family Fagaceae; genus Quercus; species Quercus variabilis. The sequence goes on along the minus strand of CP129453.1, from coordinate 42,547,047 downwards.
CACCAATCAAAACCTGCCCTATGTTCTCCTATTTAAATTATTCCCTGTTTAATGCCTTTATCATATTTCACTTACCTAAAATAAAAATAAAAATAAAAATTCCACACTTCCCAGTACCACCACTGACCTCCACCAGCACCAGTAACGGCACCAACAACGCTTCTGCCACAAACTTGGTCACCACCCCACAACCTTGAAAAACTAACACCAGTCATTTTAAGAAATCGTTTTTTTTTTTATTTAAAAATTCCCTAAGCTATGATGGAATTGGAACGAACAAATCCAAGTAAATTAAACAAAGATAAACTAGGAGAGAGAGAGAGAGAGATAGAGAGAGAAGGAGGGAGGGAGAGATCTAGATCTAGATCTAGTTTGGCCTCTCTAGTAGAGCTTGCTGTGGTATTTTGGGCATAAACACTAATATCAGTATAGTACAGGTACATGATCGGGAGATTTAACAAAAAAATATAAGTTTATCCAAGTCCTAACTCATTCAGACATTCTCAAATTAAAACAAAACCCATTTCTTTCAACTACATTTTAGCTCAAGATATAAATTTGAAAAATGACTTGGGCGGGTCATGTTAAGGTTGTGGGGCTGGTGAAGAGGTTTGTGGCGCAGCAGTATGGCAGTGATTGGCATTGGTAGTGTTGTGACTACTGCAGGTAGAAGTCAGCGGTGGTGCTGAGATGGGTGGAAATTCATTTTTTGTTATTTTAGGTTAGTGATAATGAAAAAGCATTAGAAGATGAATAAATTAAATAGCTGACATATGGTAAATTTTGATTGGTAGAGCACAAAGTAGAACAAAGAAAGACAAGATTTGAACACTTTATGTATTAGACAATTAACTAATTAAGACAACTTGAAAATTTCAAGATAATACAAGCATAACACAAACAAATATCCTCCCTTAAAAATTTTCAAATATGCTCCACTTCAGTCTCAATGAAAAACAGATCTTCAAATTTGGAAAAATCTGAAGTAGATAAACGCAGAAACATGATCTCAGTAAAAAATTTTACTTGAAAAGCATTAACTGCCAGTGGAGATACCATTTCCAGCTTAACAAATGGGAGGTAAATGGCAAAAGATTCAATAGAAGATTGAACCACAAAAATATATTATAACATATATGATACAGGGAGTGTTCAACTTGTATCTCCAACTTGTATTTGTTAACGAATGAAAGATTTCCAAAATTAGAAGTCAATCAATCTCTCTCTCCAAACTCGGTAGCCACATAAATCCCAGATACCTAAACTACAATCATCCTCTCAATAAAAGCTCTGATTCTTTGGAACTGTACAATTGGAAACACTAGAAATAAATCTTATACCCAATACCCATCATTCCAAGCACGCCTTGGAAGGAGTCCCCCATGCTCACTCCTACTTCCAGTAAATCTATACATGGCCGCCTTGCTTCGGACTGTTCTCAAGGGACCTGATCTGTTCCCATGCCTAATCGGTAAAGACATCTCATCCCCAAACAAACTTGAAGCTGAGAACGGTCTGTTTTCCATCTCTTCAAGTGGACCAGAACTGTTCTCCATTGTGATGAAGGAAGAGGCATGCCCATAAGTTAACCGAGGGGTGATCCCACCTGCATTCCACCAACTGCTATCAGAAGGGGCAAAGTCTCCTTTAAAGTCAGATTCTTGAGCAGAAGACTCCTTTCTACTACAGCAATCTCCACAAGTCTCATCTGTGTCATTGTATATTAGTTTCAGAGCTTGCACAACTTCACCCATAAAAGGTCTGTGAGTCACCTCTGGGTGAACACACATGGAAGCAATGGCTGCTACCTTAGCCATGTCATCGAAGTCATAACTTCCAGCCACAGAAGGATCAACCAACTGCTCCAAACCTTCCCTACTGGTCAGTAGTGGCCGTGCCCAAGTTACCAGATTCTCCTGTCCAGGAGGTTGGCCCATGTCCACAGGTTTTCTTCCAGTGAGAAGCTCAAGGAGCACAACCCCATAACTGTAGACATCACTCTTGACAAGTAGATGCCCTGTCATTGCATATTCTGGGGCAACATAACTGCAAAACCCATTATATTCAAAGTACTTCAATATTTGGAATTGCTGACATTGCTGACTGGAAATATGGTAGTATATATACAAATGAATACTTCTTAATCCAAAGTATGTCACAGAGAGAGAGAGAGAGAGAGAGAGAGAGAGAGCATGTCCAATCAAGAACCTACTTGAATTTATAGAATTGTAAGACTATGACTTTAAAATAGAATGATTACCCAAAAGTTCCCATGACCCGAGTAGAAATATGACAACTTCCTTCAGTTGCTTCCCTGGCCAACCCAAAATCTGAAACCTTGGGGGTGAAGTCATCTTCTAGTAATATATTACTAGCCTTGAAATCACGGTGTATTACACGAGGATTAGAATCTTCATGAAGATAGGCCAATCCTCTTGCTGCTCCAAGGGCAATCTTCATCCGTGCATCCCAGTCTAGAGGGCCCTTGTTCTTGTCAACACCTAAAACACCAATACAGGGGAAGTTTGCAACTTATATTCCATTAAATAATTACAAACAAAATAAAATAAAAGGCAATGCAGAAAATATACCATGTAAATGGGACTCAACACTGCCATTGCGAACAAGCTCATACACCAAGCACCGTGTCCGCCCTTCAATGCATATACCAATCAGTTTCACAAGATTACGGTGATGCAATCGACTTAGCATCTCAACTTCTGCAATAAATTCACGGTCCCCATTTTGATTATCCCTTGTAAGCAATTTAACTGCAACTTCAGTTTCATCTTCCATAATCCCACAGTAAACACGTCCAAATCCTCCTTCACCCAAAATCCTCTTTGAACTGAACTTATCTGTTGCCTTCTCAAGCTCAGCGAGTGAAAATGTTTTAGCAGAGAGAACACAGGTAGCCATGGTGGACATGAGGGATACTGATGTTGAGCTTGCAATACTACTTGATAATACAGACCCTATGCCTGCATTAAATGTGGAGGACTAATTATTTTGACAAAGAATAAAGTGTGTTGATGCAGCACATTAGGTAACACTCAAATTGATCAACTTATTATTCAATCGTTCATGCAAGAGGAATCTTCCATGATTGCCAGTGTGTTGATACATCAAAAGTTAATAACCCAGCTTTAAAAGACTGGCCAGCATGGATTAAGAAGATGCAGTATCAGTTTTAAATGATAGCTCTGCAAGACTTAATGCAAAGTTATTAAAGGTACTGTGATTGATATTAAATATTTATTTATTTCACTAAATTTTGTAACATGGTTCTCTTGCTAGCATTTGACACGGCACAACTTAGACCTTACAGGATATTCATCATCTATCAGCAGTGAATGTCCAGAACTATTTACTGATGTCATACATTACAAGGGTTAAAAAAAAAAGGGGGGGGGGGGGGGGTGTTTAGAAACACTTACATAATATAGATGCTGTGACCCCATCAGCTTGAACCCACACCCCCCTTGGGGGGTACCGATTTCCCCAACTGGGTGGTGGTGATACATTACTAGGGTTTGAAAGAGCATTTTCTTATAATGCACAAATTATTTAAGAAGGTAAAATAAAATAAAACAAATGGGACTAGCTTCCCCCTTCCACAGAATTGCCTCTTTGATAGCACAATTTCCATTTTTTTGGGCCAGAAGAAAGAGACTCAGTATTTCTTCCCTTTTGTCAATTACTGGGCAGTTTGCAAAGAAATGAATATTTTCAACATGGTATGTGTGAGAAAAAAAAAGATTAAAAAAAAAGATTTTAGAATCAAAGCATGGTATGTGTACTTTTCATGGGATACATCAGTGGTGAAAGTCTCATTTAAGCCCAAAGAAAAAAAAAAAAGGCCCACTAGTCTGTATTTTAATAGATCATGTGATTTTAATGAAGTTGGATCACTAGGATTTAATTAATTATATGTAAGATGAAGAGTGACATTTCTAGAGTCACCAAATGCTTTTTTTTTTCTCCTGATAAATCGATATCTGGGGGGATGGAGGGATTTGAACCCTAAACATCTCCGTTAGAAACACCAGATGGTGCTAGTTGAGCTACAAGGCTCTTGGTGAGTCACTAATTATAAATAACTTTTTTTTTTGAATTGTTGCGGGTAACCTTTTCTTAACCATTTTATGAAATTTCATATTTGAATATTTCTTGAGCTTCTAGCCTAGAAATTGATATCTAATTGTTCCAACTTCAATCTTATTCTCTCTATTTTTCTTCTCTTTTTTTAATCTTATTGCTGGAATTTATTTTTCTACGCTAAATGTAAGTCCTCACCACATCAAGTTGTATTAGAGCAAAAGATCCTAGATCTAAGCCAAAAAATTCATATCTGAGTCAAAGGTAGTAACTTTAAGCTATGGCTGGCCGTGGTAGAGATCGTGAGGGTAGAGGAAATCAAGACTAGTAGAAAAAATTTAATGAGATGAGGCGTATTATTGAAGATTTATTGCTAGCTGTTCTTTCAGCAATGGGAACCAGTGGGAGACTCACATGAAGATTGTGGAAGGAAACTACAACCCCTTGGACATATTGCAAAGTGGTCATGAGGATGAGAATGATGATATAGAAGATGAAAACTCCTTTCATGATACCAGGTAGAGCATATGGCATGAGGTAGGTTGGAAGATCAGTTGGTGTGTGTAGTTGGATTGAAGGATGAAAATTTTGAAAGAGTTTGCGCCACAAACTGGGATTCTCTATATGATGGTTTAGGGATGAGTAATTAATACAAATTCAAGAAATTATTTTATTAAAGTAATGCACATCAAGAGTTCGATGCAAGTCCTAAGAGTGTTCTTTTGGACACGGAAGATTTGCATACACATGATTTGAAAAACCTAGTACTGTTTGATGGAATTCAAAATTGAAAATTTTTAGTGAAGATGGATAATTTTACTTAGAATGATGCGATGTTTAATAATTTTTCTATTGGCATAATGCTGAATCATGATAATCTTCTTTTTTATGAAGATAAAGATACAAGATTTGATTGTGTTTAGGAAGAATTTATGGAGCAAGAGCTGCTAGACACAAATTGAAGAAATGTCCCAAACCTTGTTATGCAGAAGTTCTTATCGGCATTTTAAGGCTAAGTAGCTATTTCTTGATGCTTTTGTTTTTTTTTTTTAATAAGTAATATTTCTTGATGCATTTAAGAAGACAAAGAATGAAAAGATAGAAAATATTATTTCGGACTCTGATAAATTGTGGAGAATTGAAGCCCAACTGTGGACGAATTTTCTCCAACCCAAGGAGAACTGATGCAGGAAAATTTAAGCCCCCCCAAAAAAGGCCCATCAGTCCATTGTCTTTTATTTCTATATTCCATGTTTCATTTATTATTACGTCTCTCGAGTATTTAAAAGGTCATTTGACTAGCATGTGACTTTTAATGAAGTTGGTAGGTTAAGATTTATTTATTTATTTTTGATAAATAACCAAACTTTATCGACTAAAAAAAGAAAAGAAAACCCAAGTACACTGGTGGTGTATTTGAGTAGCAGTACATCAAACACTCATATTACAAAGCTCTAACGTATCTAATAAATTAGAACAGGGAAAAGAGTTAGAAGCAGCACTCCAATCCAGAAGAGAGTGAAGAAGAAGAGATTTAATTGTTATATATAAGATGAAATATTAGAATTCTAGAGTTGCTAAAGGCCATTATACATAGAATTTTTCAAATTGTGGGCATCCTTTTTGTATAGCCTTCAAGAAATTTCAGATTTGATCTCTTCCCACATTTTGCGGCGACTTGGGAGTTGTTTATGATATTATGCTTCTTTGGCGTCTCCTAGGTAATGCTTTATTATGTGATGGGGGGTTTATCATGTTGTATGAGGCTCTTTGGCAGGAGAAGTAATGGGAGGATTTGGAAAGTGGTTCCTCCGCATCTAATGTGGTGTCTTTTGAGAAAAAGGAATGCATGATACTTTGAGGGGCCAAAGTGCCAAAGTTCATGAACTCCCTTGAGATTATGCTTTGCATTTGAAGACCTTATATGAATGGACTTTGACATCTCCTATCTCTTCTATAGCAGGCTTTTGAAGACATTTTTTACCCCTCCTTTTTTTGTTCTTTGCTCCGACATCTCATGTACTTGGGTTACTGCCCTTTGCTTCGTTTTTTATTTTATTTTTTGCAACAATTTCTTTACTTAGAAAAAGCAATTCAGATCCAACCTCAATCCAATTATCCTTTTTCTTTGCCTTATTTTTATTGGAATTTCTTCTTAAATCCTTCTCCTACACTAGACCTAAGTTCTCCTCACCACATCAAAGTTCATATTACTGATCTGGTAAATTATTAGTGTTTGAAAGAGTTTTCCTCTTTACTTCAGACATTATTAACAAAAAAAAATAAGAAAATTATTATCAATTTTTTTAGCAGAAGGATGACTCAAAACAAATGGAATATCTAGGAAATATGATGCAAATGTGGAATTAAATCATGACCACAAGACCAACATCCATACTTTTGACTAATAATTCACCAGGCATGACTAGATTTTGCGCAACCAAAAGTGACAAATTATGATAGAACATTCATGATATTTTATTTATATATAATAATTAGGCACTAGGCAGGAATATAAAATAAAAGGTGGCTGCAAAGAACAAAACTTTTCAAGCTAGGGAGGATCAACACATATACAGTCATGATGGAGCATTGTTCACCATAAAAAGTTTTAAAACATTTGACGACATTGCATTTGAGTAGAAGCCTCTACATAATAATTCATAAACTTACCAGATCTTTTGTTTGCAGAGGGTGTAAATGCTGGACCAACAGCATTTGATGGTCTTCTAACCTTCCTCCACTTCAAAAAGATAGAGACTGCTCCAATGAAAACTAATAGGAGCACAAATGCAGACAAAGATATTATGGCAATAGTTTTGAGGTTCATCCGCTGGTTCTTGTTGATAAAATTTGCTGTGATTGGGAGGTCTCCAACACTTCCTGTTGGTCCATTGCCAATGTAACTCCCATAAGGTGGTGAAGAAGGAATCCCTGATGAAAACTATTTCAGTGACCAAAACATAATAATAAAATAAAAAAGAAGGATACTTAAAGGACTCCTTTTTGTTCTTTTCCCCTTCCACTAGAAATTTAAAGGTAATCGGGGTAGGTACCTGGATAACTAATGTATACCACTTCATAGTTCCCAAAAAGAGTTGTATTTAGAGGCACTTTCTTATGCCAAAATCTGTCAGATGTCAGTACTGCAGTAGTATTATCAAACTTCTCTCCCAGTGGAACCAAGTTAATATCCACAACTGTACTTTCCCGATTTTGACTATCGGCAATAACACCCATAATTTTAACTTGGCTTTGCTCTAAATAGGTGCCTTCCGCGATCTCAATCTCTAGCTCCCTCATTACCGGAAAAACAGATAAAGTGGCTACATCTAGAAGAAGTCTGACTTTCATGGGAAACACACAACCACAAGGTGAACCAATGGGAGTTGCAGTGAGTGGCTCTATACAAATTTGATCACAAGCTGCCAAAAAATCCATTAACAAGTACATGAGTGGTTAAGAAACTCAAAATGAGCAACAGAAAAAGACCTTTAACTTTCACTGTAGCTATTGAGATGAACAAGATATTACAATTGATCTTTCAACTAATGTTCAAAATTTCAAACTACCAACTGTATTTAGCCTTAAGGCATTAATGTTACGCGATTTCTATTCCATAGGGTATGTAAGTCACATTACCAAGCCAAAAAAAAAAAAAAATCAAACCATTTTCCCTAGTATAAGCACACACTTAAGACATTGAGAGAGAGAGAGAGAGAGAGAGAGAGAGAGAGAGAGAGATGGTACAATTACTAATTTTGTTAAGTGATAGTTTCTATTTTATCATAAGAACACTTTGACTTCAACTTTTAAAGACTTTTTTCTCTACCATTTTGTTGATCCTGTATTCCACCCAAAATATGCTCCTCTTTTAAAAGATAAAGGCCACTGATTGACTTTCCTAATAAGCACTGGCTTTATTTGAATTTATAAATTTTATTTAAAAAAAAAAAAAAAAACCTATTATAACATCTGAAACAAAATAGAAAGGGCATGAGTGCCTGCTTAAACTTTTAGGGTTATAACTTTTTAATCTAGCAAATTTCAAGGCAAAAAAATTGATATTTGCCTCACCAACAAGCAAAATTTTTGACAGCAGACACTAAGAAATTAAAACAAGGTTATTCACGGGTTACTTGTCAAATATATGTCATACATATTTTAAGTGTTCTTGATATCTTGATACTTATGCTTTTTGCATAAGGGTTCTTTACAGACATTTGGGCACACAAAAGAGTCACACATACCACAAGTTAATACTGTTGATCAGTATAAAAGATCATCTACTTCTCCTAGTTACCACTGAACATATCATGTCCAAAATTGAAATGTCTAGATTCTTATATTAGGTATGCATTCTCACTTGTAAAGTTGTGAAGCACTATAAACAATGGTATGGCCCTATTTCATTGTAGATTTCTCAGTATCTTTTTTTTATAATAAAAATGTGTGTGTGAGCAACACAGACTCTCAAGTAGACAAATTCAATTTGACAGATGGATATTACCATGGTTTTTTGAAGGAGATGGAGCAATTGCATCAGGTTTAACATGCTGATGATGACGATGATGGCCGTGTATTGGTGAGGGATTACTGCTAGAACCTGACATATATAAGTAAAGATAGAGAAAACTATTAACAACATCGTAATGTCAAGCTGTTAAAATTATGAGCACGGTAATACCTTGGTAAAGTGGAGAAGGTGCAGGGGCAGTGGACGGTCCCAAAGAGGGCTTAACCACCCATGTTTTGGGTGGTTTTGATGCAGCAAATGACACACCCATCGAAATCGACCTTTCTGCAAGAAGTAAAGGAACATCATACGTTGAGCACAAATGAAGATATTCATGGACAGTTATCAATAAAAGCTGGAATGGATCTAAACTCTTACTAAATGATGCACTGCATGAAGTAGCCACATAAATTTTACATCTAGTGAGGCACTCAAGGAAAGAAAGAGGGTAAACAAATTTGAATTATATGTTCTCAAAAGATGTTAACAAAAGGAGATATGTAAGGCATACAGCTGATAAGCAGATGAAAAAAAATGCTTATAAAGTGTTTCTTTGTATCAGGATAAGCAACTGAGCAAGAAATGTCTTCTAATTGGTGTATTATGTTGGGCTTGGGCAATATAACTTGATTTGATAGCTAAAGTCAGTGTGGTCCAAAGTAAGCTATGTGCTCGGGTGAGATGAGCTGCCACTAAGGTCACCTCCAAAAGTTCTGAAGCTAGGAGGCTATAGTGAGGTGCTCACCTTTAGAGTGTATTTGTTCACCTAATGTGTGTGTGTGTATACCTATGTGTGTGTGTATTTGTTCTATGCAAGGCACCTTTAGTGAGGTGTTCACCTAATGCCTAAGCACCTAGGTGCCCTTTAAGGCGCATGAGGCAATGCCTAAAACAAATTCCAAATACACACACACATATATACCTATGCACCATTTAGTGCCTGGGCGAGTGCCTCAAGCAATGTTTAAGGCGCATGAGGCGACGCCTAAAAACAATTCTACATGCACACACACACACATAAATATTCTGCAATTTGGCAAAAGCAGCAGTCTTTATTTTAATTTCATTAAAGTGGGGGTTGAGCTAGCCACCACAAACATATTAAAGACAAAACAGGTGAGTGTGTGGGGGGAGGGGGGGTGGGGGGGGGGGGGGGGGAACACATCTGCAAGTCAGGCATGTGGGTTTTTTTTCCCCCTCTCATTATTCTATACTTCTCTCACTTCTCAGGCAGCACTCGTTTTTTTCTCTCTCTTTGTCAACTCTTGGGCAGCTCCCTTTCTCTTTCTTTCTTTCTTATTATTATTATTATTTTTTTCCCACTCTAAGCTCTCTCTGTTCCCCACCCCCCACCCCCCCCCCCCCCCCCAAATTTCAGCTCTCTTATTTCCTCCCCTTCTCTGGCTCACCTCTTCGGCAGGCTCTCTCACTTTCCTGTATCTTTTTTTTTTTTTTTTAAATCAAATAATCTTTTATTTTTTACAGTTTCTCTCCTTTTTCTTGGGATAAGAATGTTGTAAAGTCATTTATTCTTTTTTTCTTTTTTTAAATTCAGCTCTCTCTAATTTTTCATTCATTGTCTCACCCCTTGGGCAGCCCTCTTTCCCTTTCTTTTCATTCTTTTTCCTTTAAAAATAAAATTTCAGCTCTCTTTCTTGTATCACCATAAACATCTTCTTCAATGCATCACCACAAACAAAGTGCTCCCTCTCTCTCTCTTTCCTTCCCCATCAATTTAGAAATAGACCATAAGAAATTCAATCATATAATCTTTTAAACTTAGGTATTTGTTTTCTGTTTTATCTTCTTTTATTTATTTATTTATTTTGGGATAAATTTTTTTTTTTTTTTGATAGGTTATTTTGGGATAAATAACATAAAGTCCTCTTTAATTAGGGCCTAATTTCTTCATGCACCACACATTTGGTAGATTTATTGTCTCTTTTGAATTTTGATTCATTTTATTTATACAAGCTTCATTATAATATTCCAATGAATTAGATACAATGATTTTAATTCTATATGTATAATAAGAATTTTAGAATTTGGTGTCTTGTTTCACACAGACAAGCACTTTTTTGGTGCCTCATGCCTTGCCTAAGGCGATACAAGACCTTGGTGCCTTAAGATTGCCTTTTGCCTTTCACTACACTGTCAATATGCTTATCAAGGTTCATAATCATATCTAGAATTCACTTCACATACAAGTTACTTGGCTTGGATTAAGGAAAAAAAAATTATCTACATTAACTTATAAAAATTCACACCCTTACCGTGTTCCACTAAGATTTCTTTCATAGGGAAAGGCCGGGTTGGTAGAAGAGAAGGAGACAAAAATATGTGCAACAAAGGATGGCCTGAAATATAAAACAAATGTGTTAATCTTCTATTCAAGAACCATAATTTATTGCTTTTCATACTTGAAAGTCAATTCATATAAATTGTATATCACACCACATCATAAATTTATCTTGTCAAGCATCTATAAACAACAAAACTTTTATTGACATTTGCTAGAAAATAAATTATTTTAAATTTCTCTTCATTTCATAAAAGGAATTTTATCACATCATAAATGTATCTAAGCATAGTTTGCAGATTATTCAAGTGGTTGGTCAAAATATGTCCAGGATGACTCATTTCCAGGCAAAGGTCTAGTGAATAGATAACTAATAATTCTTACTCAGAACAAAACATTGTATTCCAAATGCCTTACCTAAATATTTTGATCCATTTATAAGCCTGTACCTACAAATATCACACTACATGTATCAATCTAGGCTGAGATCCAATTTAGTTTTAAACTTCGATACATGACATAGGTTTATTATTTAAATAAAAAGTTTGTTTCAGAACAGTATCACATGTTAAGTGAAAATTATTCTACAAATATTAGATAACAATAATTATGGAAAGTCTCATGCTCTAATGTGATAGTGGATATTAATGTTTAACATGTTTCTCCTATCAAAGATCATTTATTGGTTCAGTTAAAGTAAAAATCTACATTTACAAATTACACCTAAATATGTTTTTTTCATATCAGCAACTAAGTCAGTTCACTTAAACCAATACGTACAAGGTATATCTTTATTTATTTTGGAATGGTTTAATGAGAGCAGCTTTAGAAGGGAAAAAAATGTGAATTGATGAATATATATATATATATATTGCAGGAATCCGTCCTTTAAACACCAAGGAGTTAAAGATCAATCAAGGAAATCATGCCCATTTTATTGGGTTTCCTTCCTTAATGTATACAAATGTTTGCAATGTTCACATGCTAAAAACAAGGACCACTTCAACGAGGGTGTCCTTTTCAAGCACTTAACCATTGTCTCGGGTGTATAATTATAGGGAGAAAACCATATGGGTGGCCCAAGGTGTTGGCTACAGGTTTTGGACTCAGGATCTCATGGATCTCAAGAGGCCTAAGGAACAACTAGGCCAATCCCTTGAGGTTAGCAACTACTTCCTAGAAACTAGGATAGACAACCTGGATAAGGATAGACAACTTCAAAAGACAACAATAACACATGTAACATTCCTCCCCCCTTAAAGTTGGCCCTTGTCATCAAGCGTATACTCACTACGTTTCATTCGCTTCAATTCCTTCCAAGTGGCTTCTTGACCAAGATGACTGAAGATAAGTATGGGTTTTTGGTTGGATGGACTACATATGAAGATTTGTAGTCACTAAACGTTCAGGCTAAGTGTTTTTTTTTTTTTTTTTTTTTTTAATGAAGATATCAATACGGCTTCACATACACAAGACCATTTCCTGATATGGAAATTTGTGACCATGTGCTTGAGGATGTGCTAAACCCTTAGGCTTTCCAAATATGTCATCAAAATTGTTCCAAGGGCTGCTGTGTGCTCCGGTTTGTTGAAACTTTAGCAGCAGTTGGAAGGAGTGTGTCTTTGTCAAGATAGAGCGATGCCAAGGGCACATGGTCTTCCATGGGCACTTCATGGAGTTGGAAAAAAATTTCAGCACTACACATTCAATAGGTAGGGACTTCCTCGCCATTAAAAAAGGAAAATCCAACTCAACAAATTTAGAAGCGTATGATGGATGAGTGTTAGTAATTTTGTGACCATCCATTGCCACCATTCCTTTCATGGTTAGCCCTTGCATAAGCTTTGCAAACTCTTTCTTCTCCATATGACAACATGATGGAGACCTGTTGAGCTTGTTGAACAGCTCAATGATTCTTTCCACAATTTTCGGCTAACCAGAGATGAGAGGTAACTTTTTACTACGACTGCTCCACTCAATGGTCCATGCCCAAGCATTGATACCACTTGATACGTACACAGTAACATCCTTATCTATTTTAGAATGGGTTAATGAGAGCATTTTTAGAAGGAAAGAAATATATATATATATATATATATATATATATATATATATTTGAGAGAACCCAACCTCCAAACTCCAAGGTGTTAAAAAGATCAATCAAGGAAATCATGCCTTTTATATTGAATTTCCTTCTTTATTTATACACATGCTTAAAACAAGGACCACTTCAATGTGTCAACAAGAAAATACGGATAAGTAACAAACTTGGACTCAAAGACTTAAACAAGAGACTTTGTAGAAGGCAACTACTTCTTAAAAACTAGAACCAAGCCAAACAAGGACTGACAACTTCAAAGACAAGAATGACACACAACATTCCTTCCGCTTTGAAGTCAATCCTTGTCCTCAAGGGTCTACTACAGGATTTATCGTTGCATTTGTTCCAAGTCCTCCAAAGTAGCTTCTTGACCAAGATGAACAAAGATAAGTACGGGATGTTGGTTGGATGGATTACATATGAAGATAGCATTTTACTTACTATTTTGATAATAAATATATCGATACAGCTTCACATCTTTCCTGGTATAAGTGGAATTTTATGATCATGTTCCTAAGGAGGTGGTAGACCCTTGTGCTCTGCAAATACATCAACAAACCATTCTAAAGACAGCTGCACAGGTAGTGCCAAGGCTACATGGTCATTTCATGAAGTTTGGAAAAAATATCAGCCCTACACAACAACGGGTAGTGTCTTCCATGCCATTAGAACGGAAAAATCCAACTCAAATCAATTTAGAATCATATGTCAATGAGTGTCAGCATTTTGTGACCCTCCATTGCCACTCTGCTTTTCATGGTTGGCCCATAAGCTTGCAAGCTTTCCTTCTTCTCTGTATGACAAAATGATGGAGACATGCTTAGCATTTTGAATAGCTCAGTGATTTTTTCCATGATTTGTTGCTAACCCGAGATGAGGGACGTAAGTTTTTGCTCCACTTGCTGGTCCATTCCCAAGCCCTGATACTACTTGATATTAACAAGGTAGTAATTTTATTCATTTTGGAATGGTTTAATGAGGGCATCTTTAGGAGGAAACATATATTTACTGATGGATTTCTTTGAGGGAATCCGGCCTCCAAACACCAAGGTGTTAAAGATCAATCAAGTAAATGATGTCTTTTTTTATTGAGCTTCCTTCTTTATTTATACAAATTCTTCCAAATTCACATGCTAAAAACAAGGATCACGTCAACGTGTCAACCGGAAAATAGGGATAAGTAACAACCTTGGACTTAAAGACTTAAAACAAGAAGCAAATTATGAGGCAACTACTTCCTAAATGCTAGAATCAACCTGGATAAGGATTGAAAACTTCAAAGACCACAATGACACATGTAACAAACACCTTGCATTTGAAATGAAAATTTCCACTTCCAGAGCATATGAGTATCTTTTGAGCTAAAAAGTAAACACTACAAGAAGGAAATTGTTCTCATGTAAGCCAAACAGAGCTACCATTCCAGCTCCTTCTCAATTTGTTCAACGTCAACAGCCCCAAATATGACCCTTTCAAAAAATTCTACCCAAAAGAGACAACACCATATGATGTAACCCTTGTATACTTTTAAGGGCCACATGTTTCTTTTAACAGCTTTACCAAGTGCAAGTTTTTCTATCAAAATCGACAAAAGCATCTCACAAAATCGTTAAAAGATACTACTTTTTTACCATACCCTATTCATAATTGGGCAAAGCAGATCAACCCAGAAAAGAAAATGTACAAACAAAAAAAAAAAACAAAAACAAAGTAGTCCACTAAGCAGACCCAAATAAAGACAATTTTGACTTACTTGAGCACATTCACTAGTCACTATTAATAATTGAAAAAAACCAGACAACACAACAAAAGTAGTATCCACAACTTTTCTCTTTCTTTTCTCAGCAACCAAACAGTGACAATACACCGAAAAAAGCCCAAAAAGATTAAAAAAAAAAAAAGAAGAAGCAAACTTTAAAAAAAAAAAAAAAAAAACAATAATGGTAAAAAAAACCTGAGCAAGAGAAAACGAAGTTGAGTAGAGGAAGCAGAATCAGAATCAGAGCTGGCATTTTCTCTGGCGGAACCAAACTCCACAAAAACCATGGTCAGTAACCGAGCTCAGTAGCCTCGCCGGAGAGTCTCGAAGAGTTGCTAGGTTTCCGGTGTAGAACTCGCCGGCGGCGAAGCTGTGCGGCCATGAAAGAGTGCATCGCTTTTTTGCTCTAAAAGCTAAAGCTCTTTTTTTTTTTTAACAGAGGAGAGAGAAGAGAAAGAATGAGAAACCCTAGGAGGGAGAATAAGACAATGTGGGTGGGTGGGGTTGTAGTGGATGTAGATCCATGAAATGCGGTTGAAGATCTTTAGCGTAAAGCCATATACAAACACAACCCCACCTAGACTTAACACTTCGTATGTATGTATACAGACCTAGAGAAAGAGAGAGAGTGAAGCGCCAAACAAAATACAGAGAGAGAGAGAGAGATCTTGAAGAAGAAGAAGAAGAAGTTGGAAGAGTTGGATAGCAGAGCGGGAGAGAGAGAGAGAGAGAATTTAATGCTTGTAACAGTGTGTTGCTTTGCTTCAGCGTATACATCACTGCTTTTTGTTGTCAATTGATGATGATGGCTGTCTCCTTCGCGCGTGGCTTGTCGCGTGGTCTTGCCGTTACTTCTTTTTTTTTTTTCAAAAAAAAATTGATTGAAAAATGTGTTTTTTTTTTTTTAATGATGATTTTATGAAAATACTTATATATTTTATAAAACACGCGTCATGTTAAAGTCGACTCTAAAAATCATGGAGACAAAGCTAAATTGATGCGACATTTCTTTCTTAATAAAGTTTTGCAATTTTCCTTTAAAAAAAGAAGAAGAAAAGGAAACTTATTAATACAAGGATTGCTTTTCTAAACTTCAATTTTCTTAGTTTAATTATACTTTTATGACTTTTAGCAATTACGTAAATAAAATTTCAACAAAAGCTAATCCAAACTTTTAGCAATTTAGTAATTAATTAAATGGAATTTTATTAAAGAAAACTAAGTTTCTAATAGAATACATATTATTATTATTATCAAGGGCAACAAGCAAAGCATTATTTCCAAATAGACCATTATCTATTTATATATATATATATTAATAGCCAAAACTTAGAGAAAATTCAATTAGATTTTAGTTAAATTTTCAATTTTGCGACATGTGTTCCATTTAATTTTTAATTTTGTACTAAGTGAATTATTGGATGTAAAAATCGAAGAGTTTAAATCCAATTAAATTTCAAATTGTATTGCAATTGGAGTCCAATTTTTCATCACATGTCCATCTAAGTTTTTAATTTTTGTGGTGAGTGAATTATTGGGTGCAAAATTTATAAATATATAAGTTAATGCCATGTATAATTTTGAACGTCTTCTACAAAAAATTTATAATTGTTATTGTTTTTAATTGTACTTGTAAATATGCACGAAGTTACATACTAATATAAAAGAAAGTTTTTAGTTAGGAACTTTATAATTAAATGGCATAGTCTAGTTTCTTTTATTACGAGATCTAAGTTTCAAATATTTTATCCCCCATTTGGATGTCTAATATCTTTTTTTATGGTTTAAGGTAGACAAATGTTAGTTATCTCAAATGGAATGCAGATTTTATGACCTACATTTTAGCCCATCATGCAAAAAGAAAGAATGTATCTTAGAATATCATTTGATTGGAATTGGAGGAATCTCCCCTTCCAACTATGAAAGCCTTATATCATAACTCATTGTTTCCATGAATGAAATTTCAGTCCGGTTTCAAAAGAAAAAAAATTGTCCTCATTTTACTATCAAGTTATTAAAAAAAAGTTTTCTAAGAGACCACAAACCAACTCTCATTTCAAAAATATTTTGGCATACATTGCTTGTATCGGTGTTTTGGTCCAGTGTAATATGCTTTTTGGAAGGACAATTGATGATGGTTGTCTGTTGCACGCGTACTCTTGGCGTGTGGATTTAACGGTCTGCCGAGATGACAATCTTGGGGCCATTTTTTCTGCCGTTATTGCAATATTGAAAATCCAAATATATTGGAGATAGAAAATTGAAATAATATAATAATAATTTACTTTGTTTTTAAAGTACTTTATTTTTGTTTAATGATTTTATGAAAATATACGTCGATTACCTAATAATGTTTTTGGCCTTTAGAGTTTCAAATGTGAACACTATTAGGTTTTTTTTTTTTTTTTTGTTAATTTATAGAAACAAATGCTATTAACTTTTGAAGTTTCAAATAAATACTGTTGGTCCTTAAAATTTTAAAAATTAATGCTATTAATTGGGGAATTAATTTGATTTTTCATAAATTATATGTCATTGTTTTTATTGGGCCCAATTGTCATAATACTTTCATGGTTTATTATATTGGTCCCATTATATTTATCAAATTATACACATAATTTATTTGGAAGTCTAGTTAATTCACTTAATTAGGGAATGTGCCAAATTAAACATTTTTTTAGAAAGGTATCAACTTAATTGATGATTTGATTCTCAAAAAAAAAAAAAATTGATGATTTTAATTTTAGCCTATAATTTTAAGTGCATTGTAGTTCATGTTTTAATCCTTTCACAAGGTAAATTATTGGACTCTGTTAAGCCATGTAGCAAGTCCAAATTATGCCAAGTGGCATTCTCAAGTTGTGCCATATGCATATATTCTTACTCTCTAGGCTAATCTCATTGTAGATGTCACCCATGATGTCATTATTTTTTTCTCTCTCTTCCAAAGAGGGCAAGTTGGCAGCCCACTATTAGAGTATTTTGGCTAAAAATTGCCAAAACGGAGTTTATTAGTGTTATAGGTATTGTTTAAAGTTATTCAGCAAAATGAGGAGAGAGATTGAATTTCGGCAACGGTGTTGCCGAAATTGCAAGAAAAAGTACAATGTGTCAAGAGAGAAAGAAAATTGAATTTCGATAATGAGAGTACCGAAATTCTTGTCTTGCTCGTACTACCAAGCCTGCCCGTGAAGTGCCCAAAATGCATGCTAGGGGGAGTGCTCGAAATGGAAACCAATTGTGGCAATGATATTGCCAAAAATAGAAGGAAAAAAAAATTGTGGCAACTAAGTTGCCGAAAATGGAGGGAAAAAAAGAGAGACTACGTTCACAACAAATTATAGGTGGTTAGTTGTTATTGGTTCAAATTTGAATCTAATACTAAAATTACTTTTTTGCCTCAATAATAACAATCAGTAACAACCTGCTACTTAGGATTTGTTATAAAAATATTGTGAAAATGTTATGGACGTATTATTTCTAAAAAAAAATTGTGGTGCCGAAAGAGAAGGGGGAAAAAGTGGCAAATTGTTTTGTGGCAATGGCATTGCCGAAATGAGGGAAAAAAAATTTGCCACTTTTTTTTCCTCTATTTCGGCAATGTCTTTGCCACTTTTTTTTTTTCCTTCTATTTCGGCACCACAATTTTTTTTTTTAGAAATGATATGTCCATAACATTTTCACAACAAAATCTAAGTGGCAAGTTGTTACTGATTATTATTATTGAGGCAAAAAAGTAATTTTAGTGTTAGGTTCAAATTTGGATCAATAAAAACTGATCACCTGTAATTTGTTGTGAAAAATGTTGTGGATGTAGCATTTTTTTTTTCCCTTCATTTTCAGCAACTTAGATGCCATAATTTTTTTTCCCTCCCATTTTCGATAATAACATTGCCACAATTGGTTAGCATGCATTTTGGGCACTTCACTGGTAGGACAAGAATTTTAGTAATCTCATTACCGAAATTCAATTTTCTCTCCCCTTACACGGTGTACTTTTTCTTACAATTTTGGCAACACTGTTGCCAAAATTCAGTCTCTCTCCTCATTTTGCCAAATAACTTTGAACAGTATCTATAACAACAATAAACTCAGTTTTTTGCAATTTTTATCCAAAAGGCTCCCACTGTTGCCTTAAGGATGCACTAAAAAAGAAAAATGCTAAGATTACAAAAAAAATCACAACTTTTGTCACAACTCGTGACAAATATTTCGGGTCAGGTTCAAACTAGACCTGCAACACAACCCGATTAAAATGACCCGAAATCCCTCTCGCTTGAAACTTGCACATGCTGGTTGAGTTAGGTCTCGGGCGGGTAATTTGGGTTTTGGGTCAAGTCAACTCTTTTTAATTTTAAATTTTTTTTTAGGGTGTAATTCATTATGTTTTTTTTCCCCTTCTTGAATGCGGCTGACATAATATGTTTCTTTCCTTAGCCATCAGTTTTGGGATTTTGAATCTTAAAAACTAATATGGAAAATATAGAGTTTTAATGAGTTGTTTAAAAAATGATATTTAATTTGCATTAGGAAAATTTATTATCTTCTTAATTTATTTTCCTCCAAATTAGCAATCAAATTTCAAATTCAAAGACCCTCAATTGGGAAATTTCTTAGGTATTCCTGGAGCACATGGAGGATGGTGTTTCCTCCTCTCACTTTTTGTTAACTTCCTAATCTAGCACATTTTATTTACACTTCACCTCTTCGAATTTGCAAATCCATGTGAGGTGGAATTAGCCTTAATTGAAAAAGTACATTATGAAATTTCAAAACATTTAAGTATACTGCAAGATTATGGATGAGATTTTAAAATAATTTATATTATCACCAATTCATTTTGCTAAAGAGTTAAAGTTATCCAAAAAAGCAATTGAACTAATTAAAGCTTCAATTTCTATTTAAAAAATAAAATAAATATATACAATTACATCTTTGTTTAGGATAAGTTTAAATTCTTATAATATATTTAGATTGCTTAATTTTCTCATCAAATAATGAATTTAGGTTTGACTTGCATGTTGGTAATCTAGTTTAGCAAAATTCCTAATTTGTCATGGATGACTAAATTCAAAATGGGATTCAAATTTGGAATTAAAGTTTAATTGAGGAAGACATAACTCACAAGGAAACTTTAATTTTCAAAAAGGTTTTCATTAAGAATTTTTTTTAAAAATAGTTATTAATGGCAAAGAATTGAAGAAACATTGTAAGTTCAAAAGAAAATCTATATTAAATATAATTTTTTTAAGAAAAATATCTTAGGAATATAAGTATATAACATCATATACACCAAATATACACTTAAAAAATGAAATTGATACATCATATATCACTATTTCACTTTATCTTGTTGGATTATTTTTAGTAAAATTACCATATATTATTTTAAATCCTAATTAAATGGTCATTTAAGAAGAAAAAATAAGATCAGTTTTTAGTTTTTAATTGATGGACTTTCTATTTTCTTACCTATTCTTAATCTGAAATTTAAGAGCTTTTGAAACTTTGCACTATATGTAAACCAAGTGCAAGGGAAAAAAAGGTTATATGGCCCTAAGGTAAAACTTGACATGAGCAAAAATTATGATAGGGTTAGGCTTTTGTGGAAAATGGATTAATCTTATCATGCAATGCATTAACACTGTCTCATATTCTATCTTGATTAATGGAGAACCTAGAAGACTTATTAACCAGGAAAGAGGTATCTATCAAGGTGATCATCTTTCCCCATATTTGTTTTTCTCGTGTGCAGAAGTGCTGTTAGCAAAATTCAGGTAAGAAAGGCTGGCTTATTACAAGAGTGACTATTAGTAGGGGAGGCCCAAGAATAACAAACCTTTGTTTTGTAGATGATAGTTTTCTCTTTTGTCAAGGCAATCAACAAGAATACTAGCATATACAACAGATTTTGGATGAATATGAGGTGGAGTTGGGCCAAAAGCTTAACAAGGACAAAATAGCCATTTGCTCTAGTTGTAACACTAGTAGGTGGTACAAACAACAATCCGAGAGAGAGGCCATTGGAGTTCCAGAAATCAAAGATATGAGAAGTACTTAGGGCTCTTCGCTTTTGTTGGGAAAGCGAAGAGGGCTACTTTCAGTAGTATAAAAGAAAAGTGTGGAGAGCTATACAAGGATGAAGTGAAGAATTACTTCCTTCAATGTGAAAAGAAATTTTAATCAAAGCCATTGCTCAAGCAATCCCAACTTATGTGATAAGTTGTTTTCGACTACCCATTACTTTGTGCAAAGAGGTAGCGTGATAAGGAGATTTTGGTAGGGAGGAGATGAGCATAGAAAAAATAGCCATTCAGCAAAGTGTGAACAACTGTGCAAGCCTAAATACAGTGGTGGAATGGGTTTTGGAGATCTTAGGAAATTAATGAGGTTCTATTGGCCAAGGAAGTATGGAGGTTGATGCAAACAGACTCTTGTCAGCCCAGTAGTTCCAACCGGAATGCATCTAATGCAATTTATAAGATCCTGTGGAAGATAAATTAATGTCCCAGCTAGCTAAAGTTAAGCATTTTCTGTGGAGAGCTGTAACAAATACAATCCCCACTCGATCTTCATCGTTGTGGGACTTTGATGGATGAGGTGAGTGCTCGCTGCAATAAGGAAAATTAAAATTTAGACCATGCTATGTGGAAATGCCTTGCCTGACAGCTCGAATAGTATGGGAAAGCAGCAATGGGTGGTCAATGAAAGTGAATCTATTCCTCCAAATATATCTACATGGGTGTTGAACTATTTGGTAGATTTCCAATTGCTTAAAAGAAAATCCCCAACAAGATATCAAAAAAAGAAAAAGAAAAAAGAAAAAAGAAATTCAAATTCAATATTCTTTCTGATATCAATTATGATTTGAACGTTGGCAATGGCATTAGTGACTTTATAATCTTTCCTTATCAAACATATTCTCTTGTTAACGAACTGTATATGTAGTTATGTATTTATTTGCTATTTTACTTGAAAAAGCGAGCTGTAATTTTTATATTTTGTTGGAAATAAATAACTAAACTAAAATTGCGCAAAATTTCCTAAAATGATTTATTTTTAAAAAAATTTTAACATCATAAATTTCATTTAGATACTATCTTTCATATAAATATGAATACATTATAAATTATTGAATATCTATAAGTTTTATATAATAAATGATTAAGTTAGATTAGTATTACTATGATGGACAAAACTTAGGTACAGTATCTTAGGTGCTGTTCTTTAGATTCTCCTCTTAAGATTCAGTTAGTGGCTATTTAATTAAAAAAATATACTTCCATCCATGATAAAAATTCATATAGCAAAATCTCAAGAGGAGAACCTACAGAACAACACTTATGTAGTATACCTAAATTTTGCCTTTTTAGAATATCCAATTTTTTTTAGCTTATTCATATGCCATGAGATTTAACTTTATTGAAACTTTTAACCTCTTAAATATTTAAATTTGTATTTAAAAAAAATAATTTTATTAACCTAATGTATTCTTAAGAATCATTTAAAAAAAAGTATCATTCCAATTGATCTCTTAAATTGATTTTCTTTTGAATGGACATATCATTTGACCAGGCACTATTTCTTGTCTCCTAGATCAACAAATTAAAACTCTAAAAGTAGGTCTGAATATTGAACCTATAATTTGAAAAGTGCAATCTTGAAACTAGGTTGACAAGAACTAAAGTCTAAAACTCCTAAATAGGTATTTAATTTTGGATTTGATAATTAATTTTCTTTAGCCACATTACTTATACAGAATTATATTAGAACCACTAAAGAATTATCATGTATTATTTTTTTTGTAAATAAACAATTTGACTCATTTGAGATTGAGAGCCTTTTATAAAATTTCTATAATCAATTTGTAATCTTATTATTTTCTTTTGCAAGATATTAAAAATATTTAAAGTTCCTTTAGATATTTTTTAGGGGGCCATTTTATTTCTTTGGGAGACCAAACTCTTAATTTTTTAAATTTTGATAAGAACTGAAAAAACAGAAGTGTCCAGCTTATTTTCTCCTTGCTGCATGCAAGCTATTTTCTCATTAATAATCTATGAACACAGCATAAGTGCATAGCTTTCATGGAATTCTTGCTTCTTTTGCATCTTCTATGAAACCAAATGAATATACCGATGATAAACACACAGTATTTTAATTCTTAAAAAATTAATTAGTGGAATACTTATATGCCTCGTACCCCTTTCCCAACATAAACCTTAAAAATGTAATTTTTACAAAACCTTCTACATAAAAAGTGGAAAGAAAATACACAAAAGGGGAAAGAAAATATACATATTCTAAAAGAATATTGTGAAATGATGATAGAATCTTTGCGTCCTCTGCTCCTTTTATGCTTTACCTTCTTTGTTGCCTCATGCCAAAATTCTTTACAAACCAATCATGTTTCTTGGTGTACACAATGTGTCCAATAACAACTCCAATTAGTGTACCACATCCATACCCCATTACAACAGTTTTCCATCCAAATTCAATTGAAGATGCAGAGTTTTGATCATCGTTAGAGGGTGCAGGTAGTGGTAATGAGGTTGTAGGACCTTTACATTTTCTTGACAACTGGTTTCCGCATAATCCCGGATTCCCTTCAAATGAACTTCTTAGGAATGTTTCAAATTGGTTTCCTTGTGGTATTGATCCCATGAAGTTATTATAAGACACATTAAAGAGTGCAAGGAAAGTGAGTTGTGCTAGTTGCTGTGGAATCTCTCTTGAGAGCTTGTTTTGAGAAAGGTCCAAAGATTCAAGCTTAGTTAGGTTTCCAATGGATAACGGGATATGACCGGTGAGAATGTTGTTGGAAAGGTTGAGCATATGAAGAGCCTTTAGAGTCCCAATAGAGTCTGGAATCTCTCCTTCGAATCTGTTGCACGACAAATCAATGGCTATGAAGAATTCTATGATCTTAGTGTATTGTGTGCTCAAGCCTTTGTTTGTCATAGTCATTGAGTACTCAAAATTATCCATGGACTCGAATCCCCTCAAATAATAACTCATGTGCGCTTCCATGTATAATAAGCGTTCTGTTTCAACAATTTTCATGGCATTCAATCTCTGGAAGAATTCTGAAGGTAGACTACCTGTAAAGCCATTGAAGGACATGTCAATAATGCGCAACTTAGGGAATGTAAAATTGAATTTAGGACTCCTGATTGCACCATAGAATCTATTTGATCGTAAAATGAGAATCTTCAATTCAGGAAGAGCTCCCAACCAGGAGGGAAAAGCATCAATGATTAGATTGTTTCCAAGATCAAGACTCTCTAGTAGTGCACACCTCGCCATCGATCTTGGCACTTGACCATGCAATTTATTTTGGCCCAAGTCAATCATCCTTAATTTGCTTGCACTTGTCCATGATTGAGGAATGGTGCCATGAAAATTGTTTCTTCCTAGCTTTAGTATTGACAAAGAGCTGCTGAAGTTACTCAAACATCTAGGAATCATGCCACCTAAATTGTTCCCAGACAAATCAAGAACCTGAAGCAAACTTAGATTGCAAATCAATGATGGGATTTCTGCACTCAGTGAATTATCTGAGATTGTATAGAGAAGAGTAGAGAATGGTGGAACTGGAAGTGATCCACTGAGCCTATTGGAAGTCATGTTCAAAGCGAGTAAACTACACCATGGAAGAACGCAAGGAGGTTGGTCAAAACCAATTAGAAAATTGTGAGCAAGATCCAAATACAGTAGTGTTTGAGTACTTATTTTCCAAAACCACTGGGGTATCTGTCCATGAATATTGTTGAAGGCTAAATCCAAGTACATCAATGCATCTTGATCCTGCAAGAATTTTGGGAACTGTCCAAGATTGCATGAAGCCAACCACAAAGAGATCAATTTTGGTGGACTAGCACTAGAATTGGTTTTTGTTAACACTGATAATTTGTTGAATGACAAGCGTAAATAGATTAAATTTTTGAGCATAAATAACGTGTTTAGATCCACTTTGCCACTCAAATTATTTGAATAAAGATCAAGATATTGAAGATTCTTGAGTTCAGATATTGAGCTTGGAATTGAACCTTGCAACTTATTTGATGCTAGGCCCAATTGAGTTAATTTGGTGAGGTTCATAAGCCAGAGTGGGATTGAACCAGTCAATTGATTAGAGCTAAGCTCTAAGGCAGACAGTTGGGTCCAATTGGCCAAAGAAGGAGGGATTTCTCCCCTTAAATTGTTGCTTCTAAGATACAAATCAGTAATTTTTGAATTCTTATTGAGCCAAGGAAAGGTATCACTACTCAAATTGATGAAGGAAAGTGCTAGCCTAGTCAGTTGGGTGAGGTTTGCAAAAGAAGATGGTAACTGTCCCCTAATAAGAGAATTATCTGAAAGATCTAGAGTAGTAAGCTTGGAAAGATTACCCAGAGATGGTGGTATCAAACCTGAGAAATTGCAATCTCTGAGATTCAAATATTCCAAGGACTCAAGGTTTCCTACTGAGGTAAGAATCTCTCCAAAAAACCCTGTGTTCAAGACTCCAAAATACTTAAGGGGACTGCTCCAGTAAAAGTTTGGCAAATAACCAATGAGATCCGGATTGTATGATAATTCAAGAAGCTGTAATTTTGGTAGCTGGAACATACCTGTTGGAAAATTTCCAAGCAACCCACAACAAGAAAGCCTGAGAAATGTCAAGGAAGACATATTTGCTAAAACATTAGGAAGTGGGGAAGATATGATTACCATGGTGAGATCAAGTTGTATTAGGTTGGTTAAGTTTTGTACTAGGCTGTTGAAGTTGGGCTTTTTGATTTCCAACAATTGTTTAAAAGGTGAGTAAGAATTGTAAGACAGATCAAGGGAAGACAACTGGGATAGTTGTGAGATTTCAAATGGGATTTGACCAGAGAAGAAAGAATTGGAGAGGTTGAGATGTATTAGACTTGAAAGATTGCCTATTCTAGATGGTATTAGAGAGTATTGAAATGATTGTCGGCAAGGTTTAGCATTCGAAGATGAACAAGGCGAAAAAGGCTGCTGCTTGAGTTGATGGAACCATAAAGACAACTAGTACTAAGATCAAGGCCAATCACATGACCACTATCATGGTCACACTCTATGCCAGCCCATGAGCAACAACTGCTTCGTCCTTCGAGCTGCCATGATTCAGTCTTAGGATAAATACAAGGATATATAATAGAGGCGGACTTGTTGATGATAAAGCTTTCCTTGAACTGCAACAAGGCAGAGCTCTCATCATAGTGACATGGCTGCATAGAAGAGGAGTGAGTGAGATAAAAAAATAAGAGTAGGAAAGGTGAGCTCAAGAGCATGAAGGAATATAGTGGTGCTGGCCCCATAATGTCTGAGTTATCTATGTTTAGCACTCTTGTGTATAACAAAGAAAATGGAATGGTGGAGCTTTTATAGAGGAGACGCAACTCTTGTGGAACCATTTTGTTGTGTGAAAATTATTCCATGGCACCTTGCCAACTACTACTAAGAAACATTAAAGTCTTTTTGTTTTCTTTGTTTTTGATTTGATCATTTTTTTGAACTAAAGAGATAGGGTAATAAAGATCACAATATTCTACAGTGCCACCATGCCATGCATACAAAGATGGCTACAACAGGAGATGTGTTAGTAAGTTGGTGCGGCCATTAATGGCATTTATGAAAACTGTTTTCGTGCAGGCAACAACAACTGATTAGTCAACACGATATTGTCGGTTTGTTTTTTAGTATACTAGGTATTAGCCTGCGGGTACTTCTACGGCTGCATTCGTTGAATTTTTTTCAACTAAATTGATCATCAACCAAAAAACAAAAAGTTATACTCAAATTTTTCTACACCACTTTTAATAAGACCTTATTGAGTTATTGTAATTATTCACAAACACATATATTCTTTCTAATGAATACATAAAAAAAATCAAGTACACCAAATAAAACACAATTCAATATTCTTTTTTTTGAGAAGAACAATTCAATACAATATTCTTGACACGTTTTATTCCAAAAATTTCTTGCCATGTGAGTAAAACTCTTTCATAATATATATATATATATATATATATATATATATATATATTATGTATGTACATGACATAAACATGCCTGATAGATGTAACAAATATAAAGAAAATCATTATTAATATATAATGCATTAGTATTCAATCTGATTTGATACAAAATTACATTTTTACTATAATTGATTATTTAAAACAAAAGAAAACCATCTTTTATGTATGAAATGGTACTTAGACCAATTGTAATTTAAAAAAAAAAAAAGATTAGGTGTTAACAATTCAAGTCATTCTTGCAACATTTGCTCTGCATTTGACCTCCTTTGTTAGAAGAGAATTAAAAGATAGTAAAGCAAAAATATACATGAAGGGAATTGTTTGGAGCTCTCCTTGATTTTCACTAAATTAAAGGAGGAAAAAAAAAACATTTAGATCAAATACAATCTGTAATATTGAAAATAAATAAATAAATGAGACCTTACCTGATTGATCAGGTGATTACCCTTTTCGTTAGTTAGAAAAAATAATAAATTAAAGCCCTTTAAATAGGGGTGTCAATTCGGGTTAGCGTGTCGGGTTCGTGTCGTGTCGAGGTAGGGGTATTCGACTAAATGGCTCAACCCTAACCCAACCCATTTAATAATCGTGTCATGATCCTTCAACTTTAACCCGACCTGTTAATAAGGCGGGTTGACCTGACTCAACCCATTTGACACGCTTAATAAACGAGTCGTGTTGGGTTGACACGAATGTAATACAACCTATTTCAACCTGCATAATATTAAATATAACATTTATGTAGAAATAATTATTTTTACATCCCAAAAAGCAGTACATACACTTCAAGTCTTCAACCCACATTCAAAATAATATAATTCAACAAAAATATAACATTCATCTAGTAATAAGTTCTTTACATTCCAAAAGAAGTGCATACACTTCAATTCAAATTCAAAATAACAAAGTTTCACAAAATAAAATAACATAGTTCAACAAAAATATAAGATTCTTGGAACTCGCCAAATGCTAAGTATCAATATTGAAAGAATTTGAGCAAACAGCTGACTAATCCTGACTATGACCATGATTATCATCCATAGATTCTTTGTTGATGTTTGAATTCATAACATCTTCCACAAGCTCATCCAATTTCATTTGTGTAAGTTCTATGCCACCAAAAAGAAGAAGAAGAAGAAGAAGAAGAAGAAGAAAAGTATTAGTAGTTCTAAGGTCTGTAAAGTTTCAATTTTCAATTATATCCCTTATAAAATTTTGTAATTACTTACTTTTCTTTTTAAATTTAAAATATATGTTGGATATAAAAGATATTTGACAAATCTAAAAAGAATAAATATTTATTTGTTATATAAGTTAAACGGGTTGTGTTAAGTGGGTCATTTCGGGTTGATACAAATAAATTGACGTGTCAAACGTGTCTATTACGGGTTATGCGGGTTGACCCGTTTATGACCCGTTTCTTATTGTGTCGCTTTCGAGTCGACCCGTTTATGACCCAAACCCATTAAGACCCAACCCTAACCCGAAAAAACCTGTGTCGGGTTCATGTCGTGTTCGCGGGTTGGGTCAAATATTGACACCCTTACCTTTAAAGCTGTACAACTATGTTAACATAAATAAGATAGATTGAATGAAAAGAAATATACTACAAAAGTACCTCTTCCTTAGTTAGAATAAATATTAAATTAAAGCCCTTAAAAACAGTACAAGTATGTGTGCTATGCAGGACAAGAAAATGGGCTTAAAGCCCCATAAGCCCATACATGTTAACATAAATAAAGTAGATCAAAAGAAAAGAAATATACTACAAAAGTACTTCACATCATGAACACTATTCAAAAACCAAGATATACACCAATACAGTGAAATCATTCCATAATATTTATCTTGCAACTTATAACTATGGTTTTTAAAAACACATCATTATAGGCAAGTACGTATATCTTTGTAAAATACTGGTTTCATTGAATTTCAGAATATTCATTGAGATTTTTATCTAGGAGCTTGCATAGCCATTTATTTTCCACATATGCCTCTTTTGTTTGCAGTACCCTTTCTTATATTGGGAGGGAGTTGCTGAGAACATTCTTCAGTTGTGGTTCAAAGGTTTTGAGACTGAGAACTTTGGTTTGGTGAATTACTTAGGCAAGTCAACTACAAACTATATCTCAAGGAGAGAATGAGAGATTGGATAACTAAAATCAAAACCAAACATAGAAACTCCATAATTCAATTAATTTAATTTAATTAAAAAAAATCAAATTCAGTTTTTACATGGAACATGCATCAAAGCCTAATTTGATCGTTTCAACAAAAGTTGAAACAGTAACTTAAACCTTTACCAGCATCTCAACCGTCTTTGAGCTTCCTGGGAAGTCTGTAAGTGTTATGTTATTCTGTATCCCTTAATTTCTTCTCCATCAAATATACAATTAATGCGTACTAAGCTAAGAACAAAGTCATAGTTATAATATTAAGCATTGCATCTTGATACTAAGCTAAGAGCAAAAATCTTATTTTTAATATTAAGCATTGCATCTTGAAAGACTATGCCATGGCCCAACATCTGCATTGTTTGAAGTAAGCCAGTGGTGCAAAATTATCATTGACAGAGTGATAAGAATATAAGAGAAATGAAGAAAATGTACCAATTACATATATAATTTGAATTAGAGGGTCGCAGGGCTGTGGCAAAAAAGTAACAATGACCCCCTTTTTTTTTTTTGTGTGTGTGTGTTGGGGGGGGGGGGGGTTAAAGTTTTGTTTTTAAAACTGTAGAACCAATAAACATGGGGACAGGCTATATTTTTTGCACCCAATATAGACCTGTGCATACTTAAGTTTACACGCATGCAAGAATGGTGGACAAATGAGCCATCTTTGTTGTGTCCTTTGACTCAAAATTCAAGGTTATACCTTCCAGGTCACTCTACTTGAAAATCCAATAAAAGAGAGATTTGTGCAGGGACAGAAGTAGGATTTTAAGTTAGAGGGGCTGCAGTGACGGCTCTAAGAATTTTTTTTAGGGTGGTCACTAAGAAATTTTAATTATACTAAATATAATAAAATGATAACTTGAATATATCAATGTCGAAAAAAAAAAAAAAGCATAAATACACGAAGTATTAAATTTCTTTCTGCTAACAAAGAGAAAAAGAAAAAAAAAGGATTGATAATAGATAAAGTGGGAACTAATAATGCTAAAATGAGAGTAATAAATTAAGTGAAAAATTCTTTAATGAGAGAGAGAGAGAGAGAGAGAGAGAGAGAGAGAGAGAGAGAGAGAGAGAGAGAGAGAGAGAGAGAATATTTGCTACAACTATGAGTTGAGTCGCTAAGAGCATCCATAGCAGTGGTGCTATTTTTTTTAGCTATTTTGGCACCACAAAAAGCTATTTTATCTATTTTACCTACTTATTTTACAAAACATCCAGTATCAGTAGATCTATTTTAGCTTTTAACATAATAAAATAATATAAACATTACAATAAAATATTATATCTACTACATTATTTTAGCAATGGGTTTGTGATTTGTGATCAAGGTTTGTGTTTTGTGGTGGTTGTGGATGCGTAGGTTTGTGGTGGGTTGCTTATTGCAGGCGGTGGTGGGCGTTTTGTCGTTGGTGGCGGTGGTGGGTTGTTGGGATGGGTTTAATGATCCTTGGGTTTGGTGGATCGGCGTTGCTTCGGTGGCAGTGGTCCGATCCGATGTTGTTTTTGGTTGTTGGGTGTCTGATTCAATGTGTTTTTATATGGATTTTATGAGCACCACTGCCGGCAAGCTGGTCGGCGAAGTAGAGAGGAGATGACGGAGGCCGAAGAGAGAGAGAGAGAGAGAGAGAGAGAGAGAGAGAGAGAGAGAGAGAGAGAGAGAAATGAGAGAAGAGAGAGAAGTTTAATAAAATATTATTATTATTTTTAGCTTCTTGCTACAGTGCACAACCATTTATAGCTGTGCACTGCAGTAAGAAGTTAAAATTTTTTACCTATGGCACCACTATTGCAACATGCATTTTAAGTATTGGTGGTGCTAAAAATAGCTATATAGCTATTTAGCACTATTATTGCTAGTGCAAAGCCAAAAAAAGTATAACTATTGTCACCATTAAGGAGAAACTCACAACCACAATATTTTTCTTTGTACCATTTTTTTAAGAAAAAAATGAAATTATGAACTATTTTTATTGAATAGGTTAAATGAGTTACAAATTTAAATGATTATCGATTTTTATATTTTTGTTTTATTATAAGTTTTTTGTTGAATAATTTGTTCACATGTTGTTGTTTGATCTTGTCTTATTTTTGTTTGGTTTATGTCAACTTATTTGGGCTAATATTTATTGTTGTTATTTAAGCATTTTTAGAAAAGGATTAAGGATTATGTTTGGGAGGGCAAAATTAATTTTGGAGTGATATGTACACAACATTTTTACAATAAATCTTATGCAAAAAGCTATTATTAGTAGATAAAAAAATAATATCAATATTAGGACCAAATTAAAATCAATAACAGCTTACTATATTGGATTTGTTGTGAAATTATTGTGAAAAATGTTGTGAATGTAGCAGGGGATTTTAGCATTTTACCCTTATTTAAAAAAAAATTAGCAATATGCCCTTGTTTCGAAACTATATAGGGATATGCCCCTATTTTGATACTCAATTACCTTAAAATTGAGTTTCAATGAAATACTCGATTCGTAGAAAATTAAGTTATGCCCGATCAAACTTAAAAAAAAAAAAAAAAAAAAAATTTGTATGGAACTCGAGTTCCATACCTATAGCTATGTTTTTATTGTCCTATAGTGGCATTTTTAATGGTTTCCATGCAAATTTTTTTAAGTTTGATCAGGCATAACCTATAGCTACATTTTTATTGTCCTATAATGGCATTTTAATGGAACTCAAGTTCCATGCAAATTTATTTATTTATTTTTATTTTTATTTTTTTAAGTTTGATTAGGCATAACTTGATTTTCTACGAATCGAGTATTTCATTGAAACTCGATTTTAAGGTAATTGAGTATCGAAACAAAGGCATATCCCTATATAGTTTCAAAACAGGGGCATATTGCTTTTTTTGAAAAATAAAGGTAAAATGCTAGAATCCCCGAACATAGCATTACTCTTATTTTTGTTGACCCAAATTTTTATAATTCTTAAGTCATGGTGTTCAACATTTTTATTAAGGTGGTCACAATAGTTTATTTTAGCATATAATTATTTTTAGGCAAGAATATATATACATTTTTTTTGCAAGTTAGGGTGGTCCTACGACCACCTTGGCTTGCATATGTGGAGCTGTCAGTGGGGGCCCGAAGTATAAGCGGAAAAAATTCTGATTACTAAGTAGTTGATTTTCCCATGATCTACAAATCAAATAAGAATTACATATATTATCACTCACAAAAAGACTAATTGAATTAATTATAAATTATAAAATTTTCAATTTATAAATTTACTAGTTTTCAATTATAAATTTATCTAATTTAAAATTGTTAGTTATAGTATGAGTTAGCAACGTGGGCAAGTGATATTTTTATTTTATTATGTATGTCTTTGTCTTTTTATCTCCATTTTTTTTTTCTCTTTTTATCTCTGTCACTTACCTATTACCCCAAACACACTGTTACCCAATATGCCAATATTATAACTTTATTCACAAATCACAGCTCACATCTCACTATTTTTTTTTTTTTTTGAACCGTATGTTATAAACTTGAAATGGGTAATGTGTTTTAATTTTTTTTTTGGGTTGGGCTGGGCTATATAGGCTAATATCTCAGGGAAAGGGGCTTCAAATTTTTTAAGAGGGGGTCCAACTAAAAAAAAAAATCTCAAAATATACCTAATATAAACAATTTTTTTTTGGGTTGGGCTGAGTCCCTTGGGTTCATCCCTAAATGTGTGTAAAAATAATTATCCATTAACATATCTTTTATTTGTTAGTAGGGTAGTTATTTTTTTTTTTTGTAAACATATCTCTTATTTATTGAATTTTGAAATCAATGGAATAATATTATTTGATACCAAATATCTGTACTCCGTCAAGTATGCATGGTGTCATGGTGCCATATGGCACTATAGAATATTGTGATCTTTATATTATCTCTTACTAGTTGAAAATAATGATCAAATCAAAAACAAAGAAAACAAAAGACTTTGTATGTGTTTGGATAGCTTATTTTTTGCTAGCTTATTTTACTATTTAGCTTATTTTTACTATTATTTATAGGTCTTACCGCACTTTTTGGTGTACTATTTCAGCTAACTTTTACCATTTACAATACTTTTAACAAAAAATTTGTACTTTCAGCAAAATAAGCAAATCCTAAATAGATCCTTTATGGTCCATTTAGATTGAAGGAGAGTAAAATAAATTTACTACAAAAATAACTTATTTTTAGCCAACTCTATTCTACTTCTATCTATTCTTCCTCATTCCTCTCTCCATCCAAGTAGTTAACATTTCTTGTCAGTAGGTAGATTAGGTGATATGGAATAGAATACAGTGAATTCACTGTAGCCGGCCTGTAGGTATGTGTTAGTGACGTTAGTCATCCAACGAAACAATTGGTTGTTGCATAGCGCAAGAAGCTTAACGAAAAAGTTTACTTTTCACCTGGTTCTTGTGTTTGTTTCTTTAATTTTCTATTTATTATGGCTATGATTAATTAATCTGTATTGTAATCACTTTAGCGGATTAAGTTAATTTATTGTTAATTAATTTACATAATCACTATACGTGGATATATTGTTATAGATGGATCAGCAAGATCCTGCTGAGAAAAGGTATAGTAGAGTACGCATGTGCGAGTTTATTGATATGGATAAAATAGATATTTAAATATATGTACACACAATTTCAACCTGCCAAGAGTCATTAATTATAGATAGGTGTTGGTATGGGTTAGATTTTACTTTAATCAAGTCTTTGAGAGCGTCCCATCAAAAAAAAAAAAAAAAAAAAAAAATTCCTTGAGAGCGATGGGGTGATGTTGATCGATTCACGGCCTCCTCAGATCATCATACATGTCCATTAGATATTGGTTGCTCATGAAAACTGTAGGGTCAGTTTTTGTAACCCAAACCAAAAAGATATGGGTTGAAGGCTCAGTGAACTCAGGACAATAAATTTGTAGAGAGTGGGCGAAAGAGTTAGGTTGGTTATGAAGTAAATAATGGTTGGCTAGGTTACTAGCAGTGATGATAACATGAACTAATGCTTGAACAACTCCATGAATGAATGTCTGAAGAGATGTTTTATTAAGTGAACAGTGATTACAACATTCAGAGTTACAGTAAAGCTTTTCTCTTCCTTTTTTTCTCTCTCTTCCGTCCTCTATTATCAGGGACCCTTCTTCTTTACATAGCATCCTCTCCTATCATCTCCATCGTCCACTTGTTCTTCATCTGCGTATCTACTCAAGTGCATGTCACGTCATATGTCTACTTTAGTTCTTTGTGAGTGGCGGTAGCCAATGTTACACTATTTAGGGGTCTTCTCCACATAAATGCGGCTAGAAAAGCTATTGCAGTGCATTAAATACGGTGGTAGCAGCTTTTCCTTTAGATATTTTTTAGTTTTGATCATCTCCGGATCCACCCAGAACTTATCATTATCATTGGGATTGTTAGGAAGATTATTCGGACCTTCCACACGTTTGTTTGATCAAGGCTATTTGTGGCCGAGGAGTAAGACGTCTTCGGACCAGTGATGACCTCTTCGGACGGTACTCCCCCTTTACTTCTGGGCTTCCTGCTTCAGATGGGCCGTCCCAACCACCTATTACTCCTCGGAAATATAATAGTCCTTAACAGGGTGTCCCGGGCTCATTAAGTAGCTCTGGGTTTTTCCCCCCCACAAAAACGTATACAAATCTCCTATACTATTTTTTATGTTCCAATTTATATTTTACAAATTATAACTTATTTTGTATTTTTATTACTTTTATTATAAAATAATTAAAGTTTAAAATAGAAATTAAATACATGGTATATCACAATTAGTAGAGTATAAAATGGAACATAAAAAGTGGTACAAAATATTTGTATTAAGTAAAAGACCTATTATTGTCATGAAATGTCACCACAAGATGTCTTCCCTTACCATTTTTTGTTTATTTAAAAAGAAAAAAGAAAAGAAAAGAAAAGAAAATATTGTTGGTTCCCAAAATTTAACTAATAAACAATTTTAATCACCGAAGTTTAAATTGATTGCTTTTAGTCTTTAACAAAATTAAAATGATTACTTTAAGCCCTAATGTGGTCATCTATCAAATTGATTTTTCTTCTTCATGCATATCTAGTAAGGGGATTCACATCTGCAATACCTAATCAATGGCTGAGATTGAAAGTTGAAAAAACAACTTTTAATTTCAGCCATTAAATAAAATATATTAAAAAAGAGTTAAAAGGTTAAAGTTAAAAAGTTAAACAAGTTAAAAAATTTAGGAGAGAAATAGAGGTATTGCACCTGATGTGAATCCCTAATAAGGTGTCAATAGATAATGACTTCTAGTAATTAGGTAATGTGTCAATAGATAATGACTTCTAGTTAGGAGTTAGGGCGGTGACGGACCTATAAATTTGTTTTGGGGGGGGGGGGGGGTAGGGGACCAACCTTAGGACAAATGAAATTTCATGAACTCAAATCACAAGTATATATCACACACACGATCATTTGAAATTATGTATTCAATTTCTACTTTGCTTAAAAAGATGAGTGAAAATTACTATTTTTTTATTAGAGATAACTAAACTAAAATTGCTAGAAATTTCTTAATTTAATTTATTTTAAAAATTTTTAGCATCATAAATTCTGTATAGATATTATATATAAATATGAAAAAGTTATATATTATTGAATAATTGAATATCTAATTATATATATAATCAAGTTAAATTAAGCATTTATATGGTATATGTGGGGGGGAAAAGGGCCAAGTCCAACATAGTGGGTTAAAAACCCATATGAGAGCTATTGTGTGATCGAGAAGAAGGAGATGGTAAGGGCGGGGCCCATCTGGAGGTGGGACCCTCAGAAGGAAGAATGATTACAATCCGAAGAGGATATCTTCTGTCCGAAGAAGATATCTTCTATTTGAAGAGGTTGTCATCCTCTGACGCGAATATTATAAATCAATTGAGTGTGTAAAAGGTCAAAATAACCTTCTGAGGACTCCACCTGATCAAGATAAGCTCTGATTATGCTGGGAAATGATAAGGATGGAGAAATATCTATATGGAAAGCTGCTACCACCGTATTTAATACTCTGCAGCAACTTTTTTGGCCGCATTTATGTGGAGAAGACCCCTGAACAGTGTATCCTCACCTACCGCCACTCACACAGAGCTGAAGAAGATGCTTGACGTGACACATACTCAAGTAGATTCACGAATGAAGTACAAGTAGACGATGGAGATGAAGAGAAGGAAGGTTATATAAAGGAAAGAAGCTCCTAACGAGAGAAGAAGAATAAAAAAGAAAGAGAGAACTTGACTGTAACCCTAAAACCTTTGTTCATCAGATAAACAATAATATAGCTCTTCGGATTTTCAGGCTTTACGTGTAAATTCATGTTGGCTTGTGTTTGAAAGTTGTGATTCGTTGTTGTCAATCCAATACTTAACCTAGCTCTTTCACCTATACTCTACAAATTTATTGTTTTGGGCTTGGGCCACAAATCCTAACCCTATAGTATATGTAATATATTATTAGCTTATTCACGTGTAATGACATAGTTTTAACTTTATTGAAAATTTTAACCTCATAAACATTTAGATTTATATTTTGAAAGAAATAACATCATTGGCCAATTATAATATTAACACGTTTGTGGAATACATGCTAGATGCCTAGCATATACAATAATTATTTGACCCATAATTAGTAACAAAAGCAACAACCAATACACCAATTAAGAATCATTTTAAGAAATTATCATTACAATCAATCTCTTAAAAAACTTTATTATATTTTCAATTGACATATCATGTGACTTGGCACTATTTCATGTCTCGTACATCAACAAAATAAAACTATGAAAGTAAGCAAAGAATTATGAAAACTAATCCTATTGAACATATAAATATATAATATGAAAAGTGCATTTTTCAAATTAGGTTGACAAAAACTAAAACTCCTAAATATGTATTTAATTTTGAATTTGATAATTAATTAATTTAGCCACATGAATTAAATAAAATTATATTAGAATCACTAAAGGATCATCATGTATCATTTCCATACAAATAATAAATTTGAGAGTTGTTAGAGACGTTTTTGTGACAACTAACAAGGGCTGAAATGATAGAATGAGCCCAAAACTCCTATGGGGTTCTTTGAAGTGTGATTAATTTGAGAGAGCCAAGTCTAAAATTCTAATATCTAGTGAGTAGAAGCTAATTGTGCATCACGAGAGCAGGACCAAAGTCCTAAACAATAAAGGGTGGAAGAATATGCATAATCATTAAATCTAGGACTTTTTCTTCACATACATCAATAATAAAAATTTGAAAGAGATGGTGAGGGAGAGAGAGAAGAGTCCTTGGTACCACTTGTAAAGTTATGATTTACAACTATGTGTTTTGTTGGCTTTCATTCCGTGCCAAATTTGATTGTAATTACTATCAAGTGTTTGTACCCTGTATTTGTTGTGGGAATTGATGTAAGGGGTGTGTGATAGAGAGTGTGTGAAGACTCAAGCAATTTGGAAGCTGAAGGAATCTCGCGGGTATGTCGTGACTTAGCTTACCGCGAAGTGAAGCATGTGCCTTGCACATGCTGGAATGCGAAGAGTCAGGACAGGTGGAGACAGCTGTCTCTCGTGAGTATCTCGCGAGTAAGGCCTTCCCGCGAGACACCCGCGAGACATGCTGTTCTGCCAGCCTGTACTGACTGACTTACACATTTTGCACCTATCCTATATAAACCCCCATTACCCACAAATGTTGACGAATGCTTCAGAGAGAAAACCCTAGCCAAACACATTTGGAATTAGAGATTGTCATCCCCACCTTTCTCTATATAATTGCTTGTGGTATCTCCTCAACCCTTCCCTCTCCATTTCCACACCATTGAGAGGTTGATAGCCCAAACACCTACCACACCCTTTGAGAGTGTTGAGTGACATTTTGGTGTTGCTGGGAAGCATTGGAAGAAGTCTGGAATGGCAGATGCAACATGGAGCTTGTTGCGGGATCCGGAGAACTAAGACAAGACACGGTTCCGAGAAGCCTTGTTGGAGTAGGAGCTTGGAGGGTTTAGGTACATCGGGTATATTAGACTTGGAGGGTCTTTTGCTTACTCATGTATCCCAACTGATTGTCTAGTGGATCGATTTCCGCTTGGAGGGCGGCGGAGAGGTTTTTCGCCGAGTTCTTCGGTTTCCTCTTCGAGAACACGTCTCGGTGTTTTCTGTGTTTGCATCCTTCTTCCTTACTCTTGTTTAATTTCATTATTACTGCTGTGTTGCTTTAATTATGAATTAGAGTAGTTTCTTGTTCATCCGTTCGCTTTTACACTATTCCGCACTTTGTATTAAAGTTGTGTAAAATCTATCGAGTCGTAATTTTAATTAGGGGGTCTAAACAGCTCTTGTGTTTTCAACACGTTTTCGAGCTTTCAATTGGTATCAGAGCAGGTACACTTGCTTGGTTTAAATACCTTAGTGTGATCCTAGACCCCTTGGTGTGTTTTGAAAAGTGTTCTTGATAAAACCACCATGAAGGATTTGAAAAGTGTTTGTGAAAATGACTTAATGAGCATATTTGAAGATTGTTCCAGCAATGCAGTCTTAGAGTTATTCAAATCCAAGAAACATGCTAGAATTTTTTGTCATATGTTGAAATCATTAGTTCATAGGAACCATGATACTCACAACAGCCTATGTGAGTCAAAGTCTTTAAACTATGAATATGAGAGAAGAAATAGACAGTTAAGTGATAAACTTTGTCGTTTAAAAGGGAAGCTTCACTCATCCTTGAATGAAATAAAGAAAAATGAGTCTTGTTTTGATGGTCAAGAATGTCTCTCTCATGCATGTCTTTTTGTTCATACCGCATTGAAAGTGTTTAACTCATGTTTGTGGTACCTTGATAGCGGGTGTTCTAGGCATATGACTGGGGAAAAATCTCTGTTCAAAACTCTTAAAGAGAAGGAAGATGGATTTGTGACATTTGGGGATGGTAGTCATTCACAAATTCTTGGAAAGGAAACAGTGGAGATTCCGGGTCTGCCTTTGATGACTGATGTGCTATATATTAAGGGTTTAAAAGTGAACTTGTTAAGTATCACTCAGATTTGTGATGAAAATTTCCTGGTCCAATTTTCAAAGAAAGGATGTCTAATCTTGAATGAGGAAGGTGTTCAAGTTCTAAAGGGACTAAGGATCACTGATAACTGCTATGGGATCATTCCAAAACCCAGCATAGCATGTCGAAGTGCTCGGGTAAACCTCTTGGAGCTGTGGCATCAACGGCTTGGTCATGCAAATTACAAACAAGTGGCGAAAGTCTCGAATCTTGAGGCTGTGGTTGGTTTACCTAAGTTTGGGAAGATTGAGAAGAATGTTTGTGGACCATGTCAATTGGGAAAACAAACAAAGTCAAGCCATCCTAAAGTGAATGTGGTTGCAACTTCTCGTCCGTTAGAATTACTGCATGTGGATTTGATGGGTCCTACAAGAACAGAGAGCATGGGTGGAAAGCGGTACATCATGGTAATAGTTGACGATTTCTCAAGGTATTCTTGGGTGGAATTCCTTAGAGAGAAATCGGAAGCATGTGATAAGATGGAAAAATTGTGCAGGAGATTGATGAATGAAAAGGGAGTACCTATCATCAAAATCAGGAGTGATCATGGGAAAGAGTTTGAAAATGCAAAGTTTGAAGCATTTTGCAATGAACACGGTATCAAGAAGGAATTCTCAGCCCCAAAGACTCCATAACAGAATGGAGTAGTTGAAAGGAAGAACCGGGTGATTCAAGAAATGGCTCGAGTGATGTTACTCAACAAAAATCTTCCACAGAAGTTTTGGGCTGAAGCTATGAACACGTCTTGTCACATTGGGAATAGGATTTACTTCCGAGTAGGAACGAAGAAGACATCGTATGAAATTTGGAGAGAAAAGAATCCGAAGGTGAAATATTTCTGAATCTTTGGGAGCAAATGTTATATTCTCAATGACAGAGAGAATCCCGGAAAATTTGATGCTAAAAGTGATGAAGGGATATTTCTAGGTTATTCATCAAATAGCCGAGCATATAGGGTGTTAAATAAACGCACCAAGATGGTAATGGAGTCAATAAATGTGGTCATTGATGATACCATATCTGAAAGGGAAAGGGATGACGGTGAAGGATCGAACTTGAAGAAGGCGGAAGTTGAGGACAACATGTCTCAAGATGATGAGATCGAGAAAGAATCACCAGAAAAAGAGTCTACACCCCCTATACCAAGAAGGGAGACCAGATCGATGCACGGGCCCTCTAGCCCTCTCACCCCTCCGGAAGTTCAACCTCCAATCTCTCGAGATGAAGAACCTTCCACCTCCAAGAGACCATCAGCAAGGGTAACCCTCAATCATCCACCAAGTAATATCATTGGTGACGTAAATGAGGGACTTCGGTTGAGAAAAGGACCAAAATACAGTGCGAATCATGTGACGTACAATTGTTATCTTGCTCAATTCGAACCCAAGAAGGTAGAGGAAGCCCTTAGAGACGAAAATTGGATCGAGTCTATGCATCAGGAGTTACATCAGTTTGTCAGAAATGATGTATGGGAGTTGGTTCCAAGACCCAAAGATACCCATGTCATTGGTACCAAGTGGATCTTCAAGAACAAAACTGACGAAGACGATGAGGTAGTTCGAAACAAGTCTAGGTTGGTAGCTTAAGGATATACTCAAGTGGAAGGCATAGATTTTGATGATTCGTTTGCACCAGTAGCAAGGTTAGAGTCAATTCGAATTCTACTGTCCATTGCATGTGTTATGGATTTTAAATTGTACCAAATGGATGTAAAAAGTGCATTTCTGAATGGTTTTCTAAATGAAGAAGTATTTGTTGAGCAACCAAAAGGATTTCAAGACCCTCATTTTTTGGATCATGTGCTAAGGTTGAAGAAAGCACTGTATGGTTTGAAGCAAGCACCAAGAGCATGGTATGATCGTCTCACAACATACTTGTTGGATCGCGGATTCAAAAGAGGCCAAGCGGATCGAACCTTGTTTGTAAAGAGAGATGAGAAGTCTTTCCTAGTTGCTCAGGTATATGTGGATGATATTGTTTTCAGTTCCACAATTGACCATTTGGCTCATGAATTCTCCGAGGAAATGAAAAGGGAGTTTGAGATGAGTATGGTGGGAGAGCTGAACTATTTCCTTGGGCTTCAAGTGAAACAGCGGAAAGATGGGATATTCATATCTCAAGAGAAATATGCCAAAAATCTTGTTAAAAGATTTGGTCTAGACTCTAAGAAACATAATTCCACTCCAATGAGCTCCTCATCAAAGCTGAGTCGGGATGCAGCAGGTATAGAAGTGGATCCAACGCTTTATCGAAGCATGATAGGCAGTCTCTTATACCTCACTGCTAGTAGGCCAGACATTGCCTTCAGTGTAGGCGTGTGTGCTCGATTTCAGGCAGCCCCCAAAGAGTCACATTTAACAGCTGTCAAAAGAATTATCCGCTACATAAATGGCACCTCTGACTATGGGATTTGGTACTCAAGAGATTCAAATGAATGCTTAGCTGGATATTCTGATGCTGATTGGGCTGGTTGCATTGATGATAGAAAAAGTACTTCCGGTGGATGCTTTTATCTTGGAAATAACCTTGTGTCATGGATGAGCAAAAAGTAGAATTCAGTCTCTTTATCAACAGCCGAAGCTGAATACATTGCTGCTGCAAGTTGCTGTGCTCAATTACTATGGATGAAGAAGCTTCTTCATGACTACGGAATCACTCAAGACACGATGTGTGTATATTGTGATAATACAAGTGCCATAAACTTGTCCAAGAATCCAGTTCAACATTCGAAGTCAAAACATATCGAAATTCGGTATCATTTCATTTGAGATTTGGTGGAAGAAAGGACCGTGTACTTAGAGTTCATCAACACTGAGAATCAGAAGGCAGACATATTCACTAAACCTCTAGATGGCCCAAAGTTTGAATCTTTGCGTAAGACCATCGGTGTCGGTATCATTCCCTGAACTCTATCTCTTGTGTGAACCTATACTACTCTGTGTTGCATACCTGTTGTTTTGGTTCCACATGTTTAGGGTCTAACAGTTTTGCTTTTATCTATTTTGGTTTGCACCCGCTACTTTTGTTGATCGTTCTTTTCTTGCTCTGCTTTGGGTGTGTTCAAAAATTTCAAAAACACATAAAAAAATAGAAAATCCAAAAAGTTTGATCGCTTTGTTGAGTTTTGTCTCAAAACATATTTTGCCTTGTACATTTGTACTTATGACTTTGTGCATTTAACGAGCTTAGCTTGTCCCTCATGCACTCATATCATTATGGAAGAAATTCTGAAATCTATGTGACTGTTGTAAATAGGTCTTCAACCTTGTCATGAATGATTAGTGAATGGTTTTGTTGATCTTGAGACATACATAGACTCATGCCTATATATCTTCCCACTTTTATTTTTTTGCTTAAAAGAGCTCTCTAATTGTAAATCTCCAAATGAAAAGAGATATAGAGCTGCAAAAGCCTATCGCACAAACTAGTATTCGACTAGGAAAAAGGGAAAGCGACCAAAATAAAATGTATGATGCCCAAGAAGCCAAAGGCTAACACATTTATTGAAATATCAAAAATTTCAGGCATCTTTCTCTAAATGACATTCTCTTTGCTCAAAAGTTGCAGATGATATGTTGAATTTGGAGCCAAAATGAAAAGCTTCAATGAATTGTTATCAAGTACATGTGGGAGGTCATATATGCATGTTTCTATTCTTGAGATAGGTCATATAATCTAGTGCTAGTTGTGTATGCCTTGATTGAATTGATCATTGAAGCTTCACATTGGACTAAGGACTATCTCATTTTTGATATCCACACACAACACACAAGTCTATGTTCAATGAATGTCATAATCATTTGTGTGATTGTACTTGATTAAATGTGTTTTTCACATGCTCAATCTTTGTTGATCAAACCCAAAATTTTTTTTGAGTATTTTATTTGTTTTTGAAAGTGATTTTATACTTTCTTGTCATTTGTTTTTGATTAAAATGCATGTTTTTGTGTCTCTTCAAAAACTGGTTCAAGGGTTGTTTCGTGAGAATCTTGCGACTTAGAGCTTCCCGCGAAAAGGAGTTGAGGGAAATATTTTTTCCTCCTGTCACACAGAAACTTTTGCGACTGTATCGCGATTGTCTTGCGACCTACAGCTTCTCGCGAAATGTTGTTTAGCCAAAAATTGGAATTTTCAGAATTCAGACAGAAGTTACCGCGACTGTCTCGTGACTGTTTCGCGACCTAATGCTTCTCGCAAAATTTTTGTGCTTCAGTGGCTCTTTTTGCGACTGTTTCGCGACTGTGTCACCACTCCCTAACCTACGAAAAACGCGTGTTTTCTATCTTTATCTTGCTGATGTGACAGTGTTTCAAAAACACAAAAACTTCCCTCGCTCAACCTTTGTCGAACCCTCTTTCAACCCAAGGTCATTTTCTTTCAAAACCCATCATTTTCAAGCATCCTTTCTGCATTGTCAACTTCAAGGTATGTCTTCTAAAGCATTCTCCTTCAAGTTTTTTCCTACTTTATGCAGAATTTTCGTTAGGGTTTCAAAATTTGGGGTTTTTCGAAAATTTGGATATTTTTAAAAATTGGGTGATTTTTTTGTCAAATCTTTTGCTTGGGCTGTGTCCCATTGGTTGTTTCTGCATCTGTGTTGGCCCCTTGTGGCATTTTATCTTGTATTGAGGGTAGTTTTTCCCATGTTCATGCAGTCCTCTTGTCATATTTGATGTTGTGCATGCTAGGTGTTTGTCAAAATGTCCGAGTGACAGTTATGTGCTAATTTGGAATCAAGTGATTTCAATCCATGGACTTTCACTTGTTTGACCTTATTTCACTCAAATTGGTCATTGATGGTGTGTCTCATACACCTTGCTCTTGCTCATATATACACACACATCCACATTTGCTTAGTTCCATGCATTGTGTCTAAGCATTCAGCAGTGTTACTTCTGTTTTGACCTAACTTGAATCTAATCAAGTTCTGTGTTCTGTGGG
Organism: Quercus variabilis; assembly: GCA_030445155.1. NCBI lineage: Eukaryota > Viridiplantae > Streptophyta > Magnoliopsida > Fagales > Fagaceae > Quercus > Quercus variabilis. Next base: position 42,503,002 of record CP129453.1, on the reverse strand, counting down.
TTGTGCTCTTGTCTCCTGTTTGTTTTGTGTGCTATGTTGCACAGATGTCTCCATTCAAGACTTCAGCTGTGAAAGGAGGTCGCAATAAAGGGAAAGAGCCGATCATTGATGTTGATGCTGACTCACCTAGACCAAAGCGAACTCGTGGCTCAACAAGAACTTTTGATCCTCACTTGTTCAAGTCTTATGCTACTTTTGAATCCTTCAAGAACCACTTTCAGGGTGCTCCTTTGATAGTTGAAAGGGGGGTTGACCAGCCATCACTCAAGGACACACAAATACCCATTTAGTTTGCCACGAAAGATTGGAACTATCTGCTGTCAACTTTCGAGGATACATATGAGAACATGGTTAAGGAATTCTATGCCAATGCCAGTGTCGTCGGCGACGAGATTAAATGTTGGGTTCGAGGAAAGACCTTTTCTGTCACAACAATGTACTTGGCAGAAATACTACACATTAACCGGCCAATACTCCCCATACCGCCGGTATATGATGAGCTGAACCCAGATGAAGAATATCTCAGACAGTCTTTAGGAGCTGATTTGGAATTCTCATCCACTAAGAAGTCAATCAATGTGGCATCCCTCTCTTCCGAGCTACGACTTCTCTCAATGATCATGTGTAGCAATCTCTATCCCTTGTCCAGCACTGGATATATCAACCTTGGTTGAGCTTTATTTCTGAATGATCTGATCACGGATGTAGAGATTGATGTGTGCTCTCATATCTTTCACATTTTGGCAAAAACAGTTGACCGGACTGTTTCAAGGAATTGTCTTCCTTTCTCTCGCCTTATTTCAAAGATTTTGAAGCTCAAAGGTGTCCGTCCATTGGATGATGAACGTCCATATCCAAGGCCAAGTCCAATCAACATTCGGTCTCTTCATGCTAGTATGAGCCACGCCAAGAAAAACACCAAGCAAGAAAGTCATGCACCATCGGGTTCCTCGAGTTCTGCAACTTGTACCAATGATGAACAGCTCAACACTATCTTCACTGCTCTTCAAGAGATGAGTACAAAGATGTCCGGACTGGCGACTATCATGTACACTCACCACTAACGTCTTGATTCACAGTTCACTTCGCTTCAAACCTAGATGGACGAAATTCAACGGAAGCTAGAAGGGGATGACTAGCTATTCCATGACAAAAAGGGGGAGATGATGTCATTGATAGGGGGAGTATGAAGATAGGGGGAGAAGAAGTGTTTTGTTGTCTTTTGTTTACTTGTTTTGCATTTAAAGCTTTGATACTATGCTTTATTTAAGTATTATTTCAGATGTTTCTTTTATGATATTCTCTATGCTTTGTAGCATATTTTACATGTACCCATGTTGCTTTTGTAAGCTTTAAGGGTTTGTTTCATTGCATGGTTTGTAGGCTTCTATGGTATGTGCCATGCATTTTCAGTACATTGTTTATGCAGCCTTTATGCTTGTGTTATTGAAGTTCAATGTCACACATTTTACTTCAGTACATCACTCTTGTGCCCGTGTAGGATTGTTTCTAGATGCATATACGTTCTATGCATTGGTTGAGTGATGAACACTTTTGTGCCCGTGTAGGATTGTTTCTAGATGCAAATACTTCGAGTATTTTGCATTGTTTGATTGTTGGACTTGCAAATGGTACTCTTCAATTGAGCTTATCATCTTGCATATCCGGATGTTCATTCCTTGTGAGAATGAGCATTGTAATTGCTTGTGTATAGTGATTACTTGTTTGATCTTGCCATGATCTAGTGTTATCTATTTCATCTTGCTTGATCATGCTATTATTGCTCCATATGTTTTTTCAAGTTTTCTGTATACAATGATAATATTTTGTTGTTGTGTTTCAGGAGTTACTTGTTCATATGTTTCAAGAGCTTATCAGAATCTAGAATTAGGTGTGAGTGAGTTTTACCTGTGTTCCCAAACTCACGTTTAAGTCTAGAGTCTGTTTTAGGGTTTTGTCACGGAATAGCCAAAGGGGGAGATTATAAAGTTGTGATCTACAACTATGTGTTTTGTTGGCTTTCATTCCGTGCCAAATTTGATTGTAATTACTATCAAGTGTTTGTACCCTGTATTTGTTGTGGGAATTGATGTAAGGGGTGTGTGATAGAGAGTGTGTGAAGACTCAAGCAATTTGGAAGCTGAAGGAATCTCGCGGGTATGTCGCGACTTAGCTTCCCGCGAAGTGAAGCATGTGCCTTGCACATGCTGGAATGCGAAGAGTCAGGACAGGTGGGGACAGCTGTCTCTCGCGAGTATCTCGCGGGTAAGGCCTTCCCGCGAGACACCCGCGAGACATGCTGTTCTGCCAGCCTGTACTGATTGACTCACACATTTTGCACCTATCCTATATAAACCCCCATTACCCACAAAGGTTGAGGAATGCTTCAGAGAGAAAACTCTAGCCAAACACATTTGGAATTAGAGATTGTCATCCTCACCTTTCTCTATACAATTGCTTGTGGTATCTCCTCAACCCTTCCCTCTCCATTTCCACACCATTGAGAGGTTGATAGCCCAAACACCTACCACACCCTTTGAGAGTGTTGAGTGACATTTTGGTGCTGCTGGGAAGCATTGGAAGAAGCCTGGAATGGCAGATGCAACATGGAGCTTGTTGTGGGATTTGGAGAACTAAGACAAGACACGGTTCCGAGAAGCCTTGTTGGAGTAGGAGCTTGGAGGGCTTAGGTACATCGGGTATATTAGGCTTGGAGGGTCTTTTGCTTACTTATGTATCCCAACTGATTGTCTAGTGGATCGATTTCCGCTTGGAGGGCGGCGGAGAGGTTTTTCGCCGAGTTCTTCGGTTTTCTCTTCGAGAACACGTCTCAGTGTTTTCTGTGTTTGCATCCTTCTTCCCTACTCTTGTTTAATTTCATTATTACTGCTGTGTTGCTTTAATTATGAATTAGAGTAGTTTCTTGTTCATCCGCTCGCTTTTACACTATTCCGCACTTTGTATTAAAGTTGTGTAAAATCTATCGAGCCGTAATTTTAATTAGGGGGTCTAAACAGCTCTTGTGTTTTCAACACATTTTCGAGCTTTTACCACTATTTTCATCCTTAGACCTCAGAATCATGTAACTGGTTGAATGAGCTTTTGTTTAGAGTAATGGTTGCTCTTCCCCATCTAATTTAGAGTATTGGAAGCTGCTTTAGTGGTGTCCATCTAGGGGCTAAATTGGGTTGGTTAGAAAGTTTAGCCACATATAGCTAGAACTAGAAGCCTTCAATTAGGTGAAAATTTTGGGTAATAAACCCTTTCCATGAGTCTTAGGTGTTGCAAGTGTCCCCTACCCACTTTGCAACATGCATGGTTTGGGCTAGGTTCAAAAAGAGTCTACTCATACCCTTCAAACTACAATCTCTCAAATTTCTCTTATGTTGCATTAGTTTAGGCTGTGCTTAAAAAAATAAAATAGATTTTAATATATGAATCGAGCCCACAAGGAAGTTGGGCTTGGTTGAATTAGACATATAGGAAATTTGTCGCAAAAGTGGGCATCAAATATCAACAAGGTGGGTTTCAGTTAGCTCAACTGGTAAAGTCTTTAATGATTGTATTAGAGATCTGGAGTTCAATTCCTGCCTATACCAAAAACTGATTAGTGTTTTGGTCTAATAATAAAGAGTCCTTCCTTTTGATATTCCACATGTTGGAATGTGGCAATATTGATCGTTGCTGTTGATTTAGGTCTTTGCACTGAGCCAAGTTTACTTTACTCTCGGGTCTCACACGCAACGCATTCAATGATCATTAAAAGATATTATCAGAAAAAAAATTGTCGTGTGGGCTTTGCAAATCACCATTTTGTCAAAGATGTATTTGGTAATTCTTCTTCCGCGGTTACTTAAATTCTTGTCTAAAGTTGGGCATCTGCCCAAGCTGAGAAAATAGATCGCAGCAAAGGAGAAAATAAGCTGGACAAAGACACTGATCGTTGCTGTTGATTTAGGTCTTTGCACTGAGCCAAGTTTACTTTACTCTCGGGTCTCACATGCAAGGCATTCAATGATCATTAAAAGATATTATCAGAAAAAAAATTGTCGTGTGGGCTTTGCAAATCACCATTGGTAATTCTTCTTCCGCGGTTACTAATTAGTGTCTTTGTCCAGCTTATTTTCTCCTTTGCTGCGATCTATTTTCTCAGCTTGTTACCAATGGTGATTTGCAAAGCCCACACGACAATTTTTTCTGATAATATCTTTTAATGATCATTGAATGCGTTGCGTGTGAGACCCGAGAGTAAAGTAAACTTGGCTCAGTGCAAAGACCTAAATCAACAGCAACGATCGATATTGCCACATTCCAACATGTGGAATTTCAAAAGGAAGGACTCAGACGTAGTCATTAATAATCTATGGACGCAGCACAACAGCATAAGTGCATAGCTTCCATGGAATGCTTGCTTTTTTTGCATCTTCTATGAAACCAAATGAATATACTGATGATAAAATACAAGCTATTTTATTCAATAAAAAAAGTAATTAGTACAATACTTATATATGCCTCGTACCCCTTTCCTAACATAACCTTAAAAATTTAATTTTTACAAAACCTTAAGAAAACACAAAAAATGGGGATAGCAAAATTTAATAATACTAAAAGAACATTGTGAAATGAAGATTGAATCTTTGCGTCCCCTGCTCCTTTTATGCTTTACCCTCTTTGATGCCTCATGCCAAAATTCTTAACAAACCAATCATGTTTCTTGGTGTACACAATGTGTCCAATAACAACTCCAATTAGTGTACCACATACATACCCCATTACAACAGTTTTCCATCCAAATTCAATTGAAGACGCAGAGTTTTGATCATCGTTAGAGGGTGCAGGTAGTGGTAATGAGATTGTAGGACCTTTACATTTTCTTGACAACTGGTTTCCGCATAATCCTGAATTCCCTTCAAATGAACTTCTTGGAAATGTATCAAATTGATTTCCTTGTGGTATAAATCCCGTAAAGTTGTTATAAGACACATTCAAGAATGCAAGGAAAGTGAGTTGTACTAGTTGCTGTGGAATCTCTCCTGAGAGCTTGTTTTGAGAAAGATCCAAAAATTCAAGCTCAGTTAGGTTTCCAATGGATAACGGGATATGACCGGTGAGAATGTTGTTAGAAAGGTTGAGCATATGTAGAGCCTTTAGAGTCCCAATGGAGTTTGGAATCTCTCCTTCGAATCTGTTGCATGACAAATCAATGGCTATGAAGGATTCTATGATCTTAGTGTATAGTGTTCTCAAGCCTTTGTTTGTCATGGTCATTGAGTCCTCAAAGTTATCCATGTGCTCGAATCCCATCAAATAATAACTCATGTGCGCTTCCATGTATAATAAGGCTTCTGTTTCAATAGTTTTCATGGCATTCAATCTCTGGAAGAATTCTGAAGGTAGACTACGTGTAAAGCCATTGAAGGACATGTCAATAATGCGCAACTTGGGGAAGGAAAAATTGAATTTAGGACTCCTGATTGCACCATAGAATCTATTAGATCGTAAAATGAGAATCTTCAATTCAGGAAGAGCTCCCAACCAGGAGGGAAAAGCATCAATGATTTGATTGTTTCCAAGATCAAGACTCTCTAGTAGTGCACACCTCGCCATCGATCTTGGCACTTGACCATGCAATTTATTTTGGCCCAAGTCAATCATCCTTAATTTGCTTGCACTTGTCCATGTTTGAGGAATGGTGCCATGAAAATTGTTTCTTCCTAACTTTAGTATTGACAAAGAGCTGCTGAAGTTACTCAAACATCTTGGAATCATGCCACCTAAATTGTTCCCAGACAAATCAAGAACCTGAAGCAAACTTAAATTGCAAATCAGTGATGGGATTTCTCCACTCAGTGAATTATCTGAGATTGTATAGAGAAGAGTAGAGAATGGTGGAACTGGAAGTGATCCATTGAGCCTGTTGGAACTCATGTTTAAACCGAGTAAACTAGACCATGGAAGAACGCTAGGAGGTTGGTCAAAACCAGTTAGAAAATTGTGAGCAAGATCCAAATACAGTAGTGTTTGAGTACTTATTTTCCACAACCACTGGGGTATCTGTCCATGAATATTGTTGAAGGCTAGATCCAAGTACATCAATCCATCTTGACCCTGCAAGAATTTTGGGAATTGTCCTAGATTGCATGAAGCCAACCACAAAAAGATCAATTTTGGTGGACTAGCACTGGAATTTGTTTTTGTTAACACTGATAATTTGTTGAATGACAAGCGTAGATACGTCAAATTTTTGAGCATAAATAACGTGTTTAGATCCACTGTGCCACTCAAATTATTTGAATAAAGATCAAGACTTTGAAGATTCTTGAGTTCAGATATTGAGCTTGGAATTGGACCTTGCAACTTATTTGATGCAAGGCTCAATTGAGTTAATTTGGTGAGGTTCATAAGCCAGAGTGGGATTGAACCAGTCAATTGATTAGAGCTAAGCTCTAAGGCAGACAGTTGGGTCCAATTGGCCAAAGAAGGAGGGATTTCTCCCCTTAAATTGTTGCTTCTAAGATACAAATGAGTAATTTTTGAATTCTTATTGAGCCAAGGAAAGGTCTCACTACTCAAATTGATGAAGGAAAGTGCTAGCCAAGTCAGTTGGGTGAGGTTTGCAAAAGAAGATGGTAACTGTCCCCTAATAAGAGAATTATCTGAAAGATCTAGAGTAGCAAGCTTGGAAAGATTACCCAGAGATGGTGGTATCAAACCTGAGAAATTGCAATCTCCGAGATTCAAATATTCCAAGGACTCAAGGTTTCCTATTGAGGTAGGAATTTCTCCAAAAAATCCTGTGTTCAAGACTCCAAGATACTTAAGGGGACTGCTGCAGTAAAAGTTTGGCAAATAACCAATGAGATCCGGATTCAATGATAATTCAAGAAGTTGTAAATTTGGTAGTTGGAAAATATCCGTTGGAAAATTCCCAAGCAACCCACAACAAGGGAGACTGAGAGATGTCAACGAAGACATATTTGCCAAAACATTAGGAAGTGGGGAAGATATGATTACCATGGTGAGATTAAGTTGTTTTAGGTTGGTTAAGTATTGTACTAGACTGTTGAGGTTCGGTTTTTTGAGTTCCAACAATTGTTTAAAAGGTGAATAAGAATTGTAAGACAGATCTAGGGAAGACAACTGGGATAGTTGTGAGATTTCAAATGGGATTTGACCAGAGAAGAAAGAATTGGAGAGGTTGAGATATAATAGACTTGAAAGATTGCCTATTCTAGATGGTATTTGAGAGTAATTGAAATGATTGTTGGCAAGGTTTAGCATTCGAAGATGAACAAGGTGAAAAAGGCTGCTGCTTGAGTTGATGGAACCATAAAGACAACTAGTACTAAGATCAAGGCCAATCACATGACCACTATCATGGTCACACTCTATGCCAGCCCATGAGCAACAACTGCTTCGTCCTTCGGGCTGCCATGATTCAGTCTTAGGATAAACACAAGGATATATAATAGAGGCGGACTTGTTGATGATAAAGCTTTCCTTGAACTGCAACAAGGCAGAGCTCTCATCATAGTGACATGGCTGCATAGAAGAGGATCGAGTGAGATGAAAAAAGAAGAGTAGGAAAGGTGAGCCCAAGAACATGAAGGAATATAGTGCTGGCCCCATAATGACTGAGTTATCTATGTTTAGCACTCTGTGTATAACAAAGAAAATGGAATCGTGGAGCTTTTATAGAGGAGACGCAGCTCTTGTGGAACTATTTTTGTTGTATGAAAATTATTCCGTGGCACGTTGCCAACTACTACTAGGAAACATTGAAGTCTTTTTGTTTTCTTTGTTTTTGATTTGATCATTATTTTGAACTAAAAATTGATAGGGTAATAAAGATCACAAGCCAAAGTGGCCAATAAATACCACTATTTTTTTTTTTTTAAGGGGGAAGGATGTAACACTCCATAATTTTGATACCAATTTAATTCTTATTAGTTGCAGTCTGTGATAATTTTTATTAGGGTGGTCTTTTATTTTATTAATATTTATCATGTTATTACGTCTCAAGCTGTGTTATATATGTATTACCAATATATAGTAGGATTCATGCTGACAGGAGCATTTGCTCATGGAACTATATATATTTTTTTTATTAGAGATTACTATTTGGAAAAAAATGAGGATAATTTACAAAAGAATTGATTTTTTTTTTAAATGTTAATTCTACCATACTTGGTTGACTAATTTATACATTTTCAAGTCAATTGAATATATTTTGCATATTACATGTAATTCCTTATTTCCATAAGGGTAAGGACATTCATAATCCCAATGATCCACTCCAATATTTTTGCATGCTTGGTTTTTGGGATACGAAATGTGTTTGTTACGAAAATTGTATACGGAAGGATTTGTCAATAGTTTAGTTTTTTTTTTTTTTTCTCCATTTGGTTGATTTATAATCGAAAATAGTAGTTATATTCCCTCATCATTTGATTCACATAACAGTGCAATTGCTAATCCATATTTTGCATTTATGTTCCCTTCTATGTTGGCTTGAAGTTTCTTTTCCCCTTTTAATTTTGATCTTTTACAAAATATTTGTGATCATGTTGTGTGCTCATTTTGTGATTGTGTAGTTATATTAGTTTGTAATTTTTAAGTTGTTTGGGATTGTAATTTATAGTGTTGTGTGTGTTTTATGGATTAGTGATTGCTCTAGTTATTAGCAATAATTTTTCATTGTCGATTAAGTAAATAAAAGCTTTTCATATACCCTTCACAATAAAGCCCAAGCCTTATAGTATTTAATATATTTTTCGATTATAGCTGATGTTTAATGTTCTCCTCAATGAAGCCCAAGCCAAATAGTTTTTCACACTACGATACATGTTCAATTGCCACTTTCCTTAAGAAAATCAAAAGACAATAATATTAAATTATTGTCTTTTATAATATCAAAAGTCTCTTATAATTAAATTATTAATAATATTGAAACAGCGGAAACAATCATTAAAATCCAATTCTTTGGCTCTTCCTCTCTTTATTTAACTAAATTACTTCTTCATACCTATTCAATTGCCACTTTCCTTATAAGAAAAAAAAAAAAAAAAATCAAAAGGCAATATATCTGAACTATCAAAACTCTAATACAAATTAATTATTGTTAGGTTCTAAAGATTTAGGAATTTATGTATTTAGAACTCTAATTTGTATTGTTGGCAAACCATGATCAAAACAGGTTGTGAAGTCTTGTTTTGGCTTGCTCAAAGTTGTGTCTTTCATGTAAAGTTGGAATCGAGAGGCTGTAGATGCATTTGTACATTTCGGCCTCGCTTGATCGATCGAAAGTTAGAATTGATTGATTGAAAGTCGGCCGAATGTTTTTCTGCAGAATTTTCCAACTCAGTCCTATCTCATTAAACGTTTAGGGTTTTATGTTTTTGCCCTAGGTATATAAGGCAAAACCCTAGCCACATTTTTACGAGTAGCTCTAAGTGTATTGTTGCTCGTACTTTACTGTTTGTGTGAATCTCTTGTGAGATCATTGAGGAGCTTTTCTTCACATAAACTTAGGGTTTTCAAGGTAGAGATAATATCAACATTTTGATGATCAACTCAGTTGTTACCATTGGAGCTTAAAGAATAACAAGCGTGAGTGCTTGTAGCTGATTGGAGAATCTAAGAAAGGAGTCCGTGGATTTGGAGCTTGCACATGGTCGTGTCAGTAAGTTCTAATAGTGGGTAGCATTAGGAAGTCAAGCGGAGAGCTTGTAAGTCCTTTTGTATGAACTTCGATTATTTCGTATAGTGGATTCAGGTTTACCTTGAGGATAGCTAGGTCAAATCTTCCTCAGGTTTTTACCATGTGGTTTCCTGAGTTATCATATCATTGTGTTATTTACTTTTTCGTTGCTTTATATAATTGATATGATTGTTTGATTTGTTAACCTAGATTTGAATAATTTGACTAAGTTAATCACTTGGCTAATTAACTAGGTTAATCTGGTTGGGTTAAGGGGTCTAAAACTGTTCAAGTGGTATCAGAGCTTAGATCAAAAACTTTTTTTTTCACCTCCTATAGTTTACCCAATTTTTTTTTTTCAAAAACTTGTTTTGTTTTTCCTATTTTTATAGGGGGAGATTTTTTTTAAACCTTTGTTGTTCATAGGGGGAGTTGTCTCTATTTTCTATAGAGTTGAAGTGGTTTGTGTCCCATTGATTCTCTATTTTCTCTTATCCTTTATTGCGTATGGTGACTGTTTACTCTTTGTATGAGTTGTCTTTGTTAATACGTGACAAAAAGGGGGAGAAATTATTGATTTATGGGAATCATGTTTGTCTTGTTTAGGGGGAGTTGAAATTATTTTTGAAAGGAGAGAATATAAATAAAAACTTTTTGTTGTATCTAACTTAGGGGGAGAGTTAGTTTACTTATGTTTTTATTCTTGTTTCTTGTGATTCACTGCTTATTGATTTATATTTATGAGATTATTCATTGATATATGTCCTTATTTTGTGTTGTGTGAATCTTTACAAGAATATTTTATTTTTGCTGTATCTAACTTAAGGGGAAAGTTAGTTTAAATATATATAGATATAGATACATAAATTAAAAAGGAGGTCTACAATCAAATAGATTTAATTGATTTGGGCCTAAGATATTAAAAATAAGATAAATACTATGGTATATAAAGCCCAATTGAGGTGGCATAAGTAAATATATGGGCTTTGATAAGCTTTTAAAAATCCTAACCTTTTACCTCTTAAGTTACACATGTATATACATAAGAAGGTTCCTTTTGTTTCAATCGCAACACACTATTAAGGTTTTCTTTTCTTCTATGCGGCCGTGCATGGAAACTTGCAGGTATGATTTTCTCATGCTCTAAATTTAAGAAGTTTGAATATTCAATAGCTAGCAATTGTCATGAACCTAGACTATTATTATATTAATAGAAAAAGGGCTCCTATAATTGTTATTATATTAGATTAGGAATGGTCAATATGGTTGTATGTCAGGAAAGGGAACTCCACACGCTTTGAAATTGTACCTAATAGAGTAATAGGCTTAGACTTTATCAATTCAAGTTTGTCACCATGTGAAAGGGAAAAGGTTGCTTTATGGTTGATATTTATCTTCTTATCATCCTTCTAGTGACGTGTATTTAGCTCTAAATTATTGTAGAAGGCAGCAATGCTTTTCAAGCCTAGAATATCTTGTTAGCCCCTATAACGTAGGAATAAGAAATTATATATTATTTAAATTAACCAATTTGCCATCCACGCACTGCCATTGTTTAGAAAATTGACTAGCAATATCTTATGTCTTGTGGCATCAAGGGATTTATGGTGGCAGATATAGGCGGACACTATAATTAGAATAGTTGTGAAAATTTTGGAAACCTGATTGACAAGTTCGGGCATCAAACGGGGCATTTCAATGCTCCCATTTATCAATTAAATAACTGCAATCCCAAGTAGTGATGGCCATGAATTCAATAGCCAAGCCCACTAACAAAGTTGAAATGTATTTCATAGAAGCTAGATACCCCCGTAGCCCTTAATGATGATAGGTTAAACTATTTAAGTGTGAAAACTGATTTTAAGTGGGAAATTGTGTATTGATGGACATATCTTTGGTGTTGCTAGGTTCTAATTCTACTGATTTGTTGTGATTCAAGGGAGGTTGGTTCATACTTTTGCAACTAAGAGGTAAGTGTTTACTAATTGTGGGGGTTTTTTCAAAACAGTGTTGGTTATTAAACTATTTTATATTAAAGAAATATGTTGATATACTATATATAAATTGAGATTTTATAAATGTTTGATGGGCACATTGACTATTCGTTTAATGAAAAACTTGTGGGACAACCTAAATTTATTTAAACTTGTATGTGTGAATATATCTTTATATTTTTGAGAATTATGAATGGATTATTTTTGTGAGCATATTGAATATGTTTTGAAAACTTATGGCAAGTCGTGATTAAAAGCTCAGTATTGTATTTAGTCCTTAGCAAGGGACAATCATATTATAGCTAGTCCTTAGTAAGGGACGATCCCAGAAAAGTGGACAGTGCACATTTGATAGCTCCTTAGCTAGGGAGTATACTATTGAGGATCCAAAAAGGAAGCTCCTTAGCAAGGGAGTGCACCTTTAGGTTCCAAAGGAGCCACCCATAAGAAAGGAGATGAAAATGAGGTTCCAATCCCAAAAAGGGGACAACACAACCCTGTCAATGAGGCATAAACGTTGACCACGAGAAAAGCCTAGGAAAATGTTTATATGATGGAAATTGTTTATATGATGGTATGGATATATATGTTATGATGACTCACAATATAAAGATAAATTTTTTTATATGAAATATTTGATGATAAAATATTGATGAGTTATAAGTTATGAATTTGTTGTAAAAATTATTTATTTGAAAGGTTTGTTTCCACATCCTAATGTTAGTAAATTCCACTTATTAAGTTATCTCAACCTCCTTTATTTCCCTTTACAAATTCATTAGAGAGATTATTGGAGTAGAGATTCTTGGAAGACAATAGTTACAAATTATTTTATGGAACTGAGGATTTTATTATTATTTTTATGGCATTAAACAGTGTACTGGAGAATTATTTTGAGGATGTTTTGTCTTTGGTAGATTAGTGCTTTGATATTTGTGATGAGATTCTAGGTTACTGGTTACTTTTATTTAATATATATATATATATATATATATTTATGGATTATTCAGATTGAATAGACTTTAATTGCTTATGATTTTGGGGCGTTAAAGTTACTTACCAAATAAAAAAAGTATTGCTACAGTATAAGTTATAAATGATTGGTAGGCCTTCAAAAAATCAAGAGGGTTGGCCTATTGAGATTTATGAAGTCATGGGTTTGAAACCTCTAATGGTCTAACCAACAATGGGGCCACCTTCTAGGCATTCTTCCATGTAATTGTTTAGTATGTGTGGGCTAGGGAGAACACATATACCTGAAGGAATAATGAGGTCCTCGATGCGCAATAGATACCTTCGTTAATAAAAAATAAAAAATAAAAAATCAAGCAATTAGTAGGTATTAAGTTATATAAGTAGTTGGATTAGAACGGGGATAGGGTGATAGTTTTTTAAGTCAAATATATAATGGACATGTATATATGTATTTTTTTTCTTCTTTCTGTGATTATTCGATATTTGGGAGTTTAAACTTTGACATCTCTGTTTAAGATACTAGGAAGTGCTAATTAACCTGCAAAGCTCTTGACAACATATATACGTAATTAGTTCTACTTGCTACAGTATTACCACAAATGTTGGATACTTTTTTTTATTTTATATATATTACAGAATGAGATGATTACCTTCCGTTTTCTAAAAATTAAAGTGCATAAATGGTATAATACAAGTAGCTAATATTAACAATCTTCTATGCGCATTTGCATTTGAATAGAAATTGTTATTGACAAATTGAATTTTGTGTTGAATTTTAAGAGCTCCTTATTGAACAATATAGTCGGAGTTAAGCCTTTAAATATTATAGAATGAGTTGGGGTTACATTAAGTTCTCTAAAAATTAAAGTGCAAAATTGAAATTCTTTTTTACTGTCCGCTTTGACTCCTTTGAGCTGAAAATTACAATAATAAAAATCGAAATGGAAATTTTTTTGATTCCAAAAATATTTGGAGTGTGACAATCCAAATCCATAAAATATGAATTTAGAGGCAGAACTAACTTATCAATCTAGCATAAGACAACTTTTCCCTCTCCCCTGTGTGTGTGTTTGTTTCTTAAAAAAAAAAAAAAAAATCTAGCATTAGACAATAAGAGTAACTAACTTGAAAAAAATAATAAAGCTCTAATGGAATAAACTCTCAATTAAACCTCTTACGACCCATAATGTTCACAAATAGAAATAAACTCCAAATATAATAAAATTTTAAACATAATAGAGATAACTAAAAACCTAAAGTAAAGACAATCCCTATTGAAGATGTCTAAATACTCCAAAGCCCTATCCTTGAACTTTACCAAGCACTCCAAAAATACAACTCTCGGCTAAACTTTAATATGAAAATGATAAATGATAAGATAAGCCACACATCCAATAAGAATTTATACACCATATACAATAAAATAGAGTTTTTTTTTTTTTTTTGGAGAAAGAATAAAATAGAGTCAACCAATGCACGAGTATTTTGAATTCACAAATCAACTCAATAATATCAAACAGAGAATAAATTCGATCTGGATGTGGTGTAAAAGGCCACTTTTACGCCCTCCAATAATGATGTGCCACATCATATTTTTGCAAATAAAAGACTAAACACTTCCACACTAAATCAAATCCTCTTCAATACAAAAAACCAAATCCACACTTCTTCTTCCCTAAGTAGAGATGCTGCCGAGAATTTCTAGTTATGACCATCAGAGGTGGAGGATAATTAGCGGTGGAGGAAGTGGACCACAGAGGAGCCTTCGAGGGTGCTGCCGACAACCTTCCAATCCCAAGGTGGATGCTGCCTAAGACAATATCGATCTCTGAATTCGTAAGAACATAAACCATCAATCTTTTCGTGGTGGAATTTCACCACAAATTACATGAAAAAAAGTTGGAAAGAACAAAACCCACAATACCAAATCTAAAAAAAGCTACTCTAGCAGTAAGATTTAAAAAAAAATCTTTGATTTTTGAGTCGGGTTTTAATCTAGGTTGGCAACTTAGGGAGTGGTTGTTGAAGTGAGCTTATATGGGTTGGTCTTATGGTGCCATTTGGTTGTTGAAGTGGGCTCATGTGAATCGGAGAGAAAGGGAGCTAGTGAGAGAGAGAAGTGAGTTTCTAAGCCACAAACAGTGGTTGTGGGTGGCAAGAGTCGTGGAGCTTGGCCAGCAACTGGAGATGAGGGAGCTTGAGAAGATCAGCTATGGGGTTGGTTCGATTAGAGAGAAGCTGAAGCAGATGGTTGTTGCCTTGTTGGTGAGCCTTGCAAAAATATAAAGGGGCACATCATTATTGGAGGGCGTAAAAGTGGCATTTTATGCCACATTTGGACCAAATTTATTCTCTGTCAAATATATGATTAGCGTGTGTTAAGCCACACTATAGGTTTGAGCTGTGGGCAGGTCTTCTTACGCAAATGTTATGCAGAAATGTCTTTTAGGATCAATAAGCAAGTGTTAAGCCTCAATGTTGGTCGGAAAATTATTGAATACTCCGAGAGTATAATAAATGCGTACTCTCCCCCCTCACATGAATCGTAGGTCCCATTATGAATTTAATTAGTGAGACTTACAATTATATAAGAGAGGGAATATACATTTATAGTACTTTGGGAGTATCCAATAATTACCCATATTGGTCAAGTATTTTCCTTGTTATTTATGGGATTAGTATCGTTGATCATGAATCACTTAACAATGTATCCTTGAAGTTTTTTAGCGTCCATTTTGAGTGAATCCTACTGCCCTCTCTACGTAAGATGTGGCATACTGCCCTGTCTCATTAGCATAAGTTTTTGTCTTTCATATCTTTCAAGTCTCTCACATGTTGGAATTTAAAAGGATTCTTTCCCTTCTCAAGAGGAAATTAGGTATCCTTAATCACCTGCATTTTCTTTCAATCCTGTTAACCAAAACTCTTTCATAACTTGTAGGCTTCCCCCTTATCTTAATATAATTAAGACGAGAATACCATTTATTTTGAGGACACGAATTTTATCCAAACTAATTTAAAGAAAAACCTTTCAAACTTCTATATTTTTTTTATTGAATGTGAATTTTGAAAATTTAACTGTTAGATTACACGTTTTTTTTTGTTCTCAACACATATATCAAATTTCATTCAAATCTAGTGTTATTTATTATTCAATTGATAAATTTATTTTTTATACATAATATTTTACCATAAAAACTTGAAATTTAAATATGCCATTGATGACATAGCTCATTTTTATCTTCTTAAAATTTTGCAAGTATGAAGGATATAATAAAAATATAAAATTTAGCAGT
The DNA here is from genome assembly GCA_030445155.1 of Quercus variabilis. Taxonomy (NCBI): domain Eukaryota; kingdom Viridiplantae; phylum Streptophyta; class Magnoliopsida; order Fagales; family Fagaceae; genus Quercus; species Quercus variabilis. The sequence goes on along the minus strand of CP129453.1, from coordinate 42,487,037 downwards.
TAAATTTTCAAAATTCAAATCCAATAAAAAAAAATATAGGAATTTAAAAGATTTCTTTCCAAACTAGTTTGGAAAGAAACATTTTTCCTTATTTTGGTCCCTACTAAGATTGGCACCTACTTAGAAAATGGTGTGGAACATATTAACAATGACCTTGCAATTTGCAAACTGATATAAAAAAAAAAAAATTGGGGGTTTTGCCACAGGTTTATTAATTACTTAAAAAGAAAAAAAAAAGAGAAGAAGCCAGGTAGTGTAAAATATCTCAAGTACCCTAAATAGTAAAGAATAAAATTGCCTTTTAACTTTGTTCTAACTCTAGCCTTCAGCCGCTATTTTACTAACAAAGGGGGAAAATTTTATAGCCTTCAGCTAATAAATCAAAATGCAAAAATGAGGCTTCTACTCATCAAAACTTTTCATGTCACTCTAATTAATAGCTCCAGATGTTTGAGTTGATATGTTTGTTCCTCGGAAGCTCTGAGGCTGTCCAATTGAAAGCTCTTCAACATCTCTTGCAATTGATGAAAGCCCAAGACCCAAAATCAGATAGACAGTGAGGGAAAGAATGTGGTGAAGGAATATCGGATGGATGAATACTATCAGAAGCGCAGGTCCAAAAATTCTGCATGGTTCCAGGCAACCAGCATGAATAACTTCGGCTGGCAAAATTCACCATTGGGTTTGGGATGAAATGTGCACTGCCAGGCATTCCCACCTGTTAAGACAAGCAAAATCATTATTAACCAAAAAAAAAGAAAAAAACTGGTTTGATGATTTGGCTAGAAGAAAGATTCATTCAAAAAAGAGAATTTAAGAGATCAAGGAAACAGAAGGAAATTGATACTATGTGTATCCAAGGAGATGAAGCATTTACATCTAGTGGTGAATGAAAAGAAATAAATTAAAATTCCATGCTTAAAGAAATGTGCTTTGTAACAAGCCATATGTGGCTGGCTATTAGAAACATCTGAAGCTGCAATCTTGATTGGAATCAAGGATATATAGTCCTGTTCACCATATAATTCAACATGCTATTTGTGGAACTTTAGAGAACTATAATACAATTTTAATCAATTTTGCAGCGATTTATTAAAAATGCAGACTCCACCAGCCTATGAAGCATAAAGTAAGGTTGCAAATTTCCAATCACCAACATTAGTCCTAATGAAGTACAGCGGAGAAGACCCCTTCAATTACAGTACTGTTTTAAAACACTATGAAGTAAAAATCTCCCCCAATAATCTTTCCAGCTACCACTTACCATAAGTCACAGGATATACTTATTCCATATCTAAATGAAAGATCAAAAACATTTCAAACACTGGCCGTCCTGTGTGATTGGCAAGACCGTGAAAAGGAAAATGATTTCAACAAAGGTGCACTGCACTTCCTGTTAGGCCATTAAAAACCATTCTAGTAGCCATAATTTAAACAATCATATATCCATGAGAACCCTTCCTATTAAGCCCTCACCAAAAATTGCATAAAGAAATTAAAAAAAAAGAAAAAAGCACAGCAAGATATTAAATTTGCGTGGTTATAGATAGTGTGAACATCATGGTCTAATTCCTCACAAGGTTCATTGCATTGACAAGTTGCTTTAAAGATCACTAACAATGGTCTTAGTTTATAGTTGATATAGTTCTTATCCAATTATCTAATACTAATAGTAAAGATAAAACACACACACACTATGCTGTGAACCTAAAATCAGTTTAAATAATTTTTATTTTAATACCATATGGATAATACAATTCAACAATTAAAAAAAGTGGCAAAAATAAAAAAAATTTTAATTACCATGGAAGGAATTTGACAATAATTCGGAGCACCACATACCAAGGCTGGAATTTGAGCAAGTGGTGGAATATCCAACGCCAAAGCTTCAGAGCTGCCAGCCTATAGGAGTGCAAGCCACAAGAAGTCAACTATATTTAGCATACTAGTTTTACACTGTATTTGAATAAACTAGAGCATGGATGGACTTACCTCTAATGACTTTTCAGCATCACTTTTCTTAGTTTGTGAAATTTGGTAATCCTTAGGAGCAGATGGAGAGATTTCCGCTTCATTCTGCAGAGTCAGCTCAAACACACTCGGTCTCTGTTTCATCTTATTAGTTTCAGAGGAAATATTTCTGTGCATGACTAGCAATCTGGGCTGGGGTTTTTGTGGTAACAAGCTTCTGTGAAATTTCTTTCCAATCATGTTTCCCAAGCTGGTTTAGACCACTTAGAAATAATTTGTGCTCTTCCTAAGTCCATCGCTTCCCTGAAACAAACAGCAAATTAACTACATTAAAAACTGCTAATTTTATGTCCAGTGATAACTTCTTTCCAGCAAACAACATATTGACACAATGTTTTTACTTCCATAAGAAAGAAAACACAAGATTTTTTTTTTTACTTTCTATAAACTAAAACTAAAACCAGTTTTTTGACATAATACATACCTTTCGGTTTCTGATCAATAGCAATGCTTGGCTCTCTAACAACTTGACCCGTGTTGTTCTCGATGTTGCCATTAACATTAGTCTGTAAATAAACACCAAATATTTTGATGCACGCAGCTGCATTAGTGTTATTATTGGCAGTATTGCTAATAACAGAGGTGGTGCAATTCCTAAAGTTGTGGCCAGTGAGGCCACATTGGGAGCACCTTCTTTCCCTCACCGTTGTTCTCTCTAGCAAAGAACAACCCAACCCCTTAATAACTACTGCAACTCTCTTTCAGACGTGAGTAGCAGTCGGATAGATAGTAGAAGAATGTTAACCCATCACCGACTATGTGAGTATGGTCGGTTATGGGTTTTTGGTTTTAATTAAAACGGGTTAGTATACATAGACAGAGTAAGGGTTTTGCAACATTATTACAATTCAAATCTGACAAAACATACACATTAAACATTTAAACATGCAGAAAGAGATACGGAAGTACAGTACCCGATGTAATGAAAATGAAAGCGGTGAAGGGGAATTAGGATGCAGGGAATTTCGAACAAGAAAGAACTAAGAGAAGTACTGATTGTATTTCTTCTTTCTATTGGGTGTTATCGCCGTTTAGAAGTGATGGGTCTCCTCTCTTGTGGTTTGTGGGTTTGGGCATTTTTGGGGGAGATCGAGTAGCCACCGGGTGGAGAGGACTAGAAATTCTGATTTACTGTAGTTATATTATTTAATTTTCTTTATATATATATATATATATATATATATATATTTTTTTTTTTTTAAAAAAAATTTAACATGTTTAATTCTTATTCTAGACGTGAAAATGCATTTCATAATTACTAGCCTGACATGCGCGAAACTTTTTTTTATTTATATTATTTATAGTTTTATAATTTTCATTCTTTCCAATTTAAAGGTTATACATTTTTGGGCCATTTTGGATGTACATGATTATAAGTTTTTTTAAAATTTTTTTTTCCACTTTTAGTGTATGTGTTAAAAAAATGCTTAATATTTTTTTTTTAAAAAATTTACATATTTTTTTATCTATATTATTATTTAAAGAGCTTTTTCTATTTAGATTCTTCAATTTTTATGTTTAAACTACCCTCAAATTCATCTGTTTATATAGCTTAAATAATAGTGTTACACATGTAAAATTAGTAATTTAAAAACTCCTAATTTTTAGTTAAATTAAAAAAAAAAGTTTTTTCTCTCATCCCCACATTTCTCTCTTCATTAGTTGTCAAGTACTAATGCTACTTCTTCTTTTTGAAAAAAAATACAAAACCCTTTCCCCAAAAAAAAAAAAAAAAAAAAAAAAAAAACTCCCTTTTTTTTTCAACAAACGTAAATTTTATCCTAATTGTCAAAATGAAATGACCGCAAGTTTTTATCATTAAACTGTTTTTTTTTTGTTCCACCTTTACATTTCTCTCTATTGTTAGTAGTCAAGTATTAATACAACTTCTTCTTTTTTTTTTTTGAAAAAAAATAAATATAAAACTTTTTTTTCTCCCACAAACATACTTTTTTTTTTAATTGCCAAAATGAAATTGTCTGCAACTTTTTATCACTAAATGGTTTAACAAATTTCAAAAGTTTGACACATCTTTTTTTTCCTAAAAATTCGCATACATTATCCCTATTTAGATATATCCCACACACTTTTTACATATCCTATACAATCCCATCCTCTTTGAAATCCGTATGTACTCATGCTTCTTTAACGTGCATTCCTGGCCAAGAGTTTCCAAACACTGCATCAAGAAGACAAGAACATCAATTTCTTTATTGTTGATAATTCCATCGCTGTAGATTTGGAAACTCAAATCCAAGGTTTTTTGTCTTGTGATTTTTTTAGTGGGTTTAATCCTTAATGCTGTTTTGAAAACCATAGGTCACAGTTTAGTTTTATGTTGTTATTTTTATGCACCCTGTAGATGGCTTTGTTGGTTTAGGTTCAGGGTATTTATTTTTATAGAAACAAAGGAAGCAGAAAATCGTTTCGGTACAGTCAAGTATGATATATATTTATATATATATATATATATATATTTTTTTTTTTTTATATAAAAAAAAAATTCTTTTTGTTGATGTTAATGTAGGTGATATGGTCCATATGGATAGAACAATGTTCGTTTAAATTGCATTTTCTGGACATTATGGAGATCTTGGATGCATTTTTTAATTCCTCTTTCTCTCTCTCTTTTTATTTTTGTATTTGGCTTCATCTATATGAATGTGACAGATCACCAAGGAATTTCCTGAGCATCCAGGCAAAAACCTTGCCATTGTTAAGAGCTTTTGAACCGAGAACCCTTTGGCGGTGAATGGTTTACCTTCTAGAAAATTTCTTTCGAATGGCATCTAAAGCTCATTGTCCATTATGCCCCGGAGCAACAAAATGCATAAAACTTGTTTGGAGGGAAAGGATCCAGACCCAAATAAGTTCTACTGACACAATATTTGTCAATGCAAGCACTAGTAATATAAACATGTGTGGGTTCATGTGAATCAAATCATCATATCTAGGTTATCCTACAAAAGTTGTATGGTGTACGAGCCCTGATCACAAAGAGAGTATAATTTTCGGGGAGGATTTCTCTTTTTTCGTTTGAGAAAATAAATTTGGGTGCTAGAGTGGTCTTTAGTGAGAATTTTTTTTATAGAAATAAAATGATTTTAGACAGCATTCATTCATAGACTTCTTTTCTGATTTTGTTTTTTTTTTCCAAGAGTCTGAGGGGCTCTGTCAATTTATCTTGGTTTTGTAATGGTTTCTTATCTAATTAATACATTATTTGCTAATCTAATTTGTTACTAGAGTAATTAATATTAATACGCTAAAAAAATCCATAAATTTCATCACACTCATTTTTCTCTTTATTGTGGAGAAATTTTATTACATATATTTATTTGTTATGTGTTTTTTTTTTTAAAAAAAAAAAAATGCTAAAGTTATAAATTTTTTTTTACAAAATTAGGAAGTAAAAACTTGGGCTACTATACAAAAGTATAGTGTCAATGGGGGTGAAGCCTGGAATTTGTTATGCATTGGAAAATAGGCGTCAACATTTATGGGTTCAGCACAACTCAATTGCACTAGCGGGCTCATTGTACTACGGCTATTTAAAAATGTATATCAACGCCATGGAATTGCAAGTGATCACAAATAATTTCAACGTTCATTTTGATTGTTTTAAAAAGTTCCAGATGCACAATATTAGTAGAAAAACTTGTAAACCTCAAATCATATTATACATTTTTATTTTAGGTAAATTTTAATAATTTTTTTTTTTGATTGTCTAAAAAGTAATACTAATCACACATTTTTTGTTATTAGAAAAATTAGCATCTACACACGTGCATTGTATGTGCTCTGCCTCAGCAGCTCTTCTATTTTTTTTAAGGGACAAAACTTTTCCAAGAATACTAATTTAGGATTGTTGCATTTTCTAATCACCAAAATCCTAGGAGAGTGATGAGATCTAGTATGAAAATTTTATTTCAATAAGAAATGCATAAATCTCATCACACTCCTAGGAATTTTGGTGATTGGCTAATGCATCAACCCCAAATTAGTATATAAGAAAGTTTTGTTCTTTAGTAAAAAAAGAAAAGAAAAAAAAAAGAAAAACAAAAAAAAGAAGAGCCTATGATACTAGCCTTTGAACACGCGTTCATGCACGTGCTTAAATGCTCTTCTATTTTTTTGGTAAAGGTTAATAATTTGCATTCATTATAATTTGGGATTACTACATTTCTAATTAAAAAAAAAAAATCCTAGAGGTGTGATGAAAAATTATTTCACCACACATGATACTCATCACACCCCTAGTTTTTATTTTTTTATTTTTTTAAATTATTGGAAAATGTAGTAATTCTAAATTATAATAAATGCAAATTATTAACTTTTATCAAAAAAATAGAAGAGCCTCTAAGCACGCGCGTGAGCCCATGTTCAAAGGCTAGTTAATATTACAGATTTAGAACTACTAATACAACTAGAGTGTCATGGGGCTAATTTCAAAAAAAAAAAAAAAATTGTGTTTTTATATTTTATATATAATTTTTATTTTGAGAATCTAATTTATAAATGGATAAAGAAATTTGAAAATCAATAGAAGAGTGACTCTATTTTTTAGGTAATGTTTTAGTAGGAGTTAGAGTTGTATTTTTACCGGATTGTCCTTTAGTTTTTTCTCTATTTAAACATAGGGCTATAGAAGCATTTTTTAATCAAAAAAATAAGGATCCCAAACAGGGAAAGCCCTTTAAATAGTAGTAAGATAATAAAATTATTTATAATATTATCAAATTGATTATATATGGGTTCAACCACAATCAAACCAAAAAAACAAGAATCAATCTCTATTCAAATTTTTGTTTGGTCTAATTTTTAAAACCATACTCTTAAAATTACTTACCAAAAAAAAAAAAAAAAAAGAAAAGAAATTTATTACTTTTGCTAGAGTTTAAGTTATAAATAATTGGTTGGCCTTCAAACCCTAAGAGCATCTCCTATAGGCTCTCTAAAGCCTTTTTTGGAGAGCAAATGCACCAAAAATACAAGAGAGCACTGTAGCAACTCCAAACATTTTTCTCAATTAAAATAATCCCCAGTTAAATAAAATATTATTATTTTTCCTCTTTCCTCCCTTTTTCTTTCATCCTTTAGTCTCTCTTCTCATCATAAAACAAAAGGGAAGCAACTTTCTCTCACAAAAATGATCCAGCAAATCCTTCAACCCCAAACAAAAATTAGAACAATATATATATATATATATATAGAGAGAGAGAGAGAGAGAGAGAGAGAGAGAGAGAGAGAGAGAGAGAGAGAGAGAGAGAGAAGCTGAACTAAACCAATCCGGTTGCATGCATAGAGTCTTAGCAAATCGAACCAAAAGCATGCACCCATGTCTTTGAAAACCTTCTTGATTTACCATTGGAACCCAGAAAAACCAGCAAAATCGAAGCTCCAAAACTACCGGATTGATTTGAGAGACTTTGGGTGAATGGTCGTTGATGATCTAAATGATTTTAGCAATTGGCAAATAGAAGAATTTTCACAACCAACACATGAGCATATGCTTGGCTGAAGAAGAAGAATTTGCTGGATAAGAAAGGCAAAAGGAAGGAGAAATTTTTTTATTTTTATTTATTTATTTTTGTGAAAAATGAATGGTGGAGGATTTAGTAGTAGTATTGAGAAATGTTTTTTTGTTTTGTTTTGTTTTTGATTTTGTTTTTTTGTTTTTTTTGTTTTTGTTTTGTTTTGTTTGTTTGTTTTGTTTTGGTTTGAGAGAGTAATAGTGTAGCACTGAGAAATGTGATTTGGCCTTTAAATTAAGTTTTTATTTTATTAAAATTTAATGATAAGCTTTTACTAAAGAAACTGATAAGTACATTTTTAAGGAAAAATAATTATAATTTAAGAATAATAATCTCTTACTATTAGATTAAGAAAAAAATATAAAAGGATATGATTAATTAATGATTATTATAATTAAAATTAAAAATTAGACAAAAATTAAGAATTTTTAAGGAAAAAAAATTAATGAATAAATTCATTCCAAATTAGATAGATTTGATAAGAGAAAAAAATAGTTGTTGAGGATGAATAAATAAAGATTAAAATATAAATAAATGAGATTAAAGAATGAACGAAGAAATAAAATTTAAATTGGATAGAATAAGGATAGAGAGTCTGTTGGAAAGTGTATTTGAAAAAGTAAGTAGATAAAAGCTAAAAGTAATTATTTATTCTCCAAACAGTACAAAAATTTGGAGAGACTGCTGGAGATGGTCTAAGAGGATTGGTTTAGTGATATATATGAAGTCATGGATTTGAAACCTCTAACCAACAATGGGGCCCACCTTCAAGGGATTCTTCCATACAATTATTTAGTGTGTGTGAGGTAGAGAGACCACACATATCCAAAGGAATAATTAAGACCTCAAAGTGCTATAGACACCTGAAAGTTCAAAATGTGTCTAAAACACCCTTGAATGTTTAGACCCTAAAATATAAAATATCAATTCAAGTTTATAATCAAACAATTAATGTGTGGAACATGAACATAAGCCAAACACAGAATTGAAAACTAATCTATACCACATACAAACACATCCACAGTAGTAAATATACGGCAAAGATAAAGGGAAGAAAGATGCAAACACACGGACAACACACGGCGTGTTATCGAAGAGGAAACTGAAGTTCTCGGCGTAAAACCTCTCTGCCGCCCTCCAAGTGGTCAAATAATCTACTAAAGAATGTAGTTGGGATATATGAACAATAGAAGACTCTCCAAGCCTAATCTACCCAAGTACCTAAGCCCTCCAAGCTTCTTGCTCCAACGAGGTTACGCTGCGCCTATTTCTTCTTTAGCTACTCGAATTCTGCTACTAGACCATAGTATCAACCAATGTATATTGGTTCATTCCAAACTGCTTTCCTTAGTACCAAATGAACCTTCTCACAGACGTAGGTGTGGTGAGATAAGGATTTGGTCAATGACCTCTCAAGGGTATGACAATGGAGAGGAAGAGAGTTGAAGAACTTGTAGAGTCTCTAAGGTAAAGATTGGAAATGAGGCAATCTTGTTTTTCTCTAGGGTTTCTCTCACAAAAATTCTCTCTAGAAGCTCTGTCAAATTAGTGGGTATAAGTGTCTATGTATAGTGGTGTGTGTTTGGAATACGAATAGTCAGTTTTTGCCAAACAGGGTTGATTGGCAGCTTGACCTCGCGGCTTGTCCAAGTCGCGAGTTCAAGTCGCAATGTAACGACCTGGCCAGCTTGGGACTTTTGTCCTGTAGTGCGACAGCTGGCGTGACCCTTCAGCTTTTCTGTGTGCTTCTCACGTGCCTTAATTTGGTAGCTTGCCAGTCGCTAGTCAGCCGTGAGTCTTAGCCGCGAACCCCTGCTTTCTTGCATCTACTTGAGCTTTTCTTCACCTCTATTCACATACTATCCTTACATTAATCCCACCTAAATACGAGATTACTAAATGCTAAATTACAAGCAGATTGTCACGGAATAAAGCCAACAAGATGGTTGATAAATTTCAACCTTACAATCTCCCCCTTTGGCTATTCCATGACAAAACCCTAAAACAAACTCTAGATTTAACCTGTGAGTTGGGAACAGTTAGAAAACTCACTCACACCTAACTCTAGAATCTGTGGAGCTTTAGAACCATAAGAACAAGTAACTCTTGAAACATAACAACACAATAAGTTCATTGTATGCAGAAAATTTGAAAAACAAATGGAACAAGCACAATGTGATAAAGCATAATGGAATAAAGTAATAAACCATGACAAGACCAAAACATGTAATCACTATAACCAAGTGATCACAATGCTTATTCACACTTGGAATGAACATCTGGACATTCAAGATGACAAACACAAGGCAAATCACTTGAATGACCAACACTCAACCAATGCACACTACATGAAGTATGTGCATCTAGGAAAAATCCTACACGGACACAAGAGTGACAGTACTTAAAAAGGAATGCATAGCATTAGGTTAGAAGTACTGATTTAACAAAGCACAAAGGTTGCATATAGCATGACACAAACCACGAAGGCCTACAAGTGTGCATAAAACCAAACCCTTAAAGCTTACATAAGCAACATGGGTACAAAAACAGAAAACAGAACATATGCTGAATAAACTGACTAGACATCATCAATATGTAAATAAACCAAGTATAAAACACATTCAAGAGTTATGAGTTTAAACCTAAATAAGACTAGGATCTATAATAACAATTGTTAATCAACAAACTATCAAAACTACAGACAAAAACTTTTAAGAGATAAAAAAATCTCCCCCTCAAAACAAGCACCCCCCCTCAAGAGTTGCCCCCAAAAATTCTCTCCCTTTTTAACTGGAATGGCCAAAGGGTCACTAGTGCAACTTGGTGAAAATGCCGTCAACTTGAGCTGCCAAAACATCGATTTGGTCCTGCATGACTGCCAATCTCTCTGACTGCTCTCTCTGGCCATCACTGAGAGTCTTTTCCACTTCCTTAAGATGCTTGTGGAGGTTTTCAAAGAGCATCTCCAACCTATCAGGCTGAGGGGCAAATTGTGCTTGTATGGTGCTAGGTTGCTGTGAACCATGGGTGGCATGTATAGGTGAATCTGGCTTAGGAGTAGAAAAAGTAGCAGGAAAGAGATGTGCACTATTTGGAGTTTTGGATGAATGGCTACTGCTGGCTTGTAGAGTGAACATAGAGATTGGTTGAGGATGAGCAATCATGTTCCCAACTGAGGGAGTAGTAACACTTTCTCTTAGAATGAACTTCATAATAAGATTGCAGAATGGAAGACACCCTCATGCTACTGTTCGGGTTGCTATCTTCCTTATGATATGGAAAATATGGGGACAAATGTCAATGGTGGTGCCTGTTATGAGATCACATAGAAACTGAGCCCTTCCAAGGTTGATATACACTGTGTTAGTCAACAGATAGAGGTTGGAAAACATAATCAACTTCAATGTTGTCAACTCAGGTGAAAACTTGGTAGTACTTATGGATGTGTCGGCACTGGAGATGTCATGGTCAGGACCAAGAACTTGGAGAATGTCCTGAATCACTGAAGTGTGATCATCATAAGGAGTTAGGTCGGCATTCGTAGGTCGAGTGATTTTGAGAAGTTCAGATATGGTGTCTGGACTAACGATGAACTCCATTCCTCTGACCAGACAGTGTAGTTCAGTTTCAAGATCAACTGTGTTGGCGAAACACTCCTTCACTAGTTCCAACATTGGATCAACAAAATTTCCAAATAATTCTGTTGAATCTTTCGCCTCGAAGATCCGAGGGACAAAAGTGGTTTCCAAGGTATCAAATCTGACCTCCCGTCCCACTATAGGAGTTCCCTGGTAAAAAATGCTTGAGTAAGCATCTAGGTGTTGAGGAGTTCTGAACAACTCAAGATTGAGTTCAGTGGTGGCTATGATGAAGAACATGTTCTTTGTGCAACAGGTAATGTTTCTTCTTTAGTCATAATCTCTTTTCCTTTGGATGATCGTCAAGACATTTGTAGAAGAGCAAACACACAGCAAAGTACCAAATCCACAACCCACTTATTTTGTTAGATCTAGTCAGAGGATGAGAGTGTAAAGACCAAATAGTTCAAGAAGACATAGAGAATCATAGAACGAGACCTAAGTCAATGAAGTGACAAAGTACGCATTTCTGAAGACCAGAAACATATGAAACAAGAAACAAATGCCAAACACAAAGAGAGTAACAGGCATTGTAGCACACACTGGCAAAAACGAGTAGCAATGTGTCACAGACAACAAGCATTTCAACACAATATCATGAAAGAGATAGGTGCAGATATTAAGGAAGAACACTTAGATAAGTCAAGAACATCATGTGAGGCCATACTGAACAAGTTATTGGTAGCAAAAACCCATTCAACAAATCCAGCATATTTAAACAAAGCCATGTTCGAACCCAACATTTCACAAAGCACAATATTAACAACACATTCTCACATTAAAGAAAATAACACTCAAAAACATGAAATTTGAAATGAGGGAAAGAAAACCCATACCTTTTTCTTGAAGATAGAAGAGAAAATGATGCAGAAATGAAGGTTTTTCATAGAGGAGCACGGCGAGTTTCAGAGATAGAAATGGAAAGGACACTGGACAGTCACAAAGGATGAGGGAAAAACTGAAAAACAATTTTAAAAACTACCTTTAAAATGCAAAACACGCGTTTTTCGTGACTGGATCAAGTCGCCGGTAAGTCACCAGGGTAAGCCACAAACCACTATGAAGCAAGTTTTTTTGAAAAATCTTCTAAGTGTTTTTCGCGATTGGAAGGTCTACCCGCGAGAAAGTCGCTAGGGGAGCAGCGAAAATCTCTATGTACCCTTTGCGATTGGACCTTCCACCAGCGAACAAGTCGCCACACTGAGCCATAAAAACCACAAAACTCAAATTTTTGAAAAATCTTCTAAGTCTTTTTCGTGACTGCAGCCTTGACTCGCCAGTGACCCACGAAAACTCTCGGAGTGAGCTTCACGACTAGAGCATGCGACTAGACTAACTCGCGACTGAGTGGCCAAAATAGGGCAACACTGTTTTTGAAAAATTTTGACATTTTTGTAAAACAAAATACTTTCCAAAAACAAACTAAAACACTCAAAAATATTTTTGTGTTTGATCAATAAAGATTGAGCTTGTGAAAACACATTTAATCAAGTACAATCACACAAATGAATATGGTATTCATTGAACATAGACTTGTGTGTTGTGTGTGGATATAAAAAATGAGATAGTCCTCAGTCTAATGTGAAGCTTCAGTGATCAATTCAATTAAGGCATACATAACTAGCACTAGATAATGTGACCTATCTCAATTATAGAAACATGCATATATGACCTCCCACAAGCACTTGACAACAATTCTTTGAAGCTTTTCATTTGGCTCTATATTCAACATATCATTTGCACTTTTTGAGCAAAGAAAACCTCTTTTTGAGATAGATGCCTGAAATTTTTGATATTTCAATTGATGAGTTAGCCTTTGGCTTTTTGGGCATTAAACATTTTATTTTGGTCACTTTTCCTTTTTCCTAGTCGAATACTAGTATGTGCGACAGACTTTTGCAGTTCTATATCTCTTTTCATTTAAAGATTTATATTTAGAGAGCTCTTTTAAGTATAAAAATAAAAAAGTGGGAAGATATATAGGCATGAGTCTATGCATGTCTCAAGATCATCAAAACCATTCACTAATCATTCATGACAAGGTTGAAGATCTATTTACAACAATCACATAGATTTCAGAATTTCTTCCACAATGATATGTGTGCATGAGAGACAAGCTAAACTCATTAAATGCACAAAGCCATTAGTACAAAGGTACAAGGCAAAACATGCTTTGAGACTACCTCAACAAATTCGATCAAACTTTTTAGATTTTCAACTTTTTATGTGATTTTGGATATTTGACACAAAAACAGTACAAGATTGATCAAAGAAAACACCAATAAAAATAAATAAATGCATTTGAAGCAAAGACATAACAACAAAAAAATTACTGGCAAGAAGTACACAACCAAGCATAGTCATAAACATGGGAAGTATTGATGCATAGACATGTTGTAATGTTTATGCATGAGTACCCTTTGTCATCCACACATCATGTGCGTTTGGGGTGATATCCTTGACGGATCGAGTACGAGAGTTGGGATTGTCAAACCTTCGTGTGAAGCTTTCTAGGAAATTGGTGAAAGCACCGATCATCTTCATCATGTCCATCATTCCTGGATTACGGTTTTGACTTCTTGCTTGCTCACCACCCTAAGACCTATTGTCGTTTCGTCTTCCTCGTGACCAAGGAGCACTTGCATTGTTCATTGCTTTCAGCTTGTGATAATTGGATCTTGTATGTCCTTGTACTCCACAATAGTGACAGAGATAGTTTATTCTAGGACCTTGCTGAGATCTTGGAAGTGATCTTCCTCTAGCTCCATATCTGGAGTTTGACTGACTGTGGGACTTATTGAACACCCGTTGATTAGCCACATTGTTCATCTTCTCAGCTTTAATTTTCTCAGGAATAGACTTATTCATAATCATCTCTTTAGCCTTTACAAGTTTCACTTCTTTGTTAGCCATGACTGATGTACCACTCCCTCCAGTGTAACCTAACCCGGACTTGTCTGAGGAAGGTTTTTGAGATGAAATAACATCTTCTAACTTCTAGCTAGAGACTCTCTCTATCTTGGCATGAGTTTGCACCACTTTTTGCTCAAGATGTCTTACTTTGGTATAAGCTTCCGATAGCTCACCATTTAGTGTCTCAATTTCACACTTCGTCTCCTTGTATCATGCTAGAAGACTTTTGTAATCTTCCTCAGCCCTGTTCATCTTCCTAATGGCTGCATTAGCCACCTTAGCATATTTACCGGTCTTCTTAAGGAATGAGTTGTAAGTCTCTTGCAATCCTACTGCTTTTTCAGTTTCCTCATCTTCAAGTCCTCACCTATTCCAATAGACTCCAAATCAGAATGTTCTTCAAGCTCTTTCACAAGTGAACTCAAATCATCTAATGACTCCACATATGCAATGGTCATGAATGTGGAGTAGTTTCCTTTTTCGTCACAACTCTCTTCAAAATTAGAACTCAAAGAGTCTATATCACTTAGCATTGTGGCATACGCCTTGCCTTTCCTTGTCAAGAAATTTGGACACTCCTTCTTGATATGCCCATGGCTATTGCATTCAAAACACACAATGTTTGAAAGAGGTTGAAAATCCATCCCTTTACTTTTCTTAAATTCTTTCCTATCACCTTTTGAGGATGGAAACTTCCCTCTGTCGAATGGTTTCCCACTATTCTTCATTTTTAGAAATTTTCGGAAGTTTTTCACAAGATATGATACTTCCTTCTCTATTCCATCTTCTTCGGAAGGATCATCCATTCTTTTGGTGATAGTTTTAAGAGCAAGCGATTTACTCGTCTTGTGGGAAGGTAGTCCAAGCTCATACGTTTGAAGTGGCCCAATGAGTTCTTGGATCTTAATTTCATCCAGGTCCTTGCTTTCCTCTATAGCTGTGACTTTTGCTCGAAAGCTCTCCGATAAGGATCTCAAAATTTTTCTCACCACCTTAGTATCTTCAATCTTTTCACCAAGATTGAGCTTCGCAATCACAATTTCATTGAGTTTCCCATAAAATGAATCAGAGGGCTCATTATCTTCCATCTTAAGCTCTTCAAATTTGGTGGTAAGCATTTGGAGTTTTGTGTCTTTCACCTTCTTAGTCCCCTTATAAGTTGTCTCCAAAATCTTCCAAGCTTCCTTGGCCGCTGTCACGTGAGATATCATGTGGAATTCATCTGGAGACATACCATAGAATATAGCATTTAAAGCTTTACTATTTGCATTGGTTGCCGCAAGAGCTACCTTATCCCAGGTGGATTTTTCAGCCTTCGGCCTGGTCCAACCTATTTCAATCGCATCCCACACGGTGTCATCAATAGAGTATAGGAATGCCCTCATTCTAACTTTCCAGAAGGCATAATTGTTACCATAAAAAAATGGTGGAACATTTAAGGATTGAGACCTATCCATCTCAAAGAGGGTTAAGGATCACACTCGGGTATTTAAATTACAACAAGTGTATCCGCTCTGATACAAATTAAAAGTTCAAAATGTGTCTAAAACACCCTTAAATGTTTAGACCCCAAAATATAAAATATCAATTCAAGCTTATAATCAAATAATTAATGTGTGGAACATAAACATAAGCCAAACATAGAATTGAAAACTAATCTATGCCAAATATAAACACATCCACAGTAGTAAATATATGGCAAGATAAAGGGAAGGAAGATGCAAATACACGGATAACACACGATGTGTTATCGAAGAGGAAACCGAAGTCCTTGGCGTAAAACCTCTCCGCCGCCTTCCAAGTGGTCAAATAATCCACTAAAGAATATAATTGGGATACATGAACAACAGAAGACTCTCCAAGCCTAATCTACCCAAGTACTTAAGCCTTCCAAGTTTCTTACTCCAACGAGGTTACGCTGAACCTATTTCTTCTTTAGCTTCCCTGATTCCGCTACAAAACCACAGCATCAACCAATGTATATTGGTTCCTTCCAAACTGCTTCCCTTAGTACTAAATGAACCTTTTCACAAACGTAGGTGTAGTGAGATAAGGATTTGGTCAATGACCTCTCAAGGGTATGACAATAGAGAGGAAGATAGTAGAGGAATTTGTAGAGTCTCTAAGGTAAAGATTGGGGATGAGGAAATCTTATTTTTTTCTAGAGTTTCTCTCACAAAAATTCTCTCTAGAAGCTCTGTCAAATTAGTGGGTATAAAGGTCTATATATAGTGGTGTGTGTTTGGAATACGAAGAGTCAGTTTTTGCCAAACAGGGCTGATTGGCGGCTTGACCTCGCGACTTGTCCAAGTCGCGAGTTCAAGTCGCAACGTAACGGCATGGCTAGCCTGGAACTTTTATCCTGTAGTGCGATAGCTGGCGCGACCCTTTAGCTTCCTTGTGTGCTTCTCATGTGCCTTCATTTGGCGGCTTACCAGTCGCAAGTCAGCCGCGATTCCTAGTCGCGAACCCCTGCTTTTGTGCACATACTTGAACTTTTCTTCACCTCTTCTTACACACTACCCTTACATTAATCCCATCTAAATACAGGGTTACTAAGTGCTAAATTACAAGTAAATTGGCACGGAATAAAGCCAACAAGATGGTTGATAAATTTCAACCTTACAACACCTTTATTAATAAAAAATAAAAAATAAAACTACTAGTAGGTATTAAGCTATGGAAGTCATTGAATTAGAATGGGGAAAGGGTGATGGTTTTTTAAGTCAATATATAATGGACATGTACATGTAGTTTTTTTTTTTTTTTGGGTGATAATTCAATAGTTTGGACTTGGGAGTTTGAACCTTGACGTCTCTGTTGAATACAATAAGATGTGCTAGTTAACCTAACAATGCTAGATACTTTTTTATTTTGTATATTAGAGAATGAGATGATTACCTTACGTTCTCTACAAATTAAAGTGCATAATTGAAATTTTCTTATTGCCTGATTCGAGTTGAAAATTACAATAATAATAAAAATTGAAAGAGGGAAAAATTTGGCATCAAATATGTATAGAGTGTCACAACCCAAATCCATAAAATATGAATTCAGAGACATGGCTAACTTATTAATCTTGCATAAGTCAATAAAAGTAACTAACCTCAAAATATAAGAAAGCTCCAAAGTAAGAAACTCCCAATTAAACCTCTTACAGCTCATAAATGTCTAAAAATAGAAATAAACTCCAAATATCATAAAATCCAAATAAAAATAGCGATAACTAAAAACCTATAAATGAAGACAATCCCCATTAAAGACGCCTGCGTACTCTAAAGCCCTATCCTTGCACTTTACCCAGTGCTCCAAAGATACAACACCCAGCTAAACTCTAATCTAAAATGGCAAATGATGGGGTACACGACACATTCCGTAAGCAATTATACACATCAATCAATATCATAGAGTTCAAGTAAAGCACAAGTATTTTGAATTTAGAAATCTGCTCAATAGAGTTATACCAAATCATGAGTAATTCAAATCTCATAATCATTTGAAATTATATAAAGCGAATCATGAGTAATTTCAATCTCATAATCTTTGGAAAACACATAGATAATTAATCAAAGCACAATGTCACATACACATATATCACATATATATATATTTTCACCTACATTCTTGTGAGTGGATACGGACATCTAACCCCTCGCTACTAGTGAGGGTATATCACATAGTCCCATATGCGTAGATCACCTGAATTCTATGATTAATAATAATAACAATAATGATAGTGGTAATAAAATAAGTTAGTCACAACAGTTTGTAAAAATTGGATAATGATATTTTACTAAGTTAAACACAAACCCATGAAAATGTAGTAGTGCAAAGTCTATAGTAAGAATTTAGTCATAACAACAGTTTGTAAAAATATTATAAAATAGTTTGTATCTACAACATTACTCAACATAAAAAAAAAAAAAATATATATATATATATATATAGTAGTGCAAGAATTAGTGGATACAAATTTGAAAGCATGTGCAAGATATTTTAACTAAGCAATTTTAGTCACAACATTTCATTTCTTTTGTCTTTGCCATTTTTGCCGCCTTATTCAAAAAGAGTTGACAAGTCAATCAAGCTTCCCAGTGCTCATTATGTGGCCAATAACCAGTCTAATTATATATATATATATATATATATATATATTTATATAAGATAGAAATTCTACTCTAGCCTAATCTAAGAGTGTGTTTGTTTGGAGATGAAACAGGGTAGATGAAAAATTTTGAAGAGAAAATGGGAAGGAAAACTTTTTTGGAATGTGTTTAGTTGGGTAGAAATGAAGGAAAATAAATGGTGGAGTCCAGGTGTTTTCTTTTTAGGTTCACCAAAATGTTTTCTCCCAAAAATAGAGAGAAAACTGAGTGGGAATGAATTTTTTCTTAATTGATAAAAATGCCCTTGTGCACATTCTTCAAATTTTTTTTTCACTAGGCAGTACTGTTGCCCCTTTTTTTGTTTTTGTTTTTGTTTTTTTTTTTTGTTTTCTAGGCTGTTGCCTCCTTTTTATTTATTTATTTTTTTGATTTTCTAGGGCCTGGAGTGCCTCTTTCTTTTCCTTTCTCTTTTTCCAATATTGCCTCTTCTTCTTTTTTTGGGATATTATTTTTATTTTTTAAATAAATTCAGGTGATTGCTCTTTTTTTTTTGTGGTTATTTGTCACTTTTTTGTTTTAATTAATTATCATTCTTTAACAAGGGTATATGAGTAAATTTACTCAAACTCATTTTTTCCATCCTTCCACTTTTCCACTCCCAACCAAACAAAAGGGAGAGAAAATAAAATATTTTCTATCCTCTCATTTTTCCATCCTTCCACAATTTTCTTGTTAGATAAATACATGTTTGTATCGTATACAAAACATACACAATTGAAAATTAACAGATCTATTTCATTCGCAATTGATAACATGTACTATGTAAATTTTAGAATATAAGAACAAGAGAGTGTACTTTGGTGTGGTGAATTTCAAAACAAATATTAAAAGTACTTGAGAACACTTTTAATCTTTACTCAAATTCCACTAATGCCCAAGAAGTGTGGTATCTCAATCAGTTTATATGAATGTGTTTAAGGGAACCATTTCATTGAATGTGTCCAACACTCACATACAAACCATTTCATTCACTTATAAAATTATGTATGTTTCTCTTCTTTTAATTGATTATCTAATTGAACTAGCCTTTTAAGCCATTCCAATTGGGCTTTAGTGTGTAACTTGGAGTGGGATCAAAAGTGAACAAATAAGACTCTAGCTCCAATGGGCCTTGGGTTCTTCTGTTAACTCTTAACAAATTCAAAGTTACCATTATTTATATTTAATACCACTATATAAATATAATTGCACTCTAGGCCTTATTAATAAATTATATCCCAAAATTTTATTGTACATGTAACTCCTTCATAAAATATTCATAGTAATACAAAGTCTTGTAGGTTGACTGTTACTTTGAAAATTACTATATCTTAATCCTTGAGTGTTTGGTTTAATCCTTTAAATTATTCATCATATATTTATGAAATCTAATTTCATAAATATATATTTTTGAAACTTCTTATTAAAATGGTTAGGCCTAACACTCTGAATAACCAAACCCATTAAACTTATCTCAAGGGAATATTTTATATCTTCGTTAAGAGATTATGAATTCCATCTTGAGAATATATGTTCTATCAACACTATATGTGGCTGCTTAAAATACTGAGGTTTGATCATGATTTCAGATCTCACTTCTGATATATCAAAACAACATATACTTCATAATCAGGTCTATTATTCTCTCAAGATTAAGAGTTCATGTAAATAGAAGTCGTTAGATTTATTATTCATTTGACAGTCGTTAAGAGAATAATAAATCTTACAGTGGTCCAGTTCAATATGTTTTAACTTTTAAAATATATCAACATACCAACTAGAAGTCTCCACTTCCATTATCAAGATAGATCATCTTAGTTGATATGTTATAGTCTTCGCAGATGAAATGCCCAATTTCATTATTGACTTCGAACTAAAACTCTAAGTTTACAAAGAACTTGTGATTTATATCTTCTGTAACTAAATCACATAAATCACATACTATGCATCTCATGGACTAAATGATAATGTTCAAATATTCATGTTGCCATTATTATAGATAATAATAAAATAACTTTAATAATCACAACATTAAGTCATATATAATGTCATACATAATGTCATACATAGCATCATACAATAGGATTTAAGGGCACTAATCATAACACTTCTATCCTCCCACTTTTCCACCTCTCCAAACAAACAGAGCCTAAGTGTATCTGTGTATGAAAGCTCCATTCTAGAAACTTGAATCTCAGTCCTATCCCCCCACACCCTACAAGCACTTATACTTGTAGAGTGACTATCATATCATGGGTGTGCGACGGTCTAACCAGTCCAATTATAAAACCTTCCATATCCAATCACAATAAATTTTCAATATATACGTATACGGTGCACCCCTCATTTTAGTAGAAGTTCTATCTTTCTCCTTCAGTATTATATCTAGCATTTAGGAATTCAGGAGGGGAATTATGATTTTTTTAAGGGGTTTAACTTACCTCTAGTACTTTTTTAACTAGGTATGTCATTTTGTTTTAAATATACAATAACAAGTAGTAGTGGATTTTAATCTCCATATTTTATTTAGCTAATGGATGATGTGACATTTTCTCATTAAAACAAAAAAAAATTTTTGTTAAAAAAGTACTAGAGTTAAGCTAAACCATTTTTAAGCACCATATATAACCAATTTTCTATACTCTGATTGGAGGGGATTCTCTAGTTTGCACTCGTTGTTTGATCCATGACTTAAAGAAAATATTATTCAATAACAAAATCAATTAAATTATAAATGGAGAGGAGTGAAACCCCATGTCTCTTATTCAATAACAAAAAATTTTAATTTTGGTATAAATTTGAAATAATTGTATTTATCACCAAAAAAAAAAAAAAAAAAAAAATACAAGCAATATGCTGCAACCCGCCTTTGTTCTATGCCAGCCTCCAGCTTCGTTTATTATGTGCCAGGAAATAAACTATTTGCTGAAATGCAGGATTTCTTCAATCTGCTAATACCTAACAATATAAAACTCGTTGATTTGTGAAAATAATATTTTTTTCCATAACAAAGAATATATTTATATTAGGATCATGGGTTGTGTTTATAACACATAAATTGTTTTACATAATTTTACACATAGCCCAAAAAACAATTGAAATTGTAACTTAAAGTCGCGATACCCAAGTTGAAAATCTTGATTAAGTTATTTTTTGGGTTGTGTATAAAACCGTGTAAAACAATTTGTATGTAACAAATATTACCCCATATTGAAAAGCAAATTAGCAAAAAAACACCATTGAGAAATAAATACAACTTAGAAAATAACTAGATTCGAAAAAGAAAACATTTGTCAAGTGGGATTGGCAGCTTTTAGTTGTGAATCACCTCAACAAGTAAATGTGTCCTTCCTAGAAAGGAGTGTAAGTTGTGTTGGAGAAATTACCAATAAAATGATAATTTCGTTACAATAAAAATAGAAATATAAACGAACAATGTCAAACCGAGGCACAAAAATCTCGCTCTTTAAGGAGATTCTAGCTTTGAGTAAAAAGATTGATGCTCCTTTGGGTCCTTTAGAGATTGAATCTAATGCTTTTGAATTTGGTTTGCAATTTACTAAGGATGTGGGAATCCATGATCTGATTTTGGAGGGAGACTCTCTTGTAATATATCATGCTCTAGTTGGTATTTCTCATTCCCCTACTTCAGTTGCTGCTATTGTTTATGGGATTGGGGCTAAATTTCAAGAATTCCGAAATGTTAGCTTCTCACATGTATGTAGGCAAGGAAATAGTGTAGCTCATCTCTTAGCAAAACATGCTATTGGCATTGTAGATTTTTCGGTTTGGATTGAAGAGAGTCATTGCTTTTTAATGCAAGCTCTTCATCATGATGTAATTTCTTCTATTATTTAATGAAGCTTCTAGTCTTCTTATATATATATATACATATATATAATAAAAAATAGAAATAAAAGGTCAAACAAACTCGGTCTCTGTTTCACCTTATTAGTTCCAGCCTGTCTTAGTAAATATTTCTGTGCATGACTACCAATTTGGGCTAGGGTTTTGGTGGTCACATACTTTTGTGAGATTTCTTTCCAATCATTTTTACCAAGCTGGTTTAGACTAATTAGAAATAATTTGTGCTCTTCCTTAGTCCATCACTTCCCTGAAACAAATAGCAAAATAAGTACATTAGAAATTGTTAATTAATAATTCTTATGTCCAACGCTAACTTCCTTTTAGTAAACAACATACTGACACAATGTTTTTACTTGCATAAAAAATAAAACACAAAGATTTTTTTTTTTTTTTTTACTTTCTATAAACTAAAACAAAAAGCAGTTTTTTGACATAATATATACCTTTCGTTTTCTGATCAACAGCAATGCTTGGATCTCTTACAACTTGACTGCTGTTGTTCTCAACATTGCCAACAACTTCATTAAAATTATTCTGTAAATAAACACCAAAAATTTTGATGCCCTCAGTTGCATTAGTGTTAATATTAGCAAAGCACTTACTTTATTATTAGTTGCTATAGGTCCTTCTGATAACCTTTTTTTTTTTTTTTTGGTTTGGGCTATAGCAACGTTTTACAAATGCCACTATAGGCCCATGTAAGACAAGAACCTATAGTGGCGTTTATTAAACGCTGCTATAGGTCCCTCAAATTTTTATTTTTTATTTTTTTTGAGTTGGGCTATAACAGTGTTTTACAAATGCCACTAATGTCATTGTAAGATAATGGTCTATACTGGTGTTTATTAAATGTTGCTACAAGCCCTTTTTAAAATTTTGTTTTATAAGTCCTTAATAAAATAAAAAGAAAAAAACCTAACCAAAAATAAAAACCTGAAATAAAAAGCGTCTATAGTGGCGTTTATTAAACGCTGCTATAGGACCCTTAAATTGTTTT
Source organism: Quercus variabilis (assembly GCA_030445155.1). Classification (NCBI taxonomy): domain Eukaryota; kingdom Viridiplantae; phylum Streptophyta; class Magnoliopsida; order Fagales; family Fagaceae; genus Quercus; species Quercus variabilis. The sequence continues at coordinate 42,463,912 of CP129453.1, read as the reverse complement.
TCTAGGGTTGGGCCATAATAGCATTTTATAAATAAAATGCAACTATAGGCCCATGTAAGACAATGACCTATAGTAGCGTTTACTATAGGTCCCTCAATTTTTTTTTTTTGAATGGTCTATAACATCGTTTTACAAATGCCAGTATAGGCCCTTGTAAGACAAAGGCCTATAGTGGCATTTGGTAAATGCTGCTATAGGACCCTTTAATTTTTTTTTTCTTTTTGGGTTAGGCTATAGCTGCATTTTGCAAACACCACTATAGGTCCTTTTTTTTTTTTTTTTTTTTAATAAGTCCTTATTAAAAAAAAAAAAACCGAAATAAAAAGTGGCAATAGTGGCTTTTATTAAACGCTGCTATAGGTCCCTTTTTTTTTTTAAATTTTTTTAATAAGTCCTTATTATTATTATTATTATTTTTTTAAAACACCCCCCCCCCTCCCCCCCAAAAAAAAAAAACTAAAGTAAAAAGTCCCTATAGTACTGGCATTTTTTGTGAACACCACTAAAAAAATGTTGCTATAGATTTTTTTTTTTTTTTTTTTTTTTTTGTTTTTTGTTTTTTAGTGATAGGTACTACTAAAACTCCCTTTGTTTAAAACTTTTCTTAGTGTAAGCCTATAAGAGTAATAGCGAGATAGTGTGTGTACAGAGTATAATGAGACTCAGGGTAGTATATATAAGGATTTAGTTGTAGTAGGTAATCAGAACCACCTAACATCAAAAGAGAGAAGCGGAGAGTCATTCGGTCTGAATTCTAAATTCCTCTTTCCTATTGGACAAGGAATTTGTGAGAGAGTATGGTCGATCATTGGTTGTAATTAAAAACACATATAGTTTGGGTTTTGGAAAAGCACAAATCTTATATGATAAAACATAAACATTAAACACTTAAACATACAGAGAGATAAAAATAAGGAAGTAGCTGTAAAACTGTAATGTAAATGAAGGCGGTGAAGGAAATTAGGATATAGGGAATTGGATCAGACGCAACCAACTCTGAATTGAAAATTTGGGCAAAGAATTAAATGTATTTTTCATTCTTCTTGTGATTTGGGCATTTTTGGGGGAGATGGAGTGAGAGTGACCATCAGGTGGAGAGAGTAAAAAATTGTGACTTACATTGCATGTAGTTAATAACTTATTAGCTTTTATGTTATATTTTTAAGATTCTCATTTTTTTTTTGTTTAGATTTTAACTTATTTAATTATATTTTCTTGTCTTAATGTGAAAATGCACTTCTTAATCATCAAACCTTTTATGTCTTTTTTTAGTAAAATATTATTACTTATAAAACGATTATACATTTATACTTATGTTTTTATTTTTATAATTATAATTTAAACCTAAAATTATTTATAACATTATTAATTTGATAATAAATTGGTTCAACTACAATCAAGCCAAAAAACCAAGAACCAATCTCCATTCAAATTTTATGTCAGATCCAATTTTTAAAACCATACTACTCTTGGTGTTACTTAGCAAATAAAAAAAGTATAGCTATAGTTTAAGCTATAAATAATAGGTAGGCCTTTAAACCCCAAGAGGGTTGGCCAAGTAAGATTTATAAAGTCATGAGTTCGAAACTTCTAACCAATAATGGGGCCACTTGGAAGGGATTTCCCCATGTATTTAATGTGTGTGGGGTAGGGAAACCACACATACCCAAAGGAATAATTAGGCACTCGAAGCACTATAGAAACCCCCATTAATAAATATAAAAAAAAAAAAATCAAACAATTAGTAGGCATGAAGCTATATAAGTTATTGGGTTAGAATGGGTGAAACAGTGATGGTTTTTTAAGTCAATATGTGATGGATTTGTATGTTTAGTTTTTTTTTTTTATTTTTTTTTATTTTTTTTTTATTTACAATTCAATAATTGAGAGTTTGAATCTTGTACGCCTTCATTGAAAATAGGTTCCAGTTAACTGACAAGGCTCTTGACAACATGAATATGTAATTAGTCCTACTTGTTACTGTATTATCACAAATGTTGGATACTTTTTTATTTTATATGGGGCCATGTTAAAGAGTTTCCTTAGGACAATTGTTAATAAACCATTTTAGTAAAATTTTGACACTACTTTAATGGGAAATATACAAAATTGTCAAAAAATTAAAAATTTTTTTTTCAGTAAAAAATTTCTAAAAATATATTCTATACTAATGCTTTTAGGACATCCATTAACATTTCCCATTATATAAATATGTGCGTGTGTGTGTGTTTTGGGGGGGGGGGGGGGGTTAAATGCCTTACAATTAAACAATGAAACATAAAAATATTTTGGCCTTTGAATTTTAATTTTTTTTTTCCTATTTCTTTTTAATCAATATAATTTGAATGGGAGTAGGAGTTATTGCTGACATTTCCATTTAAATTCAATTTCTTATTGAAAATGTATGCATATTAATATATGTTAATGGATGCTTTCCTACATTATTTATTTATTTACTGGAAGTCTTAAAGGAAAATGAAATGCTAAGCTATCTAACACTCAAATGCAATTCAGGAAATTAAACCTTCGAGATTTGAGTTGTCCCATAACTCAAGAAACTGTAGGTTTGGTAATAGCAAAATGCATATTGGAAATTCCCCAATTAACCCACAATATGAAGAATAAGAGAAGTCATGGAGGACATATTTGCCAACTGATTTGGCACAAGAGAAAACAATAAATTATAAGACATAAGGGTAGACAACTAGTGAAACTTTTGATGGAATTTGACCAAGAAAGAAGCAATAAGACAGGTTGAGATATGTTAGCATGGAAAGATTGCTTATAGTATATAGATGGTATCTGGGAGTAATTTAAGTGATTGTATTTGTAGCTAAGGTCAAGTCCCCGAAGGTGAACAAGGTGGGAAAGGCTGCTACTAGAGTTGATGGAACCACATGCACAGAGACAACTCTTGCTAAGCTCAAGGCCAATCCTACGAGCAACAGCTGCTATTTTTTCCTTCAAGTGTCCATGATGCAAATTATGATAATCATCAGGACCTCCACAGGTGGAGTTGTTGATGATGAAAAATAGACAAATAGAAGGGAGACCTCTCGTCATTGTGACAAAATAGACGAATAAGAGACAAGGGTTCAATGAGATGAAAAAGCAAGAATAGGAAAAGTGAGCTCAAAAACATGAAGTAAGATGATCCTAGCTTCATAGCATCTTTTATGTTTAAAACTCTTCGAAATGATTGAGCCAAGATTTTATAGACAGTCGGGCAGATCTTCTTGTGCAATGTTATGCAGAAATGTCTTTTGACATCAATTAGGCAAAATTTGTTGAATAGTAACTTTTTAGGAAAATTTTTGGTGAATAGCTTGCATTTGAAGTTATTTAGTTATATAGACTGTTTTTGGAACTCGAATTTGACAAATTCAAGTTCCAACCCAAAATAAACTTTACTAAACTCGAGGTCTAACTAGTATAACTCTAACGTGGAATTAATCAATAATAAAAAAAAAATAAAAAAAAATAAAAACAAACAAACAAACAAACCACATGGAACTCAAGAGTTTAGCAAACTTGAGTTCCATGTCATTAAAAAAATTTGCCCAGATGGAACTCAAGTTTAGCAAACTCGAGTTTCATCAGGACCTCCACATGTGGAGTTCTTCGAGTTGCAAAAAATTAAAAATGAATTCAGTGAGAAAAGAATGGGAATGGGATCCAACTAAACTTGCAGTGAAAAAATAATAATTATTGCCTTGTATGCTAAATTGGGATCTAGAAGGTGATGGTTGTGATGGATCTAAAATAATAATTATCTGATTCCCCCATCTCTTCTCCTTGTCAATTCCCTCAACAAGTTTGTAGTAGGGAACTGGTAACCAGAAATCGAATATGCACTATGACAAGTTTCTTAATTCTGAAACTAAAAGTATATATACAATTCCTTTACTCAAACATGTAAGATATAAGCAAAAATATTTCATACAAATTTATTGTTCATTTAATCCAGGAACCTCATTATATCACAGCTATAATAATAATTCCAAAGCCAATGAGCTACCCTCCAATTATCATATACATGAGGTACAAATACAATAGACTACCATCCAAAGTTAAAAGGAATTTTCCATTGCACCCAACTCAATTTTATCTTTGGAAGAAATCTATATTTTTCAACATTTTAATTTTGAAGCCATAGCCACTAGATGCAAAATTTCCCGATAAATATATATAGCCTTACATTGCCACTCAATGCCTAAAGTAGAAGTACTACCTACACAACTAGTTGCTAACTTATGACCCAAATCCCTTTTCTCCATTTCAGTTCGACATAAACAAAGAGAGTATTTTTCCATGATAGATGTACTTGGAATGATTATTACATTTGGGAATATGGACTACATGTTCCACCCTCCAATTTTTTTCTACCTTGCCCCTCGTATCTATTTTATGCAATTCGCTATCGGTATTAACATCTTCGGGTTTTTCCTGCTTTAGCCTAAATTGTCGAAGGACACGATTAGGTAGGTGGAACTCTACAAGTCAAAAATATATAAGTGAAATTTTCAACCTCCACACATTACTTCCCTCGATACGAAAATTAGGAGGAAGGTGACTCAATTCATCAGCATATGGCTCCCACTTAACCTACAATAGCCATCAATAAAAGTAACCACCCTAAGTAATTTTCTCATAATTTGCATAACTAGTACAATAGTGGGCAATGAAATACTTTTTTATGATTTTGATTATGATGGGTATAATCTCAAAGACATAAATTGCTATAAACGTTGTGTAAAAACAAGTATTATACCTGGTCGGGGTGTGTCGTGTAAATTTGAAAGGATATGTAGAGAGCACATGTATAGGTGTGTTCTTTGTACATTTAGCCCCTGCCTAACTACAAGCATGTAACATAGCTTGGTCATTGGTCGTTTACGTAAACACCCTCTGGTGGGGGCACCTTTCGTGGGGACATATGTGGGAACTTGACATATATCCATAATTGGACTAGAATCAATGCTCCACCAATTTGCTTTGCTATCTTTTTGGTTGCATTACACAATTGTCTATACAACCATGATAGGGCTACACTACCTTAACTATACTTGGGTGGATTATGAAGGTTCTGCATTAACTCCAACCACATGAGATGGACCTTATCTCCAGACTTGTCAACAAATACCATATCCCCTAATAGGGCTAGTATATAGCAGGGAGCATACTGATGAACCTGCATCTCATTGGCATCCGGAGGCAATGGTTGTGCAATTCGGTCAATGAGCACTTTTATTTGAATCCTTTGACCATCTAGCATGGTTTTATTTTCATTTGGAATTTGAATTCCAAGCATTTCAGCACACACAGTTCTCCAAGTTCTTTTAGTGGACCTGACCATTGCCTCATCCTCGATGGGCATCCCCATTATAACTTTCACATCTTGCAGTGTGATCGTCATCTCACCATGTGGAAGGTGGAAAGAATGGGTCTCTGGGCACCATCACTCTATAAATGCAGTGATCAATACATGATCATGCTTTATGGATGGGACCATGTGTAAACGCTCTAAACCAAGCAACCTCACTATGGCAATCACACGCTCATCTACCTTAGAATCTCGACTTATCTAAAATCTCAGAAAAGTGTTGAAAACACACGAGCTGTTTAGACCCCCAAATTAAAGTTATGGCTTGGTTGATTTTACACTAACTTAATATTAAGTGTGGAAAAGTGTAAACACAAGCATATAAGCAAGACAACAACTCTAATCCATATTTAAAGCAACCCAGCAGTAAAAATGAAATAAACAAGAGTAAGGAAGAGAGATGCAAACACAGATAACACTGAGACGTGTTATCGAAGAGGAAACTGAAGAACTTGGTGAAAAATCTCTCCGCTGCCATCAAAGTGAAAATCGATCCACTAGACAAACAGTTGGGATGCAAGGGTGAGTAAGAGATCCTCCAAGCCTAATCTACCATCTATACATAAGCCCTTCAAGCTCTTACTCTAACAAGGCTTCTCGAAATCGTGTCTTGTCTAGTTCTCCGGATCTCGCAACAAGCTCCATGTTGCATTTGCCATTCCAGGCTTCTTCCAGTGTTTCCTAGCAGCACCAAAACTTCACTTGACACTTTCAAAGGGTGTGGTAAGTGTTTGAGCTATCAACCTCTTAATAGTATGGAAATAAAGAGGTAGGAGATGAGGAAATTCCCAAAGCAAATGTGTAGAGGATTATGGGTATAACAATCTCTAGCTCTCAAGGTGTTTGGCTAGGGTTTTCTCTCAGAAGCTCTCCTTAACATTTATAGGTAATGTAGGTATAAATAGTGTAGGCACAGAAAGTGTGTATTAGACTAGACAGGCTGGCAAAACAGAATGTCTCGTGAGTGTCTCGCGGAAAGGTCTTACCCGCGAGATACTCGTGAGACACAGCTGTCTCCATTTGGCCTGACTCTCTGCATTCCAGCACATGTAGGGCACATGAGTCATTTCGCGGGTAGCTAAGTCGCGATACACCCGCAAGAAATCTTTAGTTTCCAAATGCTTGAGTCTTCACATACTCTCTCTCACACAACCCTTACAATGAAATCCTACAATCAATACATGGTACAACATATTGAATATAATTACAATCAAATTTGGCACAGAATATAAGCCAACAAAACAAATAGTTGTAAATAACAACTTTACAATGTCAACTCTTCATGGCGACATCGACAACTTAGTGTGCTAGGAGGATCCTGGAAATCTTATAACAATAGATAAATATCTTATACTTCGATCAAGTACGTAATATGCCATAAAAGAACAACTTAACATCCAAAAGCAATAGTATAATCTATAAGTTTATTGTCAAATCAATTTCAGCTGTGATGAATTTATTTATTACTACTTCAAATTTATAAAAACTAGTGTGATTACTCCTTCAAAGGCTATAAAGCACAAAACTCATGATGGAATTCTTTATCTTGAACTTTGAAGCTAGGCAACTTCTCATACAAACACTAAGTTGTAGTGATAAATTAAACAACCATAGTATTTAACTACTTAGATTTATCATAGCATGGGGAGGAAAAAAAGTCAAATGAGAAGATCACATATCTAGTCTAAAAGGAATTTAAGATACATCACCAATTTGGGAGGGAAAGGAAAGATGATTGGAGTAAATCTACAGCCCAATAGTTTTAGAATGCAGCATGTATGAGGAAACATATTATAAACATGTGACTAATGTGAACTGATATGTGGATTCTTGTAAACAGTGCTACTTTAGCTACAAAATGATATTCTACTCCTTGTTAGTTTCCATGGATGTGGACAGAGGTTTAAACCAAATAGATTCACAATGGAGCAAAATGTTAAAATCTCAAGCACCAAACAAAATAGCAAAACAATAGCAAAACAATGTAAAATATAATTTCAAAGTCGTAAAGAAAATAAAATTAAATCTCCTATGGGTTATCCATGTCAGGCTTCTTCTATCACTTCACAAAAAAGTTAATAAATCACCAAATACCATTATGCAAAAAATTTTACCTAGCCTTCAGGGTTCCAAAGTAACTCAGATTGATGATTCACTTGTTCCATCAAAACACTACGATCAATGGGTCCGAGATCTACCATTATGCTGCAAAAAGTTTTTGTCATATTAGATATAAATAAAAGAGAGGAAAAAGAGAAGACACAGGATATATGCATAAATGAGCCAAGTATGAGAGGAAAAAGAGAAGAAATAGGATTTAATTTAAACCATACAATATAAATTATTGACTAAAATGCTTTAAATTTACAACATTCAATAATCAAAGTAATAATTGAAAATAATGCATATGATTGACATTGCATAATCTTTTAAGGATCCATAGCTGACCCAAAAAAAAAAAAAAAAAAAATTTGGGACTAAAAATCTTGGTTGTTGTTGTCAAAATAATCAAAGTCATCCAAACACTCAAAAACTACCCAAATATAATTTATACTACCTAGATATTAATTTTTCACACTAAAAAACCACAAATCTTCACATTTATCTAACAGAATAGCGTTCCCAAATATCTAGTCCATAACCTATTCAATTAATTATATCCCAAAAAAATTTAAAGGAATTCCTCAAAAAATCCAAAAAAATTTAAACAAATTATTTAGAACCCAAAACATATTTACAACAAAATCCTAACAAATTTCACAAATAAATACAGTAAAAAAGATCAAGCTTGCCTTGTTTTCTAATGGAGTGCCGGCACTTGTCACAATCGTTGAGAGGTCGACCTCCATTGAGACGAAGAGAGGAGGCACTGAGAGAGACAAGGGATTGAGGAAGATGAGGGACTGACGAAATTGAGGAAGATGAGGGACTAAGGAAGATGTTGTACTGTGTGAGTGAGAGAGACCAACGAGAGAGAGAGAGAGAGAGAGAGAGAGAGAGAGAGAGAGAGAGAGAGAGAGAGAGAGAGAGAGAGAGATGTTGTTAATTATGTGACTTGGGAAAAATAAAAAATTGCAAGATGTATACTATCTTGGATCTCGAGTATAGTAAACTTGAGTTCCATTTAAAAAAAATTTACCCGCTTGGAACTTGAGTTTAGTAAACTTGAGTTCCATCTGAGTAAATTTTTTAATGGCATGGAACTCAAGTTCCACGTAGTTTTTTTTTTTTTTTTTTCTTCTTCTTCTTAATTCCACGTTAGAGTTATACTAGTTGGACCTTGAGTTTAGTAAAGTCGATTTTGGCTTGGAACTCGAGTTTTCCAAACTTGAGTTCCAAAAACAGTTTACATAACTAAATAACTTCAAATGCATGCTATTCACCAAATTTTTTCCTAAAAAGTTACTATTTAGCATTTTGCCCATCAATTAGTAAGGGTGGCAATTGGGCGAGTTGGGTTAATTGTGGGTTTGGTCATAAATGGGTTGGACACACATTTACCCATTAACCCATTTATTATTCATTTAAATATAAATTAAATACTCATTTACCCCACCAAACCCATTTAATCTGATGGGTGTCCAATCTACCCATTTAACCAATTATTAAACACACACACACACACACACACACACACACACACACACACACTAACACTAACAAAGAGTAAAAACATGACTAACACTAACAAAGAGTAAAAACATGTCAAATTACCCAAAGGCCTAAAACTTTAAATGACCAAATTACCCTTGGTCCTCTAAAAATTTTGCTCAAATCTGAGGCATTTGATTTTTCAAATCTAAAGGATTTGATTATTCTAATGTGAATTTGTGTTCTTTTTATAGGAGATAGCTTCCATGGCAGATAGGAACTAGCAGTGATTTTTTGGTAGGTAGAGGGATGTGTTGAAGAGTGGTTAGGGTTTCGACGAGCCTTCGCCAATGTCGATGGTGGTGGTAATGGTTTGGTGATCAAATCAGTCAATGCTTTGCTTCTCCATCCCAATCGGCTTACTCTCTTCTGAACACTAAGGACTCTCTCTCTCTCTCTCTCTCTCTCTCTCTCTCTCTCTCTCTCTCTCTCTCTCTCTCTCTGTTTGGCTTCTAAGAAAATGTTGGAAAACATAAGTTTTGGTTTTATTTTATTTTTTAAATTCTTTTAAAGTTCATATTTCAAATTTTAGATTTTAGATGGGTACAGTGGTTAACCAAAGGGTTTCCCATTAACACTTTGTTTGTTTTATCATTAACGTTTTCTAGAAAATTGATCATTTTCCAATAAGCATTTTCTACTGTTTGGTAATAGCCTTGAAAATGAGACTGAGAGCATTTTCTAGTGTTTGGTATGCTCAAATTTTTTTATAACATTTTTTATATAATTTAAAATATGTATAACATGTGTATTGTGTAAACTCAACTAATGTGATCAATATAAATAGTTAAGGAAAAAAAAAAAAAAAAAAACTAAGTATGAATTTGGTTTTCAAATAAAATTTTGACAACTGATACAATTAAAATTAGTTCTCCAATTTTCCTAATTTCTACCACTCATCTTGCTCATATATTATGGATGGTAACATACATACACACACACACACACATATCAACCATACTTCTCATAATTCAAAATAACCATAAGTTCCATTTCAAATAGTTCAAAATGCCACATAGGCTAAATAGTTCAACTTGCAAAATAGTCTAGTACAAAGTGTTTGATAAATAACAAAAATGCTAAATTGTCCAAACACTTGATTTATATATGCTTTTAAGTTTTAAGAAACTGAACACTGGATTTAGGATGTGTTTAGATACTGTTTATTTTGCTGAAAACTGAAAACTAAAAATACTATAGCAAAATAAATTTTAAATGTGTGAATAGTACCGTGGGATCCATTTTCAACGAAAGTTTCGTTGAAAAAAGAGGTTTGTGAGTCCCGTGAACAGTGCTATATTTATAGGACCAACAGGAAAAGCAAGAAGCATTCTATAGTCAAAGACTCAAGGTTTAGAATTAAATTTTTTTTTCTTCATCTTCTTAGCAAATACGAGTAGTTAATTGATTACTTTAATTATGTGGCAAATCAATAAGTCACACCTATAAGAGATTGCAAGGGCCGCCCTTTACTGACACCAACCAATAATTCCAATCCATGGTGGTCTGCTTTCGAGCAAGCTATCACAATAGTTGGAGGGAAACTTGCGAAGCCTGAAATATTGGCTTCAACTACTATTGCATGATTCATAAGACAGTTGGGTTTCTCTCCAATGAAAATATTCCCGTCTTACTTGATGAGGTTTGGCAAGTTTGCCAATGTATGAGAATAGAAGAGAGAAGAGACCAGCGAGAGAAAAAAATATTGTTTCTTAGTGATCAAAAGAATAAGAGTTGTAAGCCACACAAGACAAAGATTGTTTTCTAGAAAAAATATTTGGAAAACAACCTATAAAAAATAAACCTTATTTTTGTTAGGGTTTTCCTATAACTAAAAGATAGTTTTTCATTGACCAATTTTTTTTTTAATTTTTTAATTTTTTTATGCTACCAAACACCAAAAAATATGAAAAACTATTTTTATAGAAGGTTTTCTTGTGAAACAAACAGAGCGTAACACTCATTTAACTTGACTATCCAATGAGTAATTTACTCATTTAACCCAAATAATTAATTGGATTGGGTTAAGACTTATCGAAATTAAGTGGATCATGGATGAGTTAACGAGTTTGGGTAAAAATTGTCAATCCTAATTATGAGTGTGTCTTACTTTAGTTCACACCATCTACGTAAATTGTGGGGGTAGACGTGGCATACTAAGCTGTTTCATTAGTAGAATTTTTTGTCTTCTTTCTTTTTTTTTTTCTTTTTTTTTTTTAAATCTTTCAAGTCTCTCATAGGTTGGAGTTTAAAGGGACTTAAAGGCTCCTTTCCCTTCTCAACAACTGGGCATGTTCTAGGTGATAATACAGTTGTTAAATTCGTCAACACCTTTTTCAAGATTTGTAGACTTCCTCCTTATCTTAATAGGATTAAAATACCTAAGTCAATAACCTTGAAATTATTTCGCAATTTCTGACCTACCATCCTTTGCAATTATACAAAGTTCTTTTGAAATTACTAGGGAACCGGTTTAAATATTTTTTGGATGATATTATTCATCCTTGTTAATCCTGATTTGTACCTGAAGGCACGGCTACAGAATTGTTGGTTAGGAAATGATCCATTTGATAAAGAATAAGTAAGGGCCACATAGGAATTTTTTCCTGTAAAAATGGACTTGGATAAAGTTTAAGATAGACTTGAATGGTCCTTTTTTGAGAATTGAGACATGAGGGGCCGCTAATTTCTCTTTCAAATTTGTATGGATGAGCTTGTTTTTACTTGATCAGGAGGAGATCAGGAGATGAGGAGAATATATAACTTTTTAAAGTATCACATTTTTTTAAATTAAGTAAGAATATACTTGTATATGATAAACTAAATATGCTAAATAAGCATATGAAAATAAATTTGATCCAAACGCATATTTATAATAATAGGGTAGCTAAGATTCAGTGGAAAATCCCATGCTTAATTATATGGTTTAGTAATGAATATAAAAGGAAAAGGAAGAGATAAAAAAAGAAAAAAAAAAGTGTGCAAGCAAAAATCAAGAGACCAAATAACAAAATTTTCAGGAGTCACCGACCTTTTGCATCCAAATAACTATTGCATGTGTAGAACATGCTTAAGCATCATGAACTAAAACAAGAACAAATAATTAATGAAAAGAGTCGAGTTTGTTAACAGTAAATACAAATTATAAAAGCTGCTACTGAATACAAATTACATATATTCTCAATAATCTACGTACATGCATGAGAACAAATTTCAAGGATTTTGAGAATACCATTAGATACTTTAGCTAGTTTTAATAACTGATCAAATTCTTCGGTTCTGCATGCAAGCATGATGGGGCCTTGTATCTTTGGTTCAAGCTCATCTGCTTGTGACTGCACAATCAATTCTTGAAATGCTGGTAATGATAGATACTTCACTGGAATTTCATATCTCTTCTTCTCTTCTCCCACGTACAGATCTATGTAACCTTTTGGAACTTTACGGGTCTTGAAGCTTTTAGTAGAGTCAATTCGATTGTACGAGTTCTTGGAATGATTTAAACCTATTTTTTTCATGAACATGCTGATTTTCCTACGAACAAAGGTACAAGAGAAATACATAATTGTTCCTCGGAAAGAGAGAGACTAGCTATTGTTTATTCAATTTCAAAGTAAAAAAAAAAAAAGAAAAAAAAAAAAGAAAAAGAAAAAAAATCCAAAGTAGATAGAAAAGCATATACTAATTAAAGGAGGCAGTGAATGCTAAAGGAGATTGTGGATATTAAAAGAAATTTTCGTGAAAGAGATAGTTGACTAGTAAAATTAAAAGAGTTCCACTACATATATATAGACTCCTAACCTTTGTGAAAAATTCATATACAAACTCACCTCATTGGAAAACACTACAACACAAAAAATACACGGTCTGGGTGAAAAATTTGGAGTCAACAGACTTTTTCATATTAAAAATCACAAATATATATTGATTTGTAAAACAAGTTCGCCCTCCACGATTAATTTGACCATAACAGTTATGTCAAAATGCTTGAGATTTGAGAATGCCTTGTGGCATCAGCGCTATGGAAAAAAAAAAAAAACAGTAGCCTAACTTATTCAAATGGGTTATTACTTATTCCTGAAAAATGAAAGACTTTTTGCCCTTAATTATTTTTCTGTTCTATTTTTTTTTCTAAGGTAGTATATTGTTGCCTTAGGCTACACTCATCTACTTATCTCTACAGTCAACAAAGCGGCAGAAGATATAAATGATAAGATCTAGAAATCCATTCTAATCCACATTCAGTTGATCGGTCGTTAAATTCTAATTTGTAATTATTATTCAAGAAGTTTTTAATGGTTTAGTCTTTATGGAAGTTCAGAAATGTTGGCTTTGGCTTGAATTTTAACAGCTGTTGAGTGGAATAATGTAAAAAAAAAAATCAGAAAATTTAGAGTTGTTAGGTTCTAAGACTTTAGGAATTAATGTATTAGAACTTCACGTTGCATATGTTGGCAAACCATGATCAAACATTTAGTCTAGGTTTAGACTTGCTCAAAGTTTGGTTTAATGTAAGTTTGGAATCGAGTAATTACAAGAAATTACTATTCAGTTTCTGCAAGGCTTGATCGATCGAAGAACAAGCTCGACTAATCGAAACACGTATTTGCAGAATTTTAAGTCGGCTCAAATAGCAATTCAAGCTCATTAAGGATTAGGGTTTCAAATCTATTTTTTCTAGTATATAAAGAAAACCTTAAGCACGTTTTTAAGAGGGTTTTTTCAGAGAGAAAAAAGTGCGCCTCTTTTGTAGATCTAGGGTTTTGTACCAAAAAGTTCTTTAAAGTTTTTAATATACTGTGTGTTGAATCTCTTGTGAGATCTAGAGGTGTTTAATTTTATATACACTTAGAGTTATTAAGATCGAGATTCATGTCAAGAACGTGGTGATCGCTTCAGTTGTTGCATAAAAAACTTTCAAGAAGATTCAAAACTTTTGAGTGGAGTCTCAAAGCCACAAGTAGAAGAACTTGTGGTTGCTGCAGATTAAGGAAATAAGTAGTCTGTGGGCTCGGAGCTATCATGGGGTCATGGTATCAAGTTTTCTATTCGAGATAGTAAGTTTTTTACTTGAGGTAGCAATAGAATGTTAGTGGTCTAAATTCTATTATACAAACTTTAATTCTTTCATAGTGGATTTGTTTTTTAATTTAAGGATAGCTATGTTAAATCCTTCCTAGGTTTTTTACCGGTTTGGTTTTCTTGAGTTATCATATCGTTGTATTATTTATTTTTTTGCTACTTTGCATGATATGATTATTTTGTTTTAACCTAGATTTGAATAATAAACTTAAGTATTCACTTGGTTAATTAATTAGGTTAAACAACTTTTGTTTTATAGGGATCTAAAACATACAAGAGTAAACAATAAATTACAATTATGTTTGCAAATTAAAGCATGGGTGATTTAAAGAGTAATACTTTGAAGTTTGAACACAAAAAATGGTTTATGATTAGTGCAAAATTTCTTTCATATCAAACCCTCTTTAATTAATACTACTTTTATTAATTAAAGAATGATTTTTTTTTTGTCATTAATTAAAGTTATTGTAACATTTTTTTATTTATTTATACAAGATAGAAAAAAAAAGTATATATGTGTGTGAAGTTATTTCTTGGAGACTTAAACTCCAACCTTTACTTACTTGACAGTAACTCTATCAACTATCCTATTATACTTTTATTATTATTATTATTGAATTTTAACCTATGGTTCTACTCCATGATTGATAATTTCTTTTTATTATTAAGTCAAGACATCAATCAATTTTTGATGTAGAATTTTATATCTCTTGTTCAACGACCAGTAACTTTACAAGTTGAGTTAACTAGAACCTACATTATTAATTTAGTAGCCTTGCTACTTTTACTAAACAATTGGACACCCTTATTTTAAATTTGTTAGCCTTGCTTCCAATTTAAATGTTTCACATTCAAAGCTGTCATGTAATTTATTTAACAAATACAAATCTTCTGTCTCATTTTTTTTGTATTCCATTAATCATGATATGCTATATATTTGATTTTTTTCCATTTTAAACCTTGAATAAGCATTTGATTTTTTTTTCTATTTTAAACTTTGTTTATTTTATAAGGAAAATCAAATAAATATAGCAAGTTATAATTGGTGGAGTATAAAGTAGAATATAAAATTAAAATGGGACAAGTTATTTATATTTTGATTTATCCAATCGAAATTCTTTGTTGTTTGTCCTCAGCACATTTAATTTGTAGGGACTCTTTTGAGTGCTGTAGGGCTACTAATAATTGTATTGTATTGATTCTTAAAAGAAAATTGTATTATATCGATCTTATAAATTAATCTATTATTTTTAAACACAAGTGAGAAAAAGAAGTAATTACAAATTATTTAATATGTGATTGATGTGATATATACCAATTATAATTACTATCACATTATTTTGTAAGCATTTTATAATAAAATTGAGAATGTGAAACTTATGTTTCTCTCTTTGACTCTCTCTCTTAACCCAAATTGAAAGACCGGGTTTGTGTGACAGACAAACCTCCGCCAAAAATTAATCAAGTTGCATTCTTATGGTCATGGAAAAGGTCCATATAAATATTTTACATGAAAGTCAAATTTGATGAAAGAATTGAATTAGATTGTGTTAGTATTCCACAAATCGTGTGAGAAACATGAGTGACGAAATATGATGCTGCAATGAAATCATCTTTGTCTACTGCTTATATTGCGACTCACTCGTATAATATATATTGCACATTTTGGTGATCCAAGACTTTTGGTGATATACTACTTACCAAAACGCGTTGGCAAGTAGTATCCAGAGACTTTGGACAAAATCAAATTATTTGGTGATCCAAGACTATTGGTGATCTGACATTTTCCTTTTGCAAGATATGGGACCCGAATCTATGACTCGCCGGAGAAGAGTGGTGCCACAACCAAAACTTCTTTTTTTTTTTTTTTTTGGTTAAACATTGCATAATATTAATTAAGGAACAATAAATCTGTTATAAACGTGGCCAGCTTTGTCTAATACTAACAAATCAACCACCACAGGCAGTGAGTTATACAAAAAAAATGGTCAGCCCCATCTTTACCGGTTTGTCGGTGCAGTTGTTGGCTTCTCCATATACATGTTCCACCAGGCAGTTAGGGAACGACTTCGTTAGGTTCCTGAACAATGGCATATGATACAACCAAAACTTTTACTCCCAACTGTCATTGCGTCCATCAATATTATTTGACATATTATGATACAATCTACAAAACTATTTCTGTAATTTATTAATTTTGATTTTTTATTATTTAATTTTCATAATTTTAGGTTTATGATATTTATTTTGTTGATTTTAGGTGTTTTTAATTTTTTTTTAGATCAAATTAAGTTCTTATTATAATTAAGCATTAATAAGGATTTCTTTTAAAAGATATTTTTTTTGTTGGATTCTATTAACAGGTGATGTACAGCACCAGTTAAGAAGGAATAAAATAATAAATAAACTACACGTGGAGCCACATTTACTGAGGATAGAGAAACATTTTTGAAAAGTTAAATTTGTTAAATATAAGACAAAAATACCCTTCATCATCTTTAACTCTTCTAAACTTTTTACACTATTTTCTGTCTCTAATGTCTGAATCGTTCTCTTTCTTCTTCTCGTCTCACCTCCTTCTCTCTTGGTCTCTAATGTTTCAATCCTAGGAAAAAAAAAAAAAAAAAAAAAGGTCCAGCAACACCACCACAGCCACTAGATCTGTAACCCACCCACCACCACCAGATCCGTCTCACTCCCTTTTTGCTATCTCGGATTCTCTCTTGTATCAACCAAGGCCAAAACCTTGAGCTCCACCACCGTTTCTATTAGCTTTGCTCACCGGCACCACCACCACCACCACCTCTATAGTCATTGCCCTCCTCTTTCTCTCTCTGCATTTGGTTCTACTATTCCTTCCCTTGTTTTTGGTTGTATCTCGGTTGCTATGGTGAATGGGTTCAATTTGGAACGTGAAAAGCTTGACAATTTGGCTTGGATTTGAAATTTGGGCATTTAGGTGGTTTTGTAGATCTGATTAAAAAAAAAAAAAAAACTCTCAAAAAGTACAAATTGAGAAATGTTCAGTGAAGGCAAGGAAGATGAAAGATTTAAAATGGTATTTTTGTAAAATGCCCAATTTTTATGCTTTACCGACACTTTGAAATTTGTAAGTGCCACGTTACCCTACTTTTTTCTACTCTCAAAAAGCAACTATATTTTATGGAATATGATTTTATTAAGTAGGCAAAACAGTTACACATGTAAATAAGTTTACATAGATTACAATAAGTTCAAAATAAGAGTTACGGATGAGGTGGGAGAAGTTCCTATTATTTTGCTAGCTTTGAACTAATCTAACCGGAAAGAATTTGCAGTGAGATAAATAGCAGTGAATATTGTCTTACTCTGGTTCAATGATTGACCGAGCAAATGTATGCTACTTCTGGGAGCTTCAAGAGATTAAATTCTTACCAAGATAACATAAAGGCACTGCTAGAGCATCGATTGTTAGGACATCCTATGTAGTAGGCATTAGAGAATGCATTAAGCAGAAGAGGGAATGAGAGTGTAATTAACACTCAACTAAGCCATATCATGTATTTCTTAAATCAGTTAAATAAGTCACATAAACTTTTAGGTAAGTTACGTAACTAAAAATATATGTGGATCCTCCAAATTAATTTGAAAGAAAACTTTGTTATTTTATTTTATTTTTAAAAGATAACTATATACCCACCCCATGACAATCTCTATGTTATCTTCTGGTAGGTGATAGATTAACTTGTGATTGTGAGTAAGATTACAGGAATTATTAAGAACATCTTAAGAGACGCATGCCATCTATGTGGTTTTTTCTGGCCAAGTCAAACAACCTAACACGAGTTTGTGTGTCATGAATTTTTTGAAGGATTTATAGAAATTACTACTCCAATATAGTTGTCGTAAATACATAATGAACCTATAAGGGTCTTTTTTTTTTTTTTTTTTGGTATGCTGCCATATTTGAGTCAAAACACACTTTACATATATTTAAATCTTAGTTACAAGTGTGTTCAAGAATAACAACTTGTGCTTAAAAATTGGTATTACTCTTGATGAATTTGTATTTTCTTTTTATCTTATCTTATCTTTTTTTTATTAATTTATTTTGAACCTTAAATAAGATAAATACAAAATATTTTTTCCCCCATAAAGTTTGAAGTAATACAAGTGTAATAGTTCAATAGTCATCTTATAAAAGAAGTATACCAACCATAATATGCATAAAGGAAATCTACAAATGAAAAAGAAAAAAAAAATGAATTATATAATTAATGTGACTTAAATAAAACAATTATATAATTGAAATGAAAAGAGAGTCTTCTATACTTTACTGTAATTGTTCAACTTTTTTCATGGAAGAATTTGGTTTGAAATCCTCCATATCCACACTTTGTTGTAAGAAAGAAAATATGATTGAAATATAGTTTAGTAATATCATACTCTCACTTAAACGAGACTAAAACTTTGTATTGATGAGTTTATTTTTACTTGATCGTGGGAGAACGTATAAACTTTTAAAGTATCATATTTCTTTTACGTCACTTTTATATGTATGATAAATAAAATATGTTAAAAAAGTTGATGAAAATATATTTAACCAAACGCACATTTATAATCGTTGGGTCCCATGCTTAATTAGATGGTTTAATAATGAACAGAAAAGAGAAAAGGAAGAGAGAAAAAGAAAAAAAGTGCAAACATAAATTAAGAAACAAAATAGAAAGTTCTTCCCTTCATAAAAAAGAAAAAAAGAAAAGAAAAGAAAGCTTTTCAAGAGTCAAAGAACTTTGTCTTATAATACATGAAAGCAGCTGATGAATCCAAATTATATATTCTCAAGTCTCAACAATCTACGTGCAAGCATGAGAAGAGAGTTCTAGGATTGGGTATACCATAAGATAATACTTTAGCTAGCTTTAATAACTGATCAAATTCTTCAGTTTTGCATGCAAGCACGATGGGGCCTTCTATTTTTGCTTCAAGCTCATCTGCTTGTGACTGCACAATCAGTTCTTGGAATGCTGGTAATGATAGATACTTCACTGGAACTTCATATCTCTTCCTCTCTTCTCCCACGTAGAGACCTATATAACCTTTTGGAACTTTGCGGGTCTTGGGGCTTTTAGTAGAGTCAATTCGAATGTACGAGTTCTTGAAATGATTTGAACCTAGTTTTTTCATGAGCATGCTGATTTTCCAACGAACAAATAAGGTTGTGAAATACATTATGTTCCTTGATATATATATATATATATATATATACTCAATATAAAAAGAAGGAGAGATTTGGTGGTTTGTTTTGCATATAGATTTTGGTTTTATAGAGTCAATATTACCACAGAAAAAAGTGTGTGCGCAATAGCCTATGAAGTCACATTTTTACCCCTAAAAGCATTTATAAGTCAAAAGAAAGTTAATGGTTTTTTGGTCTTTTTATTGGGTAATTCCTTCTAAACTACTCTATTACAATATTACCCCTAGAGATATGAATGGGCTAAAAAATTGTAAGGATCTTATAGTCTTTTTGTTCTCAAATATATTAGTTAACTCCCCCAGGTGAACGCTTCAAGCTGGTTTTGGCATCTAGAAGAAGTTTGGTGAATGCTTTCGCGTGCTTTCGCGTGCTTTCTTGTCATTAACTAAAGTGGAGAGGTGATGGATATGGGAGTAAAAAACTAAGAGTTGAAACTTGAAAAAGTTTACCGCTCTATTAAAATTGATATATTTGTCCCTTTCAAAAAAATTGATATGTTTGTTATGTATGTTTTTGTTAGTTTTTCTTGGTGAAATTTTATAGCCTTTTTTTTATTCTAAATGTATGTTTGACTCCAAATTAAAAAGTTAATTTATTTTACTACTCGGTTTATTTTTACTATTATTTATTATCTCTACTATACTTTTTGATATTATTCATGAATCTCACTATATTATTTCAGTTAACTTTTTTACTTTTATCTACCGTACTTTCAATAAAAATTTTTTAATTTCAGCAAAAAAAGTGGATCTCAAACTGACCTAAATGAAACTCTTTGAAATTTATTACTTATAAAAAAAAATGATATTTAGTAATTAATAAAATATTTTTTTTTGAAACAATGTTTAGTATTCATTTTCATTTTTCTATATCTCCAAATAATAATGCCAATATTAAAGCCAATCATGATAGAAAATAATCGTAATGTTGCTTATGTAAGCCTCTTCAATTTTTTAGGCTTTCGATCTCTTTATTCATTTATTTTCACTTAAACCAAGTGGGATGGAGTTGGAATCCAAGTTTTCCACGTGAAGAGAACCGATCAATTGTATTGAATTATAAGGCTCTCTTTTTTTCATTTGGATTGGAGAGTTACATAACTCTTGATCTTTCTTTATTATCAAAATGTCTCCCTAGCCTTGTGCGGGTTCAAAACTAGTATATATAAAATCATAAATATACATTGATTGGTGAAACAAGTTCTCCTCCCATCCACGATTTGACCATTACAGTTATGTCACTAAGACACGAATGCTTGAGAATGCCGTGCGGCATCAGACATGGAAAAAAACAGTAACCTATATTATTCTTCAAATGGTTTTATTTATGAAAATGGGTTACAAGACTTTTTGCCCATTTTTTTCTATTATTTTTGAACTATTTTCTAAGATATTGTTGTCTTGGGCTGCGCTCACCTAATTACCCCTACGACTCAGCAGCAGAAAATGTAAATGACAAGAAATCCATCAAAATCCACATTCACTTGGACAGTCGTTAAATTCTAATTTGTCTATATTATTCAAGAAGTTTGTAATGGTTATTGGTTAGTCTTTATGGAAGTTCAGAAATGTATTTGGTTTGAATTTTAATAGCTGATGAGTTGACTAACTTAAAAAAAAAAAAAAAGAAAAAAAAAAAAGAAAAAAAAAAGGGTTTTCTAAGTGTGTGTTTGGCAAAAATTATTTTTGCTAGCTTATTTTACTATTCAGATTATTTTTGCTATTATTCATGAGTCTCACAGCAAGTGTTCATTTATGATCTACTTATTTTACTAAAACTAAAAAATTTTTGCTGAAAGTATTGTAAATAGATGTAAAAATTAGTTGAAATAGTACAATAGAACTCATAAATAGTACCAAAAAGTGCAGTGGGACCCATGAATAAAGTTAATTAATTTTTTCCTTTATTTATCGTATTTTCAGCAAAAAATTTTCAATTTCAACAAAATAAGCGAATCTCAAACAGACTCTAAGTGTGCATTTGGCTCCAAATTAAAAGACCAGCTTATTTTACTATTTAGTTTATTTTTGCTACTATTCATGAGTTCCACTGCACTTTTTGGTATTATTTATGAGTTCCACTGTATTATATCAACTAACTTTTACATTTATCCAGATTAAAATGTCAGCTTATTCCGCTGAAACTGATACCTTTTTACTGAACCTATTATAAATAAATGTAAAAATATGCTGAAATAGTACTAAAAAGTACAATAGGACCCATGAATAAAGGTAATTAACTTTTTCTTTATCTACCGTACTTTCAGCAAAAAGTTTTCAGTTTCAACAAAATAAGCAAATTTCAAACAGACTATAAGTGTGTATTTGGCTCCAAATTAAAATGTCAACTTATTTTACTATTTAGTTTATTCTTGATACTATTTATGGGTTCCATTGCACTTTTTGATACTATTTATAAGTCTCACTATATTATATCAACTAACTTTTACATTTATTCAAACAATATTACTTTCATCTTGCTGCATAATTGGCATTCTTCTATTGATAAAAAAAAATTAAAAGTTTAAAAATTTTATAATTAAAAAAAAAATTGTGTCTCTAAAGTTTAAACTTATTGAACCCCCCGCAATACAAATTTGCACCCTCTCACCATTAACCCAACCCCTTTATTTTTTAAAGCCCAACTTAAACTCCAAAAAAAAGAAAGTCCAAAAGAAAATTTTGGTCTTTAATCTCAGAAATAAAAAGCTCATAAATCAAAATTTGAAAAATCATAAATAAAAAAAATAAAAAAAGGATCAAATGAAACCTAAGAAAATTTCTAGCTGCCTATCCTCCAAAATCTCTCATTATCCTTCTTAACTCTCCAAATCTGAAGAAAAAAGGCTGCCTCTGCTTCACACACAAAATCTGCCGCCACCGCTGCTACTTGGTCTGCCTTCTGCCGCTGCTTGATCTGGTTTTTCAGCTCTCTCTTTCTCTCTTTCTTTTACTGTGAGATTGTGTTTATAGTGTTTTGATATGCTATTTGCCTATTTCACTAAATTTGTGTGAGTGTTTATAGTGTTTTGTAATTTGTACAACCGCCCCTGTGTGACTGTGTGTGGGAGTTGTGGCGTTAAGAATTGTGATATGAATTTTTGATATTTGTTGTTGAGGAACTCTGTTGAGTAACTCTACTTGAGTTTTGAGTCTTTAAAGTTTGACCGTGTGTGTCTGTGTGTGGGTCTGTGGGGTTAGCGTGTTATAGACTTATAGTTATAGAACTTATTACTTTTATTAGTTTATAGTGTTTTATTGTTGTTGAGTACTTGAGTGGGTTTCTTTACTGTTGAGTGTTCAATGTTGGCATGTTGCAGAGTTGCTGTGAGAGTTTTATTGATTTGATATAATTTTGACTATTTGACTAATTGTGACTAATGATTAGTTTTTTAATTTTGTTGAATGTGACTTGTGAGTTGTGTGTGGTTGTTGGCTTTTTTGACTTGGTCAATACATTAATACTAAAGACAATAAAAATAAAAAAATATTTAAAGAATTGTAAACTTATAAATTAAAGAATTGCAAAAAAATTACTTAACAATAATTAATATATTTATTGTATTAGAAAAAAATATGTCAAATAAACTTATAATTTATTTTTTGTTCTTTTGCTAGTACTATGGATAAATTTGTAATAAGAAAACCCCGTAGGTCACAAGATTCATCCTCCACCCAAGATTCATATCTTACTCAAGATTCATCTTCTACTCAATATTCATCTTCTAAGTATGATCGTGTTGATGTGAACAATCTTCCTTCGAACCTTGGGCTACGAAAAAAGATTTCATTTTATCATCCTAATGATCAAGATGAAATAAGAAGATATTATTTACTAAAAAAACCATGTCAACCTTATGAACACGATTTTCCTTAAACAAAAATTGGTGGACTTATGTGTCGATTGTATAAATTTTTTTTTTTTTTTTTTTTATGTGATATTGATATATTCAAGTCTATTTTATTTTAGATTTTATATAATTTATGTTTCTTATTGAACCCCCTGGACAAAAATCTTGGAGCCACCCCTACTGATAGTAACTCCATCAAATCTTATACCTAACTCTTATTAAACAATCCAACTGATCCAAATCCACTATTGTTGACATAAGAGACATCAACCTGTCCTCTCTCCTGAGTCTCAACCACATTTGTAGGATATGAGTGTTGCTAAGGTAGCAGCGGTTCCAAGAAGTTTTTTAAAATATTCCTTAATAAGTATAAATTATACAATTTAATAAAAAAAAATTTGTGTATTGACAATAACAATAATAAAAAAAACACGCAAATACATAAAGTTTACAATTATCTTTTACATGGTTTTCTTATCAAATATTTGTCCATAATTCTAGCAAAAGAATAAACAATAAATTATAAGTTCATTTCAAATATTAATAAAATTATTAATTATTGTTGTTTAGTTTTTTCATTAATTTTTTTGTCTTTTATAAACTATAATTTGTTATATTGTTGTTTCATTAATTATAAAATTATTATTTATTGTTTAGCCTAGCATAATTTAATTTGTTTGTCTTTTATAATGTATTGTTTCATTATTGTTTAGCCTAACATAATTTAGTTGTTTAATTTTTTTTATTAATTGTCTTCTATAATTTGTTATGTGTATAATTAATATGTATAATGTAATTAAAAGTTGAGAGGGCCAATCAAATGATAAACCCAAGTTTCAAATATATACCCATGTCATAAGCCAAACCATAAACCAAGGCCCACCCTTTAATTTTATTTTATTTTTAATAACTTTTTTTCCCTTTTCCTTTGTTTTCTTCGTCAAGTCTGATTTTAATTTATGTGTCATTTTTGTTTGAACCTTTTTTCTCTCATTCACACGTGCTTTACATCTTATCTCTATCCTGTCTCTTCTAGATGTTTCTTCATATCTACTTTTCTCTTTTCTTTCTTCTTTTCTTTCTTAGTCCTTATTTCTTAGTCACAGCTTTTCTTCTCTCTCAATGTTCTCCTCAAGCATTGTTTTATGCCGCCACCATGCTTCTTTCAACAAGCATTGTTCATCCTTAATAGCACCTCCATGCTCCTCTCTCAAGCCGCCTCTACCCAACACAACATCTCCTCACCTTCCATTACTGATCTATATTTGCTTTGTTTGGATTATAGGTTTATATTTTCATTATTTTGTATGGGAAATCAAGAGTTTTTGTTTTGGCCCGGAATCCGTTTACCATCCGAAATCCGGTATTTAACCCGGTATAGCCAAAATAGCTGTGGTATAACCGGTATCTAAACTAGTAAGAAATAACAGCATTTTGGTACTGTCCTAATCACCGGTATGGAAAATTCCAGTTGTATCGGCTGATACGGTACGGAATTGACTTCCTTGCTTTTTTTCCCTGGTGGGCATGCTCTGTTACAATTTTTTTTTTTAAGATTTTAGTTCAAATTTTTTTTTTGGGCTTTTTTTTTCCCCTTGAAAGTATAACAAATAATTTTATTTATTTATTTATTTGAGAGTGTTCCAAATTTTGGTTGAGGGTGTTCCTAATTTTTTTTTAAGGGTAAACAAATAAAAAAAATTTAATTATTATATATAATTTTTTTTTTCAAGTCAGGGTGTTCCTGGGAATATCCTGGCTTGAATGTGGCACCTATGCTAAGGTAACTAGGAACACGTGGCTTGAACGTGGTGCTGCCATTATGTTAAGGTAACTGTTAGGTTCTAAAGATTTAGGATTTTATGTATTTAGAACTCTAATTTGTATTGTTGGCAAACTATGATCAAAACAGGTTGTTTAGTCTTGTTTAGGCTTGCTCAAAGTTGGGTCTTTCATGTAAAGTTGGAATCGAGAGGCTGTAGATGCATTGGTGCATTCGGCCTGGCTCGATCGATCGAATCTCAGGCAGAATGTTTTTCTGCAAAATATTCCAGCTCAACCCTAACTCATTAAATGTTTTGGGTTTTCTGTTTTTACCCTAGGTATATAAAGAAAAACCCTAGCCACGTTTTTAGAGTTGCTCTAGTTGAGTTGTTGCTCATACTTTACTGTTTTGTGTAAATCTCTTGTGAGATCTAGATGAGCTTTCCTTTACACAAAGTTTAGGATTTTCAAGGTAAAGATTACTTCAATATCTTGATGATCAACTCGGTTGCTACCATAGAAGCTTAAAGAATATCAAGCGTGGGTGCTTGTAACTGAAGGAGTCCGTGGATTTAGAGCTTGTACGTGGTCATGTCAGTAAGTTCTACTGGTGGGTAGCATTAGGAAGTCAAGTGGAGAGCTTGTAAGTCCTTTTGTATGAACTTCAATTCTTTCGCATAGTGGATTCAGGTTTACCTTGAGGATAGCTAGGTCAAATCCTTCCTAAGTTTTTACCGTGTGGTTTCCTGGGTGATCATATTATTGTGTCTTTTATATTTTCGCTGCTTTATACTTTTGATGTGATTGTATGTTTATGATAATCTAGAATTGCTTAAATTGACTAAGTTAATCACTTGGCTAATTAACTTGGTTAATCTGGTTGTTTTAAAGGGTCTAAAATCGTTCAAGTGGTATCAGAGCAGGTAGCTCTCTTATTAGAGATTTTTTGATCTCTGAGTTGATCCTTGACCTCTGTTGTCATGGAGCATGGACACTCTCTTGTTGTTCCTCCCAACTTTGATGATAATAACTATGCTTATTGGAAAGTAAGGATGAAAGCATTCCTGAAATCTATTGATGAGAGGGTTTGGAATTCCATTGAATACGGATGGCAGAAGTCCACTACTCCTATGAGTGAGTGGCAAACTTCTGAAAAAGAAGCAGTAGGCTTCAATAGAAAAGCTATGAATGCCATCTTCAATGCTGTTTCTATGGAGGAATTTAAGAGAATCTCTAATGTTGAGGTTGCTCACACTGCTTGGAAAATCCTCCAAACTGTGCATGAAGGCACAAAGGCAGGTAAGATTAATAA
Organism: Quercus variabilis; assembly: GCA_030445155.1. Lineage (NCBI taxonomy): Eukaryota > Viridiplantae > Streptophyta > Magnoliopsida > Fagales > Fagaceae > Quercus > Quercus variabilis. The sequence continues at coordinate 42,437,631 of CP129453.1, read as the reverse complement.
ACTGCAGCAATTGACTTCTAGATTTGAAAGCATTAGAATGACTGATGATGAATCTTTTGATGAATTCTATGCTAAATTAAATGATATTGTTAATTCTGGTTTTAATTTGGGTGAAATCTATGATCAACCTAAAATTGTTAAGAAGATTCTTAGATCTTTAATTGAAGACTTTAGACCCAAAGCGACTGCCATTACTGGGAGCAAGGATGTGGACACCATCCTTGTTGATGAGCTTGTAGGATCTCTTCAGTCCTATGAGTCTGACCTACCAAAGTGAACAAATCCAAATCAATGGCTCTTAAGTCAGTTGATGATGTTAATGTTGGTGGATTTGATGATGAGCTATCTGCTACAGAGATTGCATACCTTACCAAGAACTTTAGAAACTTTCTTAGGAATAACAATAGAAAGGCAAGAGGTACAAACACTGTTGAATCTAGAAACTTTAGGAAGAATGATCCCACTAAGGTTAATAATTTTGAAAACCTAGAGAAAAAGTTGGTTAATCTTCAAACAATCCTTTGGGTGCTCAGTGTTTTGGCTGTCAAAGGTATGGTCATGTTAAATATGAATGTCCTACATTCTTGAGATCTAAGGGTAAAACTATGGCTATTACCCTTAGTGATAATGAGGTTTTTGATGATAAGTCTGGATATGACGAGGATGGAAACTTCATTGCTTTTACTGCTAATGCTGTAGTAAATGAAAGTATATCTGTTGAAGAGAACCCTTCTGATGGGGAATTCTCTGAGGATGCAGATCTTCAAGAGGCCTATAATAAACTTTGCAAAATTGCTACAAAGGATGCTATGAATGTTGAACTTGGTCTAAAGAAAATTGAATCTCTTGAGCTTGAAAAGAAGAATTTGCTTGTTACCTTGTTTAATGCTAATGATCTTTTAAACAATGTTAAATCTGAGAACATGCTTTTGCTTGATAAAGTTAAAATTTTGGAACATGATTTATCTGTTGCTAGATTTGCTAGTTTTAAACTTGATCACATGTTGAATGTTCAAAAGTATCCTTCTGATAAATCTGGTTTAGGATATGTTGAAAGCACCTTTGATTCTGCACCACATTCCACAAACTTTGTTCCTCCATCTTCTTCTGAACCTTCTACAAGTGAGGTTGTGAGTGAAACTGTTAAGCCCCCTGTGAGTGAGGTTGTTAAACCCATAGAAGTTTCACCACCTAGGAAGATTAGGGTTGATCTAGGAGAGTCTAAACCTAAGGATTCTACCCATTCTAAGGACAAGATACATGGTAAACCTGCTTGGGTTTGTTACTATTGTGGAAAGTCTGGACACATTCGTCCTAAATGTTACAAGCTTCAAGCTGCTAAGAGAGCAAACAAACCAAAAGTGCCTGTGCCTTAAACACAAGATCCTATGGCACTCATTGGTGAATTGGTAAAGGCGTTGAACCTTTATTCCAATCTTGGAGTTGAAAATCATGCGAATGTGAATAAGAACTCCAATGCTCATGGTGCATCTAAAAGGTTTTGGATGCAAAACACTCGATCTAATTGAGTCTTTCTGACATGGTCATTGTGCTTCATTGCTCATTCATTTGTGACCATTGTTATTTGATTTTTTGTGTTTTCTTTGTTCTAGGACTTGCATTGCATTACATTCGTGCATTTCATTCTAGGATTTATTTGTTTTCTCTTTTATTAAAAAAAAAAAAAAAAAGGGAAAAGCAAAATATGTTATGGCACTATGTTTCTTGGTTTTTGAAAACAAGGTTGGTCAATTTATTTACACATAACATGTCTTATGTATCTTGTTTAGCGTTGATGAGCATATTTATTGCAATTGACTAGTTGAAATTTTGTAGTGCATGTTGTGTGGGAAAGATGTTTATGGTTTTTGATAACTTTGTCTTGATCTTGAAGTCACATGTTATTTGACTGTCGGACTTGATCCTTTAGAGAAAGGCATAAATAACCATCTCACCACTATTCACTAGCCAATCATGAACACCTTAATGCATATTATAAGATTCTGTGCTCGAGAAAGTGTAGCATATACACAAAAAGAACATAAAGTGATGCCTCGGCATTAATTGCTTAATGCTTAAAATTGGTATGTACTATTAGGCTTGATGCCATCTCACATAATTAAAATTGGTGTGTATTATTAGGCTTGATGCCATCTCACATAATTATGAGGCAAAAATTTAAGAAACTTACATAATTACAAGCTTTTGTTCTAGGAGATGTGGGAGTTATAGGATGTAACTCTTTAGGTGATAGTCTCTTTTAAATTCTGTGTGATGAATTTTGTAGACTTTGTGATTGATTTTTATTCACATATCACCTCACATGTATCTCAAGTTTTTGCTAGTTTGCACACACTACACAAGTTACTCTTTGCTAAACACTGTACATGTTATTGTGTGTGTTTTTGGTTTGACCAACTAAGTTTGAAAAATACCTTGAGTATTATGCAAAACATTTTTTTTTGCTTGTGGATTTAAAGGAAGAACTGGCTGAAACTTTACCATGGAGAAACTATGATTACAAATTTGGGTTTTTGAAAAAGCATTCCATTTCATCTCATACTCATGCATTGTGTTTCATTGATTTTAATGCTTTGAGGAGTTATTTTCAAAAATTGGTTTGAGTTTTTCAAAACTGGAATTTTTCTCAAAATACTGTGATTCGCTACCTGTTTCGATCGATCCATTCTGTTTTTCGATCGATCGAAAATATTTAAAATTCTTTTTAAAACTTTCGGAGTTATTCGATCGATCAAATGTAATTTTCGATTAATCGAAAGTCGTGAATCAGGTTTTTTAAATAGTACTCTTTGACTGATTCCACTACTTTTTCAAAAGTTTTTTTTAAACTTTCTTTTCTCTCCCCGACTAGGCAAGGATCTACAACGATTTTTTGTCGTTTTCCTCCAAAATTTTTGCAAGATTTCTCTTTCCTCAAGCCGGTAAGTCTCTTTTGCCCCTCATTTTTGAGTTTATTTGCATTTTTCATGCATTTTACCTCATATTTTTGGACCTCTCTCTTTTTGGGATTTTTGATGATTCAAGCCCAATTTTGTGAAATTAATCAATGGGTTTTTATGGGGATGAGCTATAAACATGTTCTTGATAGTTTAATTTGATCAATTTTGGGTTTTGTGGAAAATTGAAAATTCTAGGGTTTATAATTGTTCCGAATTGGGGATTTTGTTCAATTAGGTTGAATTTGATAAAATTGGCTTGTTGATTGGATGTAATTAGCCATTATAATCTATGGATTGTATTTTGTAATGCTAACTTCATCGATGTGCTTCAAAATTTTACAAGTGGTTTTCAAATTTTTGGGGTTTTTAGTTAGAAACTCTATGCTCAAGCCAATTTTGTGAAATTTAACTTAAAATTGAACTTTGTTTACTGCATTAGTACATGCATCATGTCATTTTAACTGTTCATGCATCAGATAGTTTTATTTTTTTTTTTTTTTTTTTTTTTTTTTTTTTTTTTTTTTTTTTTTTTTTTTTTTTTTTTTTTTTTTTTTTTCTATATTTTTTTGGTGCTAACGTGCAGTCTGCCCTTGGTTTTTTATTGTTTCTCTATTTGGTTTTCTCTTGTGTCTCTGTCCTTTCCTTAGCATCATGCCTAGGAAAACTAGGGCTCGTAGGTCTGTCCCTTCACCTACTCCTTCCCCTCCATCCTTTGACTGTGAGAAATTTCCTCGTGAGAAAAACCAGGAGATCTTTGAGAAGCTGAACCTTAAGTGTAAGATTTGGTTTGAGCGGTCTATCATTCTAGATGAGTTGGATCCTACCATTAGGGCAAACTTGGTGGATATTTCTGATCCTCCTCCACCTACTACCTTGATTCGAGAGTTTTACTCGAACATCTCGATCCGCGTCTATGATTCCAACACTTTAGTAAAGAGTTGGATACGAGGCGTAGAGTACACCATTACTCCTACAGTAGTGGCTGATGCTCTAAGGGTACCTTTGGTCCAGCACCCTGTTTACCCTTATGATGAGTCTCTTGTTTTGAGTGATGTCATGTCTTACATCACTGGGTCATCTATCCAGTGGGGTTCTGATCCTAGGATCACCATTGCTGAGCTTTCTGAGCTACACTATCTTTTCTTTAGGATAGCGTGTCACTGCTTTTGGCCCATTTCTCATTTGCACACCATTTCTCTCGAGAGGTGTGTATTTTTGTACGCTCTAGTTACTGATGCTCCTATCAGTTTTCCCCATTTGTTCCTTTGTTCTTTGAACGAAGTGGATAGGAGTTCATCTTCTTCTCATGCCTTTGCTCATCATATTTTTATTCATAAGATTCTTCTTTATCTTGATCTTAGTGGTTTCCCCTCCTCTGAGCCTGTGCATGTCATTGGTCCTATAGGTGCTTCTTTTCTTAGACAGAGGGCTGCTTACCTTCGAGCTGGCTCTAAACACCCTAGGTCTACACCTTCTGGGTCCGCACCTCCTCCCTCTTCTTCTAAAGGTCTTTTTGGTGAGGATATTCTTGATCCTGATGATGTTGCTGTTGTTGTTGCTGTTCCTCCACCTTTATCGGATGACTTTGATATCTGTCGTACTTTGGAGACTGTCATGACCGTTCAAGCGGCTTATAGTTAGATTTTGGTGGACGTGCTTGATGAGATCTGTGTGTTGCGAGCTGATCTGGCACATCTTTGTTCACCCTCACCACCTCTTTTTGATGATGGATTGTGATTGCCCTTTGGCATTCCGTCACAAAAAGGGGGAGTAGTGTTTGTAGTTAGGGAGAGTTTTTGTGTTTTGAGGAGCTAGTGGAGTTGTTAGATTGTATTTAGGCGCTTCACCTTGTATATCATTTTTTTTTGGGATATTCATATTAGGGGGAGTAACATTGATTGATATACATGTTTTCTTTTTTATTCTTGTTTCTTTGGATTCACTGTTTATTGATTTATAGTCTATGAGTTATTCATTTGATATATGTCTCTATTGTGTGTTGTGTGAATCATACAAGAATGTTATACCTGTTTATATACTATTTTCTGTCACACATGCGTTTATGCGTTTGTTGAGTATTTCAGGAATAAACAGGTTGATTCAATTGAGCTGCTGTCTACACTTGCAACTGATGGATAGAGTTAGGATTGAATTTTGGTTTATGAGCGTTATTTTTGTAGAGGGCTTTTTAATTATAAACTTTGAGCTTAGTATTTGTGTTTTGTCATGGATTGCCAAATGGGGAGTTTGTTAGGTTCTAAAACTTTAGGATTTTATGTATTTAGAACTCTAATTTGTATTGTTGGCAAACCATGATTAAAATAGGTTGTTTAGTCTTGTTTAGGCTTGCTCAAAGTTGGGTCTTTCATGTAAAGTTGGAATCAAGAGGCTGCAGATGCATTGGTGCATTTCGGCCTGGCTCGATCGATCAAAAGAAAGACTTGATCGATTGAATCTCGGGCAGAATGTTTTTCTGCAGAATATTCTAGCTCAGCCTTAACTCATTAAACGTTTTGGGTTTTCTGTTTTTACCCTAGGTATATAAAGAAAAACCCTAGCCACGTTTTTAGAGTTGCTCCAGTTGAGTTGTTGCTCATACTTTGCTGTTTTGTGTAAATCTCTTGTGAGATCTAGAGGAGCTTTCCTTTACACAAAACTTAGGATTTTCAAGGTAGAGATTACTTCAACATCTTGATGATCAACTCGGTTGCTACCATAGAAGCTTAAAGAATATTAAGCGTGGGTGCTTGTACCTGATTGGAGAATCTAAGAAAGAAGGAGTCCGTGGATTCGGAGCTTGCACGTGGTCGTGTCAGTAAGTTCTACTGGTGGGTAGCATTAGGAAGTCAAGTGGGGAGCTTGTAAGTCCTTTTGTATGAACTTCGATTCTTTCGCATAGTGAATTTAGGTTTACCTTGAGGATAGCTAGGTCAAATCCTCCCCAGGTTTTTACCGTGTGGTTTCCTGGGTGATCATATCATTGTGTCTTTTATATTTCTGTTGCTTTATATTTTTGATATGGTTGTATGCTTGTGATAACCTAGAATTGCTTAAATTGACTAAGTTAATCACTTGGCTAATTAACTAAGTTAATCTGATTGTTTTAAGGGGTCTAAAACCATTCAGTAATTAATAATTGTATTATATTATTAGTCTTATAAATTTATATTTATTTTTAAACATATCAGGAAAATAAAAAAGGTAATTACAAAATTTATTTAATATATGATTGATGTGATACTAATTATAATTAATTACTATCATGTTATTTTGTAAGCATCATATACTATATAATAAAAGTTGAATTTAGAAGTTGTAGACAAGCCATTTTTTAACTCTTGTTTAACCTCACTTGCATTGCGTCTTGCATCCCATTGCATATCACATCACGGAGAATAACTGTAATTTTGATCCATGATTTTTAGTTTCATTGCATAATATAAATCTTGAAATCATAATGATCAAAACGACAATTTATGAGCCTTAATTGGACAACCAAATTGAAAGATATCAAAGAAACAAATTTTAACAATAAAGTGCATTTGCATGAATTAAGTCCCTTCAATATGTGATTATGATCTCTTAATTATAATTGGTCTATTTTTAATCTAATTTAAATTTAATGATGTGTCATAATGCTTGTAGGGGTAAAGGCCTAAATCCGGTATTGGGCCTTGGGTCTTGGCCGATAACACAGGTGATCTGAGGATGATTAAATAGTAGTGAGTGGTTTAAGCTCATAGCTTCATGAGCATGATATTATTGGGAAGGTGGTCCAAGGAGGAATACCTACTCGGATAAGCTAAACACAAATTTGATGTAGATTCTAATAATCAAGGCAACCTTCTAGGAAGCTCCAGTGGCAGTGGCATAGGGATGGCAATTTTTGCCCGACCCGTGGATACTCGGTCCGGCCTGACCCTAATGGGCCAGATTTTACCCAGCCCGATTAAAAATAGGGTCGGGTATGGGTTTTTAAAAAAAAACCCAAACCCGGACCCGACCCAAACCCGGCCTAACCCGTTTAAAGGAAATTACCAAAAATACCCTAGTATATATATAAACTTATAAACCCTAACTTATTCATTTCTCATTGCACTTAACCCCTTAGCTGCCCCTCCTACTCTCACTCACTCTCCTCTCGTGTCTCATGCCGTCGGCCACTGAATGTCAACCGCGCCTCTCTCATTCTCTCAACCTCTCGGTCTCACTCTCTTTGCCGAAGAAGATGAAGACGAAAATCTAAGATTCTCGCCTCAAAGCCTCTCCGATATCATCTAGTTTCGTTCAATATTGCGCCCTATATTTGCTTTGCAACGAGTTTAATGAAAGCTGAAGCCAACGACCACAGGACTTTGTATTATTACGAATATTTTAATGAAAGGGTTGTATGTATAATAAAGTCTTGGGATATAATTTATAGATAAGGCTTAGACTGCAACTATATTTATATAGTGGTATTAAATATAGTTAATGGTAACTTTGGACTTGTCAAGAGTTGACAGAAAAGCGCAAGGCCCATTAGAGCTAGTGTCTTATTGGTCCCTGTTGGTCCCACTCCAAGCCACACATTATAGTCCAATTGGAATGGCCCAAAAGGCTAGCCCAATTAGATAATCAGTTATATATAAGGAGAGAAACATACAGAATTATGTGTGTGTGGTTTTCATTTAGATCACATAAGGAATGTAATGATGTATGTGAGTGTTAGACACTCTTTTATTCTCTTCTTGGAAACTGATTGAGGGACCACACTTCTTGGGCATCAAGTGGAATTGGAGTCAAGATTGAAAGTGTTTCTAAGTAATTCTCAAGTTTTGGTTTTGAAATTCACTATATGAAGGTACGCTTTCTATTCTTTATTTTAAAATTATGGTTACATGTTATCTTGTATAATTGAAGTAGATCCGTGTTTGTTGCTTTCGCTGTGTGTTTTGTATGAGATACAAAACCAGATTTTCCATCAAATGGTATCAAAGCGGTCTTTAATATCATGTTTGTATAACATGTGATTAAGTTTTAGAATTAAAGAAAAACCATTTTCTTGGTGTTCTAGTTTTCTGCAGTAAAATTTTCTGCATACTTGTTGCATGTATGGTTTGATATAGATACATGTTGGGTTTTATTTATTTATTGTTAGATTAATAATTGAACGTGTTTCTATATGTTTTGATAAGAGATAGCGAGAAGGGAATTGTATGAAATCATTTTTTGCTTTCTGCACTATGTGCCTATGCTCATTCTTGATTAAAGAATGATAAAAGACAAAATGTTTGACTTTGTTTCGGTGTCCGAATCAAAGTGTTAACTGGATTTTGTTTATTCAATAGTGCGTGGGAAACTTGCTATTTATCATGATCTACGATGTGGATTCATAGTTGTGAAAATTTTGCAATCATTTTTTTGCATATTATAGTTTTTAAAACTATTGTTTGATTAAAATTGATTTTGATGTTATGATGTTGTTTAATTTTGATTTTAACCATGTAAAATTGAATTTTAACACTTTAACATCAATGAAATTCAAGTTTTAATCTTAATCCCATCGTTTTTGATCATTAAGAATGTGTTTTGATCATTAGAAACGTAAAAAACGGTTAAACATAAAAACGGCTATTTCTGGGTTTTTTCGCGAATGGTGAGTCTCGAGTTAAGTTGCAAGTGAGTCACCAAAGTTTCTGGATGAATCTCGCGATTGGAATCTCGTGACTGGACAAGTCACCAAAACAAGTCTCCAAAACTCACGACTGGGGCAAGTCGCCAAAACCAGTCGCCAAAAATTCTGGCACCTATTTTTCACATAAATAAAAGTAAGGCTATGTGATTAATTTTATAGTCCTTAAAAGTTAAGGACATTTATTAATCATTATCTAACTAAAAGACCTAATGAGATCAAAGATGTTAATTAAATAGAACTCTTAGTACTAAATCATTTAATGATTAAAAGTCCTTAATTTATTTTAATTAGAGGTTTTTAATGAGATTAAAATTCTAATTAAAGTTATATAGTTTCTAATGAGATTAGAATACTTTATCTAGAATATGAAGGATAGAGTTCTATATAACTAATTTTTGATTCATTAGTGTTTAAGGAATCCTAAATAGTTTAGGACTTCCATTTTAGTTAGTGATTCTAATGAGGTTAGAGTCTTCAATAAGTGCAAGGTTATTAGTTGTGATGGGATCACAATTATTTAAGAAAAACCCAAATAATGAGTGGGAGTGCTAAAATAACCCTTTTTGTTAAGTTTATTGTAATGTGAATAGATAACTTGTCTTGATTTCGAGTTTTGCATTCCATGTGGAGGGTATTTACTTCACGAATTACATGATTAAACTTCTTTGTGATAGCACGAATGTTCATTACGCTATTGTGACGTGACTTAGTTACATCACATTGAATTTAAACAATTAAACACATTTAATGTGTAGGGTTCAAATTGTGATAAGATCACAATGATTTCAGGACAATCCACTTGTTTTAAAATTTCTAGTAGGAGAGATATACAAGGGTTGGATCTGACGGCCTCCATTATCGGTTCATAGTAGTGTAGGTAGGCACCTCGTCTTGGCGTATATGCCTCGCGATCCCAAAGGAGGGTGTTTACTTCATGGTGCTACAAGATTGAACTTACCCGTTTAAAGTAGTGTGTACAAGCACCTCGTCTTGGCGTATATGCCTTGTGATCCCGAAGGAGGGTGTTTTGATTCATGATACTACAAGTTTAAACACTATAAAGGGAGATGAAATGGGGCTACACATGATTTTAGATAATGGTGTACACTAGACTAAGTGTAATGTTAACCTCCCAAAGGAGCTATGTCATTATTACTTAGAGGCTAAAGGTAATATGACATATTATTAGTGTATGATAAGAGCTATCATGATAGCACTAATAATGAGAATAGTTCTTAAGCAATTAATGTGTCTATAATAAACTTGCTACCAAGGAATTATAGACATGGATTGGGTTGTCGTTGCACCTAGTATAGTATGTTTTATGGGTTCCATATTATATGGTTATGGATGCAAAATTATAATGTCCTGGTTTTTAAGTTCATGGTCTCAAAATAAAGTTGTCATAAATTTTGTCCTCTAGCTACTATTTTAATCGAATCACATTAACTAAGAAATAATTATGGACATGGTGCTTAAAGGAGCCGAAGTACACAAATATGTTTTGATTCAGAATTATCATAATTTCTTATGCATGATGCATAGATGGAAGATAGCTTATGATATAATCATAGTCTCCGTTGAATTGCTAACATATTACATTGGCTTCTATCTCAATTGTACTATAGCATGAGATGCAAGATTTAGTACTAGACTTAGACTTTATTTAAGTCTAAATGAGATGTTTGGTATGAATCATATTGAGTGCAAAGAAAGGCTTAAGGAGCTCCAATTCTATATCATTTTATGAAATATTTTTAAAATGAATTGGAATTCTTGGATGTAGAGATTAAATGTTAATCTTATTTGGATTTGATCCACAAGTCCTTGTTAGAATCATTTGATCAATTCAGCTTGTTTTGAAAATAAATTCTTTTTATATTATCTGAATTAATGAGTGAGTTCTACGCAACGGAAGACATCCTAAAAGCTAAGGCTAGGATCAATATGATTTAATTCAAATTCTTAACTTAAACCGAAAGGTAAGGGTGGTAAGAAGAAGAATTATAATACCAAATAGTTGGGCAAGCTAATTGCCCTAATAGTTGCCTAAAGGAAATTATACTCAAAAGTATGACCAAAGGAAAGTGTTTCTGGTTTGGTAATGCTAAGCTTTGTCCATGATTGTTTTCTAGATGGAAATTTACATGTTTTACTTTTTAAAGAGAAAGTTTCCATACCTTGTAGTTGTATGTTTTGGCACTTATGTCTAGATCTTATTAATCTAAATGATACTCAAGATTGGTGAAAGATAGGCTTTCAGAACCATTATTTTGTTATATTCTCAATCTATGAATTTTATTTAAAGGATAATATGATCTAGGGCTCCTTTATTGTAAAGGAATATAGTGTCATTGACTTCTTTAAGTTAGTGCATACATGAAAGAGGAATAAGACTCTTTTAGAAATAGTAAAGTACATGATAAGTATTTCCATTTGCTTATTTCTTTTGGAGATATACTCTAATAATTACTATACATTTTCTAAAGTTGATTTCAAAAGTTTGTTCCTAGGACATCTATCAAATCACGGATTGGGTGAAAACCTAGTATGTGATACTTCTATTTTTAGAGATGTCCAGCACTTGTGTTGGAAAAGGAAGTCTAACAAATTGAAATCAAAAGGTAGAAAAATGTGTGTTTTATGATAGATATCCAAAAGGAATTGCAAAAGATTGTTTTGGTAGTCATAAAGAAGACAAGATGTTTACAAAGTTCTTGATGACGACTATGTGAATAGTCTTAAAGCAAATCATAGACTGTTCTAGAAGAAAAATGTTAGAATTTGTTGTAGGAAAACTATTAAATACATTTAGAAAAGAGATGGTTGTATTAGATACACCACAAGACATTATTCTATAGATAACTATTACACTAGTACAACATCGTAGTGGGAGGATTACCAAATAAATTCATACTTTTGGAATAAACTTTTGTAGTTATTCCACAAGCATATGAATTTGATCCTCGGTCCTACGTAAAGGTAATAGATGATATGAATATGAATTACTAGATCAAGGTTATGTGAATAGAATTGGATTCTATTTAAAGTCTAGAACTTGTAGAGGCACTTCATAGCATTAAGGCTATTGTTTTCAAATAGGTCTACAAGTAAATGAGGTTGATAGATTTGAAGGTGCAAACCTTCAAAGTCAAGATTAGTGGCGAAAAGATTTATTCAGAAAGAAAAGGTTCGATTATGAAAAGTTTTTTCACCAATAGTTAAGTTTGACTCTATCTAGATTCTCTTATTCATTATATTTCATTTGGATGAAATATGGTAATGAATATCAAGAAAGCTTCTTTTAGTAGCAATCTTGAGGAAGACATCTATTTGATGTAACTAGACTTGTTCATAGCAAAAAACCAGTAGTGTTTAGTATGCAAGTTGCTTAAAGTCCATTTATGGACTAAAGCAAGCATCTAAATCATAAAATATCATATTTGATCAAACAATTAAATTGTTTGATTTTGATTAAGTATTAAAAGCCTTATGTGTGTATAAGTTATATAGAATAATAAATCTCTTAATGTATGTTGATGACATTCTAATCATTTAGAATGATGTAGAGTTATTGTCATCAATGGAATTTTTGGTCGTCTAGTCTAGTTTGATATAAAGTACTTGGGAAAAACTAGTCACATTCTAAGAATTAAACTTTGTTATAATTCAGAAATTAGGATGTTGAATCTATCTCAAATTGCTTGAATAGATTAGATTTTAGCCAAGTATAGCATGAAATACTTTAAGAAATGATTCTTTCCTTTTAAGTTTAAAGTTTCTTTATATAGGACTATAGTCCCAAGACATATAAAAGGAAGAGCATAATAAGACGGTTCCTTATACCTTATCAAAAGGAAGTCTTTATGCTATGTTATATACTAAGCTAAATATCTATTTTGCAGTGGGCATGGTAAGCAAATATCAAGTGAATCAAAAATCACTTAGTTAAGTGGGAGTAAAATATGTACTCAATTATCTTAGGAGAATGAGGGATTATATGCTTGTCCACCAAAGTGAGGTCTTGATAGTTTCTAGATGTACAAATACTGACTTATAGTTTGATTGTGATTCATGAAGTTGGACTTCAAGATATATGTTCATCCTAGGTGATGAAAATACACATTAAGTGTAAGTATCATCTCATTAGAGAGATATGAGTACGTGAGAAGTAGTAGTAGTAGAAAAGATAATTTATGCAGTAAATCTGACTGAAACTTGTTTCCAAACCTTACCTTAGAGTGACTATGAATTACTCCAAAGGGAAATAAGCGTCAAATATATTGTAAATTGTCTTTAAGGGCAAGTGGGAGATTGTTGGGGTTTATGCCCTGAAATCCAATTTATTGACATGACATAAATAATTAAATTGTTTAATTATATGAGACTATCTATAAATGAACTAATAGAATATTATTTTAGTCCTTGAGATGCATAGTATGTGATTTATGTGATTTAGTCACAGAAAATATAAATCACAAGTTCTTTGTAAACTCAGAATTTTAGTTCGTAGTCGATGATGAATTGGACGTTTCATCTGTGAAGACTATAACATATCAACTAAGATGATTGTCTTGATCATGGAAGTGGAGACTTCTAGTTGATATGTTGATATGTTTTAAGAGTTAATATATATTGAACTGGACCGCTGTAAGATTTATTATTCTCTTAATGACTGTCAAATGAATAATAAATTTCACGACTTCTATTTACATTAACTCTAAATCCTGAGAGAATAATGGACCTGATCATGAGATGTAGGTTGCTTTGATATATCAGGAGCGAGATCTATAAGTTACGGTCAAAACCTTAGTATGTTAGGCAGCCATATTTAGTGTTGATGGAACATATATTCTCAAGATGGAATTCATAATCTCTTAACGAAGATATAAAATATTCCCTTAAAATAAGTTTAATGGGTTTGGTTATTCAAAATGTTGGGCTTAACCACTTTAGTAAGTAGTTACAAAAGTATATATTTATGAAATTGGATTTCATAAATATATGATGAATAACATAAAGGATTAAACCAAGTATTCAAGGATTAAGATATAGTAATCTTCAAAGTGGCAGTCTACATTCATGACTTTGTATTACTACAAATATTTTAATGAAGGAGTTGTATGTATAATAAAGTCTTGGGATATAATTTATAGATAAGGCCTAGAGTGCAACTATATTTATATAGTGGTATTAAATATAGTTAATGGTAACTTTGGACTTATCAAGAGTTGACAGAAAAGCCCAAGGCCCATTGGAGCTAGTGTTTTATTGGTCCTTTTTGGTCCCACTCCAAGCCACATATTATAGCCCAATTGGAATGGCCCAAAAGGCTAGCCCAATTAGATAATCAGTTATATATAAGGAGAGAAACATACAGAATTATGTGTGTGTGATTTTCATTTAGATCACACAAGGAATGAAATGATGTATGTGAGTGTTAGACACTCTTTTATTCTCTCCTTGGAAACTGATTGAGAGACCACACTTCTTGGGTATCAAGTGGAATTGGAGTGAAGATTCAAAGTGTTCCCAAGTAATTCTCAAGTTTTGGTTTTGAAATTCACTACATCAAGGTAGGCTTTCTATTCTTTATTCTAAAATTCATGATTACATGTTATCTTGCATAATTGAAGTAGATCCGTGTTTGTTTCCGTTGTGTGTTTTGTATGAGATACAAAACCAGATTTTCCATCAGTCTCTTGGGTGTTGAATCTTTATCACTTAACACGAAGAAGCAAGGGGAAAACTTTTTTTTTTTTTTTTTTTTTTTTTTTTTTTTTTTTTCCGTTGTAGATTTACTTGAAAACTTTCAAATACAAAAATTGGAGGTGTTTAGGTGCTAGATTAGTATGGGAAAAATAAAATTGGGTGTTTCTATGTTTAATCAGTGTTGTGTTTGTTGAATTACTTTTTTTTTTTTTTTTTGGGTTGGGCCACGAATCGGGCCCAATCCCTTAACGGGGCCCAGGTGGGGCGGGTCCAGGCCCCGAGAAAAAAACCAGCTTAGTAAACGGGCCGGGTCCAGGCCATGAGTCTTGGCCCACGGGTCGAGTCTGGGTATGGAAAAACCCGGCCTAAACTTGACCCATTGCCATTCCTACAGTGGCGTAGTTCTCAAGTGTACCAGAAAGTATAAGTCAGGAGATGAGTAGGGAAAAGTTACTGCCACCACATTGAATGTCCTGCAGCTAACTTTCAGGCTATATTTATATGGAGAAGACCCCTGAACAATGTTGTCTTAGCTACCACAACTCATAGAAAGCTAAAGATGGTGTCTGATGGGACAAACACTCAAGTATTGGCTTGGATGATCAACAAGTGGAAGGCCAGGATCACTAGGAGGGAGATATATAATGTAAGAAACCCTTGAAGGAAGGGGGATCAGAAAATCAAGAGAGAAACATTGTAGCAATCTAGAACCAGACTTGTAATCAAGCTTCAAAAGCAAATACATAAGAATCAGTCTTCTCAGACTTTACCGAGGATGTTTTTTCTTGTTGAAAGCTTGTTACCTCCCTTTCTTTGTCATTAAGATATGTTTACTTGTTTCTTAACTCATTAAAGCCTAGTTTTCCAACCCATTCTCTACAAATTTATTGCTTTGGGCTTTTTGGGCCTAAGTCCATGTACCTTTTGGGCTAAGAGTTTAAAATGGGTCTTTACAATTGGCACCGTCTGTAGGAAGAATACTTAGGTAATAGTGAGTGCAACATTCAACTATGGTAGGTTTAGGTCCACACCAAGAAGACTCCATAGGATCCCAACGTGAAAATCCTTTTATCAACCTCGAACGTAGAAGGGATTGAGAGGGGAGTGTGCATACTGTCAAGTTTGATAAAAGTCAGCCTCGGGGTAAGAGCCATCTATATCGTGAGGAAGATACCAATGCCCTGCAGTTGGAGGTTAACTAGCTGAAGAAAAAACTACGCCATGCACAACAAAACTGAACCCCTTCCAGCTCTAAGGCTTCCTTTGATGATAGAGAGGATACCAGTTATAGAGGAAGGTCAAGGACCCCACATAGCGAGTATTTCTCCTATGAGGAGGAGCACTATCACAAACAGAGGTATAAGAGCTTGCCTCGCAAAGGCCTGGGAGGTGACGCTATGAGTAAGGCGTTGAATTAGATTTCTCGATCGCCTTTCACACGTAGGATTAAAGGGGCGAGACTCCTTCGGTGATTCAATCAGCCAACGTTCACCATCTACAATGGTTGAACAGACCTAGTGGAGCATGCGAGCCATTTCAACCAAAGAATGGCTGTCCATTCTAAGGATGATGCCTTGATGTGCAAGGTGTTCCCCTTTAGTCTAGGACCCGTGGCAATGAGATGGTTCGATGGCTTAAGGGCGGGTTCCATAGGTTCCTTCAAGGAGCTCACCCAGGCATTTGGCTCTCGTTTTGTCATTTGCAGCAGAGTTCCTTGGCCCTTAGACTCCCTACTGTCCTTGTCCATGCAAGAAGGGGAGACCTTGAAAATGTACTTAGACAGATACTAGGAGATGTACAATGAGATAGACGGTGACTTTGACGATGTCGCCATTAGTACTTTCAAGGTCGGCCTCCTAATTGAGCAAGGTTAAGGAAATCTTTGACTGGAAAACTTGTCACTAGTGTGTGCCAACTCATGGACTGGATTGACAAGTATAAAAGGGTTGAAGAAGACCAGCAGCAGGGGAAAAGTAAGGCTAAAGTTATACCTTAGGAGAGGAGGGATTTCAGGTCGGATCAACATAACAATAACCGACCTCTAAGGGACATTGCTGAGCAATCAGGGTTTACCAACACTTAGGCAGTTAATGCCGTGTTCCGAAAACCGGTGCATCAAGTTCTGGAGAAGATTAAGAATGAGCTATTCTTCAAATGGCCGAATAAGATGGCAGGAAATCCTATGAGGTGCAATCAGAACCTCTATTGCTAATATCATCAGGACTAGGGACATACTACAGAAAACTGTAGAAATTTGTAGGACCATTTGGACCAGCTGGTCTAAGAAGGAAAGTTGAAACAGTTCTTGCATCATTCCAGTGGCCAGGGGAACCAGACTGGCCAAGAACTTCAGAGAAATGCTCCTTTAAGACCTCATTTAGGCACGATAAACATCATCTATGCTGCTTTAGGGAGGATTGGTTCCTGCCCTTCCAAGGTAATGTTTGTCGCTCAACTGACTGTCGAGGACTCAAATGCAGAGCCGAAGAGGGCTAAAGTGAGTACCCAGCCGGTGTTGAGCTTTTTTGATGAAGATAAGGTTGGAAACATATAGCCCTACAACGATGCTTTGGTGGTCACACTCAGGATTAGGCGGTATGACATGAAAAGGGTAATGGTGGACTAAGGTTGTGATGCCGAGATAATGTACCCTGACTTGTACAAGGGGTTGAACTTAAGACTCGAGGACCTAATAGCCTATAATTTGCCCTTGGTAAGTTTTGATGGGAAGGTCGTCATTTTGAAGAGCCAAATTAGGCTACCTATGCAAGTCGATTCAGAAGTAGTGGAGGTGGACTTCATCATGATGGACGCTTATTCCCCCTACACGACTATTGTGGCCAGGCCCTAGATGTATGTGCTGGGAGCCGTCTCTTCTACCCTGCACCAAAAGGTGAAATATTCGTCAGGCGGCTTAATTGAAGAGATTGTTGGAAGTCAATTCATAGCTAGGCAGTGCCTAGTAGCCGCCATCTTACATTAGCCCGAGGCTGAGTTCTCGGCCTCTGTTGTAAGGGAGTTATAGTAATTAAAAGCTTTGGATTTGCTAGTCAATGACTTAGCCGAGAAGGCGTAATATGAAGACTTAAAAATGGTTGTTGTCGATGATGATCCAGCGAAGTTTTTTCTAGTTAAAGCTCAGCTGTCTCCTCTAGAGAAAGAGGAGCTGATAGAGTTTCTTAAGAGAAATGTTGATGTGTTTGCGTGGAGTGCTTACGAAGCCCCAGGGGTGGACTCGAGCTTCATTTGCCATCATTTGAATGTTAATCCATCTATCACTCCCAAGAAGCAACCACCTCAGTGCTCGTCCAAGGATCATTCCGATGCCGTTAGAGATGAGGTGAATAAGTTCAAGTAGGTAGGGGCTGTCAAGAAGGTTTTCTACCCTGAGTGGCTGGCCAATATAGTTGTGGTGAAGAAGAAGAGTGGAAAATGGTGAGTGTGTGTGGACATCACAGATCTTAATAAAGCTTGCCCAAAGGATCCTTTTCTTATACCTAGGATAGACCAACTAGTGGACACAACCGTGGGCCACCCTCGGATCAGCTTCTTAAATGCCTTTCAAAGATACCACTAGATATCACTAGCCCTAGATGATTAAGAAAAGATAGCTTTTGTCACCTCCATTGGGAACTACCACTACAAAGTGATGCCATTCGGTTTGAAAAGTGCAGGGTCTACTTATCAAAGGATAATGACTAGAATATTTGAACGGTAGTTGGGTAGGAGTATCGAGGTCTATATAGACGACATGGTGGTGAAGAGTAAGGTGGTGTTTGAACATGTGGGAGATCTCGGGAACATTTTTGAAATTTTGAGGAAGTATAAGTTACACCTTAACGTTTCCAAATACTCTTTTGGTGTGGGGTCAGGAAATTTTCTAGGCTACATGGTTACTCATTGTAGAATTGAAATTAACCCCGATCAGATTAAGACAATCAACAGTTTACAACTACCTCAGAATCCTAAGGAAGTCCAAAAGCTGACCGGAATGAATGCTGCTTTAAATCGATTTATCTCCCGATTAGCGGATAGATGCAAACCTTTCTTCCTATTGATAAACAAATGGAAGGGATTTGAGTGAACCGAGGAGTGTGCCTCAGCCTTCCAACAACTTGCGGATTATTTCTTTCGGCCACCTATCATGTCTAGTTCTGAGGTGGATGAGGTCTTGTTTGCTTATATTGTTGTGGCTTTTCATGTCGTAAGCTTGGTCTTGATACGAGTTGATAGCAGCATTCAAAGGCTAGTTTATTACGTGAGTAAGTCACTACATGAGGTCGAGGTCCATTATCTGCCACTGGAAAAAGCCATTTTGGCGGTGGTAAATGCTACACGTAAACTCCCCCATTACTTCCAGGCACATATGGTTGTTGTCTTAACTCAACTCCCACCCAGAGCTCTACTCCGAACACTAATTATATGGGGAGGATTGCTAAATAGAGGGACAATGCTTGGGGCTTTCGACATCAAATACATGCCTTGTAGCTTTGTTAAGGGTCAAGTCCTCGCAGATTTGGTAGCTGAGTTTGCTGAATCCTCGTTGGAAGAAGAGATAGAAATACAACATATGGATTGAAAATCGGTTGGCATGATCTCTCAACAAGGTCCCTTATTCTGGAAAGTATACGTTGATGGTGTAGCAAATTAAAAGGGTTCTAACGTGGGCCTAGTTCTAGTATCCCCTGAAAAGATCACTATTAAGAAGTCATTAAAGTTGGACTTCTCAACCACAAATAACGAAACTGAATATGAGGCTTTACTAATGGGAATGACCATGGTTCAAATAATGGGCGGAAAGATAGTAAAGATGTTCTCGGACTCCAGATTAGTCGTTGGCCAAGTGAAAAGAGAATTTGAAGTGAGAGATGAAAGAATATTATGGTACTTGAGTCAGGTTAGACACTTGCAATCAGGGTTTGAATCTTTCAACTTGTTGCATATCCCTAAAAGTGGAAACACACATGCTAATTCCCTAGCCACCCTTGCCACCTCCTTGGTGTAGAGCCTACCCTAGGTCATCATTGTAAAGGATTTGTATAAACCTATAGAGGTGAAGAGAAAGGTGATCCAGGTCCACCAAGTTAGAGTAGGGCCTAGCTGGATAGACCTCGTGGTACTATTCTTGAAAGAGGATATCCTGCCCAAGGGGAAATCAGAAGCAGACAAGGTACGGAGAAAGGCTCCTCAGTTTTGGCCATCCGAGGACCAAAAATTATATAAATGCTCATTTTTTAGACCATACCTTCTCTGCATACACCCCGATGCAACAAAATTACTCCTTGAGGACTTACATGAGGGGATTTGCAGAAGCCACACTAGAGGTAGATCTTTGGCGCACAGAGCCATCACTCAAGGCTACTGGTGGTCAAACATGCAAAAGGAGGCACAAGAATATGTAAGGAAGTATGACTAGTGTCAAATATTCGCACCAAATGTACACCACCCAAGAAGAGTCCTTAATCCTTTGTCCAGCCCCTGGCCATTCACTTAATGGGGCTTAGACATTGTAGGCCCTTTCCCCAAGGTAGCAGGGAACAAGAGGCATCTACTGGTTGGCACGAACTATTTTACTAAGTGGGTTGAAGTTGAGCCATTGGCGAACATCAGGGACGTGGATGCCAAGAACTTTGTCTGGAAAACATTATCACACGGTTTAGGGTCCCTATTACTCTCATCTCGGAAAATGGCCTCCAATTTGATAGCAAGTCTTTCAGGAGATATTGTTGTGACTTGGGAATCACGAATAGATATTCTACCCCAACCTATCCCCAAGGGCATGGACAAGCTGAGGCTGTTAATAAGTTCAAAGTAAGCGAGCTCAAGAAGAAGTTGGATGATGCGAAGGGAAAGTGGGTGGATGAACTGACACATGTCTTGTGGACGTACCGAACCACACCTTGCAGGTCAATAGGGAAGACCCTTTTCTCAATGACTTATAGAGCTGAAGCTATTATTCCTCTAGAGACTAGCTTCCCTACACTAAGGACTAGCTTTTTCAATCCGAGCAATAACAATGAATTGCTAAAAAGGAGCTTAGACTTTATTGAAGAAAGAAGAGAGAATGTGATGGTTCAACTAGCATACTACCAACACAAATTCAAGCAAGGTTATGATGCCAATGTGAAGTTAAGGCCATTAGTGCTTGGTGATTTGGTGTTAAGAAAAGTTTTGGCTGTTGCAAAGAACCTATCATGGGGAAAGTTAGGACCCAACTGGGAGGGGCCATACTGCATCACCTCGGTGGTTGGTATAGGAGCTTATTTCCTCGAAGACCTAGATAAACGTGTAATACCATGACCTTGGAATGTAAACAACCTGAAAATGTATTATTATTAATAAAAGTTTCCTTTGTCATATGCTCATTTATTGTGTAAATACGTCGTACTTCCTATGACATCTTTATAAGTGCTTAAACAGAACCTTGGTCATGCCTATGTCCTCGGACTGGATGCTTTGGGAAAATTAACACTCTATGATACCTTTATAAGTGCTTAAACGGAACTTTAGTCATGCTTGTGTCCTCGGATTAGATGCTATGGGGAAATTAACACTCTATGACACATTTATAAGTGCTTAAACAGAACCTTATTCATGCATGTATCCTCAGACTAAATGCTTTAGGGAGATTAACACTCTATGACAACTTTATAAGTGCTTAAACAAAACCTGTGTCCTCGAACCAGATACTTTGGGGAAATTAACACTTTATGACATCTTTATAAATGATTAAACAGAATTTTAGTCATGCCTGTATCCTTAACCAGATGCTTTGGAGAAATTAACACTCTATGACATCTTTATAAGTGATTAAACAGAACCTTAATCATGCTTGTGTTCTTAGATCAGATGCTTTGGGGAAATTAATACTATGACATCTTTATAAGCGATTAAACAGAACCTTAGTTATGCTTGGGTCCTTGGACCAGATGCTTTGGAGAAATTAACATTATGAAATTTTTATAAGTGACTAAACAGAGCCTTAGTCATGCCTAGGTCCTCGGACCAGATGCTTTGGGGAAATTAACTCTATGACATCTTTATAAGTGTGTAAATAGAACCTTAGTCATGCTTGGCTCCTCGGACTAGATGATTTGGGGAAATTAACACTCTATGACATCTTTCTAAGTGTTAAACAGAATCCTAGTCATGACTGATCCCTTGGATCACATACTAAGGGAAAATTAACACTGTGATACATATTGGTCTTTTGCTAAGTTTCAATACAAATCAAGGGTCATACCCAACTCCCCAGATCAATGATTTTGTGTAAATTGAAGTCCTTATTTATTTATCTAAGTAATGAGCAGGATGAAGACAGTCTCTTCCTTCTATTTTTTTACAAAGTATATATTCATCTTTATTGGACTGAGCCTTTATTACAGAAGGTTTAATTCTTAATACAAATATGTGGTAAACCTATTTATTGCTGGTATTTTATCAAATTACTTAGATTGTTAGTAGTATGTTATTGTTAGCTTTTAATAAAGACAAGTAGCAGCAATTCAATACTATTTATAACAGTAATGATCTTCGAAGCACATAAAAGTAAAGGTATGAGAGATAAAAAGAAAAAACATTTTTGTTAAACAGAAAAGGGAATACATTATGTCTAGTGGCAGAACACCATTACAAAAAAAGTTATACACAAATAAAACTACAAAGAAAATCCTAATTTCTAAGCCTGGGCCTTGGGAGCTGGAAGGTCTTCTTTCTGGCTTGGCTGAAAGGTGGGAGCGTCCTTGGCCTTAGGATCACCTTCTTTAGTCTTGGCCTCTACTTCCTTTGCCTTAGCTGCTGCTTCCTTGGCCTTGGCAACGTTTTTGGCTTCTGCAGAGTGCTTATTCTCCTTGTCCTTGCCCTTGTCTTGGCCTTCTCAGCCCCCTAGCCTTGATCACCAGCTTGGCTGGATCCCTGTGAGGCGTCAGGAAGAGGGAGAGTAGCTTGGGTATTTAAGGGTTGCTTAGAGGTTTCTAAGGCAAGGGCAAAGGGAGAAGGGACAGCATCTGGGACTTCAGGGATATTTGGATTGTAGTATATGCTCCCAAGCTACCTCCAAACCAAGTCTACAAGGACTCCTGCAACATCAAGGGCCCTATCCCATGATCCATTGCAGTAATCCCTGCACACCTCTAAAAGCTCCACAGCAAGCCTAACTTGCATTTTTTCCACACCAAGTAGATAAGACGCTTGCTTCTCAGCCTTGGCTGCCTTTTTGGCTAGTTGGGCTACCTCCTTAGCCTTCTGTAGCTCGGCCTTGAGATCCAGAACTTGCTATTTTTGGATGGCCAACATCAAGGGCCCTATCCCATGATCCATTGCAGTAATCCCTGCACACCTCTAAAAGCTCCACGGCAAGCCTAACTTGCATTTTTTCCACACCAAGTAGATAAGACGCTTGCTTCTCAGCCTTGGTTGCCTTTTTGGCTAGTTGGGCTACCTCCTTAGCCTTCTGTAGCTCGGCCTTGAGATCTAGAACTTGCTGTTTTTGGATGGCCAACTCAAGTTCCGTCATGTAGAGCAGCTTATGTTGGTCCTCGGCATGGGCCTCAGCACTTTTCAGACCAGCTAGAGCACTCAGACATTCCCTCTCTGAAGTAGTTAGCTTGTTGGTCAACTCAGTGTACTCCTCTTTAAGAGCCCCTAATATCTTCTCGGTCTCGGCATGGGAATAGGCTTCTGCCCTAACTTGATTGCGGGCATCCTTGACCCATTCCTCAACAATGAAGATCTGTTGGGTAACTTGCATAAAAATAACAGAAGAATTCCACATAAGAAAAAAAAAAAAAAAAAAAAACCCAGCTAAGTATGTAATTCAAAAAGATATGTCAAATTGCTTACCATAGCAAGGTCCCTCTTTAGGGATTAGAAGAGGTCAGGCTGCTTGAAGTGCTTGTAAGCATCCATATCTCTCAGCAAAGAAGTGGCTGCTTAAAGGCTATAGCAACATAACCTGAATGCCCCCCCTGAAAGTTTCAGATTGAGGCATCCTAATGGATGGGGGCACCATCCACCTCTAGCCTAGGGGACCAAGTACGCGGTGGTCAGCGTACATTGGCCCCTAGAGAGTTCTCCCTGTTGTCTACAGAGGAAGCCTGTTTGTCTTCAACATGCTTGAGCTGCTTCGCTCACTTTGAAGGAACTATCTCGCCCTCCTCGACATTGTATACCTCTGGCACTTTCCTCTTCTTCTTTAGATCAGGGTTAGGGAGCAAATCGACTGAAGTCACGAGGAGAGGAGAGGGAGGTGGAAGATTAGTAGGAACTTGGGATTTGAGAACCTTCTTGGATGACCCCCCCCTTGCTCCTCACCACAAGAAGACCCTTTAGTCCCTTCTTCAGGTTGATATCCATCTCTTCGTCCTCCTCAGAGCTAGGATCTACATGGGCGATGATGAGCCTAGGAGAGTGGGCAACAGATTGCTTGTCTAATTCCTCCTTGGAATCGAGTAGTTGGATTATAGGATTTGCTCTCCCTTCCTTGTCCTTGTCAAAGTGAAATTTGTCTATCTCCTCTTCAAGTGATAAACATGAAGAGGCAGTCTCCTCCCTTTGCACTACAACTGCTTCAGGCAGAGCCCGTTGAAGGGGCAATATGACTGGAGGAAGGTCTTCTTGGGTGAGGAAATTCAAGCGTGACACGTCAATCCAAGCCAGTTGTTGGTCACTTACTCTTATGGCACGACCAACTTCTTGATATATCTCTGAAATAGGCTTGACCAAAATTAAATGGACTGCTCTTAATTACCTATTCTCACACACGAAGATCTCGGACCTTAGCAAGTAATTGAGAGCTTCAACGTTGGTTAGATTGAGCCTGAAAGCTACTTGCCTCTTATTTGCGAAAATGGTCGAGGAGAAAAACATGGTTAGAAAATTGAGATCCATCATTAAAAGAGAGCAAGACGAAAAAGAGCAAAACATGGTCAGGGTTAAAGAGCCTAAATCTCTTGCTAAGGAGCCTAACTCTAAGGTATCCCACCTGACACTCCCTCTCGGACGGGGAAATGAAGGCCATTATGCCATGCTCCCAAAGCTATTAGATAGTTGTCTTTCATACCCTTGTTGGATTTAGGTAGACACAATACTAGTCTGACAACGTCAGATCAGGACTTGAGATAATATCCCACACTTTTGAAGGAGTGGCACTCGTACATGTGGACCAGATCATGCTAGGTGAGCCACAGACTCAGATGCTTATTGAGAGCTTCATCACTACCTAAGACCCTAAATAGGTTAGGCGCGCATTGGTGGGGCATATCTTATGGTTGATGAGGTAGTCTCATGTTATCCTACCCATGGGGAGAATCATTCCCCCTTCTATGAAAGCTATCATGGGGATGATGACTTCCCCCTCTTCTCTGTGTGACACTATTTGTTCTGAGGAACAGTATCGCAGGGCTACTTCCTGTGGTATGTGGTATGTTAGGACATATGTAGTTCACTTGTTAAAAACATATGTCATTCTTTTATGTAATTGACTAATCCTTTGATAAAACGCACTTTACTTGTACTTGGGTAGATCTAGGATGTGTTAAAATACTTCGAGAAATCGTGTTTCAAGATCAAGTGTTGAAGCCTTTAAGTTTGTTCAAGAAAACAAGCCAAAAGTGCAAAGTTACTAAAGCTCGACAGCTAGCATGTGTCGAGATTTAAGGAAGCTGTTTTGCCCGTGCCTCGACAACTATCTCAAAAGATGCTCGACAGCTTCTATCTGTCGAGGTTTTATAAAATTAGAATTTTTTATTTGATTTCTTGGGATCTGTGGATGTGTCTTTGGGCCTTCTTTTCTCCTAACCCTAGACATATAAAAGGATTGTTTTAAGGGCCATCAAGGTGTACTCAAGTTGCATAAGCATTGAGCAAACTCTGTTCAAGCAAATTGTGACCAGAGACAAAGTTTTGCCATAGTTCATCTCTTCTGAAGAAGTTGCTGTGTATATGCACCTTTGGGTTTTTTGACCAAGCATCTTCTTGATCTTTGTCGTGGATGAATTAAAGAACTTTGTAGCCAACAAACTTTCTCTAGTTTGTGATTGAAGTCACGTATTGGGATCCGCGTAATTGGTTAGTCACATACTTGGGAGCCGTGCATCGAAAGGAGAAATTATCACTACAGAACAAGTCCAATTGCGTATTGGGGTAAGGGTTCAACTGTAAGTTGGTAAGGCACTTGGGATTCCTTTACTTGTAACCACTTGTTGTGATAATAGTGGAGTTTTGGGAGTGGTGACCTGAAAATCACCTCGTGGGGTTTTTGTCGTCAGATTTTCCCCATTCGTAAACAAATCACTGTGTTATCTATTTTTTGCTGCATAATTAGTTTATTGGTGATTTTTTTGTGCTACTGCACGTTTTCATGTTAAACTGATTAATTAATAATTTGGCTAATTAATTAATTAATTTAATCACAAGGGGTCAATACATTTTTGGCCTATCAAGTGGTATTTATCCTTAAATGCCTTTATTTTGGCAGGGAAGTCCACTAGGTACTTAAATCTACCCTTCTAGACAAGCTAAAGGGAAACAATCGAAATTGATAAATGGAGAAATAAGAATTGGAAGGCTGAGGAGACTAGCCGAGGAGAAAAAGAAAGGTTTAAAGGAATAGAAACTTACGAGAACTAAGATGTGTGATAGTCCCTGAAACCTTTAGAAAGATTTCAAGGATTTCTTAGAGAAAAGGTGTAGGAAGCTCAATAACCTAGAGAGATTTGTGAGTTCGAATGCTTAGGATTTCTGGAGAGCTTGAGAGTTCGTAAAATGAGGGGAAAATGATTTCCCTCAAGGCTTTATATAGAGGGTGAAAATGAGTGGGACTTATCCCGCTCAAAATTCCAAGAGAAAGATCAATCGTTGGATTTGCGCCTCACCATTAGATCTGGGGAACAAAGTGCCGCTAGGAGCAATTAATGGCGCCCCATGGGTTTTGAAGTGTCAATGGCAATTATGGGGCGCGTTGAACGGCACTCCTACACGTGTGAATCAAGAAATCACTTGGTGTTAACTCTTAAAAAATCAAAACCCCAATTTTCTCCTTGGATGAGAGGGAGAAATTGGAATTTTTAGGGGCTATTGTAAGGGTAAAGGCCCAAATTTGGTATTGGGCCTTGGGCCTTGGCCGAGAACGCGGGTGATACGAGGACGATTAAATAGTAGTAAGTGGTGTAAGTTCATAGTTTCATGAGCATGGTATTAATGGGAAGGTGGTTTGAGGAGGAATACCTCCTCAGATAAGCTAAAAAAGAATCTAATGTAGATCCTAATGATCAAGGTGACCTTTTAGGAAGTTCCAGTGGCAGGGGTATACTTCTCAAGCGTACCAGAAAGTAGAAGCTAGGAGATGCCTAGGGAAAAATTGCTGCCACCACATTGAATGTGAGAGATCGCGCCCCTGGCCCCTTTTTATGAGATGTTGGGCCAAACTCACATAAATGGGTGGAGTCGTGTTATTGCATCTTAAAATGGAGGTTCGACTAGTTATATTTTTCCTTTTAGATTAAGGGTTTTACAATAGAGTCGCCACTTATTTAATTATTGGAATAAATAAGAAAACTAAAATTGAAAAATTCCTCATTTTATTAATTTGTAATTGAATTTACATTGATTATGGGAAAATTGCATAGCTTTGATCCTAGATACAATCTAAGATAAAGTACATGACTTTGTTTTCTAGTTATAATCTAAAAATCGAAAATTACATGGATAAACATTTGATCTATTAACCCTTGATCTAAGCTCGGAGGCTATGTTATAAGGTGGGAAGGTGTTAGGCACCCACCTTGTCCGGTAAAACCGGTCTTCTAGACTATGGTGGCCAACATTTATATCATATCATCCAATATGTCAATCAATTTATACGTTGAATTTAATGTGTGTGCATGTGATAAACCCTAATTCAATTTATTAAGTATTGCATTTGGATTGAAAAATAAATTCTAGTGAATGTGTGTGGATGGTGATATCCTAAATTCAAGAATTTAAAAGAATTATTAAACAAACATATTTTTCATTTTTTTGATGTGAATTTAAGATCGAAACTAGTGTCATGCATGAACATGTGATGAACAACCAAGAACATGTGAAGAACATATAAGAACAATTAAGAACATTCAAACATATTCAAAGGAATTTAAATGATTATTATCATGCTTTAATCTTAAACTCTCATCATGGCAACACAAAAATAGTTAGGGAAAAGAATTATACCTTCATGCAAGATCCATATGGAGGAGGAGGAGACTCTTGGTAGAGATCCTAAAGGTGGAGGAAAAGAAGAGTTAGGAGAGAAAGAGTGAGTCTCACTCAATACCTTGAGTCTCAAGAAGACCAAGATATGACAAGACTACTCAACTTCACTAGAACTCAAGAGAAGGGAAGAGAGAGGGTTTTTATGTGCTTTGGAATGAAGGTGAGAGAGTGTTTATATAGTAGTGGTGGAAGAAATATGAATGGAAGATCATTTAATGAGGGTTGACAAAGAATCATGAACCTAGATCTCATTTTAGCCTTGGGGAAAATCTGATGCATTAAATGGAAAGATTGGTGGGAGTGAGGAGTAAGCCAAAATTTGGTTTTCCCATAGCTGCTGTAAAGCCTATAGAGCCAACTTCGAGATGCATATTTTCAAGGCAAAATTACCCTTTTACTCTCTAGGTGAGGTTAAATGCGGGTTGTAAAATGAGGTGTCAACATTGAATGCCCTACAACTAACTTTTTGGCCGCATTTATGTGGAGAAGACTCCTGAATAGTATTGTCTTGGCTACCACAACTCACAAAAAGCCAAAGAGAGTGTCTGATGGGACAAGCACTCAAGTAGTGGCTTGGATGATCAACAAGTGGAAGGCCAAGATCATTAAGAGGGAGATATATAATGTAAGAAACCCTTAAAGGAAAAGGGATTAGAAAATCAAGAGAGAAACACTGTAACAATCTAGAACCAGACTTGTAATCAAGCTTCAAAAGCAAATACATAAGAATCAGTCTCCTCGGACTCTGCCGAGGACTTTTTTCTTGTTGAAAGCTTGTTACCTCCCTTTCTTTGTCACTAAGATATATTTACTTGTTGCTTAACTCATTAAAACCTAGTTTTCCAACCCATTCTCTACAAATTTTGCGCTTTTTGGGCCTAAGTCCATGTACCTTTTGGGCTGAGAGTTCAAAATAGATCCTTACAATGCTATTAGTTGAGTATATATTTTATGATAAGGTTTCATGCACCCAATTTAATATGGAGACAAAGCATTAATGACTTCTAACATATTGGTAAAAATTGATTAATTAATTAATTGACCATATTTGGAATTAATTTTATAAGCTTCAAGACCAAGAAAATCATAAAATAAGTCAAAATTTGAAATTAATTAGATCAAAACTGAAATAGAAATTGATGAAACAAAAAAGAAAAAGAAAAGATTTGGTAGAGTCTAGGACCAAGTGTGGATCGGCACTTAGACTAGATGAACACCTATATTTCCTTCCTTTTTTGCTCCAGCTTGCTCCTCACTTAGTTTGACTTTTATCTCGATATTTTATCTTTTAGAAAACATAATTTTCCTAAGTCCCACATTGGTTAGAGACTTATCCCCAACCCCCCAGTAACCCGTTCCTTATACTTTTCAATTTCTAGATTGTAATTAGCTAGGAATCAAAGCCATGTATTTTTCTTAGAATATTGTATCTAGAACCAAAACCATGTAATTTTGTGGTTATTATCAAAAGATGTACATATTTCAATTCATCAATAAAAGTGATGTATCTTTTCAATTATTTTAGTTTCTTATTTTCTCAACTAAAATATGAGGAAACTCCATTGTTGTTAGGACATATGTGTTTTCACTTGCTAAGAACATATGTCACTTATTTATGTAAATTGGCTAAATCCTTTGACAAAACGCACTCTACTTGTAATTGGGTAGTTCTAGGTGTTTTTAATACTTCAAGAAACAAGGTTTCAAGGTCAAGTGTTGAA
This sequence comes from Quercus variabilis, assembly GCA_030445155.1. Classification (NCBI taxonomy): domain Eukaryota; kingdom Viridiplantae; phylum Streptophyta; class Magnoliopsida; order Fagales; family Fagaceae; genus Quercus; species Quercus variabilis. The sequence continues at coordinate 42,408,310 of CP129453.1, read as the reverse complement.
GTCATTAAGTCTGTCTAAGAAAAAGCAAGCTGAAGTGCAAATTCATTAAAGCTCGACACCTGCTCGATAGCTACCTCGACACTTGCTATCTGTCGAGATTTAAAATTTAAAATTTTCTGATTTGATTTTCTAAGGATCCGTGAATATGCTTTTGGGCCTTCTTTTCTCCAAACCCTAAACATATAAAAGGATTGTTTTAAGAGCCGTCAAGTGTGACACAAGTTGAGAAATCATTGAGCAATATTTGTTCAAGCAAATTGTGATCAAAGATGAAGTTCTTGACCTAGTTCATCTTCTCTAAAGAAGTTGTTGTGTATTTGCACCATAGGGTTTTGTGACCAAGCATCTTCCTGATCTTCATCGTGTGGAATGAACTGAAGAACTTTGCAGCCAACCTCTCTTCCTTAAGTTGGTGTTCTGAAGTCACGTATTGGGATCCGCGCATTGGTTAGTCACATACTTGGGAGCCGTGCATCAAAGGTGGGAACTGTCACTACAGATCAAGTCCAATTGGGTATTGGGGTAAGGGTTCAACTGTAGGTTGGTAAGGTACTTGGGATTCCTTTACTTGTAACCGCTTGATTTGATAATAGTAGAATTTCGAGAGTGATGACCTAAAAATCACCCGGTGGGGTTTTTATCGTGAGGTTTTTCCCCATTTGTAAACAAATCACCGTGTCATTTAATTTCCGTTGCATATTTAGTTTTTTGGTGATTTGTTTGTGCTTCCACGCAATTGCATGATAAATTGATTAATTAATAACTTAGCTAATTAATTAATTGGTTTAGTCATAAGGGGTCATTCAGTTTGTGGCCTATCAAGTGGTATCAGAGTAGGCACACTCTAATTAGGTTTAATCTTTATTGTGTTGATCCATTGACCTCTGTTTGTCATAGATAGAGGACAGTCATTAATTATACCTCCTTTATTTGATGGCACTAACTATGTATACTGGAAAGTACGTATGAGAGTTTTCTTGTAGGCTCTAGATGAGAAGGTGTGGTAAGCTGTAGAGATTGGCTGGACCAAGCCAAAAGAAGAATCGGCTGATTGGGGTGACGTAAAGATCAAGGCGGCTAACTTCAACAGCAGTGCGTTAAATGCTCTATTTAGTATAGTCACCAATGAGGAGTTCAAGAAGATATCCTCAACTGAAATTGCTAAGGAGGCTTGGACCATCCTCCAGACAACCTATGAAGGAACAAAGGTTGTCAAAGATTTAAAACTTCAGAGGCTCACTACAAGCTTAGAAGAAATTAAGATGGAGGAGGATAAGTCGTTTGATGAGTTCTATGCCAAGCTAAAAGACATAGTGAACTCAGCCTTCAATCTTGGGGAAACCATCCCTGAACCCAAGGTTGTAAGGAAGGTGCTCAGATCTCTACCTGAGAGATTCCATGCCAAGATTATGGCAATAAAAGAATCAAAGGATATTGACAAAATTCCTTTGACTGAGCTGGTTGGAAACTTGCAAACCTACGAGCTAGGACTATCTAAGATTGGCAAAACGGGTAAAGGCAAGAGCATGGCCATAAAGGCAAAGAGCAGTGATACAAATGAGTCTTCCGATGATAAAGATTCTAAGATGAGGTCCTACATCACAAGGCAGTTTAAGAAGTTTATGAAGAATGCCAATAGGAGGAACTTCGACAAGGACCGTAGACAATCCAGTTCTTCTAAGTTTAAGAGCCAAGACAAAGGGAAGGACACTAAAGATGATGGTCAGTACACTGTTCCGACTGGACCAAAGTGCTTCGGATGTCATGGATTTGGTCACATGAAGCATAAATGCCCAACATATCTCAAGAGCATTGCGAAGAGTAAGGCACTTGCTGCAACCTTGAGTGACACTGAGCCCGAAGATGATAGAATCTTAAATGCCTTCACTACTATAGTCAATCCTACTGAAAGGATTGTTGAAGAAGTGGATGAAGAAGAAGAACTGGTGGAGTCCAAATTTGAGAAAATAGATGATTAAGATGATATTCACTCAGCCTATGAGAAGCTTTACAAGCTCTCTAAGAAGCATGAGAAATTGTGTAGGCTGGCCACCAAGAAGCTCAGTGATGTGGAACTTGATCGTGAAGAGTTGTCCACAAAATTTGATGAGACGAATCAAACTATTGGAGAATTGAGATTTGAGAACAACTTTTTGGCTGAGAAGACTAAGAAGTTTAAAGCTGAGCTATTTCAAGTTAGAGCTCAATTGGAGAGGACTTCAAGTGCAAAGCTTGATGGGATGCTGAGCAATTAGAAAACTGCTTCGGATCGAACAGGCTTAGGGTATGGTCTTTCTTTCTCTAATACTGCTTCTACTAGTAATACTATTTTTGTTTCTCCTGCTAATAACACTGAAATTGAGAACACTGATGTTAAAACTGAATTAGCGAATGAGAACTTAGACAGGGGAAAATCTATCTTAGGAGCACCCCTTACTCAAGATAAGAAAGATGCTAAAAACCATAGGACTAAGAAGGTTAACTCTCAAAAGCCTAAACAAAAGAAGCAGCATCTCTGTCATCATTGTGGAGTTGCCGGTCATACTCGACCTAATTGCTATAAGTGGCTAGCCACTCAACAGAGCAGCGGCATGATAGCATTTGGAAGCCAAAATCAGCTTCAATCCTCTCTGGCTCCTCTTGGAGATCTTCTGAAAGCTCTCATGTTCCTTTCGAACTTGAACGGTTTTAGTTCTTCCCCTTCATCGTCTGTTCAAGGGTTCAATCAAAGGAAAGGCTCTTCCAAGGTGTGGAAGAAAAAGGACTTTAAGTGATTTCATCACTTTCTTTTCCCTTCTTGCTTTTCTTGTTTGTTGCATTGCTTGTGTGTTTTGCATTTTCTTTGAGTTAGTCTAGTTTTATGCTTTGTTTTGTTTAACATGTTTTTGTGTGTTTACTTTCAGTGTTGTTTACTTTTGTTTTTAATATAAAAAAAAAATCAGAAAAATACAAAAACAGTGTGTGGTTTGTGTACTTTGGTACTTGTGTACCTTGGATGGCCATTGAAACAAAGTTTCTAAACTTTGTATCTTTTGTAACTTAGATGAGCATCTCTATGCACAACTAAGCAAGTGAGCTTTGTGGCTCTTGTTTGTGATGAGTAAGATTAAGTTATCTCTTAAAACTTAACACTCATATCACTCTTTTTGATGGGTAGGACTAGAAAAGCCCAAGAGAAAGGTATAAATAACCATCTCACCACTATTGCTCGCCAATCATAAATGACACCTGTATGCTTCGGCATAGCAAAAGTGCAGTGTCATAGACACCTGTATGCTTCGGCATAGCAAAAGTGCGATGTCAAATGCTTAACATCTTAGGTATTTCTTTTCACTCTTTTTATGCCCATGTATGTTATGCTAAAATAAAAGAAAATATGCAAAGAAAATAAAAAGCAAAAAGATCAAAAATGTTTTAAATATGGTTGCAAGCATGTATTCTAGGAGATGTGAGAGTTATAAGATGTACCTTAAAGGTGATAGTCCCCATCAAACAGTTATGATTGTGTGTGAGTTAAAGTTATTTTCTCATATCTCAGATCGTCATAACATGTATACACATATGCAATCTTGCGATGTTTTTCACACACAACACGCAATATTCTTTGCTACTTTTGATACATGTGTAGGTACAATGTAATTTGGCCATCACAAAGGTTTTACATGTGCTAATGTATACTCACTAAACTGTCTTGACTTGTTTTTGAAAAATAAAATTGGTTAGACTTGTTTAGTGTATGTGCGTGTGTTTTTTGAGGATCCATATGCTTAATTCTTTGTTGAGAGATGATTTTGAGAGCTTTATATGTTGATTGGATCAATGGTTAAGGTGTTTGTTGGATTGCATTCATGTATGTGGTTTTCACTTCTCGAAAAACTGCTTTTTCAACCTGGCTCGACACCTCCTCGATACCTGGTTATCTGTCGAGCATCTCAAACCTTTTTTTTATCGCAATCTCGACACCTCTTCAACACCTGGTGGATTGATCGAGAAAGTTCCTGTCTCCTCGACACCTCCTCGACACCTTGTCGATCAATCGAGCTTCTGTTCTTTGAAGTTGATCTTGTACCTCGACACCTCTCGATACCTCCATCTATCGATGGCCAAATTCTCGACGCCTCTCTCGATAGTTTCCTCGATATCTCTCAACACCTCAGCTGTCGAGAATTACTGAGGTGTCTATAAAAGGACCTGTCGCGATTTTTTACTCATTTCCTCGATCTCTCTCGGTCTGTCCAAAGGCTTTTCATCTCCCAACCACTTTTCTCTCACTCAAATCTTCAAATCCTCTTCATTTTTGGCCTTCCCTTAGTTTCAATCACTTGGTAAGTTCATTTTTTCCCTTCCTTTTTCATGCATTGCATGTTTTGAAACCTAGTTTTTGAGATTTTTGAAAATTTTTGGGGTTTTTCAAAATTGATTAGTTTTTCTTGAAATTTTGGGTTGGGTTTTCACTTAAATGCTTTCAAAATGTCATACAGTGCATTCCATGTGCATTTGAATGATATTTACATGCATTTAGATGTGTGCTCTATGCTGTGTGCTGGTAGGATTAGATTGGACTGAGCCCATGATGCCTTTTGATTTGCATGTCACATGCTCATGTATTCTCATGCATACGTTCTTTTTGTTCAACATATTTGATCTATTTGAACTGTGTTGGGACTTTTCTGATTGTCTCTCTCTCCATTTCTTTCTCATTCTTTTACGTTAGTAGTGTCTATGGCACCCAAATGTAAATCCACTCTTGCTTGGAACCCTCTGCATTCTGGAGCTTCCTCTTCTTCTAACTCTGCTCCTCTTAACCTTCGGTTTCGTGATGGAGATGCCCACAAGGCATTTACGGAGAACTTTTCTCGACGAGGTGTTCATTCGGAACGCCAAGTCATTCTGGCAGACTTCGCCGACAATGACCTTCCCTTTGTCATTCACAGTAGGGGATGGGAGTCACTGTGTGACGACCTGGTCACTTGTCCTCTCGTACTGATTCAGGAGTTTTACTCTAATATGCACGAGATAGATCGTTTAGTACCTCTCTTTTTTACTCGCATTCGAGGTACGCGCATCCCTGTCACACTGTAGCTAGTTGCGGATGTACTTAGGGTTCCTAGGATAAAGTTTCCTGACTATCCCTCTTGTGAGCATTTGAGGACTGTGTTCAAAGATGAGCTCATCTCTGCCTTTTGTCAGCGCCTTGCTGATTGGGGTGAGCATCAGTACACATCATGTAGGCCTTTTGCTAAAGGTCCTAGATTCCTAAACATGGTGATGACATTTGTACTTCATCCTCTCTCTCACTACAACTCTATCACAGAGCCTCATGCTCGATTTTTGTTATCTCTTTTAGAGCATCTTACTATAGATTTTCCTTCTCACTTTATTCTTTCTATCATAGATGTTCATCTTGATTCGATGTCCCATGATAAGCTCATCTTTCCTTCCGCTATCACGAGGATCTTACGCCATTTTTCTATTCCCTTTCCTGTGTTTAACCACTTCACACACATCTGTGCCATAGTTGCCGCTACCGTAAAACGTAGTGAGGTGTAGTTTAGGTTGAGATAGACGGATTCCACTCTTCCCTCCCGTTCGGCTCCATCTAGATCAGCTCCATCTACGTCTGCTCCTTCTTCCTCTATGGGCGATGTATCTCTAGGAGACATTATGGCGCAGCTGTAGCGAATGGACACTCGCCTTGATATACTCTCCGTTGAGTTGTATCAGGTGAATGTTCGTGTTGGTCGTATTGCACAACGGGAGGCGACCACGGGTGGTTTTGCTCCAGAGGCTACTCCTTCACCACCTACTCTAGCAGCTTCAGTTTCTAAGGATAAGGATGATGATGATAATGATGATGATGGAGATGCTAACTCTACTGATGAGATGTCTACACGACACTTCACCCTTTGTCACTCGTGACAAAAAGGGGGAGTAGGTTTTGGGTTATGAGAGTAGTCATCTTAGGGGGAGAGTTAGTATAGGACATTTTTGAAAGGGAGAGTGTTGATAGTTTGAGGGATGTAGTGAGGTTTTGATGTATCTTTTCTTTTCTATTCTTTATAGATTCTCTATTCTTTATAGATATATTGATCTTGTATATGAGGTCCTTTGACCATTTTTACATACATTGTACTTATTTTCTATATATGTGGATGTATGTTTCTTTCATCTCTCTCTTTATGTGTTGTTTCTTCTCTATCTTTATACACATGTTCATTATATTTGTGTGCAATCTATTATTTCAGTTTCACACAAGATGCCTTAATGAGTTTTGTTTAAAGTGTTTCAGAAATACAGGTTGTCAAAGTCTACTCGCCATAAACTGTCTTCTTGCAAAGTTTTTCAAGAGTTTGTGTTAGGATAGATTTTATTGTATTCAACAAGTGAATATGAGTTTAGTGATTTATGACTTCTTTCATATATTCATTTGTTTGTTGTGGTTTTTTCACAGATTGTCAAAGTGGGAGATTGTTAGGACATATGTGTTTTCACTTGCTAAGAACATATGTCACTTATTTATGTAAATTGGCTAAATCCTTTGACAAAACGCACTCTACTTATAATTGGGTAGTTCTAGGTGTTTTTAATACTTTAAGAAACAAGGTTTCAAGATCAAGTGTTGAAGTCATCAAGTCTGTCCAAGAAAAAGCAAGCTGAAGTGCAAATTCATTAAAGCTCGACACCTGCTCGATAGCTACCTCGACACCTGCTATCTGTCGAGATTTAAAATTTCATATTTTCTGATTTGATTTTCTTGGGATCCGTGAATATGCTTTTGGGCCTTCTTTTCTCCAAACCCTAAACATATAAAATGATTGTTTTAAGAGCCGTCAAGTGTGACACAAGTTGAGAAATTATTGAGCAATCTCTGTTCAAGCAAATTGTGATCAAAGACAAAGTTCTTGATCTAGTTCATCTTCTTTGAAGAAGTTGCTGTGTATTTGCACAATAGGGTTTTGTGACCAAGCATTTTCCTGATCTTCATCGTGTAGGATGAACTGAAGAACTTTGCAGTCATCCTCTCTTCCTTAAGTTAATGTTCTGAAGTCGTGTACTAGAATCTGCGCATTGGTTAGTCACGTACTTGGAAGCCGTGCATCAAAGGTGAGAACTGTCACTACAAATCAAGTCCAATTGGGTATTGGGGTAAGGGTTCAGCTGTAGGTTGGTAAGGTACTTGAGATTCCTTTACTTGTAACCGCTTGATTTGATAATAGTAGAGTTTCGGGAGTGGTGACCTAAAAATCACCCGATGGGGTTTTTGCCGCGAGGTTTTTTCCCATTTGTAAACAAATCACCGTGTCATTTAATTTTCGCTGCATATTTAGTTTTTTGGTGATTTTTTTGTGCTTCCACACAATTGCATGATAAATTGATTAATTAATAACTTGACTAATTAATTAATTGGTTTAGTCACAAAGGGTCATTCAGTTTGTGGCCTATCAATTGTAAATTAGTAGAACCTCAACATGAGTACTCCACCTATTCATGTATGTTATGCCAAAAACCTCTTCCTTTTTTTCTTGGGAAGGCTTGGGTGTCAGGGGCGCGGTCTATCATAGAAATCGTGGTTGCTTCAAGTGGATATTCTATGTAATTCACAAATGGTTGCACCAAATTGTAGCATTTTTTAGATAGAAAAAATAGCTTAACTTCTCTTTTCTTTTCTTCTTTATCAATTTTTTAGATAAACTCGAAAAAAAAAAAAAAAAAAAAAAGTTATTCCATATTTCGTGCAAGGTAATGCTTAAAAAATCATAAACATTTTCTTATTAAATTTAATGATTTTGGTAATTCTTTTTCTTTTACTTCACTTTTCTTATGAAATACATTCATTGTTTTTCGTGACAGTACTGTTGAGGATTTAAAAAAAAAAAAAAAATCTTTGGTGACGGTTTCAATTTTATTTGAAGAATAATTTTGCTGAAGATTACAAAGAATTAAGATTTAGAAATCACCTCACAAAAAATTAGTGAGTGAAATCATCTCAGAAAATGAAAATACTAATTAGTGGCATAATTTGTTTGTACAAAATTATATACTTATACAATATAAGAAGAGTTGGGTTTTAAAATATGTGGTTGAGTTAAGAGACTTTTTTTTCTATGTGGTAAGTGTTTACACTCTCATTAATTATTAAGACAATTTATTTTTGTTGATAACATTAAGATGAGTTAAAATTCTAGCAGTACGTACCAAGAGTTTACTCCAATTAAAACCATAATATTATTTAAGTTTCAAGAAATTTGAATTTTTTTTTTGAGAGAAAGGTAGAATTATATATATTGCATGGGTAAATTACATGGTGTGCTCAACCATAGACGTGCTAGTGCCACCTAATCTCGGTGTAGCCAGCCCGAGTACAATCTTGTGTTGAACATAATACAGTGCCACACGTAAAAAATAAAAATGCAATATAATTGGTGAAACTTAAAAAAACTATAACCCTTTTGGGCTGTTGGCGCACTCTCAGGTGCTAATGGACGTTTTGCAGAGTTCCTGGTACTTCTGCAGTAGGGTCATCGCTCCATGCAGCATATCGTTAAGCATGCTTTGCCTTTCTTCAAAGTGGAACTGGTTTCTAGCATTCTAGATGGCCCACAACACTATCGTCCATACCTCCAGTTCGTTTTTTGGTAGCTTTTCCTCCATTTGTTGAGCAAGAGTGTAGAAGTTCGGAGAATCTAAATTACATTTTTGCAACCTTCCCCTTACCATAGCCCAGACATTCCTCGCTAATGGACATTCCCATAAAACATGAGCCACTGTTTCGTCGTGTTGTTTGCATATAGTGCAAGTAGGGTCCACCGGTACTCTTCTTCAGCATAAATTTGCAGATGTTGGGAGTATATCTGAGCACGCTCACCATATGAAATTTCTAACCTTTGGGGGTACAGGGAGTTTCCACATCTTGTTCCAGAATTTTTTTTTCTTCTCTAGCAGTGGAGTGTTCAACATTCTCTGTTTATTTGTGTTGGAGTGCAACTTTGTAAGCTGTCCTCATAGAGAAACACCCATTCTTATTCTCCTTCTAGGGAAGCTTGTCTCGATCACCCTCCACACCAATCTTGATCCTTTGGATATCCTCCATGGTATCGTAGGAATGTAGTGTGGAGTAATGGATTGTTCCGTTGGCTTGTGCGGTGGTCAATAAGATCAGCCACTTTCATGTTTGTATTAGCATCAGGTTTGAACTGAGGTGGGTTGATTAACCACCTATAATCTGTAACTCTAATGCTCTGCCCATCACCCACTGTCCATGTCGTGCCTAAATAAAAGGTAAAGACTCTCTCTAAATAAAACTCTGTATTTTATTGAAGAGTACTGAGCAATACAACCACTCCACTACGTAAAGTACAATTGCTTAGCTATTTATATACAGGAGCTATCTAATAAAAATGAAGAGAAATTAATTCCCACTTTTGAAGGAAAAGTGGTTTCAAAGCTTTACTACAACTAACTATGATTACAAGAATTTACATCACAACCTTATCTCCCTAAGCCACGTGGCAACAATTCCTTATAACTGTGTATAAACAAGTCATGGTAAGTTATGGCTTCTATTGTCTCCATTAAGTAGCCCATGTCCATTACCTCATGCTCTGCCCTTGGGATCGTGGTCTTGCCTTTCATTGTACTGGCATCAATTCTAGACTTATCTTCCATAGCACTAGCATTAGTCCTAGCATCACCAGCATTGAGATTGATCTCATCAAGTTTAACACCCCCCTTTAAGAGCAAAGCTCTTGCTGCTTGATCATCCACAATATACTCTGGATATTCAACTTAATGAGCAAAAATATTAATCAATCCCAATTTCTTAACCATTCTAACATAGTTGTCAACACCAAGTGCCTTGGTAAAAATATCTGCCAATTGATTCTTGGATGCAGCATGGAAAGTCTTGATTGTACCATCTAGAACTTTGTTTCTAACAATGTGACAGTCGGCTTCTATGTGTTTTGATCTCTCATGGAACACTGGGTTTGCAGCTATATGCAATGTTGTCTAGTTGTCACAGTAAAGTAAAACTGACTTCTCATGCTTCACTTGCAAATCTCTTAGTAAGAATAAAATCCAAGTAACTTCACAGGTGGTGCTTCCCATAGATCTATATTCAACTTCAGCTGAAGATCTTGATACCATTGACTGCTTCTTTGATCTCCATGAAATCAAAGCATCTCTAAGAAAAACACAATATCCAATAAGTGATTTCCTTGTATTTGGCCATCATGCCCATTTAGCATCACAGTATGCTCTTAATTGTAAATCTGAATCACTTGGAAAGAAAATCCCTTGTCCAGGTGTACCTTTGACATATTGCAAAATTCTTGTTGCAGCCTACATATGAGGAACTCTTGTTTTGGCTAACAATTGGCTTAGCCTGTTCATAACTTATGTGATATCAGGCCTACTAAGTGTCAAGTACATCAATTTACCTATGAGCCTTCTATACTTGCTTGAATTTGGTAGAAGTTCACCACTGTCCTTTGACAGTTTCAATTGTTGTTCCATTGGATATTTAGCAGGCTTACAACCCATCATACTTGTTTCCTTTAAAATGTCTAAAGCAAACTTCCTTTGGTTTAAGCTTATTCCCTTCTTGCTTCTAGCAATTTCAAGTCCTAAGAAAAACTTAAGTGATCCAAGATCCTTATTTCCAAATTTAGCATCCAAAACTGACTTTAAAGTTGCTACACAAGTAGGATCATTTCTTATGATGACCATGTCATCCACATAGACCAATAAAGCTGTGAACAAAGAGCCTTTAACATGAGTAAAGAGAGAGTTATCAGCTGTAGATTGAACAAATCCAAGTTTCTGAATAGTATATGACAGTTTTGTATACCATTGTCTTGAAGCTTGTCTCAAACCATAAAGGGATTTAAGTAGCTTGCAAACAACAGGAGGAGCAGAAGAATGTGAAGAAGAATTTGAAGAAGACGAGGCAATAGAAGTCCCCCCCCCCCCTTACTGTGAAAACCAAGAGGCAATGACATGTACACTTCTTCATCTAAGTCCCCATGTAAGAAGGCATTGTTTATGTCCAATTGGTGAAGGGGCCAACACCTAGCAGCTGCTAAAGTAATAAGGACTCTAACAGTGACTATCTTAGCAACAGGGGAGAAGGTCTCAAGAAAGTCAATGCCTTCCCTTTGTGTGTACCCCTTAGCCACAAGTCTAGCCTTGTATCTCTCCACTGTTCCATCAGGATTCAACTTAATCCTATACACCCATTTACACCCAATAGGGATTTTACCAGGAGGTAAAGTGGTAAGCTCCTAAGTATGAGTCTGTTCAAGGGCCTAAATTTCTTTGTCCATTGCTACTCTCCAAAGAGGATCTTTAATAGTTGGAAGAAAAATTGTGGCTCTTGAGGTGATGTGCTAACTGCCAATAGATATGATTGATAACAAGGCTCTAAATGGGAGTAAGAAAGCCCATCAGCCACATCATAAGGTGCACCAGAAACATGAGTAGTAGCACAAACATAATCCTGTAAGTAAACTGGTTTAATGGATTGCTTAAATGATCTTCTGATAGGTGCTGATGGTGGTTCATTAGCTGATGTGGAAGCTGGTATAGATGTGACAGAATAGGAACTGAAGAATCAGTGGAATCAAAAGTTGCAGGAGAAGAATCAGAATGGAGAGAAGAAACCTGAACTGGAATAGGATCAGTAATAGAATCTGAACAAGTAATAAACTCATCTTGGATGGTAATAGGAGTGACAAAAACATCATTACTTGAGTTGGAAGATGCAAGACAATCAACTTCAGTAATTGAAGTAAAAGGGTTTGAAATTGAGGCTTTACTATTAATAAAAGGAAATATGTTTTCATGAAAGACCACATCTCTAGATATGAAAATTGTATTTGTGGACAAGTCTAAAACTTTGTAACCTTTGATGCCAAAAGGATAGCCTAGAAAGACACACCTCCTTGCTCTTGCTGCACATTTGGACCTGTTATGTGCAAGTGTAGAAGCATAACAAAGGCAGCCAAAGATCCTTAAATGAGCATAGGAAGGAGGATTGCCATAAAGGACCCCATAAGCGGTTTTGTTAGATATAGGTGTACTAGGAATCCTGTTAATCAAATATGCAGCAGTTAAAACACAATGCCCCCAAAGATGTAAAGGCAAATGAGAATGAAACATGAGTGACCTTGCCATATTCAAGATATGCTGATGTTTTCTCTCTACAATTGCATTTTGTTGAAGAGTTTCAACACAGCTCAAATGATGCAAAATGCCCATTTTAGCAAAGAAATCACTCATGATGAATTCAGTTCCATTATCAGTTCTAATGACCTTTACTTTCCTAGAAAATTGAGTTTCAACCATAGTGCAAAATTGTTCTAATATGGACTGAGTTTGTGATTTTTGCTTCAACAAGTAAACCCATGTACATCTAGAGCAATCATCCACTATAGTGAGGAAATATTTGCAAGAATCAATGGTAGATACAGAAAATGGACCCCACAAATCACAATGAATCAAATAAAAACAATTCTTAGAAATATGCACACTTTCATTAAAAGGCAATTTTTTTTTTTGTTTAGCAAGAGGACAAACATCACCAAAAAAAAAAAAAAAAAAAAAAATCTACATTTGAATCGCAAATCTGTACATTATTCGATTTGAGCAAATTCAGCTTGGCATTGGAAGGATGCCCCAACCTCATGTGCCATATATGTGGTTGAATTTTATTAACAGAAAAAGCAGCTAAAACAGAAGAAGAAACAAAATTGCTATCTTCTAGCAGGTAAAGTCCATTGCACTCTTTACCTAGACCAAGTGTGCTCCAATGAGCAAGGTCCTAGATGAAACACAAATTATCAAAGAAAATAAGGCAACATAGGACAGATTTGGCAAGTTGGCTAACTGATATGAGATTGAAGCTAAAAGATGGAACACAAAGAACATTATATAAGATGAGGTTTTCATTGATTTTGACAGTTCCAATATGTGTGACTAAGGCTACCTCACCATTGGGCAAATTTACATGAGTGTTCAATGTGGCAATTAGTGTAGTGAAACAAGACACAGAATGCACCATGTGGTTAGTAGCGCCTGTGTCTATAACCCAATCAGTAGTTCCAAAATAGGTTCTATCAACCAGTTTGGCTGAAAAAAATGGAATGTGTCAAATTTGGACTAAAAGCAAGATTAGAGACAATACCTGACATAGTTTCAAGGTAACTATTATGAGCTTGAGGATGTGGATTAGTGGCTGCCACAGCAGCAGTAGCAGGGACACTAGCAGATGAACACACATCAACAACTCCAGAACCCAAATTAGCCAATCCATTACCAATACTCACATTTGCTGCATGATGATTCTCACTAGAATTACAACTAGCATTGAGGAAAGCCAACAATTGCTCACATTGAGCTTTAGAAATAGGACATTGAACTGAACCACTCTTAGTTACGGTTCCAGGATTGCAAATGACCTAATTAGCACTTGATCTTCCTTTTGGTTTATATCCGGGTGGATAACCGTGTAATTTGTAACATTTATCAATTGTATGTCCAAGCATGTTGCAGTGAGTGCATAAAGGTCTCTCCTTTTTTTTTTTGTTTCCTTTGTTCCAAGTAGGATAACCAGAATTGTTTCCTTTCGAATTAGCATACATTGCTACTGAATCAAGCTTTGCAATGTAAGATCCTCCATGTCCTACACTCTTATGAGACTCTTCTTGAAGAACCAAAGCATAAATCTTGCTAATCGAAGGCAAAGGCTCCTACATCAGAATTTGAGTCCTTATAACCTCAAAATTCTCATTCAAACCCATTAGAAACCTCATAGCATAAGTCTTATCATGAGAAGCACTTAGGGTTTTGATTGCTCCACAGGTACATTCTGGTAATGGCTCTAAATTAAGCAGTTGATCCCATAGTTTCTTGAATCTTGTGAAATACTCTGTGACTGTCATCTGGTTCTGAGAGATATTAGAAATTTCCTTCTGAAGATTGTAGATTTTGGGACCACTACCCTGTGAAAAAAGTCTCTGCAATTCAAGCCACATCTTTTTGGCAGTTTGACAGTATATTATGTTGCTAGATACATCAACATGCATGGAGTTGATCATCCATGAAATCACCATTGTGTTGCAGCTTAACCAATCTTCATAGAGAGGAGATTCTAGATCTGGCTCAGTAATTTTTCCATTAATGAAACCTATCTTCTTCTTGGTAGTAAGCGCTAAGATCATAGCCTTTGACCAAGAGTGATAATTCTTCATTCCAAGCAGTGGTCGTGTAACCAAGATGCTGCCTGAATTTTCATTCGGATTGAGAAAATATGGGTTTGGAAGATTTGAAGAATTCATTTCAATGTTTGGTTGAGAGGTACGATTGGTTTGAACACTTGATTCA